>CM024761.1:47550197-48276036 GCA_014218235.1 Colocasia esculenta | reverse complement strand
GTTTAGGAATAGATGTTTGAGTTGTCTATGTAATAGTGAAACATTTTCATTTGAATAATAGTTGCATGTCGGTTCCTTTGACGTACGGTTTTTAATTAGTTGAATGGAATGGAATAAAGTGTATTATTGTTGACATTATTACTGTCTCAAGTATGTTGTTACATTTGATTATGACTCTGCATTACTCAATCGAGGCTTGACAGTTGGTATCAGAGACTGGGCTTTCCTTAAGTCCTAGGCAATCAGGAATGATAGGATAAGTGTCATTAGAACCCTCAGCTTGTGTCAAGAACTCTATACCTACCTTGTGAGATTGGGTAGAAACATGGGCTAAGTCCAAAATCTTATTTAGTAAATAAATATGGTAAGATTACAAGGCATTAACAAGGAGTAAAGAAAACTGACCGTGTGATAATTTATTTTTGAAGAAACTTAAATAAACAGCAATGGAGGATAGACCTACACCATCTATGAATGGATAGAGATCGGTCCAAAGATTAACCAAAGCACTACGACAAGCTGCTCAACTTTTAGAGGATGCCTTAATAATGGCTAAGGGAGATACAAATGGAAAGGAAAGGTCTATGGATGACAATGGATTTAGCGAAACTAATAAGAAAGAACAAATTACAACCATAGGAAACTCCAAACCTTTAGCCATTACCTAAAACTAGTGTTCATAGGGGATAGAATCTACAGGAGCTGTCACTCATCTCTGCACTACAAGCCAAAAGGATGATGAGGAAAGGTTGTATGGCCTTTCTTACTGTCGTTGTCATCACAAAGAAGGAAGTCAAGATTGAGGACAACCATATTGTTAGCGAGTACACTGATGTCTTTCCCGAAGACTTGCCAAGAATTCCTCCTGAGTGAGAGGTCGACTTCACCATTGAGTTGATCCCTGGAGCAGCACCAGTATCTAGGGCACCATATAGAATGTCCCCTGCAGAACTGAAGGAATTAAAAGAACAACTAATGGAACTATTGGAGAAAGGATTTATCTGACCGAGCACATCACCATGGGGTACACCTGTCCTCTTTGTCAAAAAGAAAGATGGGTCGATGAGGCTGTGTATAGATTACAAGAAATTAAACCAGTTAACCATCAAGAACAAATATTCCCTGCCAAGGATCGATGAATTATTTGATCAACTATCTGGAGCTAAATATTTCTCTAAGATAGATCTCAGATCCGGCTATCACCAATTGAGGATCAAGGGGAAGATATACACAAGACAGCCTTCCGAAGTAGGTATCGTCATTATGAATTTATTGTTATGCATTTTGGACTATTAAATGCCCCTGTAGTTTTCATACAGTTGATGAATAGCATTTATCGCCTATATCTTGATAAATTTGTGGTGCTATTTATCGATGATATACTAATCTATTCCAAGACAAAGGAAGAGCATAAGGAACATTTGAGGATTTCATTGAAAATTCTGACGGAGAATAAATTATATGCCAAGCTAAGTAAATGTGAATTTTTGCTTGAGGAGGTATCCTTTTTGGGGCATGTGGTAACAAGGGATGATATCGTTGTTGATCCATCAAAGGTTGAGGCTGTTTTGAAATCGGAAAGACCGACAAGCATCATGGAAATCAGGAGCTTTCTGGGATTAGCAGGATATTACCGAAGGTTTATAAAGGATTTCTCAAAGATTGCAGTACCATTAACCAAGCTGACCCGGAAGGAAAATCCATTTGTGTGGAGTGATGAATGTGAAGAGAGCTTTACCAGCTTGAAGAAGTGTCTGAGTAATGCTCTTGTCCTCGCCTTACCCACTGAAGAGGGAGGATTTGAAATTTATTCAGATGCTTCTGGAACAAGTATGGGATGTGTCTTAATGCAACAAGGGAAAGTGATAGCATATGCCTCAAGACAATTGAAGATCCACGAAGTAAACTACACGGTACATGACCTAGAGTTAGCCGCTGTAGTGTTCGCCTTGAAGATTTGGAGGCATTACATTTATGGTGAGCAATTTCAAGTCTTTTCTTACCACAAGAGTTTGAAATACTTATTCTCACAGAAGGAGCTTAACATTGAAATGTTGCGGAATTACTGCTATGAAGAAATCTAGAAGGGGGGGGGGGGCTTGAATAGATTTCACCAGACTTTGAAATTCACTTGATTAGATGCTTAGATTTAGAGTTTAATCACAATTTTGAACAAGTTAAATAGAATAGATGTTGAAGAACCAGAGAGCCTATCAAATATCTAACGCAATTAGCAAGCAAACCACAGAGACACAAAGATTTAAGGTGGTTCGGATTACACAATTGTGTATCCTACATCCACCATCCACACACACACACAAAATGGCTTATCTCGCCAGTTCAGAAAACACACTGAACAACACACACACTCTGAGATATGGAAATCTCAGATTCAATCACAAGGATTGCACCAATTTCACAGCACACACTTCAATAGGGTGAGTTTGAGATGAAGAACCAATCAGATCAATTGAAACCCAAAGTTGAAGAAGACTGGTTCAAAGTTCTCTGTTTCTGCTTCAAAAGTAGAGATCAGTTCTTCTGCTTCAGCTCTAGGAAGAAGACTCTGATGGCTCAAAATTCTTCTTCAAATGGATCATCGAAGATGCTCAAGACTTTAATTCCTTCAGATGTGGGGGCAATTCACCAGGATGAAGCCTTCTTCAGAAATAGCAGGAATATTCTGGAGTCTGGAAGAGCAGATGTGTATTTGATCAATCGTCCCCAAAATCCAAGTGGATAAGGGGTATTTATAGCCCTATGGGTCTACAAAATCTCTTGGGAATTGGGAGCATAGAAATTCCCGCCCAAAACCCCTTTACCAAAATCATCCACGTGACTTGGTAAGTTCAGATCTGGAGAATCATCCGAACTATGTCGACACTACACAACTATGTGTCAACACACAGGTTCCTGGCTTGGAAACAAGCTTCTGGGACAGACAACTAGTGTCGACACCACTAAGTGTTGTGTCGACACCACTGGTACATCTTTACACATAGGCTGCTGGGACAGTGGTCTAGTGTCGACACCACTGGATCATTGTGTCGACACCACTAGATGTTTTCTTCTTTTAAATGAGCTGCACATGAAGGAAAGCAATGTGATATAAATGAAACATGTATAGCATGATTTTCACACTTTTATGAATCATACTTAAACATCATGAAAATAAGAGATCCAACAATCTCCCCTTTTTGATGATGGCAACTATGATTCATCAAACAAGTTTATTTCTCTCACACATGATCTTAAGAGCATCCATTCACATTATTCTATGGTATGTATGAAACATAACAATGACATCCAAAAAATTTCATCACTCCATAAACAATCATGTTATTCATTTTTCATTTGTAAAAGAAGCAAACATGCAATCATCCAACAAGCAAAACATCCATTGTCCAACAATCATCGCATTCGTAATACATATCATAGTCCATATCAAAAAATAGTGTTCATATCAACATTGTGAAGCTCTTGTCCCCCTTTGACATCATCAAAACAAACACCCATCAAGAGGATGGAGGAGGAGGATGAATAGGTAGTAAGATGCTTTCAATTTCCTTCAATCTTGCTTCCAGAGCACTCAAATTACTTCTCATTTGAGTTTGCATGGTTGACAATCTTGTGTGCAGAAGATCTTCCATTCTCTGATGATTCTCATACATATTCTTTGAAGATCCCTAAACTTTGAGTTGTGATGTTGAGAAGCTAGATGATGATCAGGAGCTATGCCATGCTGCTGAAAATGGGTGAAATCAGTCCTGAAGTCTGATATCTCTTGGTCATATGAGCAATATTGTTTCTCATCCTGTCCATGTCTTCACTAAGTGAGCAAAGATAAATGATTTTTGACACTTGATTACAGCCTCTTGGCTAGAGAAAAGTCCTCGTTGAGTGTTGGCCAAAATTAAGTCTAGAACTCCCTGAGTTTTGAGCTGTAGATCCTGAAGTTGTGTGCAAGCATCACCCAAAGTACCAATCTGTTGAATCTGCGAGTAGCATGGTCAGCTGCTTCTTGTTGTCTTACAAACTGTCCATTTATAGAATTTTCCAGCCTCTGAATACGGAGGTCAAATCTATCAGACATTCTCTGATGGAGGAGTTGAAAGTATCAAACTGAGCTTGGAGGAACTTGTAGAGCTCAGGTGGAACAGAAAATCCACTAGAGGAAGTGGAAGCTGAACCATGGTATTGAGGAAAGAAGTGTGAAGGAACAAGCACATTGATTGAGGAGGAGATGCATGAGGTGTAGGTGGGGCTGGTGTCTCGATAGGATCTCAACCTCAATGTGTGGTTCTTCACTGGGTCAGCTAGAAATACATCAACCTCTGGAACATGGTGTTCTTCTACATGCTCTGCAGAAGGCTGTGGGTCTGCAATGGTTCCTCTTCTAACTTGATCTCCCTCAACTCGAAATCTCATGAACTTCTGTAAATGATGCAAGCAATAGACGTTGTTCTAAGGAATTTTCTGTACTTTCTCATTCGCAAGAGAGACCTCAAAATGTTTGAAGATAGAAGTAGAGGTGCAACATAGGGCATGACCTGTGAAGGTCTCTTCTGTTTGTTTCAGACATGATTTGTGTCATATCAGATTCAATTGACTTTAATGCTCTTCTTCATACAATACATCACAAATCTCTAAATATCTGTCAGCTTATTTCTGCCACCACCTTGAGGTGTGATAATGGTGGTCAGAATGTGATGTACCAATCTAAGTACTGGAGGAAAAGTGTTTGTGTTGAATCTGGTAACATGTGTTTGCCTCGAATCTGTCTTGTCATGTGGAAGACCAGTCAAGAGAGTGTATGCCTCATGAAGATCAAAGTCTAATTCACTGTAATCTTCACCATCATTAGGAAACTCAAACAGTGTAGAAGCCAATTCAGGAGTAAGGAGTACGGAAATACCTTTCACTTCTGATTGAAAACCGTCTAGCACATCCACTAGGTTCAAATAGAATTCTTGTACCAATCGAGGGTAGAAGACTCTGAAGTCAAAAATGAACTTCAACCAACCTTGAAATGTGAAAAAGGAGATGAAATCTGGAAAAGCATGAGCTAAACCTTGATCAGTTAAATCCACAGCCCTAGGTTTAAGAATGGCTCTCCCTTCAGAAGCAACCTTAGAGGGAGTGACTACAGGGTTTCCAGATGATTCATCAGACTCAGAATGTGACTATTCTTCATCGGATTCTGAGGAGGACTCTTCTTCAACAGATTTGTCAAAATCAGAGAGAAGCTTCCTTCTAGGGTAGCGGGAGGGCATTGGAGACTTGCCTTTACTCAGAGGAGATGACCTTCCCCGCTTAGATGGAGTGCCGGAAGTAGTAACCACACACTTCTTTTCGATGGATCATGTCGAACCTTGTTCCTTCTCTCCAGTTGAGGTTCTTCAATGACGATGCCCTTTGTAGTTGCCCTGGCCTTTGCCCCTCTCCAGGGAGTCTGCTTGGGAGCCATGATGGAGGGAAGAAAGAGAAGAGAGAAAGGGTGGATGGCTGAAGAAGATGAGACGATAACACAGGGGATCGGTTCCTTGGGAGGTGGAAGGGGGGAGGAATTCGAATAGGGTGAAAAGTGGAAATGGTAGGGTCGACATGGGACATAGGGTATATAAAAAAGGGTTTTTGACGCCATTAGAAGAGGGATAAGATAGACCCCTAGCTCATTTACCCTAAACAGGATCCAGTGGTCAGGTCTAGGTGTGTCGACACACAAGGAGAGTGTGTCGACCTGACAGACACTCTGGTGTCGACACAGAGAGAGGAAGTGTCGACACACTTTGACATGAATCACTGATTTTTGAGAAAAATGTGAAGGAATTTCTTTATATATGATAAGATATCTAAAGTCATTTATTCAAGGATTTTTAATGTGATAAGGAATTCATTTCCATTTTCCCATCAAAATACCATTATAAATTCACTGAACTGAAAAATGTCTGGCAAAGTTGATCATTAAAACTTTCTGAGGCACTGTGATAACAGTTTAATTGACATAATATATTCTATGCATTCAATTGCAATCTGTTATACTTTACTAATCCAAAGTAAGGTGATTTCTTCAAGATTAAGACATTTATTATTGAAATTAAACATTCTCAAAAGACTTGGTTCAGGTTCAAGTTGTTCATTCTTAATTTTTTCGTTTAAATTGATTGATTTTTCTGTAATTTTCAGACAATGAGCATTCAAATGTAGTAAATCATTGTCACTCAGGTACACATGCTTTTTACAAGCCAGAGTCCCTGGTTACTAAAGATTTACTAATTATCCTACTTCAAGGGGTGAATGAAAACCTTTTTACATGGAAATATACGTTTATCAGATGCCAATATTTCCAGTTACTCAGTTAACATTGGTTTTTATCATTTTGATTTTACCCCTTAAAACAGAGATAACAAACACTTCATGACATACATAGCTATTCACTTTTTGTGAAGGTTTACAGTTTCTCAGTGTATATGTCATTGCTCTGTCAAAAGAAAATTTTGTAAATGAACATTGAGACAACTTTATGCCTCATCAATGTTAAAAGAAATGTGTAATGTCAATACATAGTTGAACATAATTCCATTCAAGAAATCAAGTTACTTTAGAATTTTAGAATATAAAAGAATATTGACTGAAAGGGATATGTCATAGCAATTAAATGGCCAATCCTGGTTTCCTTCAGAAAAAAAATAATGAACATCTCATGTATTAGACATTTTTTCAACACACTAGATCAATTTTGGTTTTATGAGAGAAAATGTCAATGAAATCCTTAGCTCCCTCTGAGTTATTGATTTCATTTATTTTTCATCAAAAATAAGGAAATCCTTCTTCAATGAAGAAATTATTGAAATGAGCAATTGAATTGGATGATGTTTAGATTGAAGAATTGAGAAACATCTTTCAAGAAGAATGTTGGTATAAGAAGGAACATGTGTTGACAAGATTGAATGAGAAATTTACTCACAACTCAAAAGTTTCACAAAAGTTCACATATCCTCAGCATTTTATGTGACTAATTACAACAGCTTCATGTGCAAATCTGATTTCTTTGAAGTCAAATCTCAAAGCTCACCTTTACTTCTCAAATAGTAATGCTCCCCCTCAATTTGTGCATCAAAGAAACATTCAACATTCAAGCAATGCATATTCAATCTTAGCAATCAATTTCAGCACACAATCATTGAAGGACAAGCATGTTCAAGAATCGCATTCACAACATAGAAGAAATTTTCATTTTTCAATTTTCATGTTATCCCTTTTTAAAAAAAAAAAATTTAAAGAATTGATTCTTACACATGATAGATCATGGGTACTAGGCGGAGGATTTCCCTTAACACATAATGATAATTTTCAAACAAGCATAACTTGTTCTTCCACTAATCACCATTCGATATACCTCATAAACTTTGCATAAGAGATCAGTTTATTATTCAGTTTTTATTCCATATTGCAAATTCCAGGTTCTCTTCGTAAAGATGTGAACCTATCTTCAGCCAATGGTTTTGTAAAGATGTCTGCAATTTGTTTTTCAGTGGAGATGAATTCTAATTCAATGTTTTATTTGCAACTTCATCCTAAGAAAGTGATGCCTAATCTCAATTTGTTTGTTCTGGAATGTGGATTGGGTTTTTGGAAAGATTGATTGCACTAGTATTGTCACACATGATAGATGAACATCCAATGTCAATATTATAGTCAAGTAATTGATTTTTTATACACAACACTTGAGCTGCACAAGTTCCTGCAGCAACATATTCTGCTTTAGCAGTAGAGAGTGCAACTGAGTGTTGCTTTTTGGATGCCTCATGATATCATGCAATTTCTGAAGAGCTGACAATATCCACCAGTGCTCTTCCTATCAAGTTTACATCTAGCATAATCAGCATCAGAATATGAAATCAAATTAACCTGACATCCAGCTGGAAACCATAAGCCCAAATCACAAGTCCCACAGAGATATCTGAAAATTCTCTTAACTGCAAGCAAGTGACTTTCCATTGGACTAGACTGAAATCTAGCACAAAGACATACACCAAATTGAATATCTGGCCTACTTACAGTAAGATATAGGAGAGATCCAATCATACCTCTGTATTGTTTTTCATCAACCGATTTACCTTTTTCATTTTCATCAAGTTTGATGCTCGTGCTCATGGGAGTGGTTGCTGGTTTGGCTTGTTCAAAATTGAATCTTTTGAGCAACTCTTTGATATATTTGGCTTGATTGATAAGGATTCCATCCTCAAGTGGTTGACCTGCAAACCAGAAAGAATTGTAATTCTCCCATAAGACTCATCTCAAATTCAATGTGCATGTGTTTAGAAAATTCTTCACACAGTGAAAGATTAGTGGAACCAAATATGATATCATCCATATATACTTGAACTACAATGATGATTGTGGACTGATTTTGTGAAAAGAGTTTGATCCACCTTACCTCTAGCTAGAGTAATTTTTACTAACCAGAAAACTACTCAATCTGTCATACCAAGCTCTTGGAGCCTGTTTCAAACCATAAAGAGCTTTGTGCATTTTATACACATGGTTAGGTTTGTAACGACCCTCCTTATACCGGTACGGTTACACCAACCCACATCGTTATAATGAACGCCGCTATAGTGGGACATCTACCCAACAAAATCGATAGACTGAAGTGTACACAAATAAAACACATAACAGTGGAAAAGAAAGAGTCAAATGTAATTTCTTATTCCATCATCCACATTCTATTCACATTCCATATAGAGGAAAAGAAAACTAAACATTTAATAACTGAGAGATGAAAATAAATACATTGTCCACATTGTCTGAATTGAGTTACAAAATTTTCCTTTATTACATACTATGAAAATAAAAGGTACAATGCCGAAACTCCACAAGATCTCCTACTCTCGCTCCGAGTCACTTCTGACTATCCCCTCGGATGAAGTGGAAACCTTTGCACCTGTACGCCGAGGCAAGAGTGAGTCCAAAAGACTCAGCAAGTAGCATCCACTAACATTAAGCATACATACGCCACATGTGTTATTCACATTTTCATATCTCACGAGTATCACATAAGCATGTACTTGAATAAACTTTTAAAGAAAACCTAAACATGATTTCTACAACTTACCACACATGTTAAATGACTTGTAACAAAATTTCAACAATTTAAAACCTATCACATGCTTTCTACACATTCTTCTACATGCTAATCTAAGTCTCACTTACTCACAATTATAATCTAAGACAATAGTTAACTTGAACATGGAGTCTACACACATTACAAGAGATATTCCTGGCATGGATTCTATCATCATTTTACACATGAATAGCTTGCTGTTTGACATGGATATGACACGTTCATATAATGAATTATCATCTTTACATGCTATTCTATTGATTTATAATCTCACATGATCATTTACACAATTACACAATTTACACATTCACTTTTCACATAAACACAAGTTCACACTTTATTATATGCCTTGACACATAGTCCAAACCACCTCTAGAAGGACACACACTTGTCACATCACACACATATCTATCATCTAGGCAACACAATGATAGACCTTAGTTACTGTGCAGAACCAGGAGAAGCACTCTCCACCCTAACCAGCGGTACTTGTCCGCCTCCAGGATTTAATCCCAATGCCCATGGAATATCACACACTATGAACCTTCCCATGGGGACTTTACCACAGTACAGTTCCTCAACCCTCTAAGGTAGCAGTGTCCACCCATTGGCACATTTACACATTCCAATTAAACACACACAATTCCACACCCTCTTAACAATTATTTCTCTCATATTTACATTTATGCACAGGTTCAGGTTCCCTAACATGGCACTATTGTTACAAGAACTAGATCAGTCACAACTAACATTTATCATGCTGTAATTATTTAACTTAATCAATAATTGCAATAATTTTGCACTAATTTGGTCATTCTTCATAAAATAACAATTAGTGCCTACGGTTATCCAATTCACTTGAGATTTTAACCACTGACTGTTACGGTTCATACATCATGCATACCAAATTTCATATTTTTCTGGACTGTTCACAATTTACCGAGAATAAACAATCATTTGCATGTTTATGATAACTCAATTAATCATGGATTCACAATGTTACAGTCATATTTAACAGTTTACAAACTTTTATCTAATAGTCATAATATTGCAGAAATTTTTCAGGAAATTTTATATGTATCATATAATTTATTGGAGATTTAAATCCACTAATCCATGCTTATTGTTTTACAATTCAGATAATTCTATCATTAACACAGAGCTCAGAAATTAGTCAAATTTATATAGCATAATTTGACATATATCCACTTGCTACAGAAATTCTCAAACATCACACATTAACATGGAATCAAGCAAATAGAGATTTTTATGGTCTAAACAGGTTTAATACCAGCTTTCAGAAAATCTGATAAATAATACCGTAAACCAAAAATTATCAAATCATCTGACATGATCCAAAAGAGATAATTTACATATAGTAATTTTTACCATATATCCTCAGGCGCAATATTCCAAAAAATAATTCATATAAGTCAGTCATGCACACTGTCGCAGTCTGGCGAACTTGACGGCATGCAAGTGGCCGTTTATCAGGTTAACGACAACAAATAGTGCCGCCAACTCAAGATCTTAACGGCAAGAGATCATGTTGTTAAGTTCCTGTCTGTGCAAAACACAGACTGCACGCCAGAACTTGGTGAAATTGGGGATCCAGGACTCGAATAAAAATCCATAAAATACCTAGGACCTACTAGACATATGTAGGAGTGATGTGAAAGGGTTACTTGCCTTTGATAAAATCCACAATCAACGAATTAATCCGGAGAAGCCCTCCTCGGCCCGAGCTAAAGAGCCTTCAAAACACTCTCGATCCGGGTTCTATAATGGTCTTTAGGGTCCACCGGGGTTGGGAAGATGCTCCTTGATGTCTAGCCTTCCTTCCAGTCGCAGTAGAGCACCGGATGAAGCCTCCAATCGCCGAATTTCAGAGCTCAAAGATTGGGTTTTCGCACAGAGAACTAGGGTTTTGACTCAAGAGCCAAAAGGGTTAGATCTGGCCGGAGATGGGGTGTTTTATAGAGCTAGGGTCGGAGACGTAATTGGGTAAGGCTGGGTTACCATTGGAGAACAGTTACCATAACAAGGGGCGAAGATTTTGGGGGCGTTTTCAGATCTAAAATGCGGCAGATCTGGCATATTGACGTCAACATCACAGGCCGCGAATTCTGAGTCGGCGTCCATCGATGTGGCCGTTAACTTGGGATCGGCGTCCACACATTTGACATCTACTGGCCGCCAGATCTGAACTTAAAACTGCAGAAATTTTATGTACACCACACATGTATATATATATATATATATATATATATATATATATATATATATCTACAATGCACACATTAAAAATACTTATTCATGCAATGTAAACAAGTAAGTACATGCACAATAAAGTTTATACATCGATGGCATACATTTATCTACATAAGAAATCACCTAAAGATGAAAATCAAGGGCCTTACACCCTCCCCCCTTAAAGAAACTTCGTCCTCGAAGTTAGACTGACACTACTCAAACAACTGAGATATTTCTTCCTCATTGCATCCTCAAGCTCCCAAGTAGCCTCCTCTCACGAGAAGTTGCGCCAAATACTTTCACCGACGCAATACTCTTGTTCCGAAGATGCTGAACCTTCTGGTCAAGAATAGCTACTGGTTGCTCCACATAAGAAAGATCTGGCTGGATCTCCACTGGATCGTGGCTAATAACATGAGATGGATCTCTGACATACCTCCTGAGCATAGATACGTGGAAAACGTGATGGACACTAGCTAATGCTGGGGGTAAAGCTAGCTCATATGCCACGTTGCCTAATCGTCTGAGAATCTCATATGGGCCAATGAATCAAGGACTTAGCTTACTATGCCTGCCAAATCTAACTGCACCACGAGTAGGCGAAATCTTTAAAAAGACATGCTCACCTACCTCGAACTCCAAATCTTTCCTCCTGTTGTCGGCATAACTCTTCTGCCTATCCTGTGCCGCAACAAGCCTCTTCCTAATCAATTGGACCTTATCCGAAGTCTCCTGAACTAACTCCGGACTAATTAGCTGCCTATCGCCTGTCTCCTCCCAACACAAAGGAGATCTACAAGGCCTACCATACAATGCCTCAAATGGAGCCATACCAATACTCGCATTAAAACTATTGTTATATGCGAACTCCACAAGAGGTAAATGGCGCTCCCAATCATCCTTCCAATCTAGAACACACGCCCTCAACATATCCTCGAGCGTCTGGATAGTCCTCTCGGACTGTCCATCTGTCTGGGGATGAAACGCCGAACTAAGCTTCAACTCCGAGCCTAACACATCCTGAAGACCCTTCCACAGCCTCAAAGTAAATCTCGGATCTCGATCCGAAATGATCGACTTCGGCATACCATGCAATCTAATAATGCTACTAATATACAATCTAGCTAAACTCTCTACTGACTGCTTCTTCTTCATGGGCAAGAAATGTGCAGTCTTCGAGAATCTCTCCCACTACCCAATCGAGTCATTACCCCGTCTAGATCGAGGCACACCCATAACAAAATCCATAGTGATAGCTTCCCACTTCCATACTGGATCTCCATCTTTGCATAAGACCAGATGGTCCTGCCACTCGCCTTCACTTGTTGGCAACTAGACATCTAGACACATACTCCGCTACACCCTTCTTTATACCAGACCACCAAAAAGATCTCTTCAAATCCTGGTACATCTTAGTGTTACCCAGATGAATAGAGAATCTAGACCTATGAGCCTCTGCTAATATATGCTCACTGACATCTACGATGTCTGGAACACAAATACAGTGATGGAATCTAATCACACCATCCTCATCACGAGCAATGCCCGCCTTGCCCACTAACTCTTTGAGTCTAGGGTCGGCTTTCTGTTGCTCGATCACCTCATCCAACACCGAAGACCTAATGGACATCTAAGCTACAAAAGCCTGGCATAATGATGGCTCTAACTCAGTCATCGCACACGCTGCATGTCCAACATCTTCCAATCCTGCTGGAGAGACGACCTCTTCCTACTAAGGGCATCTGCTACGACATTCGCCTTTCCAGGATGATACTGGAGGTCGAAGTCATAGTCCTTCAGGAACTCAATGCATGTTCACTACCTAAGGTTTATTCCTTTTGGGAGAAAAGATACTTTAGACTCTTGTGGTCAGTGAATACTTCAAATCTGAAACCATAAAGATAGTGCCTCCAGATCTTCAGTGCATGAACCACTGCCGCAAGCTCAAGATCATGAGTCGGATAGTTTCTGTCGTGCTCCTTCAATTGACGAGAAGCATACTCTACTACCCTTCCTTGATGCATCAATACACAGCCAAGGCCAATCCGAGATGCATCCGTGTAGATGGCAAAACCCTCTACACCGCTCGGCAAAACTAACACAGGCGCCAATGTGAGCTTAGTCTTCAATAATTGAAAACTACTCTCACACTCCTAAGACCAGACAAACTTTACTCCCTTCCTGGTTAGCTGAGTCAATGGTGCGGCGATGGATGAAAATCCCTCAATGAATCGCCGATAATAACCCGCCAAACCAAGAAAACTCCTAATTTCTGAAGGAGTCTTGGGAATCTCCCAATCCATAACAGCCTGGACATTTGTTGGATCCACTGCTACACCAGCACCAGAGATTACATGCCCAAGGAAATGAACCTCGTGCGACCAAAAATCGCACTTGCTGAATTTTGCATAGAGCTTGTGCTCTCGGAGAACTTCTAATACTACCCTTAAATGCTGACGATGTGTGGCCTCATCCAAAGAGTAGACCAACACGTCATCAATGAAAACTACAACGAAACTATCTAGGTATGGTCTAAACACCATGTTCATGAGATCCATGAACGCTGCAGGGGCGTTGGTTAGACCAAAAGGAAGGACCAAAAACTCATAATGTCCATAACGGGTCTAAAAGCCGTCTTGGATGCATCCTCACTCCTAATCCTCAACTGATGATAACCAGACTGCAAATCAATCTTAGAAAAGACTGATGCATCTTGCAGCTGGTCAAACAAATCATCAATCCGAGGTAAGGGATACATGTTCTTCACCGTCACTTGGTTTAGCTTTCTATAATCGATGCATAACCTAAGTGACCCATCCTTCTTCCTCATGAATAAGACATGTGTGCCCCAAGGGGAAACACTAGGGCGACTGAATCCCTTATCTAACAAATCCTGCAACTGCTTCCTTACCTCAGCTAATTCTGCAGGGGCCATCGGATAACGGGCCTTTGAGATAGGAGAGGTGCCAAGAAGCAACTCTAGAGTGAACTCTATCTCTTTAGCCGGTGGAAAACAAGATAAATCATCAGGAAAAACATCTGGAAACTCTCGCACTACATCAATCTCTGCAAGAGTGGGTGACTCATCAGCCTTGGGTACTAATACCACGCTGGCAAGAAAAGCGTCACAACCCTTGCTCACCATTCTTATTGCCCTCATGGCAGAGATGACAAACTTCCCACTAAGTTCCTTGGCAAAGGATGAGAAATTCATCTTCACCAGGAATGTAGAAAACGATCTTCTTCCCACGACAATCTACTAACACATAGTGCTCTTCTAGCCAATCCAGACCAAGAATAGCATCGTAGTCCTTCATCTTTAGCAAGAAGAAACACCCTTCTAGGACTCTATCCTCAATGCACACCGGTAAAGATGGAATACACTTCCTAGTCGATACCGTGCCTGCGGGTGTGTGCACAGATAGGGGAACCTCTAACTCCTCAGACTTAGTCCTGACTCTAGGGCTAACTGCCTAGCAAAATGCTCAGAAATGAACGAGTGAGTAGCACCCGTATCAAATAGAACCTGAGCATGCACACCTAAGAACAAAAGTGTATCTTCGGTAACATGCTCTGCCTACTCGGCGTCCTCACGAGCTAACGCGAACACCCGACCTGGGGCTCGAGGTCTCCCTGGTCGTCCTGTCGCTGGCGCTGCTGCTACTGCTGCTGCCGCTGGAGCCGCTCCACACTGAACTCCCTCCTGATGTCTGGGGCAATCCTTGATCTTATGCTCACTGCTCCCGCACTTCAGACACTCCCTGCCATCTTCCAGCATTCTGAACCACCATGTGCCCTCTCGCAATGAGGACACTCCTTCTTGCCACTAGGGGAATGTTGAGAAGATACTTGACTACTTCCCGATGCCACGGGACGCTGCAGTGACTGGAAAGCCACCTTCTTCCTATCCTGCCTTTGAAAAGGAGCCGCGGGCTTCTTCTGAGAAGCCTTCTTCTCCTCCAGGTACTGCTCCATCTCTCCCACCTGCCGACACGCCACGCTGAGCGCCTGCTCGAGGGTACGATGGTCGAAACCAACCAACCTCGACCTCAGTGATGGTCTCAAACCCATCACAAATTTCTTCGCCTTCCTGCGCTCATCAGCTACAATATGAGGTCCATACTTTGATAGCTCGGAAAACCTGGCCTCGTACTCCAGCACGGTCATGGAGCCCTGAGTCAACGAGAGGAACTCCTGCTCCATCTTGTCCTGGATGTGCTCCGGAACAAACTTGGCTCAGAAGAGCCTCACGAACTCGTCCCAAGCAATCTCCACAGCACCATCCTCGAACCGAGTACGTAGTATCAAGGACCACCACACGTCGGCTCGCTCCTGCCAAAACCACCCATAAGGAACAACCGAATATAATCTATACTTAAAGAAATAACCACCGAATTAATTTACACATACCTGTAGCATATAGGTGGCTAAAGTGACCTTGTCATCCTCAGCACACCTAATAGCCCGGAAGATCTTCTCGATCTCCCTCATCCAGCTCTCAGCAAGTAATGGATCGCTCTCCCCCTTAAAAGAGGGTGGCGACATCCTCTTGAACCGTTCCATGATGGAGGGTCCACTTTGGTCCTGAGCCTGGGGAACTGGCACTTGAGCCTGCCCCAGCAAACATCATAAGCAACACATATAGCATAGCAACATAGTAAACATATCATCAAGTAAAACAGACTACTCTGTCTATCATTCTAACCTGAGCCTGCTGAGCCTCCAGCTCAGCCTGGAGTGCAGCCTGGGTGTGGGCCTATGTCTGCATGGCCTGCACTAAACCCTGCATGAACACTCCATAGTCTACTGGTGGCGGTGGAGGAAGCATAGGACCCTGGGGTGCTGGGGCTTGCTGCTCACCCTGATCCTCACACCGAGGCTCATCTATCCTCTGCTCACCCTTATGAGCAGG
This sequence comes from Colocasia esculenta, assembly GCA_014218235.1. Lineage (NCBI taxonomy): Eukaryota > Viridiplantae > Streptophyta > Magnoliopsida > Alismatales > Araceae > Colocasia > Colocasia esculenta. The sequence continues at coordinate 48,259,744 of CM024761.1, read as the reverse complement.
AACACCATGCCTACCATGTGAAGCCATACCCTGCAAAATGATTTAATTCATCCGTTAGTTCTATGCTATCAAATTCCTAACTATTTACCTAGCTATGTGGACAATCTACACAGACTAAGCATATAATGAAGATGATGGTATATGCATATTTATGTACAATTTCAGCCTGTATCTCTGATACCAATCTCTGTAACGACCCTCCTTATACCGGTAGGGTTACACCAACCCACATCGGTATAATGAACGCCGCTACAGTGGGACATCTACCCAACAAAATCGATAGACTGAAGTGTACACAAATATAACACATAACAGCGGAAAAGAAAGAGTCAAATGTAATTTCTTATTCCATCATCCACATTCTATTCATAGTCCATATAGAGGAAAAGAAAACTAAACATTTAATAACTGAGAGATGAAAATAAATACATTGTCCAAATTGTCTGAATTGAGTTACAAAATTTTCTTTTATTACATACTATGAAAATAAAAGGTACAATGCCGAAACTCCACAAGATCTCCTACTCCCGCTCGGAGTCACTTCTGACTATCTCCTTGGATGAAGTAGAAATCTCTGCACCTGTACGCCGAAGCAAGAGTGAGTGCAAAAAACTCAGCAAGTAGCATCCACTCACATTAAACATACATACGCCACATGGGTTATTCACATTTTCATATCGCACGAGTATCACATAAGCATGTACTTGAATAAACTTTTAAAGAAAACCTAAACATGATTTCTACAACTTACCACACATGTTAAATGACTTGTAACAAAATTTCAACAATTTAAAACCTATCACATGCTTTCTACACATTCTTCTGCATGCTAATCTAAGTCTCACTTACAATTATAATCTAAGACAATAGTTAACTTGAACATGGAGTCTACACACATTACAAGAGATATTCCTGGCATGGATTCTATCATCATTTTCACATCTATACACATGAATAGCTTGCTGTTTGACATGGATATGACACGTTCATATAATGAATTATCATCTTTACATGCTATTCTATTGATTTATAATCTCACATGATCATTTACACAATTACACAATTTACACATTCACTTTTCACATAAACACAAGTTCACACTTTATTATATGCCATGACACATAGTCCAAACCACCTCTAGAAGGACAAACACTTGTCACATCACACACATATCTATCATCTAGGCAACATAATGATAGACCTTAGTTACTGCGCAGAACCGGGAGAAGCACTCTCCACCCTAACCAGCAGTACTTGTCCGCCTCCAGGATTTAATCCCAATGCCCATGGAATATCACACACTATGAACCTTCCTGTGGAGACTTTACCACAATACAGTTCCTCAGCCCTCTAAGGTAGCAGTGTCACCCATTGGCACATTTACACATTTTCCAATTAAACACACACAATTCCGCACCCTCTTAACACATTATTTCTCATATTTACATTTATGCACATGGTTCAGGTTCCCTAACATGGAACTATTGTTACAAGAACTAGATCAGTCACAACTAACATTAATCATGCTGTAATTATTTAACTTAATCATTAATTGCAATAATTTTGCACTAATTTGATCATTCTTCATAAAATAAAAATCAGTGCCTAAGGTTATCTAATTCACATGAGATTTTAACCACTGACTGTTTACGGTTCATACATCATGCATACCAAATTTCATATTTTTTCGGACTGTTCACAATTTACCGAGAATAAAACAATCATTTTGCATGTTTATTCATAACTCAATTAATTATGGATTCACAATGTTACAATCATATTTAACAGTTTACAAACCTTTATCTAATAGTCATAATATTGCAAAAAATTTTCAAGAAATTTTATATGTATCATATAATTTATTGGAGATTTAAATCCACTAATCCATGCTTACTGTTTTACAATTCAGAGAATTCTATAATTAACACAGAGCTCAGAAATTAGTCAAATTTATATAGCATGATCTGACATATATCCACTTGCCACAGAAATTGGCAAACATCACACATTAACATGGAATCACGCAAACAAAGATTTTTATGGTCTAAACAGATTTAATACCAGTTTTCAAAAAATTTGATAAATAATACCGTAAACCAAAAATTATCAAAATCATCTGACATGATCCACAAGAGATAATTTACATATAGTAATTTTTACCATATATCCTCAGGTGCAAAATTCCAAAAAATAATTCATATAGGTCAGACATGCACACTTTCGCAGTCTGGCGAACTAGGGCATGCAGGTGGCCGTTATCAGGCTAACGACAACAAATAGTGCCGCCAACTCAAGATCTTAACGCCAAGAGATCATGCCGTTAAGTTCCTATCTGTGCAAAACACAGACTGCACGCCAGAACTTGGTGAAATTGGGGATCTAGGACTCGAATAAAATTCCATAAAATACCTAGGACCTACTAGACATATGTAGGAGTGATGTGAAAGGGTTACTTGCCTTTGATAAAATCCACAATCAACGAATTAAGCCGGAGAAGCCCTCCTCGGCCCAAGCCAAAGAGCCTTCAAAACTCCCTCGATCTGGGTTCTGTGATGGTCTTTAGGGTCCACCGGGGTTGGGAAGATGCCTTGATGTCCAGCCTTCCTTCTAGTCGCAGTAGAGCATCGGATGAAGCCTCCAATCGTCGAATTTTAGAGCTCAAAGATCGGGTTTTCGCATAGAGAACTAGGGTTTTGACTCAAGAGCCAAAGGGTGAGATCTGGCCGGAGATGGGGTGTTTTCTAGAGCTAGGGTCGAAGAGGTAATTGGGTATGGTTGGGTTACCGTTGGAGAATGATTACCATAACAAGAGGCGAAGATTTCGGGGGCGTTTCCGGATCTGAAAACACAGCAGATCTGGCATATTGACGTCAACATCACAGGCTGCCAATTCTGAGTCGGCGTCCACCGATGTGGCCGCTTACTTGGGATCGGCGTCGACACATTTTGACGTCTACTGGCTGCTAGATCTGAACTTAAAACTGCAGAAATTTTATGTACACCACACATGTATGTATATACATACATATATATATATATATATATATATATAATCTACAATGCACACATTAAAATAATACTTATTCATGCAATGTAAGTAAGTACTATGCACATAAAGTTTATACATCGATGGCATACATTTATACATACATAAGAAATCACCCAAAGAAGAAAAATCAAGGGCCTTACAAGGTTTATCAAGATCATCAAACCAAGAGTTGAAACAAACACTTCCTCTTTTATGAAACCATTAAAAAATGCAGTTTTTACATCCATTTGAAACAATTTGAAGTTTTTGGAACATGCATAAGCAAGCAAAATTCTAACAGCTTCTAATCTAGCTACTGGTGCAAAGGATTCCTCAAAATCAACTCCAAATTCTGATTGTATCCTTGGCAACCAGTCTAGCTTTATTTCTTACAACATTTCCTTCTTCATTCAATTTATTCCTAAAGACCCATCTAGTTCAAATTATTGACATTTCAGGATTTTTGGACAAGACTCCAAACATTTTCTTTTGAATTAATTTAGTTCATCTTGCAATGCATCTAACCAAGAATCATCTTTTAATGCCTCTTTAATATTTTTGGGTTCCTCTTGAGAAATAAAGACCATTTGATCTTGTTCAATGATGTTTTTAAAATAAGATCTAGTGTGAATCTTATCATTGACATTTCCAACAACATTCTCAAGAGGATGGTCTTTGGAATATTTAAAATTACCTCTGATTGATGTACTTACCTGCTCTGGTGTCGACCTGATGATGTCGTGTGTCGACACAACTTCATTTTCATCAAGCTCTTCATTCTCCACTTGCTGATCTGATTCTTTTTCAAGAATTTCAGCATCTTCTTCTTGGTTCCTACAAGAATCATAATCATTAGGTTTCTTATAATTTTCATCAAAAACAACATGGGGAGTTTCCTCCACAGAATTTGATTCACTGTTAAAAACTCTATATGACCTTGAATTCTTAGAATAACCCAGAAAAATGCCTACTTGACTTTTCGTTTCAAATTTGTCTAGATTATATTTATCATTGTTGTTAATGAAGACTCTACTACAAAAGACTCTGAAATATGTAATGTGAGACTTCTTACCTTTCATTAGTTTATAGGAAGTTTTATTAAGGACAGGTCTTACCATCACGCTGTTGAGAACATAGAAAGAAGTATTTACAGCTTATGCCCAGAATTTCCTTGGAAGCCGACTTTCAATCAACAATGTTCTGGCCATTTTCACCAATGTCCTATTCTTCCTTTCAACTATTCCATTCTGCTCAGGAGTCCTTGGAGAGGCGAACTTGTGATCAATTCCCTTATTCCTACAAAAATCAAAAAACAAATTATTGTTAAATTCCCCTCCATGATCAGTAAAATGGAGTGGATTTTATTTATTTTTGCATTTTCAATTTTATCAACAAACTCTTTGAAATTATCAAAGGTGTCACTCTTGTGAGACAAGAAATACACCCATGTAAACCTAGAGAAATCATCCACAATCACAAACCCAAATCTGTGTCGACTGAGTGTCCTAGTATGACCAAATAAATCCATATGCAATAATTCAAAGGGTTTGGAAGTAGTTAATGGTGCAACAGATTTGTAGCAACCCTAAATTTATGGGGAAAAAAATTAAATATTTATATTATTTATTAGAAAATCAAATAAATGGAAGATGTATTAAATCAACTAGGAAAGCAAATAAGAGAGAATTAAATAAAACCCATTAAAAGAAAAGGAGTAATGGGCTTTGCTATATTGACCCATTAGAAATGAGTGGGCTAAAATAGAGATTTTAAGAAGGGGAATAATAGAGAAATACCCAAAATTCGTAACTAAAATATTACGAAAATAGAAAAGAGATATTTAATGCATTAAATAGCTAGTTTGAATTAGGATTGGATTCCTAAACCTACCCCAATTGATTGGCCACAAAATTCCCTCTCTCCCAACCCCAAATAAGAGATCTCTTGCTTAAAAAGGGGAGAGCAAAATAGGAAATTCGGAATTTAATAGGCGTTAGGCTTAAACTAGGAAATGGAATAGGGAGAAGCTTAAATACTTCACTTAAACTCTCATGGCTGGCCCTAGCTCATGCCAAGAGGTTCCTGGACTAGGAGGAGAGGCCAAGAGGAGGAGAATTCGTGGAGAGGAAGGATCTCTCAAGTCCTTCCCCGAGTTCTTCAAGTCTTAACCCTTGAAGAGAAAAATGATCAAATGTAGGCATTCTCACAAGCATAAATCGTGAAACTTTTTCTGTAGGATGTCTCGTCTATCAGGAACAAATGCCCTTTGGTTTCATAATTTTCCATCGAGCATATCTTTCGTTCTTGATTTTTCATGTTCTGCAACTTACATGACCCCGAACCCTCTTCTTAATTCTTGATCTCCTTGTATACTCAACCCCATGTGAAGAGATTTTTACTGTAGGAACTGTTGCATGTTAGGCATCTTTTGCCCCTAAAAGCCCTAAATTTGATTTATCCTATCTTGCGAATTTAATCGTTGATCTCAACTAGGTACTGTTTCATGTTCATCATGAATACCCGTGTTTAAAACATGTCCAAACCTTGATTGTTTTCAAATTCCTATTTATTGTAAGTACCCATGCATGTCTAGGTCATTTTGCAACTAGTTTCACAATTTTTCGTTAACTATACAATTAGTTGTGATTTTCGGAACCACCCTATGTTAAATAGGGTAAGTTCTAGCCAGCAATCCAATGTAATGTCTTTTCCCTGTCGAACCCGGGCGCAGACCCTGTGAACGCCACGGCCCGATAAGCCGCATTCACAAGGGTCATCACGACAGTGCCCTCTGTCGCGATCTGATCGCGACAGGGCCTGTCGTCGCGATCTGCTGCCCGACCTGACTAAGCCTGTTGCGACCCATACAAGCACCCGTCGCGATCTCAGTTGACCCCGTCGCGACCCTCATCAGGGTACGTCGCGATCTGGGTTTTTTTTGCATAAAACCCCCTATCTCAGCAAATGCTTGATTACCTACAATGTTTGTACTCTTGTTTAACAGTCATACATCCCGAAAATAACTCTTGTTATAAATTAAATATTTATGTATGATTAAAATACATGCACATGATCTTTTCTATCTAAAAATTCATGACACTTACACACGCTTTGAACCATCCAATTATGGCATAATTTGGCATGAAACTATTTCATAATACATCTGGTAATTTATGTAATTAAATTACCCTATACTTGTCTATCGTTTCTCGCGATGTTTTGGGAATACCGATATCGACGCTCCACTATTCTAGAACTCCTCTAGAACGTCGAACACTTGTTTCTATATACACACTCTCTCTTGACTTGGACCAACTCTCCGTCGGATACTCCTTCTGCCGGACTAGTAAGTTTTTGTTCAAGGCCTCCGTAAGTCTCCTCTGTCCATGGATTCCCATATGGTCGACGAGCTGGTTGTACCCTAACACCTGTTACACTCATTAGGGATCAATATGGTCCAACCGGCTATTAGAAATTCACTCTCATCTTGAATCATGCTGGACCTCTGGACTTGTGCTTAACATGGCCAGTGGTAAGGTCGTGAGTTCCGCCTGACTGCCAACACCATGTGCGCGTGTTGTGCAACGGTTACTATCGTTCATTACTCGACGTTTCATGTGCAAGGTCCACTAACTCTCATTTATACTCTACTCGCTCATCTATTCACATTCACTCTACTATCTCGTCTATTCATCTAGTGCTCTCATCTACTTCTTGGTACTCTATATTGGCCATTGACCGATTGTCTAAAGATAAACAATATAACTAATACCTGGCAATATATAAAGGGCCCGATCTAGTCCTGGGATGTGCGCCCGAAAGTGCTAGTGCACATGGGAGTTAAATGATCAGAGTGTTTGGCATTACACTCAAGTGCTATCTATCTTGACTATCTAAATGACAATGAAAAGTGCTATGTTCTCTCGTTGTCCATTGACAACAAAGTGCTATGCTATACTCGTCGTGCTATGCTATACTCGTTGTGCTATCTGTACTATGGCCATCTTGCCATACTTGACATCGTGCTATCTTGCTATTATTGTGCTATTCCCGACACTTGTGCTATTCTTGGTAAGTCTATATTTGGAAAGTCTTGCTATTTCATTCACATACTGTCCTGCAATATTTTTACTTGACACTCTCTGCCGTTCTGTCATTAGTTACTCTGCCTTTAATGCATAAATTACTTAAAGCCTACTTGAGCCTGAGATTTAAGTCCTACTGGACGATGTTCGCTCACGCTGCGTTATTTGTCATTGTGTTCTCAGGTGAGGCCGAGGATGAACCATACACTCAAGAGGACGGGAACGACCTGGAGTGATGTCATGAGTACCCTAGTGTCCTATTGCTATGTTTAGCGTTGTAGTAGTTAGGTTTGAAGTTTAGTCTTTTGCGTTATTTCAATGTAATCGGGCCCTATAGATTGGCTCTGATATTAGTGGTTGTAACTAGACATTGGAAAGATATTAATGAAATGAATTTTCTTTATCATTATTCATTTTGAAATGGTTTGATGTCTAGTACTCGCTCTATACCCTTTTCTTGCAACTGCCTCGCGTTCCGATATTCCGCGTCGGGGCGTGACAAGATTTGAATGATCTTCTGGTCTGTTTACCTTGAGCACATGCAGCACATACAAGAGCATTTTTCTTTTTCTTTATTTTTGGTAAACCATTTACCAGAGAGTATCTCAACAATTTATTCAAAACATTTTCACTAGCATGACCTAATCTACGATGCCATAACTGAAACAAGTCATGCTGATTAGCAACTAAGCATAGATTTTCATGCTCATGATCGTTTAGGTCAACCAAATAAACGTTGTTGATTCTTTGACCAAAAAATTTTATTTTGCCAGAACCCTTTTCAACAATTTCACAAGATTCAGAATAAAAAATTACCTTGAGGTCTTTATCACACAGTTCACTGATGCTTAATAGATTATGATCAAGGCCTTTTACAAGCAAAACATTTTCAATGGAGTTTGAAGGGTGCTTACCAATTTTTCCAGTTCCAATGATTTGTCCTTTGTTCTTACCTCCAAAAATTACTTGTCCACCATATTTTACAATCAAAATAGAGAATTTGTCTCTATCTCCAGTCATATGTCTTGAACAACCGCTATCAAGGTACCAATTGTCTTTCTTGTAGGCTGTAAGACATTCCTACAAAAGGAATTAGAAGGAAAATTTTGGTACCCAAATTGCTTTGGGTCCCATTAGTTGTTTCAATTCAACAACAAGCTGTTTTGGAATCCATACTTGTCTTTTTTTTCTTGAATTTTTTTGTGCTCTACAAATATCATCAGTGCGACCAGATTTTTTGCAGATAGAACATACCATGATTTTCTGTGGTGCAACATTTTTGTTTCTTCTGACATAAGAATTATATCCAGCTGAAGAATTTCTATTGTTCTTTGAATATGAGATTGGTTTAACATTGGATTTCAGATTCTATTGTTTTTTTCCTCGAATTCATTCATGATTCAATTGAATTTTGGAGTTTTTGAATTGATCTTTATTTTTAGGTTTTGAGTTTGTTTGTGGTTTTTCTTTGATTCTCTCATCAAATTTTCCATATGAGGTGCTTCCTTGAACAAATGAGGTTATTAAAGTTTTCCCAATTTTCTTTTTGTTCTCAGGTTGAAAACCTAGTCCATGCTTGATAGTGTTCATCCGAACACCCAAAATTGCATCTAGATTTTACTTTGCCTTTGACAAATTTAGACAAGGTTTCTTTCTTGTCATTCAATTCTGTTTGGACAGATTCCTATTCCTTTTGAATCACCTCTTTTTCATTTTTGAGTTTTTCATTTTCATTAGTTAAGATTTGTTTTTCTTTTTCAGTGACTTGACAACTTTCCTTAATGACATTAATTTGTTCATTCATGCATTCTTGTTCCTTCTAAATGTATTAATTTCATCATTCAGAACATTAATCTTCGTAGATTCCTGTGGTTATTTAGCATGCTGTTGATCTTCTTTTTGAAGGTTTTGTTTTCAGATTTCAGTTCACATAATTTCTCAAACATAACAGCATATGCTTCCTCCCATTCATCAGTTGCAAAGTCCTCAAAAGAAGAACTTACCTCAGTGTTTTCCTCATGTCTGGCCATGAGACATGTCACTTCTTCTTGATCAGATTCACTTTCATTCTGATCTTCTTCATCCTCATCAATCCATGTGGCCAGCATTGCCCTTGTCTTCTTAAGCATCTGATTCTTCAATTTTTTCTTTAAGTCAGGACACTCCCCTCTCATGTGTCCTGGTTTCCTGCACTCATAACAGATAATGTCAGTCTTTTTGTTTGTATCCAATTTTTTATTGAAATCAATTTTCTTTGAAACATCCCTTCTGATGAAGGGTTTGAATTTACCTGTTCCTTTCTTTCTCAAAAACTTTTTGAATTGCCTTGTCAATAAGGCCAATTCCTCATCCTCCTCTTCATCAGAAGAATCATCATCATTATCAGATTGGTCAGCAGTAGTTTTTGAACTAGATGAAGCTTTTAAAGCAATGGGTTTCTTGGAAGTGATGATGGATTCATTTCTCTTCAGATTAATTTCATATGTCATAAGTGAACCTATTAGCTCATCTAATTGCATGGTAGACCGATTTTTTGAATCTTCAATAACTGTGGCTTTTGTATGCCAAGTTGCTGGTAGAGATCTAAGAACTTTTCTAACAAGATCACTGTTCAAATAGTCCTTTCCTAGACCTCTAAGACCATTCACTAAAAGCATGAACCTAGCAAACATCTCTGAGATAGTCTCATCACTTTTCATTTTGAACATTTCAAACTCTGAAACTAAGATACTTGCCTTGGTCTCCCTTACCTCTGAGGTCCCTTCATAGATGAGCTGGAGCTTGTCCCACATCTCCTTAGCAGACTTGTATGAAGATACTCTGGAGTACTCTTTGGGATGAATGGCACATTGCATCATGTTCATAGCGCTCCATTTGAGGGTAGATTTCTTGATCTGTTCCTTAGTCCATAGGTCCTCATCCTCTGGCAGATCAGATGGTCCTTTTTCAACAATCTTCCAGAGCTCATAGTCTTGAGCTCTCAAGAATACCTGCATCCTACTTTTCCAATAGGCATAGTCAGATCCATCAAAGAAAGGAGGCCTAGTAATCGAATGACCTTCAGCTATAAATCCCCTAGTGCTCTCCATAGCAAAAACTCTTGATCGTAAGATCAAACACTGGAAGTGCAAAGAGAACCCGCTTTGATACCAAATGAAATGTTGTGGAATTACATCTATGAAGAAATCTAGAAAGGGGGGGGGGGGGAGGGGTTGAATAGATTTCACCAGACTTTGAAATTCACTTGATTAGATGCTTAGATTTAGAGTTTAATCACAATTTTGAACAAGTTAAATAGAATAGATGTTGAAGAACTAGCGAGCCTATCAAATATTTAACGCAATTAGCAAGCAAACCACAGAGACAGAGATTTAATGTGGTTCGGATTACACAACTGTATATCCTACATCCACCATCCACACACACACTTTGAGATATGGAAATCTCATATTCAATCACACACATGAAATTGTGCACAAGGATTGCACCAATTTCACAACACACACTTCAGTTGAGTGATTTTGAGATGAAGAACCAGTCAGATCATTTGAATCCCAAAGTTGAAGAAGATTGGTTCGAAGGTCCCTATTTCTGCTTCAAAAATAGAGATCAGTTCGTCTGCTTCAGCTCCAGGAAGAAGACTCTGATGGCTCGAAATTCTTCTTCAAATGGATCATCCAAGATGCTCAAGACTTTTATTCCTTCAGATCTGAGAGCAATTCGCCAGGATGAAGCCTTCTTCAGAAATAGCGAGAATATTCTGGAGTCTAGAAGAGTAGATGTGTATTTTGATCAATCGTCCCAAAAATCCAAGTGGATAAGGGGTATTTATAGCCCTATGGGTCTACAAAATCTCTTGGGAATTGGGAGCATAGAAATTCCCACCCAAAACCCCTTTACCAAAATCATCCACGTGACTTGGTAAGTTCAGATCTAGAGAATCATCTGAACTGTGTCGGCACTACACAACTATGTGTCGACACACAAGTTCCTGGCTTGGAAACAAGCTTCTGGGACAGACAACTATTGTCGACACCACTGGGTGTTGTGTCGACACCACTGGTACATCTTCACACATAGGCTGCTAGGACAGTGGTCTAGTGTTGACACCACTAGATCATTGTGTCGACACCACTGGATGTTTTCTTCTTTTAAATGAGCTACACATGAAGGAAAGCAATGTGAGATATAAATGAAACATGTATAGCATGATTTTCACATTTTTATGAATCATACTTAAACATCATCAAAATAAGAGATCCAACAAACATGAGGCAAAGGAGGTGGTTAGAATATCTTAAAGACTTTGACTTTTCCATTCAATATCACGTAGGAAAAGCCAATGTGGTGGCAGACGCTCTAAGTAGACAACCAGGAGCTACGCTAGCTAGTATGATGCTGAGCGAGTGGAAACTACTTGAACAATTTGCAAGTCTGAATCTGGACATGGGAAAGAAGGAGAAACAAGTCATGATTTCCAATCTCCAAATACAATCCGATCTACTGACCGAAATCAAGGAGACGCAAGGAGAGGATCCATTTTTAGTTGAGATTAGAGAAAAGCTATAACAAAGAATAGACTTTTCTTTGGCATCTGATGGGAGGTTACTATTCCGAGGCAGAACATGTGTCCCTGATCACGGGGAACTCAAGAAGAGATTGTTAAATGAAGCTCACCAGTCAAAGTACACGATCCACCCTAGATCAACAAAGATGTACCAAGACTTAAAAAGGTCGTATTGGTGGCCAAACATGAAGAGGGATGTGGCCGATCATGTTTCATATTGTTTGACATGCATGAAAGTCAAGGTTGAGCATTTCCGCACAGCCGGTGGATTGCTACCACCTGAAATTCCGGAATGGAAGTGGGATAGCATCGGTATGGGCTTTATGTTGCCCAGCTAGCAAGCCCAGAGGGGGGTGAATGGGATTCTTAAAATTAATGAGTACCTAAAACTTGTTCACAAAACAGTCACACAAAACACACTTCGCAGATTGTTAGTGTTGGTGAAGGAAAAATTAAACACACAAAGGGAATCACACAACACAGAGAATTATCCTGGTTCGGATCTCCTCTCCTTAGGAGTCCTACGTCCAGTCCCTAAGCAATATCTCAGGATTTCACTAACAAGGGTACAGTCCACCTTAAGGACACTACAGCACCCAGCACTCCAACTGGTCTTCCTTCACCCGAAGGGAACAACACCCTCGATGCCTCACCAGGTCTTCCTTCACAACTGAAGGGAACAATACAGTAAAAGTGAAATTAGATCAAGCCCCTAGATCAAGCCCCTAGATCAAGCTTATACAATGCTAGATCTGAAGCTAACTGAGAGGAAGATCTACAGTAAGGGACACTCTCAGTTTACAGAAGCTCTCAAGACTAACACACTAAATGCAAAGAGCTAAGAGCTTGAACAGAAGAGAGTGAGGCTTTTCTCTTCAGAATGCTCGTAGAAAGCTTTGTTAAGGATTTTCATTTTGAAACTCTGGATGTTTTCTTCTGGAGCTTCAGTCTTCTATATATATCTTCTATTTGAAAGTTTGAACGTTGAAGTGCCCATTGTCTCTAAGCTTTTGTTTACGTTAGACTGAATGGTCCTGTATAGCTTCCCGTTCAACGGTCTTCATGAATGCACAGAGCGAAGATCTTCTGAAATATCCTATGGCTTCTATTTTGTCCAACATTGTATGATGAGTGCTGTCAGAGACCTGCACGCATTACAAGCTTGAACAATAGACAGCTAGGCTGTCTCTTGTTGTCAGTCAACATTAGACTCATTTGATACAAAAATAGAAGTTCCATTCTGTTCTTCTAAAAGACGTTTACAGAGTAGGGACGATAATGGAAGATATCGTCTGCATGCATGCAGTGATACGTCCTATCGTAATAAATGCACAGCTGTCAGAAAGATATGTGTGAAGACTTTGACTTTTCAACATATTCAAAAATTAGCTCGAAAATCAAATCGTTATATTTCACGAAATTTTTATATGCATGACTTATGAAATCGTTGTGCAAATGAGTGAATCGTTATGCAATCATAAGTAAACAGATGTATACACGAATCATTATATATATTAATAATCCAATCGTTGTAAGCGAATCATTGTGAAATGTATCGAATCATTATAGCAACCAAGTCGTTGTGTAACTTGATGAATCGTTACAATAACAGAGTCGTTATATAACTTATCGAATCGTTACAGGGATCAAATCGTTATGATGTTATAGGCAAATCGTTATGAATCAACTCATTACGAGCAAATCGTTGTTCTTTACGTAAGAAATCGACCTGAGACCAAATCGTTGTTCTTACTTAAGAAATCGATGTGAGACCAAATCGTTGTTCTCACTTAAGAAATCGATGTGAGACCAAATCGTTGTTTTCACTTAAGAAATTGATGTGAGACCAAATCGTTATTCTCACTTAAGATATCGATGTGAGACCAAATCGTTGTTCTAACTTAAGAAATCGATGTGAGACCAAATCGTTGTTCTCACTTAAGAAATCGATGTGAGACCAAATCGTTGTTCTCACTTAAGAAATCGATGTAGGACCAAATCGTTGTTTTCACTTAAGAAATCGATGTGAGACCAAATCGTTGTTCTCACTTAAGAAATCGATGTGAGACCAAATCGTTGTTCTCACTTAAGAAATCGATGTGAGACCAAATCGTTGTTCTCACTTAAGAAATCGATGTGAGACTAAATCGTTGTTCTCACTTAAGAAATCGATGCAATCACTTATCGAATCGTTATGGAAGCAAATCGTTATGAATACTTAACGAATCGTTGTGAGGGCAAATAGTTACGATCATTTACCGAATCGTTATTGAAGCAAATCGTTACAACTCTACTAAAATCGATGTAGCATAATGAAAATCGATGTGGACTTAGATAGATTTCATGCTTTGAAATAAAATTACTACAGTAGGAATAATGCTTACCATTTGGCGTGATTTTTCTTATTTTATTTCTTGTGCTCAAGACTTTGGAGCAAATATGTTAGATTTCACTAATATCTTAGGTTTGTTAATCACCAAAATCGATATGTAATTAATTTAAATTACATAGGGATAAATTGATCATCAATCTCCCCCTTTTTGGTGATGACAAAACTTAAGATTTAGCAAAGATGATCTGAAATAAGTCTAAGTATAATGGCGAAAAGAATATAAGGGATGTATTTCATAAATGCTATATTTCTCCCCCTTTTTGTCATTTAAGCAAAAAAAAATCAAAGGTGAGACAAAGAAGAGAGAAAAGAGCACAAAGAGAGGAACAAAGTGATTTATTGAGCATTGGAGGGTTCAGAGAGATAGAAGGCAAGAGACAAGAGGGATGCAAAGCACCTAATGACAGGTAGTGCTTGGCGTTCCTGCTCTTCAAAATAGGCTTGAAATGCGCCAAGCTCAATGCAATAGGAGGGTCCCATGGTGGGAGCCATCCTCTTGATGTGAAGTTGCCTCTGATCCAATATGAAATCCCAATATTTGACGTTGCCAAGAGCTACCTTGTAGGGGGTGAAGCAACCAAAATTGGCAAACTGAAGAAACTGAGTGATTTTAAAGGGATTGAAGATCTGATGCTGCCGAAGTTCCTTCATTAATTCCAGAAATACCCGATACCGCTCTTCCCATTTCATGATGGAGTCCCGAACAAGGTGAAGAGAATTTGCATCCAAAAAGTCAGCGGGAGTCAGAAGCGGTTGATTGGAACGAGCCTGAGAAGCATTCAACTCTTTAAGCTGTTGAGCAGATAGAGTGTAGAGGTTTTCCCAATCAGCAGGCGACAACCTCTCACACTCAGATAGAATAGGGGCAAGGACATCTGGCTTGAGGTACCCCTGAAGATACTACTTGAAGACAAATCTATGAAAAACAAGGTTACGACCTTCTTGCACAAAGAGCCTAGTCATAACTTGAACAGCTCTCTCAAACATGAGTGTGCCCACAGATGAGTCCATGATCAGGGAGTGAAGTGGAGGAAGGAATACCACATCAGGAATTACCAAGGTGGCAAAATCAACTCGGAGAGGCTCGGTGTGAGCAACCCTAGAACTGAGATCACGGATAGCTTGCCTAAACTGGCCCAGCTACACCTCTGGAATGTTATTAAGATAGCAGTAATCGCAATACATTTTGTAGTGCGGGATGAACTTGATATCCGTCTGAAAGAAAGGTCCAAAAATATTTTTATGATGAATCTGAAACCATTAAGAGAGAGGAAGAGGAGCTTCTCTTGGAGGATATCTGGCGGCTTGAGATCGACGGAATTGATTGTACAGATCTCTGTTGCTCCGAGCCCACTGCTCTTCAGTCATGGAAATTTTTTTTGACTGTTGTGCCTTGGAAAGAAAGGCATAAGGCAAAATGGTATTGAGATGGGCCGAAAGATTTTGTAAGGGAAGGCCAAAGAGGTGAGCAAACACTACCTTTTGAAGAAATTCCTCATTGATAGATTGTTGCTTATTGGTGATAGAAAGAGAAAACCAAAGTGGAGGATAACAAGGTTCAAAAGAGACAGGATGGGCGGAAGTGAGTCTCCTCTTCTTAGGAACAGGACTGGAAGAGCCTGTTCTATGAGAATGGGTCCCAACAGCTAGGACTGAATGAAGTATTGCTACTTCAAATTCATCCTTGATGTCCTGGATTTCTATGTGAGCCAATTGGGCACCCTTAGGAATAATAGTAATGAAGGAAGGAGGTGTTTGTGGATGGAAGAGAGATGCAGGGGTGATGGAATGGAGATCAGATGGTCCTGAAGAAGAAGAAGAAGGACCACTAGAAGAGGCTCCAGCTGAAGAGGCTGTGGAAGGAACCACAACAGAAGATAAGGGTGGAGGAATGATGGTGGAGAAAGTAGGAGATGAAGGAGTTTGGGAAGGAAAATGTGCAGGTGAGGAAATTGTTCTAGAGCGGGGTCGTTTGAAGGTGAGAGGAGCTGGAGGAGCAGTGGATAAGGTGGGTGGAGAAGGAGGGGTTAGAGTTGGAAGGGTAGGAAGAATATAGGGCTCTGGAGCTACAGCATGATCTTCTTCTCTTAAAGCATCCTCTGCCGGCCCTGCTGGCCCAGATTCCTCAACAACAACCACTTCTTTAGCGAGCTCATTCTCAACATGAATTGGCCCTAGTGGCCCTGCTGATTTTTGAAACAAAGGTCCAGATGGCCACTCTTCCTCTTGCTGCTGCTCTGCAAAGACAAGCCCTGTTGGCCTAGCTTCATCAACCTGCTGCTGCTCTGCAATGATAGGCTCTGATGGCCTATTACTTTCTTCGCTTGGCCCTAATGGCCCTGCACCATAGGAAGGAGGGGCATGAGATGGTAAGTGCTCCCTCACAAAAGCTGACAAATCCACAAGCACCTTCCTCATACTGTCATAATCTTTTCTTAGGCTTGCAAGTTCAGATGACAGTGCCCCTAATTCATGGGCAGATGAGCTTTGAGTGATGAAAAAGGAGTCCATATCCGACCTCATGGAACACAAAATTTTGCCTTGCTCATCCAGGCGCTCAACAATGGGTTTCAAATTTACTTTCAACTTCTTTTTCCCAGATCTCCTGTGAGACTTACTAGTGAGGAGAGGAAATTCTTTAGCCACACTCTTTCTTTTGTCTTCTCTTGCCCTAACCAGGGCTCTTCATGATCAACATTTTCATTTTCTTCTTCTGAGGTACTTTCCACAATGCCTTCTCTAAACAGATCATCAATGGGGGCATTGGCATTTTGCTCCCCCTGACTTGCTGCTTGCTCATCAACATGTTGCTCCCCCTCAATGAGAGCATCTTCTGCAACTAAGTCTTCACGAGCAACTACTTGCTCTCCCTGACTGGGAGCTTCTTCCAAAACAATCTCATCAATGTGGCCTGATGCCACAACTTCTGCAATTTGTACTTCACTATATACTGGATCCCTTAAAGAGCTTTGGAGGGATTCCAGTACATCTTTGAGTATTGAGCCTACTCGGGAAGAGGGAAGAGGATCCTCTGAACTATGCCCAACGGGCTCAATATCCTATGGAGGTATATCCTCAATTCTGTTGCTAGATTCTACTGCTTCTGCTGCTGCTTCTGCTTCCACAAATGGTGTTGCTGCTGACTCTTCTTGAGCTACGACTGCTGCTGCTACTTCTGGTTCTGCTGTTGCCTGAACTGCTTCTAACTCTGGAATCACAGGAACTGTGCCAGCTGCTTCCTAACCTTTTTGGGCTTCGCCAATGATGGCTTCACCCTTAGCCACAGAAGTCTTTGTCCAGACCCCATTGACAACCGAAAAACCACTTTTTATAAAATTTCAGGATCGGATATCTTGGCCCATCTTCTCAGACACATCTCCTACTACACTTATGCCATAGTGCTGAAAAATCTTCGTCAGGAGATGGGCATAGGGTAGAGAAACATTCAGCTTGCTCTTTGTGTCCCATACCTGAGCGCTTGCAAACTTCATCCTTTCAATCATAATCTCTGCAGTGTTGATTTCTTGGTTCTGGACAGCCCAGAACATCAGGTCGGAGTCCTCCTTTGAGCAAGTGGAGAAGGTGGCACTCCTTGGGACTACTATTTGACACACAATGAAATGCAATAAGCGATTAAACACATTCAACTGGTTGATATCTAGTTTTCCATCCTTCAATCTAAATTTTGGACCAACAATCCCTAAACCTTTCGCCTGGATATCCACAGTGTGAACTCCGCTGTGTCCGGATGTAGTCACACCAAAGAGAGATACCAATAGGTCTCGTGAGACCCTAATTTGAGTTCCCTTAACCATGGAAGTCAGGGTTCCGTCTTCCTCTGTCTCCAGACATACATAGAAAGCTTTCACAAGGTCCAGATAACTTACTTCTGATAGGGTGGCTATCTTTCTCCACTTTAATCTGCCCATAGCTGCGACCATACTGCCCATTCCATTCTTCTGCAAGTCAGCCACATCTACTGCTTTGTGGCCGCAAAGCTTGGTCTTTACTGAAGCATATCTTTCCTGCTGCTCTGCAGTATGAAATGCAGCTCCATAGCCCCCGACGCTGTCGGAGACACCAGAAGAGGCCATGGTTTTGGATGGGAAGAGTTTCTGGATGATCAAAATGGAGAAAGGAGTAGAACCCCTCAAGAAATTTTTCGTGGGAAAGAGGTGGAAGCTTGAAATCTCCGGGTGTCGATGCCGGAGTCGATAGGGTATCGCCTTAGGCAGAAGGAGGAAGATGATGAAGGGATGCGAATCGTTGCTGCACAGATTTTGGGATATAAAGAAAATTAAAAGAATGACCTGTAGAATTTAGAGGCTCCATGATGGCAGAAAACTACAAGCTGACTAGTTCAATGGAATAAATTCTTATAAAATAACGAACTGACATGACAAACTTAAAAGGATAGACCATAATTGGAATTTTGCTCAATTTTTGGGAGGAAAAATAATTGTAAATTCTGAAAATTAATATTTCAGTTTTAAACAGATGATTCTTTCACAATTTACACATCCCTAATTCCCTTCTAAGAGAAGTAAATTTCTCTTCAGGTAAGGCCTTTGTGAAGATATCTGCTAACTGATTGTTTGAATTAATAAATGAAATATCAATGTTGCCATTTTCTTCATGATCACGAATGAAATGATATCTAACCTTAATGTGTTTAGTCCTTGAGTGCTATACTGGATTCTTGGTTAGATTTATAGCACTGGTGTTGTCACATAATAATGGAATTGTCTTGATGTGTAACCCATAATCCTCAAGTTGTTACTTGATCCATAGGAGTTGTGTGCAGCAACTTCCAGCAACTACATACTCAGCTTCAGCTGTTGATAGAGCTACTGAATTTTGTTTCATTGAGGACCATGATATCAAACAACCTGCAAGGAATTGACAACAGCCACTGGTGCTTTTTCTGTCTATTTTGCATCCAGCGTAATCAGCATCAGAGTATCCTACCAAATTAATTTGACATGATTTTGGATACCATATACCTAAGTCATAGGTTCTAACTAAGTATCTAAATATTCTTTTGACATTAATTAAATGGGACTCTTTAGGATCTGTCTGATACCTAGCACACATACATACACTAATCAATATATCAGGTCTACTAGCAATTAAGTACAGTAAAGATCCTATCATACCTCTGTAGATTTTTTGATCTACATTCTTACCATCTTTGTCATTGTCCATTCTTGTTGATGTGCTCATGGGTGTTGATAATGGCTTGGCATTTTCTAATCCAAACTTCTTTAAGAGTTCCTTGGTATATTTGGCTTGGCATATGTGGGTGCCTTCATTTCCTTGCTTAATTTGCAATCCAAGGAAGTAGTTAAGCTCCCCCATCATGCTCATCTCGAATTCTCCCTGCATAAGCTTCTCAAAGTACTTGCAAAGAGATTCGTCAGTAGAACCAAATATTATATCATCAACATATATTTGAACAAGCAGAATATGTTTGTCCTTAGATTTGACAAATTGTGTACTATCTACTTGACCTCTAGTAAAACCATGGTCTAGTAGAAAAGAGCTAAGCCTTTCATACCAGGCCCTAGGTGCTTGTTTTAAACCATATAAAACTTTGTGCAACTTAAAAACATGGTTGGAAAAATCAATGTCATCAAAACCTGGAGGTTGTTCTACATAAACTTCCTCCTTAATAAAACCATTGAGAAAAGTAGATTTCACATCCATTTGAAATAATTTTAAATTTAATGCAGATGCATATGCAAGTAGAATCCTAATAGCCTCAAGTCTAGCTAGAGGTGCATAGGTTTCATCGAAATCTATGCCTTCCTCTTCGGAATAGTCTTGAGCTACCAATCTGGCCTTATTTCTTAAGATCACACTAGTTTCATCCAATTTATTTTTGAACACCCATTTGGTGCCAATCACTGGATGATCTGATGGTCTAGGAAAAAGTGACCATACATGGTTTCTCTTGAACTGATTCAGTTCATCTTGCATGGCTAAAATCCAAGATTCATCAGTAAGAGCTTCATTGACTGTCCTAGGCTCTATTTGAGAAACAAAAGCTAGATAATCACATGGAATAACATTACCTCTCATTCTTACCCCTACAGATGGATCACCAATAATGTTTTCAGGTGGGTGATCTTTCTTGTGTCTCCACTCTTTTGGAAGATTTTGATGAGAGATATCCCTTTGTTGCAGGTCTTCCAGTGTTGGATCTTCCTTGTCGTCAATTGAAGTATTCTTTAGTTTCTTGGTCAATCCATCTGCATCATCGTTGTCACGATCTTCTTCCTTTCTCAAGGAAGGGTTAGTTTCATCAAAAATAACATGTACTGACTGCTCAATTAATAAAGTGTGCTTATTAAACACTCTATATCCTTTAGGTTTAGAAGCATACCCCATGAAGATGCCTTCGTCTGATTTGGCATCTAACTTACCAATGTCTCTTTTGTCGTTGTTGTGGATGAAGCATGGACATCTGAATGTCCTGAAGTGACTGATCTTCGACTTCCTTTCCTTCTATAATTCATAATCTGTCTTCTTTAGTATGGGCCTGATCATTACTCTGTTAATAATGTAACTTGTTGTGTTAACTGCTTTAGCCCAAAAATATCTTGGCAGATCATATTCTGACGACATTTTTCTTGCCATGTCCAACAGGGTTCTGTTCTTCCTCTCAGGAACTCCATTTTGTTGTGGTATCCTTGGTGCTGAGAAATTATGCTCTATGTCTTGATCATCTCAGAAATTTGCAAATCTTTCATTTTGGAATTCTCCTCCATGGTCTGATCGGATTCCAACAATGCTAAACTTCTTGTCTTTTTGTATCTTTTTACTGAAGCTTATAACGTTCTCAAAAGTGTCATCTTTATGCTCCAAGAATGATACCCATGTGAATCTGGAGTAATCATCTGCTATAACAAAACCATATTGCTTTCCTCCTAGATTGGTGGTCCTCATTGGTCCAAATAAGTCAATGTGAAGGAGTTCTAAGGGTTTAGAGGTGGTTACCATAGTCTTCGACTTGAAGAAACTCTAGGTATGCTTTCCTTTCGCACATGGTCTGCAGACACCATTTATTTTTGTGCTTACTTTTGGAAGACCTTCCACCAGGCTTCTCTTGATCAGCTTTCTCATGCCATCCAAACTGCAGTGTCACAATCTTCCGTGCCATAGCTCGGTTGACTGTTCTTTGCTTACTGCTAAGCAGATATCTTGATCTTTCAGTTCTTCAAGGTAAAGCACATATAGGTTCTTTTCTCTGTTTGCCTCAAAGATGACTGCTCCATCCTTCATGATACTACACTTGGATTCTTGAAATTTGATCTGATGTCTCTTGTCGCATAGCTGGCTGATGCTGATGAGGTTGTGCTTCAGTCCTCTAACACATATGACATCTTCAATAACTTATTTGCCTTTGTTGCTCACTGATCCGCTGCCTATCACAGTCCCTTTTCCATTATCTCCATATGTCACTGTGCCTTCTTCAGCTTCGAGGTGAGAGAATAGCTTTCTATTACCTGACATATGCCTTGAGCATCCACTATCCAAATACCATTTGAATGCTCGAAGGTTTCCCTGAAATGAAAACATCAAGCTTTAGGTACCTAAGTTCTTTTGGGTCCTGGATGGTCAGTGTCATCAATTTTTCTTTTAATTATCCATTTTTTGTCTTTGGTTGGATAAGTTATTTTACTGTGACCTAGTTTGTTGCAATGGCTACAGCATGTTGTTTTAGTTACCCTTTCATATGGAACATGAAGAGTTATGCGGAAGTACACAATACGGTAATCTAGAAGGGGGGGGGGTTGAATAGATTACGACAATTTTAAACTATCGATGGCTTCTTTTAGATGCTACAGCGATCTTAATGAAATTTGATTCAAATTCAATTAAGTGTGAGACCGCTTGAGTTGATTTAAGTGAGAACAGAAAATCAAACGTGCGTATGAACACCGTGCCTACCAATCATCTATCACAAAACGCGAACAAACCACAGAACACGATGATTTAAGGTGGTTCGGAGTACACAACTCGTGTATCCTACATCCACCGTCCACACACACACGCAGAAACGACTGCTTATGAGCGAGTTCAACACTACAACTCAACCACACACACGTTGTCTGATGAACCACGATCAGAACAACCACAAATACGTGAATCAAGCACAAGGGATGCTCGAAACACAACCACACACACACACGATGGAATGGAAATTATGAAATGGAGAAGAATTGGGAATTAGGGAACAAATCCGGTTGGAATTCTTCTCGTGGATCGTCCAAACACTCTTCAAACTTCGATTGGATGTAGATTGATCGATGTAGAAGGTTGAATTGATGACGATCCGGCTTCAGCTCCGCATAGATGGTGATTCCACGTCGATCTGGGCGGAAAGTTGAAGCAGAGCAGCAATTTGGGGATTTTCCTCTTGGTCCCTTAGAGGCTCTTGGATGGGAGGCTGCTCTCTGCGAAATTGGCTCCAAAAGGATGCTTATATAGTGTTAGGTAAAGGTGGGGGTCGTGGAGGAAGGAAACACCCAAGTGGGGCCGGATTTGGAAACCCAAAATCTGAAGTTTCCGTCGGCTGTCGACAGGTGCACTTGCATCTGTCGACAGGCAGACTCAGGCTGAGAACTGGGTTTCAGGAAAATGAGTTTCTGAGTGTATCTGTCGACAGGCAGTTTGCATCTGTCGACAGATGCACTCAGGAATTGAAAACCTGAGCTCTGTCCTGGGTTGTCTGTGTGTATCTGTCGACAGGTACATTGCATCTGTCGACAGATACACTCAGAGATGCAAACCTGAGTTCTGTCTTGGAATGACTGTATGCATCTGTCGACAGGTAGAGTTCATCTGTCGACAGATACACCTTTTTGACAGATTTTTGTGCTTTATGCTCATCTCTTCAATGCTCCATGTTTCATGCTTGTGCACCTACATGCAAATACATTGTTAGTGATATACATTGTATGATTTAGCAATGTTTAACTCAATCACTTTCATGGTGTTTTTCATGTTAGTTAGCACATCAATTTTGCATTAAATCAATGTTCAAGGGTGTTAATGTGATCATCAAAAACATGATATATGAAAACCCAACAATCTCCCCCTTTTTGATGATGACAAAAACATTCAATTGATGCATATATTGATGTTCTCCCCCTTTTTGACAACATGCAAAAGGTCAAGTCAAGCACAAATAAACATGAACTGAGTTTTCATTGATTGATCATTGAAATTTCACAGTACATTTGATAATCATTGCATGACTCAATAAAAAGAAAGGGAAATAACATGAACAAGCAAAAGATGATAAGACAAGTGAGACTAATTCCCATCTAAGACTCTTAGTGACCTCTATGACCCTGAGACCCTCTATTCATTGTCATGTCCAGCAGAAGGAGGGTGACGGGATCCATCTCTCTCGGAGTAGAGGTGGTCAAGCCGGTCATCCAGAGTGTTGAGGCGAGCATCCACTTGATCAAATCTTGAAGTCATCTGAGCAAATCCTGAGATCATTTCTTGATGGATTTGTGCCAAGTAATCATGAACGGATTGTTGTTTTAAGGCAAAATGGGTGTATGTGCAAGACAAAAATCCATATCCATTAAGATGAAGACATGACACAAATCTAAAAAGATTTGAATTAAAAATGATAAGATCTTTAATTAGATCATGAGGAACACATTTCACAAAAGCCAGTGAAAATTAAATAACTCTTTTGATTAAGGCCGTTGAAGACAAACATGCATTTAAATAGAGATGATAGTCAGATGACAATTGAATTAAATGCCCACAAGAATGTCTTACCGAAGAAACACATTGGACTTGACAAAAAATTTCGGAGGCTTCACTCTATTTCTGGTATGATCTTGGAAGATTTAAGCAACGAAGATGGAAAAGAGTGGCAATGAGGAGCACTTTCACTTTTTCATGTGAAGGTAGACATTTGTGATGCCAATACCCCCAGTTACTCAATGTGAGTGTCCATCAAGCCATTGTATAGAGATAATGAAACAACCTTTTGACGCGAAGACTGACATTTGTGATGCCCATGTCCCCGGTTACTTAGTGATTTTCATCATTGCTCTACCTCCATCCCACAAATGAAAAACAAATTTGTTGATTGAACTGAAGAAATAGGTAGCTTTTCTCCATTTTTTTTTTATTTTTTTTTATTTTTGCTTTTTGTCAAGTACATGAGATTTCTTTAGGCAAGTTGTAATGTGGAACATTAAATTCAAGAGTTTTCTGATTTTTCAATCATTTTAGATTCATGTTTAACGACAAGGGAGTTATTCAAAGGAGATGTTTAAAAATCATTTGGTTTGCTCATTATGTTCAAAATGATCTAAAAAGACCTTAATCAGGTCATGCATCAAACAACATTTAGACTTGGTTCATGACTTCGACATGAAGTGGATATGAAGGGTTATATTGCACACAAACAAACCAAGGTTTACCTTTAAATCAATTAAGGAACACTTTTCTTGAAAAGTATGAAGAAGGATTTGAAAAATAAAGAAGAATGGGTGTATCTGTCGACAGAAGAAGTCTGTCTGTCGACAGATGCACACAGACTGAGGAATTGAAGTTTCTGCCAGAACAAGACTGATTGAATCTGTCGACAGATGGAATGTGTCTGTCGACAGATAGGAACAGAGTGGATTTTTCTTGTTTCAGATTGATTGCACTTTTGAGTTCAAGGAAGTGAGAATTCAACAAGTAGATGTATGAGGAGTTTCCTCAATAAGATACTCATCTATCCTTAACTCACTCCCCCATAGTGTGTGCACGTGTTGACACAACATCTAAGCAAGGATTCACACAAGCACTTGATACAAGACAAACATGTTCATGAAAGGAAGGTCATACACAAGCACATGGTCACAGAAAAAACATTGTGTCATGGAGTTAACATGATAAAATGTAAGGAAACTAAAAATCCTATGTGAAGTACAGGACCTTTATATGTAATGGGACTATGGATACTTGGCGGAGAATGTTTTTCTCACGCATGATGATAGTTTCCAAACAAGCCGAACTTGTTCTTCCACAGTTCACCATTTGATATACCACATAGTCATTCACACATAAGAGCATGTATTCCAAAATGGATAGTCAGTTTCATTGCATTTTACACAAACCCAATTCTCTTCTTAAGGATGTGAATCTATCTTCAGACAAGGGTTTGGTGAAAATATCAGCCAATTGTTTTTCTGTGGGAATGAAAATGAGTTCCAAGGTTTTATTGGCAACTTCATCTCTCAAGAAATGATGACGGATTTCTATGTGTTTAGATGTGCTTACCGGTGCTTTAGATTTGAAAGACTTCCGGGTTTGTTTTCCTTGTGCACATGCATCACAAAAACTTTCGTTGTTGCTAAAAGAGATGTCAGGAAGTCCACTTACCAATTTGAGCTTCATGATCTTGTGCAACACGTTGTAGCTCGCATGGCCAAGCCTACGATGCCACAAGGTCAATTCATCCTGTCTATTTGCAACAAGACACAAGTTGTCATTTCTGGATCATCTAAATCAACTAAGTAAATGTTATTCACTCTTTTTCCAGAAAATTTTACACTTCCTGTTTCTTTATCAACAATTTGACATGAATTTGATTCAAAAATGACGTTGTGACCTCTATCACATAATTGACTTATGCTAAGCAAATTGTGATTAAGGCCATCAACCAACAGTACATTTTCAATTGAATTGGAGGAACACTTACCAACATTACCTGTGCCAATGATTTGGCCTTTGTTGTTACCTCCAAAATGACATGTCCTCCGTCTTTCTCCACTAGGAAACAGAATTTACCTTTGTCGCCCGTCATGTGCCTCGAACAGCCGCTATCCAAGTACCATTTGTTTTGATGTTGGGCTGCTAGGCATTCCTGCAAATGTGGATCAGACAAGAGGTTTTGGTACCCAAATTACTTTGGGTCCCAAAATTTCATTCATGCAACAAAGTAGATGTTTAGGAATCCAAACTTGTTTGACTTTTTGTTTCTTTGGATTATTCCAACATTGTTTTTCATGATGACCAATCTTTTTACACACATTGCATGAAGGAATTTTCTTTTCAATTTTCTGTTGCTTGATAGACTGTTTATTCATTGAAATTGTTCTTGTCTGTCGACAGGCACCGTTGTATCTGTCGACAGGTGGCTTTTTCTTTTGTTTGTTGGGAACATTTTGTTTGTGTAGTAGTGGCTTGGTCTGAGACTTTCTTGAATTATGCTTTGTGGGAGCATGCTTGGTTGTGCTTGGGCTAGGATCAACAAATGAAGTTATCAATGACTCTCCTATTTTCTTTTGTTTGACAGGTTGATATCCTAATCCATGCTTGGTTACATGTATTTTGGCGCCCAAAACCGCATCTAGATTTTGCTTCCCTTTTACAAATTTCATTAAGTCCTCAGATTTTTCTTTCAATTCCTTTTCAGTTTGTTCCAACTTTTTCTTGGTTTCCAATTGTTCTTCTTGAAGGAATTCAATAGAATGTCTTAAACAGTCTTTTTCTTTTTGTGTTTCTTGCAATTTCTTTTTCAAGCAATCCATTTCTTCATTATGAGTCTTTCATCAACTTTCATCATTTCTAATTCTTTTGTCAGGAATGCAATTCGTTCATCATTGTTCTTATCATGCACAAGGGAGTTGCATTTCTTTTTTAATGCTCTATTCTCAGATCTATATTCACGAAATTTTCAAATAAAGTAGTGTATGCTTCCTCCCATTCACTTGCAGTGAAATCATCAAATGAGAAATTTACTTCGCTGGAGTCATCACTCCTGGCCATCAAGCATTTCACTTCTTCATCATCGGATGTTTCTTGTGCATCTTCATCTTCATCTTCATCACTCCAGGTGGCCAACATTGCTTTGGCCTTTTTGGAGGTGAATTTGTCTTTCTTCAGCTTCTTCTTGAGTTCCGGGCATTCTCCTCTCATATGCCCCTGTTTCTTGCATTCATAACAAACAATGTCAGATTTTTTGTTTGACTCATATTTCTGTGAAAAATTTTTCTTAGGAAAGGATTTGGAATTACCTGTTTCTCTCCTCTTGAACTTCAAAAATTTCTTGAATTGTCTAGTGAGCATTGCCATTTCACCATCATCACTCTCACTAGATGTTTCTTGCTCATCACTATCTTGTTGAATAGATTTCTTGGAGCTTGTTGATGTTTTATTGGATGCTTTTAAAGCAATTGACTTTCTAGGATTTCTTCTAATTCTTTTCTTTGATGTTGATTTCATATGTCATTAGAGAGCCAATTAGTTCATCCAATTTCATTTTGAAAAGGTCTTTGGAATCCTCAATGACAGTGGCCTTAGTATTCCAAGATGAAGTAAGAGATCGAAGGATCTTTCTCACTAAGTCACTTTCAGAGTATTCCTTCTTAAGACCTTTTAGCCCGTTAACTATTAGCATGAATCTTGCAAACATGTCTGATATGGTTTCATCAGTTTTCATCTTGAACATTTCATATTCAGACACTAACATGCTAACTTTAGTTTCCCTTACCTCGGACGTACCTTCGTAGATAAGTTCAAGCTTGTCCCACATCTCTTTTGCTGTTGAGCATGTGGAGACTCTTGAGAACTCCTTTGGATGCACCGCACATTGCATCATGTTTAGTGCACTCCAGTTGAGAGTTCCCTTGGCTATTGGTCTTTCGTCCAGGTGTCTTCGTCCTCGGGCAATACATATGGTCCTTTGCTGACTATCTTCCACAGCTCGTAGTTTTGAGCTCTCAAAAATACCTGCATACGATTTTCCAATAGGAATAGTCAGTGCCATCAAAATAGGGTGGCCTGGTTACTGAATGTCCCTCGGCCATATACCCTTTGCTAGAATCCATAAGATCGAAAATCTCCTGATCGCTAGATCAAATTACGAAAAGCTGTAAATCGGAGAAACCCGCTCTGATACCAATTGAAGAGTTATGCGGAAGTACACAATACGGTAATCTAGAAGGGGGGGGGGGGTTGAATAGATTACGGCAATTTTAAACTATCGATGGCTTCTTTTAGATGCTACAGCGATCTTAATGAAATTTGATTCAAATTCAATTAAGTGTGAGACCGCTTGAGTTGATTTAAGTGAGAACAGAAAATCAAACGTGCGTATGAACACCGTGCCTACCAATCATCTATCGCAAAACGCGAACAAACCACAGAACACGATGATTTAAGGTGGTTCGGAGTACACAACTCGTGTATCCTACATCCACCGTCCACACACACACACGCAGAAACGACTGCTTATGAGCGAGTTCAACACTACAACTCAACCACACACACGTTGTCTGATGAACCACGATCAGAACAACCACAAATACGTGAATCAAGCACAAGGGATGCTCGAAACACAACCACACACACACACGATGGAATGGAAATTATGAAATGGAGAAGAATTGGGAATTAGGGAACAAATCCGGTTGGAATTCTTCTCGTGGATCGTCCAAACACTCTTCAAACTTCGATTGGATGTAGATTGATCGATGTAGAAGGTTGAATTGATGACGATCCGGCTTCAGCTCCGCATAGATGGTGATTCCACGTCGATCTGGGCGGAAAGTTGAAGCAGAGCAGCAATTTGGGGCTTTTCCTCTTGGTCCCTTGGAGGCTCTTGGATGGGAGGCTGCTCTCTGCGAAATTGGCTCCAAAAGGATGCTTATATAGTGTTAGGTAAAGGTGGGGGTCGTGGAGGAAGGAAACACCCAAGTGGGGCCGGATTTGGAAACCCAAAATCTGAAGTTTCCGTCGGCTGTCGACAGGTGCACTTGCATCTGTCGACAGGCAGACTCAGGCTGAGAACTGGGTTTCAGGAAAATGAGTTTCTGAGTGTATCTGTCGACAGGCAGTTTGCATCTGTCGACAGATGCACTCAGGAATTGAAAACCTGAGCTCTGTCCTGGGTTGTCTGTGTGTATCTGTCGACAGGTACATTGCATCTGTCGACAGATACACTCAGAGATGCAAACCTGAGTTCTGTCTTGGAATGACTGTATGCATCTGTCGACAGGTAGAGTTCATCTGTCGATAGATACACCTTTTTGACAGATTTTTGTGCTTTATGCTCATCTCTTCAATGCTCCATGTTTCATGCTTGTGCACCTACATGCAAATACATTGTTAGTGATATACATTGTATGATTTAGCAATGTTTAACTCAATCACTTTCATGGTGTTTTTCATGTTAGTTAGCACATCAATTTGACATTAAATCAATGTTCAAGGGTGTTAATGTGATCTTCAAAAACATGATATATGAAAAAACCCAACAATCTCCCCCTTTTTGATGATGACAAAAACATTCAATTGATGCATATATTGATGTTCTCCCCCTTTTTGACAACATGCAAAAGGTCAAGTCAAGCACAAATAAACATGAACTGAGTTTTCATTGATTGATCATTGAAATTTCACAGTACATTTGATAATCATTGCATGACCCAATAAAAAGAAAGGGAAATAACATGAACAAGCAAAAGATGATAAGACAAGTGAGACTAATTCCCATCTAAGACTCTTAGTGACCTCTAATGACCCTGAGACCCTCTATTCATTGTCATGTCCAGCAGAAGGAGGGTGACGGGATCCATCTCTCTCGGAGTAGAGGTGGTCAAGCCGGTCATCCAGAGTGTTGAGGCGAGCATCCACTTGATCAAATCTTGAAGTCATCTGAGCAAATCCTGAGATCATTTCTTGATGGATTTGTGCCAAGTAATCATGAACGGATTGTTGTTTTAAGGCAAAATGGGTGTATGTGCAAGACAAAAATCCATATCCATTAAGATGAAGACATGACACAAATCTAAAAAGATTTGAATTAAAAATGATAAGATCTTTAATTAGATCATGAGGAACACATTTCACAAAAGCCAGTGAAAATTAAATAACTCTTTTGATTAAGGCCGTTGAAGACAAACATGCATTTAAATAGAGATGATAGTCAGATGACAATTGAATTAAATGCCCACAAGAATGTCTTACCGAAGAAACACATTGGACTTGACAAAAATTTCGGAGGCTTCACTCTATTTCTGTATGATCTTGGAAGATTTAAGCAACGAAGATGGAAAAGAGTGGCAATGAGGAGCACTTTCACTTTTTCATGTGAAGGTAGACATTTGTGATGCCAATACCCCCAGTTACTCAATGTGAGTGTCCATCAAGCCATTGTATAGAGATAATGAAACAACCTTTTGACGCGAAGACTGACATTTGTGATGCCCATGTCCCGGTTACTTAGTGATTTTCATCATTGCTCTACCTCCATCCCACAAATGAAAAACAATTTGTTGATTGAACTGAAGAAATAGGTAGCTTTTCTCCATTTTTTTTTTTTATTTTTTTTTATTTTGCTTTTGTCAAGTACATGAGATTTCTTTAGGCAAGTTGTAATGTGGAACATTAAATTCAAGAGTTTTCTGATTTTTCAAATCATTTTAGATTCATGTTTAACGACAAGGGAGTTATTCAAAGGAGATGTTTAAAAATCATTTGGTTTGCTCATTATGTTCAAAATGATCTAAAAAGACCTTAATCAGGTCATGCATCAAACAACATTTAGACTTGGTTCATGACTTCGACATGAAGTGGATATGAAGGGTTATATTGCACACAAACAAACCAAGGTTTACCTTAAATCAATTAAGGAACACTTTTCTTGAAAAGTATGAAGAAGGATTTGAAAAATAAAGAAGAATGGGTGTATCTGTCGACAGAAGAAGTCTGTCTGTCGACAGATGCACACAGACTGAGGAATTGAAGTTTCTGCCAGAACAAGACTGATTGAATCTGTCGACAGATGGAATGTGTCTGTCGACAGATAGGAACAGAGTGGATTTTTCTTGTTTCAGATTGATTGCACTTTTGAGTTCAAGGAAGTGAGAATTCAACAAGTAGATGTATGAGGAGTTTCCTCAATAAGATACTCATCTATCCTTAACTCACTCCCCCATAGTGTGTGCACGTGTTGACACAACATCTAAGCAAGGATTCACACAAGCACTTGATACAAGACAAACATGTTCATGAAAGGAAGGTCATACACAAGCACATGGTCACAGAAAAAACATTGTGTCATGGAGTTAACATGATAAAATGTAAGGAAACTAAAAATCCTATGTGAAGTACAGGACCTTTATATGTAATGGGACTATGGATACTTGGCGGAGAATGTTTTCTCACGCATGATGATAGTTTCCAAACAAGCCGAACTTGTTCTTCCATAGTTCACCATTTGATATACCACATAGTCATTCACACATAAAGAGCATGTATTCCAAAATGGATAGTCAGTTTCATTGCATTTTACACACAACCCAATTCTCTTCTTAAGGATGTGAATCTATCTTCAGACAAGGGTTTGGTGAAAATATCAGCCAATTGTTTTTCTGTGGGAATGAAAATGAGTTCCAAGGTTTTATTGGCAACTTCATCTCTCAAGAAATGATGACGGATTTCTATGTGTTTAGATGTGCTTACCGGTGCTTTAGATTTGAAAGACTTCCGGGTTTGTTTTCCTTGTGCACATGCATCACAAAAACTTTCGTTGTGCTAAAAGAGATGTCAGGAAGTCCACTTACCAATTTGAGCTTCATGATCTTGTGCAACACGTTGTAGCTCGCATGGCCAAGCCTACGATGCCACAAGGTCAATTCATCCTGTCTATTTGCAACAAGACACAAGTTGTCATTTTCTGGATCATCTAAATCAACTAAGTAAATGTTATTCACTCTTTTTCCAGAAAATTTACACTTCCTGTTTCTTTATCAACAATTTGACATGAATTTGATTCAAAAATGACGTTGTGACCTCTATCACATAATTGACTTATGCTAAGCAAATTGTGATTAAGGCCATCAACCAACAGTACATTTTCAATTGAATTGGAGGAACACTTACCACATTACCTGTGCCAATGATTTGGCCTTTGTTGTTACCTCCAAAAATGACATGTCCTCGTCTTTCTCCACTAGGAAACAGAATTTACCTTTGTCGCCCGTCATGTGCCTCGAACAGCCGCTATCCAAGTACCATTTGTTTTGATGTTGGGCTGCTAGGCATTCCTGCAAATGTGGATCAGACAAGAGGTTTTGGTACCCAATTACTTTGGGTCCCAAAATTTCATTCATGCAACAAAGTAGATGTTTAGGAATCCAAACTTGTTTGACTTTTTGTTTCTTTGGATTATTCCAACATTGTTTTTCATGATGACCAATCTTTTTACACACATTGCATGAAGGAATTTTCTTTTCAATTTTCTGTTGCTTGATAGACTGTTTATTCATTGAAATTGTTCTTGTCTGTCGACAGGCACCGTTGTATCTGTCGACAGGTGGCTTTTTCTTTTGTTTGTTGGGAACATTTTGTTTGTGTAGTAGTGGCTTGGTCTGAGACTTTCTTGAATTATGCTTTGTGGGAGCATGCTTGGTTGTGCTTGGGCTAGGATCAACAAATGAAGTTATCAATGACTCTCCTATTTTCTTTTGTTTGACAGGTTGATATCCTAATCCATGCTTGGTTACATGTATTTTGGCGCCCAAAACCGCATCTAGATTTTGCTTCCCTTTTACAAATTTCATTAAGTCCTCAGATTTTTCTTTCAATTCCTTTTCAGTTTGTTCCAACTTTTTCTTGGTTTCCAATTGTTCTTCTTGAAGGAATTCAATAGAATGTCTTAAACAGTCTTTTTCTTTTTGTGTTTCTTGCAATTTCTTTTTCAAGCAATCCATTTCTTCATTATGAGTCTTTTCATCAACTTTCATCATTTCTAATTCTTTTGTCAGGATGCAATTCGTTCATCATTGTTCTTATCATGCACAAGGGAGTTGCATTTCTTTTTTAATGCTCTATTCTCAGATCTATATTCACGAAAATTTTCAAATAAAGTAGTGTATGCTTCCTCCCATTCACTTGCAGTGAAATCATCAAATGAGAAATTTACTTCGCTGGAGTCATCACTCCTGGCCATCAAGCATTCACTTCTTCATCATCGGATGTTTCTTGTGCATCTTCATCTTCATCTTCATCACTCCAGGTGGCCAACATTGCTTTGGCCTTTTTGGAGGTGAATTTGTCTTTCTTCAGCTTCTTCTTGAGTTCCGGGCATTCTCCTCTCATATGCCCCTGTTTCTGCATTCATAACAAACAATGTCAGATTTTTTGTTTGACTCATATTTCTGTGAAAAATTTTTCTTAGGAAAGGATTTGGAATTACCTGTTTCTCTCCTCTTGAACTTCAAAAATTTCTTGAATTGTCTAGTGAGCATTGCCATTTCACCATCATCACTCTCACTAGATGTTTCTTGCTCATCACTATCTTGTTGAATAGATTTCTTGGAGCTTGTTGATGTTTTATTGGATGCTTTTAAAGCAATTGACTTTCTAGGATTTTCTTCTAATTCTTTTCTTTTGATGTTGATTTCATATGTCATTAGAGAGCCAATTAGTTCATCCAATTTCATTTTGAAAAGGTCTTTGGAATCCTCAATGACAGTGGCCTTAGTATTCCAAGATGAAGTAAGAGATCGAAGGATCTTTCTCACTAAGTCACTTTCAGAGTATTCCTTCTTAAGACCTTTTAGCCCGTTAACTATTAGCATGAATCTTGCAAACATGTCTGATATGGTTTCATCAGTTTTCATCTTGAACATTTCATATTCAGACACTAACATGCTAACTTTAGTTTCCCTTACCTCGGACGTACCTTCGTAGATAAGTTCAAGCTTGTCCCACATCTCTTTTGCTGTTGAGCATGTGGAGACTCTTGAGAACTCCTTTGGATGCACCGCACATTGCATCATGTTTAGTGCACTCCAGTTGAGAGTTCCCTTGGCTATTTGGTCTTTCGTCCAGGTGTCTTCGTCCTCGGGCAATACATATGGTCCTTTGCTGACTATCTTCCACAGCTCGTAGTTTTGAGCTCTCAAAAATACCTGCATACGATTTTTCCAATAGGAATAGTCAGTGCCATCAAAATAGGGTGGCCTGGTTACTGAATGTCCCTCGGCCATATACCCTTTGCTAGAATCCATAAGATCGAAAATCTCCTGATCGCTAGATCAAATTACGAAAAGCTGTAAATCGGAGAAACCCGCTCTGATACCAATTGAAGAGTTATGCGGAAGTACACAATACGGTAATCTAGAAGGGGGGGGGGGGTTGAATAGATTACGGCAATTTTAAACTATCGATGGCTTCTTTTAGATGCTACAGCGATCTTAATGAAATTTGATTCAAATTCAATTAAGTGTGAGACCGCTTGAGTTGATTTAAGTGAGAACAGAAAATCAAACGTGCGTATGAACACCGTGCCTACCAATCATCTATCACAAAACGCGAACAAACCACAGAACACGATGATTTAAGGTGGTTCGGAGTACACAACTCGTGTATCCTACATCCACCGTCCACACACACACGCAGAAACGACTGCTTATGAGCGAGTTCAACACTACAACTCAACCACACACACGTTGTCTGATGAACCACGATCAGAACAACCACAAATACGTGAATCAAGCACAAGGGATGCTCGAAACACAACCACACACACACACGATGGAATGGAAATTATGAAATGGAGAAGAATTGGGAATTAGGGAACAAATCCGGTTGGAATTCTTCTCGTGGATCGTCCAAACACTCTTCAAACTTCGATTGGATGTAGATTGATCGATGTAGAAGGTTGAATTGATGACGATCCGGCTTCAGCTCCGCATAGATGGTGATTCCACGTCGATCTGGGCGGAAAGTTGAAGCAGAGCAGCAATTTGGGGCTTTTCCTCTTGGTCCCTTGGAGGCTCTTGGATGGGAGGCTGCTCTCTGCGAAATTGGCTCCAAAAGGATGCTTATATAGTGTTAGGTAAAGGTGGGGGTCGTGGAGGAAGGAAACACCCAAGTGGGGCCGGATTTGGAAACCCAAAATCTGAAGTTTCCGTCGGCTGTCGACAGGTGCACTTGCATCTGTCGACAGGCAGACTCAGGCTGAGAACTGGGTTTCAGGAAAATGAGTTTCTGAGTGTATCTGTCGACAGGCAGTTTGCATCTGTCGACAGATGCACTCAGGAATTGAAAACCTGAGCTCTGTCCTGGGTTGTCTGTGTGTATCTGTCGACAGGTACATTGCATCTGTCGACAGATACACTCAGAGATGCAAACCTGAGTTCTGTCTTGGAATGACTGTATGCATCTGTCGACAGGTAGAGTTCATCTGTCGACAGATACACCTTTTTGACAGATTTTTGTGCTTTATGCTCATCTCTTCAATGCTCCATGTTTCATGCTTGTGCACCTACATGCAAATACATTGTTAGTGATATACATTGTATGATTTAGCAATGTTTAACTCAATCACTTTCATGTTGTTTTCATGTTAGTTAGCACATCAATTTTGCATTAAATCAATGTTCAAGGTGTTAATGTGATCATCAAAAACATGATATATGAAAAACCCAACAGAACATACTTAAGGTTTGATTTATATGAAGTATCTTGTTCCGCTACAAATTTAGGAGTGGGATATGTTTTAGGATATACTATTATGTCTTCATTATCTGGGGGTGTACAACCTAATCCTTGTTTTCTTTTTCCTGACCGTCTAGCACCTTTTAGTATTAAGGAAATTTTCCATTGGTGAATTTTTCTAATGTACTTGATAGTTTTTCATTTTCTTCTGTTAGAGTTATAATTTCACCTTTTAATTCTTCTAAGGTTTCTTTTTTTTCTAATTTTATTATTTGTTTATTTTATCTTTCAGATACTCACATAACAGATCGTTTCTTCTTTTAAGTTCATTGATTTGCTTTTCTAGTTGTTCATTTTTAGATTTTATGTCTGAATTTGTCTTTTCTAGGCAAGTATGATTTTTCATACTAGCTTTTAGTAATTTAGATACTTCTCTATATTTGCTATAAAACTCGTTGAAAGTTTCTTCTAAATTATCTGAATCAGAATTATTACAGGAATCAAAAGAAGAGTCAGAGGTTACCTTTTCTTCTGTGTTGGCCATGAATGCTAAGTTGGCCTTTCTTCCTCCTCCTCACTAGAGGTGGACTCGCTGTCAGAGTCACTGCTATTACTCCAAGTTGCTGCCATTGCTTTCTTCTTGTATCTCCTGAACTTCTTCGAACTGTCTTTCTTCTTGAATTCAGGTTTCTTGAGCTTCGGACATTTTGCTTTGATATGTCCTGGCTTCTTACATTCATAGCATATGGGCTCAGTTTTCTTCAGATCTTTTCCTTCTGGCTTCCTAAAATCCTTGTTCTTCTTGAAATATCTCCTCCCAGACTGATACATCTTCTTCTTCTTGGCTAATATATGTTGCAGTCTTCTAGACAACATTTCTTCTTTATCTTCGCTATTACTTAAGCTTCCATTTTCATCTGACGATTCTTCTGATTCGTCCTCTTCAGCCTTGAGAGCATTGGAGTGCTTCTTTCTGCTAGAAGATTCTCCTAACCATTCCATGTTAATCTCATGGGCCATAAGGGATCCAATGAGTTTCTCTAAAGACATTCTCTTCAAATCATTTGCTTCCTCTATTGCTGTCACCTTGGGAGTCCAAGAGAATGGTAGGGATCTGAGGATTTTCCTTACCATGTCTCCCATCTCATAGCCTTTTCCTAATCCAGCTAACCCGTTGGTGATGTCGGTAAATCTGTTGAACATTTGTGTAATAGATTCTCCTGACGGCATCTGAAATATCTCGTACTGTGTTACCAGAATATCTATTTTGGTTTCTTTTACTTTGTCAGTACCTTCGTATGTGATTCTTAGCTTCTCCCACATCTCCATCGCTGATTTGTAGGCTGAAACTCTATTGAATTCTTTCTTGCTAAGTGCACAACATAATATGCTCTTAGATTTGCAGTTAAGAGAAATCTTCTTTCTATCATCTTCTGTCCATTTGTCCTTTTCATTGGTGACTAAAAGGTCTCCTTCTTCTACAATTGACCAGATTTGAAAGTCGAAGCCTTGTAGGAAGTATTCCATTCTTGTTTTCCAATATGTGTAATCTTCTCCATCGAATAGAGGTGGCATGTTGACTGACTGGCCTTCGGAGTGACCTTGGGCTGCCATATGATCTTTTCTCTTCAGATCGTTGGATCTTTATCTTTGTCGAAGAGACTTGCTTTGATACCACTTGTTGCCCAGCTAGCAAGCCCAGAGGGGGGGTGAACGGGATTCTTAAAATTAATGAGTACCTAAACCTGTTCACAAAATTGTCACACAAAACACACTTCGTAGATTGTTAATGTTGGTGAAGGAAAAATCAAACACACAATGGGAATCACACGACACAGAGAATTATCCTGGTTCGGATCTCCTCTCCTTAGGAGTCCTACGTCCAGTCCCTGAGCAATATCTTAGAATTTCACTAACAAGGGTACAACCCCCCTTAAAGACACTACAGCACCCAACACCCTAGCTGGTCTTCCTTCAACCGAAGGGAACAACACCCTGGATACCCTACCAGGTCTTCCTTCACAACCGAAGGGAACAATACAGGTAAAGTGAAATTAGATCAAGCCCCTAGATCAAGCTTATACAATGCTAGATCTGAAGCTAACAGAGAGGAAGATCTATAGTGAGGGAGACTCTCAGTTTACAGAAGCTCTCAAGACTAAAACACTGAATGCAGAGAGCTAAGAGCTTGAACAGTAGGGAGTGAGGCTTTTCTCTTCAGAATGCTCGCAGAAAGCTTTGTCAAGGATTTTCGTTTTGAAACTCTAGATGTTTTCTTCTGGAGCTTCAGTCATCTATATATCTTCTATTTGAAAATTTGGACGTTGAAGTGCCCGTTGTCTCTAAGCTTTTGTTTACGTTAGACTGCATGGTCCTGTATAGCTTCCCGTTCAACGGTCTTCATGCACGCACAGAGAAGAACTTCTGTAATATCCTTTGGCTTCTATTTTGTCCAACGTTGTATGACGAGTGCTTTCAGAGACCTGCACGCATTACAAGCTTGAACAATGGACATCTAGGATGTCTCTTGTTGTCAGTCAATGTTAGACTGATTTGATACAGAAATAGAAGTTCCATTCTGTTCTACTAAAAGATGTTTACAGAGTAGGCACGATAATGGAAGATATCGTCTGTATGCATGCAGTGATACGTACTATCGTAATAAATGCACAGTTGTTAGAAAGATATGCATGAAGACTTTGACTTTTCAACGTATTAAAAAATTAGCTCGGAAATCAAATCGTTATATTCACGAAATTGTTATATGCATGACTTATGAAATCGTTGTGCAAATTAGTGAATCGTTATGCAATCATAAGTAAACATATGTATACACAAATCGTTATATATATTAATAATCCATTCATGTAAGTGAATCATTGTGAAATGTATTGAATCGTTACAACGACAAGTTGTTGTATTACATGATGAATCGTTACAGTAACAGAGTCGTTATGTAACTTATCGAATTTTTACAGGGATCAAATTGTTATGATGGTATAGGCAAATCGTTATGAATCAACTCGTTACGAGCAAATCGTTGTTCTTTACTTAAGAAATCGATGTGAGACCAAATCGTTGTTCTTACTTAAGAAATCGATGTGAGACCAAATCGTTGTTCTCACTTAAGAAATCGATGTGAGACCAAATCGTTGTTTTCACTTAAGAAATCGATGTGAGACCAAATCGTTGTTCTCACTTAAGAAATCGATGTGAGACCAAATCGTTGTTCTCCTTTAAGAAATCGATGTGAGACCAAATCGTTGTTCTCGCTTAAGAAATCGATGTGAGACCAAATCGTTGTTCTCACTTAAGAAATCGATGTGAGACCAAATCGTTGCTTTCACTTAAGAAATCGATGTGAGACCAAATCGTTGTTCTCACTTAAGAAATCGATGTGAGACCAAATCGTTGTTCTCACTTAAGAAATCGATGTGAGACCAAATCGTTGTTCTCACTTAAGAAATCGATGTGAGACCAAATCGTTGTTCTCACTTAAGAAATCGATGTGATCACTTATCGAATCATTATGGAAGCAAATCATTATGAATACTTAACGAATCGTTGTAAGGGCATATCGTTGCGATCACTTACCAAATCGTTATTGAAGAAAATCGTTACAACTCTACTGAAATCGATGTAGCATAAATAAAATCGATGTGAACTTAGATAAATTTCATGCTTTGAAACAAAACTACTATAGTAGGAATAATGCTTACCATTTGGCATGATTTTCCTTGTTTTATTTCCTGTGCTCAAGACTTTGGAGCAAATAAGTTAGATTTCACTAATATCTTAGGATTGTTAATCACCAAAATCGATATGTAATTAATTTAAATTACATGGGGATAAATTGATCATCACTTTATCATGGGACTGCCCAAGACTAGAGGTGGTATGGATGCAATCTGGGTAATAGTTGATCGATTGACTAAGTTGGCTCATTTCTTGCCGATTAAAAGTACCTGGTCAATAGATGTGTTGGTTGCACTATATGTTAAGGAAGTAGTTCGATTACATGGGGTTCCATCCACTATCATATCTGATCAGGACCCTAGATTTACTTCACACTTCTGAAAGGGTTTACAAGCAGTAATGGGTACCAAACTGAATTTTAGCACTTCCTTTCATCCTCAGACTGATGGACAAACTGAAAGAACCAATCAAATCGTGGAGGACATGCTTCGTGCTCTGGTGCTAGATTTTAAAGGACGTTGGGATGACCAGTTATACCTAATGGAGTTTGCATATAACAACAGTTACCAGGCCAGTATCAAAATGGCACCGTTTGAGGCCTTATATGGCAGGAGTTGCAAATCACCCCTTTGTTCGGATGAGGTTGGAGAGAACCAATGGGCTGGATCTGACCTAATTGAAGCGACTGTCTGAAAGGTTCAAATTGTTAGGGAACGTCTGAAGATAGCACAATCAAGGCAGAAGAGTTACACAGACAAAAGAAGGAGAGAGCTGGAGTTCCAAGTGGGCGACCATGTTTCTTAAAGGTCTCACCATCAAGGGGAATTCAAAGATTTGGGATCAAGGGAAAGTTGAGTCCCAGATTTATCAGACCTTTTGAAATTCTGGAAAGGATTGGTCAGATGGTGTATAGACTTGCACTACCCCCACAACTGGAAAATGTTCACAATGTATTTGACATATCCATGCTGCGGAAGTATTTATCCAATGCCGACCACGTGATTAACCATGAGGACTTGGAGATTCGGGAGGACCTGACCTATGAAGAGAAGCCGATCAAGCCACTAGATCAGAAGTTTCAACGACTCACGAATCGTACCATACCTACGGTGAAGGTCCAATGGAGTTGAGACGGAGTTACAAATGCTACCTAGGAAACAGAGGAAAGAATGAAGAAAAAACACCCAAAACTATTCTCAGGTACGAAACTATACCATTATGTGTAAATTTGGGGACCAAATTTTCTTAAGTGGGGGAGGATGTAACACCCCGAAAATTCAGTAATTTAAAAATTAGAAATAAATAGAATTAAAAAATTTCGTATTATCGGAATGGTAGAACATACGTACCACTATCGTATGTTCAAGAACACATCGGAAAATTCCGTAAAAATTATAAATCAACCCCAAACGTTATCCCTAAGTGTTCTACGAAGATATTCGTGCAACGAAAAATCCGATTGGCCAAGTGTATGTCACAATGTGACTAATTACCCAAATTAGAAAACCAAGTCGGAAAACCATTAACGCGGAAAAATAACATGACCATAAATTAAATAAATATGTTGGAGAGACTTCCAACATCGTGGATTAATGAACCATTAACAAAAATTGGGCCAATGGATCACATTTGGCCCAAGAATGAATTAAAGCAAGAAAATACCCAAAATTCGTACCTGTAAATATATGGTAATTAGGAAGGGCAAATTAGGGATTAAAAGAGTGCTATTAGCCAAGCGTAGCAAGCCAAATCATGGACAACCATGCTTGGGACCTTCCTATGGTGTAGCTACTTCATTTGGGAAGAGAAATCCCAATTTTTGGAAGGTGCCATGCAGAATTTGCAGGCCACCTTTCCTAGTCCCATTAGGTCATGGATTAAACCCTAAAGCTATAAGAAATTGCAACCAAACTTTTAGGGTAAGTTGGACATCAAGTTGGGGTCGTGAGGAGCAGAGCTAGGGCGCAGGAGGAGAGAACGACTGGGGAAAACTGTTGTTCTTCCTCAACTTCGCTCTACATCGACTGAGATACTGTGTCTCTTAGATTCGTCCAAAGGTAGGAGATCTCAGGCCAAGACTAAATGAAACTTATACCATCTTGTAGTGCTGCATGTCTAGTTTCATACGTACTTGATTTGCCCAATTTGCATGGTGTATACGTTGTGTTCTAAGTGTTTTCCCTAAGTCACGCATGTTTAGGGCTTTTTGCGTTCTTAATGTGTTGCATGTGATTTGAGACAGAATTAGATCTAACCTACAACATGAAAGGCCTTCTACTAGTTGTCCTCGTCATGTTTCATGTTGAAGGTTTTGTCTAAATGTCAGTAGATAGAGAGATATAAGTGTTTTATGAGGATCGCTGCTTGCTCCTATGTTTTCGATCAGAGGTTTGAACCGCGTTTGGTCTAGGCAACGTGATTCCAGCACCTGGTATCACGTCATCCATGACCGACGTGATTCAATAAACAACGACCGTGAGATCCAATGCAATTCAGCGTCTAACCAGTCAACGGTCTGCATGAGACTTCATGCCGCGTGGGTTTCTGCGCCGGTCTGATACGCGAGGGGAACACCCGACGCAATTCTGAATGGTTTCCCACTTAAAGTTTTCGCCAATTTTTATATTGTTATTTTAATGTGTTTCATGAATGCGACGAGGTATCCCATCGTGATTCAAGTTAAAAGGCAGCCATGTAGGCTGATGCGATTTAGATTTCTTCACAGTTGGCCTGTTTGACTGTACATCGGATTTTGAAAAGCGTCTACTGTGTAGGACGTGATTCAAGGACTGACACGAGACTATTCTTTCCTACTAGTCAATCAGCATGTTTAGTTTCTTGGTCTGTAAGCATGTGACATACTGTTACATAGTGTGCATTGGCCTAAAAGTAATCAACCCATTTGAAAACGGTAATGACATGAATATGATTCTAATGTGTATTATGTGATTGATCTTATGTTCATTGACTAATATCTTGTGATCTAGCTTGAGGTTAAATTGACATGATAAGAATATGATATGAATGTGTGGATGAATACATGTTAGCGTGGACTTGTTAGTTATGCTTTCTATCATGATTGCATGTGAGTTTTCCTTAGCTATATGCTTTCTGATGGTTCAATTATTTGTTCATTAATTGCATATATGTGTAGGAAAGATCCGTGACACATCACTTACACATTTTCACGATTAGGCACACCCTTCTTGGGTATTTGGGAGCTCTCTGCCAGTCATTCCGTATTGGCAGACTAGCGATCTTTTCCTTAAGACAACCGTAAGTCTCCGTACTCTATCGATTCCCTCATAGAGACCGAGCTGGTTGTGCCATGAAGTACCCTGGAGATAGAGAGCACTTGTACGTGTATGATCTGTCATTAGTCATCATCGTGTCAAGACATTAATGAATTATGAAACATAAGATACGTCGTTATCTGTCCAATTGATCTCTTGAGCTATTGTCTTACCTTGGCTCCATAAATGATCATGTCCTTTATTACAATGAGCTTGTTAATGAAATTTCGTGGCCAAAATGTGTATATTTGATCGGCACAACGTGGGACTTAGGTTTATTTGACTAATGCCTATGCAATAGGGACCCGGTCTGGTCCTAGGGAGGAGTGCCCTAACGTACTTATTAACCACGGGAGTATGGACTTGTGGTCCGTGGCATGGCACTGACATGTGTGCAAGATTTTTGTGAATGTGCCTTCATTTGATATGATATGATAAGTTTGATATGATACGTCTGATCACGTGAATATGTGATATCTGTGTGAATATGGCAATTCCTTTTGAGATGATTCTATTCATGAATTGCCTGTCCATTGTATATGAAATTCGATATTTGATTTGATATGATATTTATTCTATTCAGCTCTTTGACTTGTTAGAACTGCATGCATTGTCATCATGTTCATGTTCATATCCTGGCCGTATAAAATGTTAATCATGTATATTAGTGCCCGCACATTGAGATGTAAATCCTACTGAGTTAGTTCACTCACCCTATTATCCTATCCTTTTTAGGTAGTGATGAGGATCTAGTGGACTCCGATGGGGCAGGGCAAGAGTGAAGAGCACCCGTCTTATGAGGAGTCGACAGTTTAGGAATAGATGTTTGAGTAGTCTATGTAATAGTGAAACATTTTCATTTGAATAATGGACCTTCTAATCGGTTCCTCGGTTCCTTGATGTATGGTTTTTAATTAGTTGAATGGAATGGAATAAAGAGTATTATTGTTGACATTATTACTGTCTCAAGTATGTTGTTACATTTGATTATGACTTTTCGTTACTCAACTGTGATACGTCTATTTGTATCGTTCACGCATCCCGGTATTTATTCCGCTGCTGAATATCGGGCTGTGACAAGTTACCTGTCCAATGTATATGAAATTTAGTATTTGTTTCGTTATGATATCTGTTCTATTCTGCCATTCGATTTGTTAAAAATGCATGCACTGTCATTATGTTCATATTCAGATCTTGCCTATTTAAAATGTTAATCATGTATATTAGTGTCCGCACATTGAGATGTAAATCTTACTAAGCCAATTCGCTCACCCTATCATCCTATCCTTTTTAGGCAGTGATGAGGATCCAGTGGACTCCGATGGGGCAGGACATGAGTGAAAAGCACCCGTCATACGAGGAGTTGAAAGATTAGGAATATACATTTGAGTAGTTTATGTAATAGTGAAACATTTTCATTTGAGTAATGGACCCTTTAGTTGGTTCCTTTGATGTAAGGTTTTTAATTAGTTGAACGGAATGAAATGAAGAGTATTTCAGTTGGCATTACTACTGTCTCAAGTATGTTGTTATAATTAATTATGACTCTACGTTACTCAACTGTGATACTTATATTTGTATCATTCACGCATCCCGATATTTATTCTGCTGCTAAATGTCAGGGCGTGACAGTTGGTATCAGAGCCTGAACTCTTTAGGTCCAAGGGAATAGGAATGTAGAATGAAAGTAGATCACACGAGTCAAAATCTGTCATA
The DNA here is from genome assembly GCA_014218235.1 of Colocasia esculenta. Taxonomy (NCBI): domain Eukaryota; kingdom Viridiplantae; phylum Streptophyta; class Magnoliopsida; order Alismatales; family Araceae; genus Colocasia; species Colocasia esculenta. The sequence goes on along the minus strand of CM024761.1, from coordinate 48,215,490 downwards.
CCTAATGTGAGCTTGGGTAGAGCTATGGGTATAGGAGTCGCATGTGTTATACTTAGATGTCTAACTTATATTATTATTCTGAAGGTACTTATTACCTGAATGGCTGCTTAACGAGCCTAGGCTAGAAACATGCAAAAACCTTGCAAAACTTGGCTCAGGCAATACTACAAGCCACCCAAGGTGGGGGAAACCGCAGAGCCGGTGATCTCCATCGGAATTTCGAAAGTATGGATCCACCTAGGTTTGAAGGAAGTACTGACCCGGATGTTGCTGAACACTAGGACATGGAAATTGAAAGAAACTTCAGGGTCATGCAATGCATGGACCAAAACAAAGTACTGCTGGTGACTTTCCAATTGGAAAGGATGCCAGGGTATGGTGGGAGTCGGTGGAAGCAACACTGGATGGTCAGCAACTGAAATGGGCTCAATTCATTGAATGCTTCAACACCAAAAACTTTTCTGAGAGGGTTCAGGAATGGAAAGCAGTCAAGTTTGTAGCTTTGAAGCATAGAGGACTGACTGTGGCCGAATATGAGGCCCAATTCTTTCGTCTGTCCCGATATGCCGTTCATTTGGTTCAGACAGAATGAATGAAGGAAAAACGCTTTCTGAATGGCTTGAGGCCCCAGTATATCACCTAACTGGCACCGATGGACATTCAAATCTATGCGGACATGATAAAGAAAGCTCAATTACTGGAAGATGCCATGGAGACCGCTGATAGAATCAAGGGAAGTCTGTGAAGAGGAAACAAGTTTCTGCTATCGGAATGTATCAACCGACCATTGGGAGGAAAAGGCCCAATGGTGGTTTTATTGAACAAGCTGAAGGAATTAGGCAAGCAGTTGGTAGTGGCAAATGAGGAAAGATGCAAGCACTACGATAAAGCTAGTCACAGGTCCGAACAATGCTGAAGAGCACAGGGGAAATGTCTGCGCTGTGGAAGTCGTGGCCATAGGATTTCTGACTGCCCAATACTGAAAGAACAAGCCCCACAGGAGAAGCATCCGAATGGACAAAGGAGGCAAGGCCGCTTACAAGCTATTCAGGAGCCTGAAGCTGTGGAAGAAGGAGGTGTGGCAGAAGGTACACTCACTATTCTTTCCCGTTCTACATTTGTTCTATTTGATACGAGAGCTACTCATTCCTTCATATCTCAACCTTTGTTGACACCTTGCCTGTAAAACCCATACCAATGAAGTCTGGAATAGTCGTGTCAACCCCGATTGGTCCTGGCACCAATCTTAGAAACCATTTGACATCTAGTGAAGTGTTGATTGACACTCAAAATTTACCTGCAAATTTAATATGCATGGACATGGCGGGCTATGATGTGATACTAGGAGCAGACTAGTTGTCTGAACATGGGGCTAGTGTCAATTGTAAGAGAAGTCAGGTAACCATTAGTCATTACCCAAAACTAGTGTTCTCAGGAGATAGAAACTGCGGGAGACTATCACTCATCTCTACACTACAAGTCAAAAGGATGACGAGGAAAGGTTGTATGGCCTTTTTGGCTACTGTTGTCATCGCAAAGAAGGAAGTCAAGATTGAGGACATCCATATTGTCAGCGAGTATGCTGATGTTTTTTCCAAAGACTTGCTAGGAATTCCTCCTGAGCGAGAGGTTGATTTTACCATTGAGTTGATCCAAGGAGCAGCACCTATATCTAGGGCACCATATAGAATGTCCCCCGCAAAATTGAAGGAATTAAAAGAGCAACTGATGGAACTACTAGAGAAAGGATTTATCCGACCAAGCACATCACCATGGGGTGCACCTGTCCTCTTTGTTAAGAAGAAAGATGGGTCGATGAGACTGTGTATAGATTACAGGCAATTAAACGAGTTAACCATCAAGAACAAATATCCCCTTCCAAGGATTGATGAGTTATTTGATCAACTGTTTGGAGCTAAATATTTCTCTAAGATAGATCTCAGATCTGGCTATCACCAATTGAGGATCAATGGAGAAGATATACACAAGACAGCCTTCCGAAAGCGGGTATGGCATTACAAATTCATTGTTATGCCTTTTGGACTAACAAATGCCCCTGCAGTTTTCATGTAGTTAATGAATAGCATTTATCGCCCATATCTTGATAAATTTGTGGTGGTATTCATCGATGATATACTGATCTATTCCAAGACAAAAGAAGAGCATGAGGAACATTTGAGGATTGAATTGCAAATTCTGAGGGAGAATAAATTGTACGCCAAGCTAAGTAAATGTGAATTTTGGCTTGAGGAGGTATCCTTTTTGGGGCATGTAGTAACCAAGGATGGAATCGCTGTAGATCCATCAAAAGTAGAGGCTGTGTTGAAATGGGAAAGACCGACAAGTGTCATGGATATCAGGAGGTTTTTGTGATTAGTAGGATATTACCTGTCACACCCCAATTGCGGAATATCAGAACGTGAGGTAGTTGCAAGTAAATGGGTACAGAGCGAGTACTAGACATCAAACCATTGGAGAAGAATAAATATTAAAGCAGATGCATCTCATTAATAATTCTTCAAATGTCTAGTTACAACCACTAATATCAGAGCCATTCTATAGGGCCCAATTACATTGAATAAAGCAAAAGACTAAACTAACACTCTAACATAGTACTAAGATGCTAGGGTACTCTTGACTTCACTCTTGGACATGTCCGTCCTCTTGAGTGTAGGTATCTTCCTCGGTCTCACCTAAGAACACATAACCAATAACGCAGGGTGAACGATAACGCCCAGTAAGACTTAAATCTCAGGATCAAGCATGCTTTAAATAATTAATGTATTAAATAGCAGAGTAACTAAATATAGAGAGCGAGGGTCAAGTAACGTAAGAGATAGCACGATAGCATGTGATAGAAATAGCGCAAGTTTCTAAATATAGCACAGGTGTCGAGCATAGTACAAAGAGCAGGATGGCGATAGCAATATTAGCACAAAGTATATCAATAGCACAAAAAGTATAGAATATCACTTTGATTGTCATTTAGATAGTTGAGATAGATAACACTTGAGTGTAATGCCAAACACTCTGATCATTTAACTCCCGCAGGCAAATAGCACTTTTGGGCGCACCTCCCAGGACCAGATCGGACCCTTTATATATTGCCAGGCATTGGTTATATTGTTTATCTTTAGACAATCAGTCAATGGCCAATAAAGAGCACCAAGAAATAGATGAGAGTACTAGATGAATAGACGGGATAGTAGATAGAACGTGAATACACGAGCGAGTAGAGTATAGATGAGAACTAAGGAACATTGCACACAAACATCGAGTAAACGGGCGATAGTAACAGTTGCACAACACGGGCAATTGGTGTTGGCAGTCAGGTGGAATTCACTACCCTTCCACTGGCCATGTTATGCAGAGGTCCAGAGGTCCGGCGTGATTGAAGATAAGAACGAACTTCTAGTAGCCGTTTAGATCATATTGATCCCTAAAGGGTATCATAGGTATTAGGGTGCAACCAGCTCATCGACCATGCGGGAATCCATAGACAGAGGAGACATACGGAGGCCTTGAACAAGGATTCACTAGTCCGACAGAAGGAATATCTGACGGAGAGTTTGTCCAAGTCAAGAGAAAGTGTATATATAGAAACAAGTGCTCGACGTTCCAGAGGAATTCTAGAACAGTGGAGCTTCGGTCACGGTATTCCCAAAACATCATGAGAAACGAAGACAAGTTCATTTAAAATAGGGCAAATTAAATATAGAACTGAAATAAATTACTAGATGTATTATAAGATATTTTCATGCCAAGTTAAGTCATAATGGATGGTTCAAGTGTGTGCATGTGTGAAGGAAATCATAGATGGAATGATCAAGTGTAGGTCTTTTTTAAATCATTCAACACATGTTTGATTTATGACAACTCTATTTGCTGCGTTGGTGATTGTTAACAAGAAGTATAGACACTATAGAATGTTAGAGCAGCAAAAATCATGGGTTTACACATAAAACACCAGATCGTGATGTACCCCGGTAAGGGTCGCGATAGGGTCTGATCAGAACGCGACAGGGTGTTTCATAGAACACAACGGGTCTGTCAGGTTAGGGAACTAGAACGCGACGGTACTGCCTATTGCGTTCAGAACGCGACAGGTACTATGTCGCGATCGGCCTTGAGAACGCGGCCTATCGAGCCGTCGCGTTCTTAGGTCCTGCGCTTGAGTCCGAGCGGGAAAAGGATAGGCCTTGGATTACAGTCCAAACCTTCCCTGTTTTGACATAGGGTCATTCAAAATCTAAAACTAATTGCATAGACGATGAAAATTCATGAAACTAGTTTTAAACGAATATAAACATGCAAGAGTATTCATAGTAAATGGGAATTTGAAAGTGGGCATGGTCTCGGCATGTTTCAATCAAGTTATTCACAAAGAACATGGAACCGTGTACAATTGAGATAAAAGGATTAATTCGAGCAGTAGGATGGATGAAAATTAGGGCTTTCAGGGGCAAATAAGGCCTAACTATCATCAGTATCTTTAGTTAAAATTTCATGGCATGGGGATGAGTATACATGGAGATCTATAATTAAGATGAAGGTTCGGGGTCATGATGATTGCTGGACTTCAAAAATCAAGAATAAAAGATTGGCTCAATGGAAAATTATGAAACAAGAAGGGTTTTGTTCCTGATGTATGGAACAATATATAGACAAAAATAATTGATTTTTGCTTGTGAGAATGCCTACCTTTGACTCGTTTGATCTTCTATAGTTTAGAACTCGAAGTGCAGAGGTTGGAGCTCGGCCCAGCCTTTTCCCCACGAGTTTCTCTTCTCCTTGGCCTCTTCTCCACGTCCAGCAAGCCCCAGCAACGAGTTAGGGCCGGCCATGGAGAGTTTAAGGAGTATTTAAGCTTCTTGGGTTGCTATTTCCTGGGATTTCCCCTTAATTCCGAGATTTCCATATTCTCTCCTCCTTATAAGCTTGCCAACTCCTATTAGGGTTAGGTTGGAATGCAATTTCGTGGCCAACTAATTATGGTAGGGCTAGGAATCCAATTCCAACCCAAATGACTTATTTTAATTACTTTATTACCCCTTTTCTATTTAGGTAATATTTAATATACGAATTTAGGGTATTATTCTATTATTCTTCTTTTAAAAACCCTATTTTGGCCCAATAAATTCTAGAGGTCCATTTAACAAAGCCCATTACTCTTTTTCGTTTGATGGGTTTGAATTAATTCTCTTTTCTTTGATTTTCTAATTGACTAAATTTTTAATATTATTAATTTTTTTATTTTTTTCGAAAAACATTAGGTTGATACATCCTCCCCGTCTTAAAAGAATATGGTCCCCAAATTCATATGACCATAATGGAGAGAATGTCTTACCCAAAAGTTCCAGGTAATTTCGCCTGATGATCCCTTCAGCTTCCCAGGTGGCTTCTTCCACTCCACGGTTATTCCACAGAACTTTCACCACATGAATAGGACAGTTCCTGAGTTGTTGCACCTTTCATTCTAGTATCTTAACTGGCTTCTCCTCGTATGCCATGTCCTTGTTCAGCACCAACTTCTCATGGCGAATGATGTGCGTAGGATCATACACATATTTCCTAAGCTTAGAGACATGGAACACATTGTGTACGCATGCCAAATTCGGTGGCAACCCCAGTCGGTACGCAACCTTACCAACGCTTTCGAGTACTTCAAAAGGGTCGATGAATCTAGGACTGAGCTTCCCTTTAACACCAAATCTTTGGATACCACAGGTAGGTGATACCTTTAAGAGTACATGGTCACCTACTTGAAATTTCAGATCTCTCCTTCCCTTGTCAGCATAGCTCTTCTGTCTGGACTGAGCAATCTTGAGCCGATCTCTAATCACATGTACGTCCCTTGTTGTACTTTGCACCATGTCTGAGCCTAGCCATTGCTGTTCTCCAACCTCATTCCAGCAAGCAGGAGATCTACAGTTTCTGTCATATAGTGCTTTGAATTGTGTCATCTCATATTTGCTTGGTAACTACTGTTATAGGCGAACTTAATTAGGGATAGGTGCTCATTCCAGTAGCCTTGGAAGTCTATAGTGCAGGCACTTAACATGTCTTCTACTATCTAGTTGGTCCTCTCCATCTGCCCATCCATTTGTGGGTGAAATGCAGTTCTAAAGTTGAGCTTAGTACCAAGTGCAGTCTGCAGTCCCTCCCAAATGAGAGGTGAATCTCGGATCTCGATCTGAGACAATAGATGATGGAACCCCATGCAGTCTTACGATCTGCTTGACATATAGAGCAGCTAGTACCTCCATCGACCACTTACTCTTTATAGGTAGGAAGTGAGCGGATTTGGTTAATCGGTCGACAATGACCCATATGGCGTCGAGTCCACCACGAGTCTTTGGTAAACCCATGATGAAGTCCATGCCAATGCTTTCCTATTTTCATTCTAGAATGTCTAATGGTCTGAGTATGCCAATAGGGTGCATGTGTTCGGCCTTACCTGTTGGCAAGTAAGGCAGTGAGTGACATGTTTGGCTACCTCTCTCTTCATGTTCGGCCACCAAAACGTTCTTTTCATGTCTTGATACATTTTGGTACCTCCGGGATGAATATTATACTTTGTCTTGTGAGCTTCATCCATTAACTTCCTCTTTAGTTCTGAGACACATGTCATGCCCCTCCAATTTAGCAGCAGAATAAATCAGAGGAAAACGTGAACCAAGTACGTCGTAGAGAAAAATGCACAGTCAGTTGAATAAATCAGAGTATCTAATGAACAATAATTGGACTAAAGTCTTCATTTCATAGAAATTCCCTAAGACTATTACATCCACTAATTCAGAGCCAATACATAAGGCTCAATGATATCATTACATTGAAAAGAAATCTAAAGCAATAACCACTATAGTACTAGGGAAACTTCATGAACTTACTCTAGGTCGCTCATCACTCTGGTCCCATCCCATAGGTACGTATAACGTCATTGTCCGTCTTATCTAAGACACAATAACAAATAACGAAGGGTGAGCGATAATGCCCATAGGACTTAGATCTCTGATCAAGTAGGCTTTAAATGATTAATACTTTAATGGCAGAGTAACTAATTATAGAAAGAGTCATGTAAAGTCAAGAAAGTAATAGCACAAGTAACATGGTTAAAATAGCAAATGAATCAAGTATAGCATGATGATTAATGTCAAATCATGATAGAAAATGATAACAATAATAACATGTAACGACATTGTCAAGAAATAGCAAGCGACATGTATAGCGAGAAGAGAGAGTAGATAGTCATGTAAGGAGTAAATTGCACTTTGATTGATTCTCATCAATCGAAATAGTATGGCAATTTTGATTAACTTTTGTCAATCAAAATAGTAATGGCATTTTGGTTATCCGTAGATAGCCGAGAGAAAATATAGCACTTTATTGTCAATAGACAACGAGAGAATATAGCACTTTGAATGTGATCAAGTCACAATAGAACGCAATAACTAAAGATAGCAAGTATCAAGTAGAGCATATGACAAGATAGCGTGTAACGAGATAGCATGTATGGTTGCACAATGGTGCACTAGTAGAATACGATGGTAGTCACTTCTAGGACAGTAGCCGTTCATAATAGTCTGCGATAGCACAGTAATCGCACAGTACATCTGAACTCGTCAGACTAATAGTATAATAGTTTGTGATGGCACGGTAATATCATAGTACGTCTGAACTCCTCAGACTAATAGTATAACAGTCAGATGTCTAGCCAATTCATAACAGTCAGTCAGAACCGGTGCAATGCAGAACATCGTCTGTAGCCCCTACAGGTATTTTCGGGTGGCTCTCTGCCCCCGGGACTAGATTGGAGCCCCTCGGACACTCTCTGTGCCCTGAACAGTATGCATTCAAGTCAGTAGAGTCACAAGACCAATTTTAGAACTAGACAGTCATGAACAGTTCAAAATAGTAGGAGCCACACAGCTCGAAGGGTACCAAGAGAGTACTGGATGAGAGAGACGAGATAGTAGGTTGAACATGAATAGAAGAGCGAGTAGAGTATAGATGAGATCTTATGGTCTTTGCACATGAAACGTCGAGTAACGAGGGATAGTAATAGTTGCTCAACACGCGCGTACGGTGTTGGCAGTCAAGTGGAACACAACCCTTCCGCTGGCCTCGTTATGCACAGGTCCAGAGGTCCGGTGTGGTTCAAGATAAAAGAGAGAACAGTCTAAGGCCGTACAGATCTTAATGATCCCTAGAGTGTATCATAGGTGTTAGGGTACAACCAGCTCATCGACCATGTGGGAATCCATGGACATATGAGACTTACGGAGGCCTTGAGTAAAGACTCACTAGTCCGACAAAAGGAGTATCTGACGGAGAGTTTGTCCAAGTCAAGAGAAAGTGTGTATAGAAACAAGTGCCCGACGTTCTAGAGGAACTCTAGAACAGTGGGGCGTCGATAACGGTATTCCCAAAACATCGTGAGTAAACATAGACAAGTTCATTTAAAAATAGGGCAATTAATATATATAATTGAAATAAATCGCTAGATGTACAAGTGACAATTTTTATGCCAAGTTAAGCCATATAGGATGGTTCAAGTGAGTGCAAGTGTAAGAGAAAATCATGGGCATGAAATAATCACGTGGATGACTTTTTAATTTAACTAATTACATGTCCATGATTAACAATGTTATTTACTAAGTTTAAGACAGTTAACAGGGAAAAGGGTTATTGTAGAAAGTCAGGAATTTCAGAAATAGGGGGTTTCACGCAAAAAGTTTAGATCACGACGCACCCTTGTAAGGGTCGCGACGGGATCAGGTGTGAATGCGACGGGGGCTTGTAAGGGTCGCGACGGGCAGGTCTGAACAGACAGGTATATCACGACAGGTTCTTATGAGGATCATGACAATTCATTCGGTTAGGCGGCCAGAACGAGACAGGGTTCCCTGTCGCGATCAGATCGCGACAGGTACCTGCGTCATGACAGCCCTGAGAACGCGACCTATCAGGCCATCACGTTCTCAGGTTTTGAACCTGAGTTCGAGCGGGAAAAAGATAGAGCCTCGGGTTGCGGGCCAACTTAACATGTTTTGACACTGGTTGCTTCAAAAATTCATAACTAATTGTATAGTTGATGAAAAATCATGAAACAAGTTGCAAATCAATCTAGACATACATGGGTACTTACAATAATTAGGAATTTGAAAATAGGTAGAGTTTCGACATGCTTTATTCAAGTCAAACATGGAGTACATGACCCAGTGAGCAGTTGAGATGAGAAAGTTAATTCATGAAGTAGGGTGGATAAAAATTAGGGCTTTTAGGGGCAAAAGATGCCAAACATGCATTATTATCTTCAATAAAAATTTCAAGGCATGAGATAGAGTATTCAAGGAGATATGAATTAAACATGAAGGTTCGGGGTCAAGATGTGTACATAATTTCAAAATTCAAGAAAAAAAATATGCTTGATGGAAAATTATGAAACTTGAGGGTTTTGTTCCTGATGCATGGAACAATCTACAGACGAAATATTAGGATTTTAGATTGCGAGAATGCCTACTTTTAGTCATTTTCCTCTTCTAGGGCTAGAACTTGAAGAATGGGGTTGAGAGCTTGAAAGGTTCTTCTCCCAACGAAATCTCCTCCTCCTTGGCCTCTTCTCCTAGTCCAGAAATCCCTTGGCATGAGTTAGGGCCGACCATGAGGGTTTTAGGAGGGTATTTAAGCTTCTCCTCTTTCTATTTCCTATTTGGACTATAACTCCTATTAATTCTGAATTTCCTCCTTTCCTAACCTCCTTCCAAGCTTTCCACTTCCTATTTGGGTTAGGATGGGAGCTAAAGTCATGGCCAACCTATTAGGGTAGGTTTAGGAATCCAATTATAACTTAAATTGATTATTTTAATGCTTTAATATCCCTTTTCTATTTATGTAAGTTTTTAGTTACGAATTTAGGGTATTTTCCTATTATTCCTCTTTTAAAAATCCCTATTTTGGCCCAATAAATTCTAGAGGGTCCATTTAACAAAGCCCCTTATTTATTGAAATTTATCTCATGGGATTACCCTTTTTCATTAGGGCATAATAGAGTTACGGATTTTAATATATTTTTCTTACTTGATTTTATTCATGGACTATGAGAGGTCCATTGGTCCCATTTCGATAATGGGTCATCAATACCCGATGTTGGAGGTCTCTCTGACATGTTCATTTGATTTATGGGCCTGTTATATTTCCGTGTTAATAGTTTTCCGACTTAGTTTCCATATTTGGATAATTAGTCACGTTGTGACATATGCTTGGCCGATCGGATTTTTTCGTTGCACGAATTTCTTTGTGGAACACTTAGGAATAATCTTTGGGGTTGATTTGTAATTTTTAAGAAAATTTCCGATGTATTCTTGCACATATGATAATGGTATGTATGTTTCTATTATTTCGATTTAAGGAAATTATTATTTCAAACTTTTAAATATTAAAATTTTCGAGTTGCTACAACACATGTTCTTCCTTGGAATACAAGCCTTCCATCTTCGGCCATAGCAAAGTCTGGTCTTTCGGCTAAGGTTTCCTTCATACGTACCAGGAATGGATCACTATCCTGTTGTGCTTTGATTTCTCCTAGCATACCAGATTGAATCTTGATATTGGCAACCAAGACTCGATCATCCCTATGTTTAATGTTCAAATCTAATCTTGTGAATTCTTCTTGTAATTGCATCTCGCCAAGAACTAGACTTGATAGAAATGTCATCGGCTTCAAACTAAGAGCATCAGCCACAACATTTCCCTTGCCTGGATTGTACTGGATGTTGAAGTTGAAATCCTTCAAGTATTCCAGCCATCTTCTTTGCCTCATGTTGATTTCCTTCTGGGATAATAAATACTTTAAGCTCTTATGATTTGAGTAGACAGTGAACTGCTCACCATATAAATAATGTCTCTAAAATTGCAAAGCGAAGACCACGACAGCCAACTCCAGATCATGCACCGGGTAGTTGACTTCATGCATCTTCAGTTGGCGGTATGAGTAGGCGATGACTTTCTCCTTTTGCATCAATAGGCAGTGTAGCCCAATCCCTGAGGCATCGGTGTAGACAGAGAAACCTTCTCCCTCTATGGGTAGAGCGAGAACAAGTGCTGAGGTAAGACTGTCTTTCAGAGTTTGAAAACTCTTCTCACACTCCTTACTCCAGGAGTAGGGATTTTCTCGTGTTAGATGCGTGAGAGGAATGACAATCTTGGAGAAGTCCTTTATGAACCACCTATAGTAGCCGGCCAGTCTTAAGAAGCTTCTTGATTTCTGTGACATTGGTTGGTCTCTCCCATTTGAGTACAACTTCTACTTTGGAGGGATCAACGGAGATGTCGTCCTTGGAGATGACATGGCCCAAGAAGGACACTTCTTCGAGCCAGAATTCGCACTTGCTCAGCTTTGCGTACAGTTCGTTGTTTCGCAAGACTTGTAGTGCAATCTTAAGGTGTTCCTCATGATATTCTTTGGTCTTGGAGTATATGAGGATATCATCAATGAAGACAACCACGAACTTGTCAAGGTATGGCCAGTATATGATGTTCATGAGTTGCATAAAGGGTGCAGAAGCATTGGTTAGATCAAAAGGCATAACGACGAATTCATAATGTCCATACCTACTCTTGAAAGCTAGTTTGAAAATATCATCATCCTTGATCCTCATTTGATGATAGCCAGATCGAAGGTCGATCTTTGAGAAATATTGAGCTCCAGATATCTGGTCGAATAGTTCATCGACCCTGGGTAATGGGTACTTGTTCTTGATGGTTAGCTGATTGAGTTGACGTTAGTCGATGCATAGTCTCATCGATCCATCCTTCTTTTTAACGAACAACACAGGTGCTCCCCATGGAGAAGTACTTGGTCTGATGAACCCCTTCTGTAATAGCTCCATCAGTTGTGCTTTCAATTCCTTTAGCTCGGCAGGTGACATCCGGTATGGTTGACGCGATACCGACGTAGCTCCAGGGATCAACTCGATAGCGAAATTGACATCACATTCTGGGAGAATCCATGGCAGGTCTTCGGGAAACACATCAGGGTAGTCCTGGACTATGTGTATGTCTTCTATCTTAGAGCCCTTCTTGTCAACTATTACGGCTGCAAGAAAAGCAATGCAACCATTCCTTATCATATTGTGGGCCTTTATGGCAGAGACTAGAGACATCCGTCTCTTATGTCTAATCCCAGTGAATGACAGCTTAGGGAAATCACTAAAGGTAACTTTCCCTTTCTTACAGTCGACACTTGTCCTATAAGTGGACAACCAATCGGCTCCCAAAATCACATCATAACCTTCTATGGGCATACACACCAGGTCGGCCGTTAGGTTATGCTCCCCGATCATTACATCGGCAGATGGAAAGTATTTGTTTAATTTGTCCTTCTCTCCTAGTGGTGTTGTGACAGAAAATTCACATCCCATAGATATAGGTTTAGCATTCAGAGTATCAGCAAAGTTTTGAGATATGAATGAATGAGTTGCTCCAGAATCAAATAAAACAAATACTAATAAGGAGAAAACTTTTAGGGTACCTTCTACCATGCCACCTTCCTCATCATGCAGGGCTTGTAGTCTTCTCTGTTTCTTAGGCACATTAGTGCGCCTCTCATGTTCCTTCAGTAGCGGGCACTCGGGAATACGGTGCTCGCGGCTTCTGCAGCGTAGACATGTGCCAACCTTCCTCCAGCATTCATCAGCTGTGTGACCAGGCTTGTCACAGTGCTTGCAGTTGCATTTCACTAGAGTGTTGGGAATGAGGATCTTAGGTTTCCTTTCTTGACTGGGTCCTTCCGTGATGCTGAAAGGACGCTTCTTGCCATTAGTTGGCTTAGCAGATATCATGCCGGGTGTCAGTTCCTTCTGTACGAACTTCCCCTTGATGCGATCAGTGAAGTCCGTAGCATCTTCCAACAGTTGAGCTTTTTTCACTATCTCGACATAGGTCTGGATGTCGAGAGGTGCTAGTTGAGTAATGTAATGAGGCTTAAGGCCATTGAGGAAACACCTAGCCTTCATCTTCTCTGTATTCACCAGGTGTTCAGCATATCTTGTCAGTCTTGAAAACTGGGCTTCATAGTCAGGTACAGACAAGCTCCTCTGTTTAAGAGCAGCGAACTCTGCAGCTTTCCTTTCATGCATGCACTTCGAGAAGTACTTGGAGTTGAATGCCTCTTTGAATTCAGCCCAAGTGAATTGACCATTAGCTCTGGTCGCTTCCACTGACTCCCACCAAGCGCGGGCGTCTTCTCTAGTTGGAAAGTAGCTAGTAGCTGCTTGTCTCCTGCTGCACATTGCATGACACGGAAAATCCTTTCCGTCTCTTTTAGCCAGTGCTCGGCGTCATCCGAGTCAGTAGAACCACTGAACCTAGGTGGGTTCAAGCTTCTAAAGTTACGATGTAGCTCGCCTGCACCACCACGATTTCCTCCACCCTATGCCGTTTACAGAAGCGCACGAGTGAATTCTTGAATGGTTTGCTGCTTGCCCCTCATCTGAGCACGTTCAGAAGTCATCTTAGTTGCTTAAGTTCCTACAAAATAATTTGTTGTTAGGATATCGACGTGGAGTTTAATTTATGCATGTGTGAGTTCATTTTAGCTAGTTACCCATGGTTCTAACCACATGTCACATAGGTAGGGTATTTGACTCTAGTCGGGGCTGGTCAACCTCGATCATCCTATACTTAAGAACAACTTAGGCTCTGATACCACAAACCTGTCACGCCCCGATGTGAAATATCAGAACGTGAGGCAGTTGTAAGTAAACGGGTACAGAGCGAGTACTAGACATCAAACCATTGGACAAGAATAAATATTAAAGCAAATACATCTCATTAATAATTATTCAAATGTCTAGTTACAACCACTAATATCAGAGCCATTCTATAGGGCCCAATTACATTGTATAAAGCAAAAGACTAAACTAACACTCTAGCATAGTACTATGACGCTAGGGTACTCTTGACTTCACTCTTGGTCATTCTTGTCCTCTTGAGTGTAGGTATCTTCCACGGCCTCACCTGAGAACACATAACCAATAACGTAGGGTGAGTGATAATGCCCAGCAGGGCTTAAATCTCAAGATCAAGTATGCTTTAAATGATTAATGTATTAAATGGCAGAGTAACTAAAGATAGAGAGCATGGGTCAAGTAACGTAAGAGATAGCACGATAGCATGTGATAGAAATAGCACAAGTTTCCAAATATAGCACAGGTGTCAAGCATAGTACAAAGAGCAGGATGGCCATAGCACAAATAGCACAAAGTATATCAATAGCACAATGAGTATAGAATAGCACTTTGATTGTCGTTTAGATAATCGAGATATATAGCACTTGAGTGTAATTCCAAACACTCTGATCATTTAACTCCCGCGAGCAAATAGCACTTTTGGGTGCACCTCCCAGGACCAGATCGGGCCGTTTATATATTGCTAGGCATTGGTTATATTGTTTATCTTTAGACAATAAGTCAATGTCTAATAAAGAGTACCATGAAATAGATGATAGTACTAGATGAATAGACGAGATAGCAGATAGAATGTGAATAGACGAGCGAGTAGAGTATAGATGAGAACTAAGGGACATTGTACATAAAACGTCGAGTAAACAGGCGATAGTAACAGTTGCACAACACGCGCAATTGGTGTTGGCAGTCAGGTGGAATTCACTACCCTTCCACTGGCCATGTTATGCATAGGTCCAGAGGTCCAACGTGATTCAAGATAAGAACGAACTACTAGTAGCCGTTTGGATCATATTGATCCCTAAAAGGTATCATAGGTATTAGGGTATAACCAGCTCATCGACCATGTGGGAATCCATGGACAAAGGAGACTTACAGAGAAATTGAACAAGGATTCACTAGTTCGACAGAAGGAATATCCGACAGAGAGTTCGTCCAAGTCAAGAGAAAGTGTATATATAGAAACAAGTGCTCGACGTTCTAGAGGAATTCTAGAACAGTGGAGCTTCAGTCACGGTATAACCAAAACATCGCGAGAAATGAAGACAAGATCATTTAAAATAGGGCAAATTGAATATAGAACTGAAATAAATTACCATATGTATTATGAGATATTTTCATGGCAAGTTAAGCCATAATTGATGGTTCAAGTGTGTGCATATGTGAAGGAAATCATAGATGGAAAGATCAAGTGTAGGTCTTTTAAATCATTAAACACATGTTTCATTTATGACAACTTTATTTGCTGCGTTGGTGACTGTTAACAAGAAGTATAGACACTATAGAAAGTTAGAGTAGCAAAAATCATGGGTTTATGCGTAAAACACCAGATCGCGATGTACCCCGGTAAGGGTTGATGATCAGGTTATCCCCATGTAATTTAAATAAATTACACATCTAATTTGGTGATTAACAAAACTATGATAGAGGTTACTAACATATTTTCTATGAAGTCTAAGCACAGAAAATAAACCAAGGGAAAAACAAGCCAATCAAGTAAGTATTCATCTCACTACAACAATGTGAGTTCAAAGCATCAATATTTGTCTAAGTACACATCGATTTCTACTATAGATCATAACGATTTCTATAGAGCTATAACGATTTCCTTAGTTCCATAACGATTTCATACTTACAAGGATTCACTATGTGTTATATCGTTAAGTGATTGCAACGATTTGTTCTCACAACGATTCGTTAAGTGATTGCAACGATTTGCTCTCACAACGATTCGTTAAGTGATCGCAACGATTTGCTCTCACAATGGTTCGTTAAGTGATCGCAACGATTTTCTCTCACAACGATTTGTTAAGTGATCATAACGATTTGTTTTCATATCGATTTCTTAAGTGAGAACAACGATTTGGTCTCACATAGATTTCTCTCACGTCAATTTCTTAAGTGAGAACAACGATTTGGTCTCACATCGATTTCTTAAGTGAGAACAAAGATTTGGTCTCACATCGATTTCTTTCACATCGATTTCTTAAGTGAGAACAACGATTTGGTCTCACATCGATTTCTTAAGTGAGAACAACGATTTGGTCTCACATCGATTTCTTAAGTGAGAACAACGATTTGGTCTCACATCGATTTCTTAAGTGAGAACAACGATTTGGTCTTACATCGATTTCTTAAGTGAGAACAACGATTTGGTCACACATCGATTTCTTACGTGATCACAATGATTTGCTCTCGCAACGATTCCTTAAGTGATCATAACGATTTGTTCTAGAATGATTTCTTAAGTGATCACAATGACTTGCTCTCATAACGATTCGATAAGTTACATAACGACTCTGTCACTATAACGGCTCATCAAGTTACATAACGACTTGGTCGCTGTAACGATTCGATACATTTCACATCGAATCACTCATTTGCACAACGATTTCATAAGTCATGCATATAACGATTTCGTGGAAGATAACAATTTGCTTTTCGAGCTAATGTTTGAATACGTTGAAAAGTCAAAGTCTTCATGTATATCTTTTTTGATAGCCATGTATTTATTACGATAGTACGTATCACTGCATGCATGCAGACAATATCTTCTATTCTCTTGCTTATTCTGTAAATATCTTTTTAGAAGAACAGAATGGAACTTCTACTTTTGTATAAAATCAATCTAACGTTGACTGACAACAAGAGACAGTCTAGCTGTCTATTGTTTAGCATTTAATGTATACAGATCTCTGACAACATTCATCATACAACATTGGACAAAATGGAAGCTAAAGGATACTAAAGAAGATTTTCTCTCTTTGCGTACATGGAAAGCCAAAAGACCGCTAAACTTCTACAATACCATGCAGTCTAACGTAAACCAGAACTTAGAGACAACGGACACTTCAACGTTCAAATTTCAAAAGAGTGATATATATAGAAGAATGAAGCTCTTGAAGTATAGAAGAGAAGAACGAGCAACAAGGAGAAGAACCATGATACAACGCTCACAACCTTCTGCAAGCTTTCCCAGAGCCAAGCAAAAATTCCTATATGTTCTATCTCTTGCTCACTGTGCTAAGTGTAGATCTGTGAGAGAGCCTTTAGTTCTGAGAAGAGTTCTTTGTTGTAGATCTTTTCCTTCTCAGTTCTTAGCTTCAAATCAAGTTGTGTTCTATAAGCATGATCTAGGGCCCTTGATCTCATTTCACTTTCTGTGTGTTTGTTCCCTTCGGGTAAGAAGGAAGACCTAGTGGGATCTAGGGTGTGAGATTCCCTTCGTGGAGAAGGAAGACCTGGTGGTACCCAGGGTACTGTAAGTTCCTCTTCGGGTTGCGAAGAGAAGACCAGCTGCGACTGGGTGTGTAAGGGTTCATAAGGGGGACAGTACCCTTGTGTTAGTGAAATCCTGAGATATTGCTCAAAGACTGGACGTAGGACTCCTAAGGAGAGGAGATCCGAACCAGGATAATTCTCTGGGTCGTGTGAATGCTTTTGTGTGATTGATTTTTCCTTAACTAACACTAACAATCTGTGAAGTGTGTTTTTGTGACCTTTGTGTGAACAAGTTTTAGGTACTCAATATTTTTAATATTCCATTCACCCCCCCTCTGGGCAAGCTAGCTAGGCAACAAGTGGTATCAGAGCGAGTCTCTTCGACGAAGAAGATGATCCAACGATCTGAAGAGTAAAGATCAAATGGCAGCACAAGGTCACTCCGAAGGACAGTCACTCAACAGGCCACCGTTGTTCGATGGAGAAGATTACACCTATTGGAAAACAAGAATGGAATACTTCCTACAAGGCTTCGACTTTCAAATCTTGTCAATTTTAGAAAAAGGAGACCTTCTAGACACCAACGAAAAGTACAAATGGACTTGATGATGATAGAAAGAAGATTTCTCTCAACTGCAAAGCCAAAAGCATTATGTGTTGTGCCCTCAGTAAAAAGGAATTCAATCGTGTATCAGCCTGCAAATCCGCGATGGAGATGTGAGAAAAATTAAGAATCACTTATGAAGGAACGGATAAGGTGAAAGAAACCAGAATAGACATTCTGGTGACACAATACGAGATATTTCATATGCATCCAGGTGAGTCAATAACTCAGATGTTCAGCAGATTAACAGACATTACAAACGGATTAGCTGGACTAGGAAAAAGTTATGAAATGAGAGATATGGTAAGGAAAATACTGAGATCTCTGCTAGCATCATGGACTCGCAAGGTAACAGCTATAGAAGAAGCCAATGACTTGAAAAGGATGTCATTGCAAAAGCTCATTGGGTCCCTCATGGCCCATGAGATAAACATGGAGAGATTTGGAGAATCATCTAGTAGGAAGAAGCACACAAATGCTCTCAAAGCAGCTGAAGGCAGCTCTGAAGAAAAATCTGAAGATGAAGATAGCAGTGAAGAAAGTGAAAACGAAGAAGCTATGCTATCTAGGAGGCTTCAACGAATTTTAGCCAAAAAGAAAAGATATCAGTCCGGCAGAAGATATTTCAAGAAAAATAAAGAGTCTAAGAAGTTAGAAGGAAAGGACTCAAAGAAAGGTGAGCCCATATGCTATGAATGTAAGAAGCCCGGACATATCAAAGCAGAATGTCTGAAGCTAAAGAAACCTAAATTCAAGAAGAAAGACAATTCCAAGAAGTTCAGGAGATATAAGAAGAAAGCAATGGCAGCAGCTTGGAGCAACAGCAGCGACTCGGACAGCGAGTCAAGCTCGAGTAGTGAGGAAAAAGAAGAAGCTAACTTGACTTTCATGGCCAACACAGAAGAAAATGTAACTTCTGACTCCTCTTTTGATTCATGTAATGATTCAGATTCTGACAATTTAGAAGAAGCCTTTAATGAGTTATATAGTAAATATAGAGAAGTATGTAAATTACTAAAAGCTAGTAAGAAAAATGTCGGTTGCTTAGAAAACACTAATTTAGATTTAAAGTCAGAAAATGAGGAAATGGACAAACAAATCATTGAACTTAAAAGAAGAAACAATTTGTTATGAGAAGATCTGAAAGATAAAAACAAACAGATAACAGAATTAGAAAACAAGAAAGTCCAGACGAATTAAAAAATAAAATTAAAATACTAACGAAAGAAAATTAAAGACTATCAAGTACATTAGAAAAGTTCACTAATGGTAAAACTGGATTGATACTAAAGGTGCTAGACGGTCAGGAAAGAAGAAACATGGACTAGGCTATACATCCCCCGATAATTAAGACACAACAATATATCCTAAAACATACCAACTCAAAAATTCGTACCTGAACAAGATATATCATATAAATCAAACCTTAAATATGTTCCATATGAAAAGGTAACTAGAACAACATGTTCCAGTCACTGCAACAAGCTAGGACACACCAAGACATCATGTCCAACTAAATATAAAAGATGGATAATAAAAGGGAAAATTGATGACACTAACCAACTAGGACCCAAAAGAACTTGGGTACCTAAAGCTTGATGTTTTCATTTCAGGAAAACCCTCGGGCATCCAAGTGGTACTTGAATAGCGGATGCTCAAGGCATATGTCAGGAAACAGAAGGCTGTTTACCCATTTAGAAGCTGAAGAAGGCATAGTCACCCATGGAGATAATGGAAAAGAGACTGTGTTAGCCAGCGGATCAGTGAGCAGCAAAGGCAAAACAGTTATTGAAGATGTCCTATGTGTTAGAGGACTGAAGCACAACCTCATCAGCATCAGCCACTGTGCGACAAAGGACATCAAATCAAATTTCAAGAGTCAAAGTGCAGCATTATGAAAGACGGAGAGGTCATTTTTGAAGCCAACAGAGAAAAGAACCTGTACGTACTCTACCTTGAAGATTTAGAAGGTCAGGATATATGTTTAGCAGTAGGCAAAGAGCAGTCAACTGAGCTGTGGCACAGAAGATTAGGCCATTGCAGTTTGGATGGCATAATGAAGCTGATCAAGAGAAGCCTAGTGGAAGGTCTACCTAAAATTAACACAAGAATGAATGGCGTCTGCGGACCTTGTGCAAAAGGGAAGCACACAAAGTCTTCCTTCAAGTCAAAGACTGTGGTAACCACCTCTAAACCCTTAGAGCTCCTTCATATGGACTTATTTGGGCCAATGAGGACCACAAGTCTTAGAGGAAAGAGTTTTGGATTCGTTATTGTAGATGACTATTCAAGATTCACATGGGTATCCTTTCTGGAGCACAAGGATGATACATTTGATAGTTTTGTAAGCTTCAACAAAAAGGTTCAAAAAGATAAGAAGCACTGCATTGTTGGAATCCGGTCAGATCATGGAGGAGAATTCCAGAATGAAAGATTTGCAGAGTTCTGTGATGAACAATGAATTGAACATAATTTCTTAGCACCAAGGACACCACAGCATAATGGAGTAGCTAAGAGGAAGAATAGAACTTTATTGGACATGGCAAGAACAATGTTATCAGAATATGATCTGCCAAGATACTTTTGGGCTTAAGCAGTCAACACAACAAGCTATATCATAAATAGAGTGATGATCAGGCAAATTCTAAAGAAGACAGCCTATGAATTGTACAAGGGAAAGAAGCCGAAGATCAGTCACTTCAGGACATTCGGATGTCCATGCCTCATCCATAACAACGAAAAAAGAGACATTGGTAAGTTAGATGCCAAATCACACGAAGGCATCTTCATGGGGTATGCTTCTAAACCTAAAGGATATAGAGTGTTTAATAAGCACACTTTATTAATTGAGCAGTCAGTACATGTTATTTTTTATGAAACTAACCCTTCCTTGAGAAAGGAAGAAGATAGTGACAATGATGATGCAGATGAATTGTGCAAGAAACTAAAGAACACTTCAATTGAGGACAAGGAAGATCCACCTCTGGAAAACTTGCAACAAAGGGATATCTCTCATCAAAATCTTCCAAAAGAGTGGAGATACAAGAAAGATCACCCACCTGAAAACATTATCGGTGATCCATCTGTAGGGGTAAGAACGAGAGGTAATATAATTCCATGTGATTATTTAGCCTTTGTCTCTCAAATAGAGCCTCGGACAGTCAATGAAGCTCTTACTGATGAATCTTAGATTTTAGCCATGCAAGATGAACTGAATCAGTTTAAGAGAAACCATGTATGGTCACTTGTTCCTAGACCATCAGATCATCCAGTGATTGGCACCAAATGGGTGTTCATAAATAAATTGGATGAAGCTGGTGTGATCTTAAGAAACAAAGCCAGATTGGTAGCTCAAGGCTATTCCCAAGAGGAAGGCATAGATTTCGATGAAACCTATGCACCTGTAGCTAGACTTGAGGCTACTAGGATTTTACTTGCATATGCATCTGCATTAGATTTAAAATTATTTCAAATGGCCATGAAGTCTGCTTTTCTAAACAGTTTTATTAAGGAGGAAGTTTATGTAGAACAACCTCCAGGTTTTGATGTTATTGATTTTCCCAATCATGTTTTTAAGTTGCACAAAGCTTTATATGGTTTAAAACAAGCTCCTAGGGCCTGGTATGAAAGGCTTAGCTCATTTCTACTAGACCATGGTTTCACTAGAGGTCAAGTAGATACTACATTATTTGTCAAATCTAAGGTTAAACATATTCTGCTTGTTCAAATATATGTTGATGATATAATATTTGCTTCTTCTGACAAATCTCTTTGCAAGTATTTCGAGAAGCTCATGCAGGGAGAATTCGAAATGAGCATGATGGGGGAGCTTAATTACCTTTTTGAACTGCAAATCAAACAAGGAAAGGAAGGCATCCACATCTGTCAAGCTAGGTACACCAAAGAACTCTTAAAGAAGTTTGGGATCGATAATGCCAAGTCATTGTCAACACCTATGAGCACATCAACAAGGATGGACAGTGACAAGGAAGGTAAGAAAGTAGATCAAAAGATCTACAGAGGTATGATAGGTTCATTACTTTACTTAACGGCAAGCAGACCTGATATTTTATTTAGTGTATGCATGTGTGCTAGATACCAAGCTGATCCTAAAGAGTCTCACTTAATTAGTGTTAAAAGAATTTTCAAATATTTATCCACGGCTCATGACTTAGGTTTATGGTATCCAAAATAATGTCAAATTAGTTTGGTAGGATACTCTGTTGCTGACTACGCTGGATGCAAATTACATAGGAAAAGCATCAGTGGTTGTCAATTTCTTGCAGGATGTCTGATATCATGGTCCTCAAAGAAGCAAAATTCAGTAGCACTGTCTACAGCTGAAGGTGAGTACGTAGCTGCTGAAAGCTGTTGTATACAACTTCTATGGATCAAACAGCAACTTGAGGATTATGGGCTACATATCAAGACAATCTCATTATTATGCAACAACACCAGTGCCATAAATCTCACCAAGAATCCAGTACAGCATTCAAGGACAAAACACATTGAGGTTAGATATCATTTTATTCGTGATCATGTAGCTAATGGAAACATAGATATTTCCTTTATTGATACACATAATCAGTTAGCAGATATCTTCACGAAGGCCTTACCTGAAGAGAGGTTTACATCTCTTAGAAGGGAATTAGGCATGTGCAAATTGTGAATGATTTATCTGTATAAAACTGAAATATAAATTATCAGAATGATAATTATTTTTCCTCCCTGAATTTAAGAAAATTTCCTCAATTTGTTTTTGTCATTTCTGGCGATTCACTATTTTACAAGCTTTTATTCCTATCGAACTAGTCATTTTGTCATTTTTCGCCATAAAGGTGGCTCCTGTTTCGAAAAAGTCATTATTTCTTTGATAGACCCGAAATCTATGTGGTAATGATTCACATCCCTTTTTCATCCCCTTCCTCTTGCTTGAGGCGATACCCTATCGACTCCGGCACCGACTCTCTGAGCTTTCAAAGATCCGAAACTCCTTCCCGCGAGAAATTTCTTTGGGGTTTCTGCTCCTCTCCTCACTCCAACCCTTCAAAAACTTTTCCCATCAAAATCCATGGCCGCACCTATTGTTTCCGGAAGCATCGAGGGCTATGGAGCCGAGTTCCTCACAGTAGAGCAGCAGGAAAGGTTCACCTTTGTGAAGACGAAACTCTATGGAAACAAGGCAGTGGATATTGCAGACTTGGAAAAGAATGGGATACACAGCATCGTGGCAGCTATGGAAAGGATGAAATGGACAGAGATTGCAACCTTCTCTGAGGTAAGCTATCTATACTTGTATACTTGGTGAAGGCGTTCTATGTTTGCTTAACAACTGAGGCGGACGGGTCCTTGACGTCATCTATCAAAGGTACCCAATTAGAATCGACCATGAGCTTTTGATGTCTTTATTTGGTGTTTGCACCACTGGTCACTGTGGGATTCACACTGTGGATACCCAGGCAAAGGGACTAGGGATTGTAGGTCCCGAATTTTGGTTGAAGGATGGAAAACTTGATATTAATCAGATGAATGCATTCAACCATCTATTGCACTTTATAGTTTGTCAAATTTTGGTTCCAAGAAGTGCTACATTCTCCACGTGCACCAAGGCAGATTCGGACATGATGTTCTGGGCCATCCAGAATAAGGAGATAAACATGGCTGAAGTTGTTTTGGAGCGAATGAAGTTTGCCCATGCTCAGATATGGGACACAAAGAGCAATCTAAATGTGTCTCTGCCATATGCCCATCTGCTCACCAAAATATTCAAACATTTTGGCTTAAATTTATCTGGAGCAGTAGTAGAGAATATGGGGCAAGCTATCTGCAACAGAAATCTAAGGAAAAGCGGATTTTCTGTGGTAAATGGTGTATGGAACAAAACTTCTGTGGCTGAGGGTGAGGCCATAATTGGCAAAGCCCAAGAAGTCTAGGAAGAGGTAGGAGAGGCTGTAGCCCAAATAGCTCAAGAAGAATCAGCAGCAGCAGCAGCAGAGGTACTTGTTGTCCAAGAAGAACATCAAGAAGGTCACAGTTCAGAGTCTGCAGTGGTTCGAGAGAAATCAGTACATGCAGAAGCTCCAGTAGCAGCAGACCAGGCAGCAGCACCAGCAGAAAGAGCAGCAGCTCTATATGAAGAAGCACCAGCAACAGCAGAAGCCAGAGCAGAAGAATCTGTGGTCATTGGCAGCCTAATTGAAGAAATTCCTCTAGAAAATATTTTGCCAATTGTGGGAACCTCTGAAAATCCAAACCGCACCACTATTGTGGCATCCATTCTTAGAGATATGCTGGAATCCATCTTTAGCACTCAAGGGGAGCCTGAGAGGTTCAATGAATCAGTAGCTCCAGAAGCTGTGGCATCGGGCCACACAGATGAGATCATCATGGAGGAAGCTCCTAGTTAGGGGGAGCAAGCAGTTGCTCATGAGAAAATATCAGTGGAAGATGCTCCTATTGAGGGGGAGCAATCTATTGATGAGGAGGCAGCTCCTCAGGGGGAGCACACTGAAAGTGTCCCCATGGATAATGAAGAGCATGTTGAATTCGAGGAGCCCATTGCAAGGGCAGGTAACAAAAGGAAAAGAATAGCTCATAGGAAGCCCAAGGAGAAGCAGTTGAAGTTTCAATTGAAGCCTGTTATTTCAAGCTGAATGAGCAAGGAAAGATTCTCTCCTCTCTGCAATCTAATATTCCTCTCTCCTAATTCCCGCTCTTTCTCTCTCCTGGGTTTCTTCATGGCGTCTGTGGGGGGGACTTCACCTCCCCCCCCCCAGCGTCCCCTGTTGCCCTCCCTGCAGGTCCAGCAGCTCCCTCCATCCCCTCTACAGCAGCATACAAAGGAGCCTGGGGCGCTGCCACTGGTGCACCTCTCACATTCGCTCAGGTGCTCCTCAAGTCCATCCAGCCACCCGGTTGTCCCTGTTCAGATCCATGCCCCAGCCACCACAGACACGGGAGAACCAGCTGCCTTCTTCTCAGCTGAGGAGATAAAGCTATCTTGCAAAGCCCTGGAGCTAGCTGTCATTGCAAAAACCCCCCATGGGCGGCCACCATACCAGGACATCCGCAGCCATCTCACCCAACGATTCAAGCTCCAGGAGGATTTCCTGATTAGCGCCATTGACGGAAGGCGCCTCATCATCAGATTCAACAATGAGGCGGACTACTATAAGGTACTTCTGAAAGATACGGTTTTTGTTCATGGCAGGATGTTTAAATTTTCAAAGTGGACAATAGACTTCTGTCCAACGAAGGACTCTCCCCTGGTCCCAGTCTGGCTGCGCCTCCCTGGAATCCCTGCAAATTTCTACTGTGAACCCATGCTGAGAACCATTGCTGGCAGCATCGGACCTGTCCTTCAAATTGACCAGAACACCTCCAAAATGACCAAGGCTGATGCTGCAGTGGTCTGCGTCCAACTGGATGTCTCCAAGAAGCTACCAGACCGGGTCTGGGTTGGGGTTGGAGCAGGAGGCGAATGGCAGTCCATCACCTACCCAGCTCCCCCTTTGTTCTGCACGTTCTGCTCAAAGTTGGGACACTGCAATAAGAACTGTAGACAGGCTACCTCGGAGAAGAAAGAACTCACAGCTCACAGTGCTCAGGAAGACCCCCCACAAAAACCAGCTGCCCCCAAAATCACTGCCTGGAGGCCAGTCAAACATGGACATAAAGATGGAATATCCTCTGCTTTTGAGAAGGAATCGAATGCCAACCTGCAAGAGCATCAGAACCGGTCCCTGCATGGGCCACCTACCAGCGACCTCAACATTTATGATCAGGAACCCCCACGTGGCGTTGATGGCAAGACTGGGGAAGGAACCCAAAATGATGAGAACACCAAATCTGACTGTGGAAATGGAACCCCCCTACAGCTTGGCAATCAGAAAAGCAGTCCCATGTCCATTAAAGTCGCTCCTATTAAAACTAAACAGGCAGCTACCAACGCCACCAACAGGGCACACAAGATACTTGACGGTTTGCCAGAGCCACTGCACATCAAAGAAACAGGGGATGCTGCAACTGCTAGCAGGAACTTGGGTCAGACCTCCCCTCAATCTCCCATCCACTGCATCCTACAGGAAGAATGCAATGTCAGAATTCAGAAGCAAAAGGATCACACTAGTGAGAGCCCTGCTACTCAAACTGAAACACAAGGTGAATCACCCCCCGCAGAAGAGGTGTTCGATGAACCGCCAGATCCACTTAAAAAGCACAAGCGGAAGGATAAACCTCAGGAGGAAGGGAAGCAGGTAAAACACACCACCAGCAATAAAGGTATCATCATCTCCTTGCCTGTCAAACACAATGTCAGAGCCATCCCTGGCATGGACCCCCCAGAGGATGATCTCAACACTCTGCACGTTGCCTTTGCTGGGAAGCAGAAGGCACCACTGCCACTAAGAGATGAAGGTGTTCGAACCAGAGGTGGTACACGTGGCATCACTTCCAACCCCAAAACCAATGAATCAAAAGATCCTAATATGGAACATTAGGGGCATAGACAATGCACAGTCCATAAGGCGCTTGAAAATTCTGAAGCGCAGACACAAGTTAGCTATCATAGCCATTATTGAGCCCAAGAAGCACACATCTTGCATGGATACTTACAGAAATAAACTCCACATGTATAGCTCTGTTGCAAACCTGAATGAACGTGCTCGTATATGGATTTTTTGGGAGGAAAACATCAACATTTTGAGGACTGAATCAAGTGATCAGTTCATAACACTTTCAGTTTCTACAACTTCTTGTAAAACTTTCTTTTTGACAGTGGTGCATGCTAGCTGCATTGTTAATGAAAGGAGGAAACTATGGGACTACATGATTGACTTCTCCAACTCTTGCACTACTCCATGGTTGGTTGGGGGGGACTTCAATAGCTATTTGGCGCCTCAAGAAAAGAAGGGTGGAAAGAATACTCTGTCAAGATCGGTCATAGATTTCCAAGCCTGTGTCACTGCTGCAGGGATTGAAGATGCTGGGTTCCGAGGGAGCAAGTTCACATGGTTTAACGGGCAACTCCACAATAGCATATGGATCAGAATTGATCGTCTCTTCTTCAATGCCGAGTGGGCTGTTTGCTGTCCTGCTATACATGTGCAGCACTTAGACAGAAGTTGCAGTGACCACAGTCCCTTGCTCATTTCCAGTACCACCAAAAGTAGGAAGGGCCCTTCCAGGTTTGCTTTCCAACACATGTGGTGTTCTCATGACACGTTCTTGGCCGACTCCACTGCTGCTTGGAGGATGGCTCCAGCATCCTCCTTCCCCATGCACAATATGGTTCAGAAATTGAAACATATGAGGAATTTCTACAGGACATGGAACAAAGAAGTTTTTGGGAATATTTCCCTCAATATTCAGGAAGCTGAAGCCTCACTCATCACAATGCAAAAGACTTATGAGGAGGACAGTTCCCAGGCTAACTACCATAACTTCACTCAGGCCAAGGACAGGTTGGAGAAAGTATTGTCACAGGAGGAGAAGCTCTGGCGGCAGAAATCCAGAATTAAGTGGCTCAAGGAGGGGGATCATAACACTAAATTTTTTCATACATATGCCCTCAACCAAAGGAGGCACTCTATGGTCTCAAAGCTATATAAAGAAGACGGGACAGCAGTAGACGGAGATGATAAGATAGCAGCCATGTTTGTGCAACATTTCACTGAGGCATTCAGATCTACCCCCCATTAGGTTCGACCTGAAATACTGGAGCATATACCACACCTAATGACAGCAGATGACAATGCTATGCTATGCAATGTTCCTACACTTGATGAAATCAAACATGTGGTCCATAGTATGGACCCCGACAGTGCCCCGGGACCCGATGGTTTCTCCGGACACTTCTACCATACTTGCTGGGAACTCATACAGACCGATGTGGTTGCAGCTGTGCAGGCTTATTTCTGCGGGCATAACATTCCAACAGCTCTCACTTCATCCCTTATCACCCTCATACACAAGGTGGAGCACCCGAAGAAGTGTTCTGATTTCAGACCGATTAGCCTATCAAATTTTCTATATAAAATTATCTCCAGGGTCATATCCGACAGGCTGGGTACTTTGCTTCCGAACATGATATCCGAAGAACAAGGCGCCTTCATCAAAGGGAGGAGTATTGCTGAAAACATACTTCTGACAAAGGATCTCCTCCAGCATCTAGGAAGGCCTTGCAGAGGGGGTAACTTGATCATTAAACTTGACATGGCAAAGGCTTATGACAGGCTTGAATGGGATTTCCTATATGCAGTCCTCACTAGATTTGGTTTTTCAATTCAAGCGATCTCTATCATTGAACCACTGCTCTCTAACTGTTGGTTATCCATCCTTCTTAGTGGAAAGATTCATGGCTTTTTCAAGTCATCCAGGGGGGTCAGGCAAGGGGACCCTGTGGCCCCTGCCCTTTTCATCTTAGCGGAAGAAGCACTCAGCCGGGGGCTCACTCACCTGTTCAAACACAGCAGTGGCGGCGGGTATCAAACCAATGCTAGATGCCCGGCAGTCTCACACCTTCTTTTCGCTGATGATACACTAGTTTTCTCCAATGCCTCAGTGAGACATCTACGAAGACTCATGGCCTTCCTTAACAGCTTCGAAGAGGCATCCGGGCAGCTAATCAATAAGCACAAAAGCTCCTTTTATGTTCCTGCTAATGCCACTGATAGCCACATTCAGAAAATCAGTGATACCACGGGTTTCACCAGAGCAAAATTGCCAGTTCAGTACCTTGGGGTCTCCATATACGCAGGCCGTCAAAAGCCGGCCCACTTCGCCAACATCATCTCCCGGACGGTCAACAAACTACAAGGATGGAAAACCGATCTGCTTTCTTCAGGTGGCAGACTCATCTTAATCCAGCACACCCTGTCCGCCCTTCCCATTTACACCATGAACGCCATGCCCATCCCAGCCACTGTGGTGAGAGGCTTCCACAGGATCCTCGCCAACTTCTTTTGGGTCTCATACGAGGGATCCCCGAAAAGACATTGGAAGAGCTGAAACACCATTGCACAGCCAAAGGAGAGTGGGGGGCTGGGAGTTCTAAATCTGAATCACATGCAGATTGCATTCCGGACGAAGATGCTATGGAAAGCCCTGACGACGGACTCCTTATGGGCCAGATTCTTCAGAGGTAAACATCTCTACAGTTGTCACCACTCCGAAGCTCATTTCCCCTTCATGCTGGCCGTGGACAGAAATTTATGGAAGCAAGCAGCCCACATCATCCAAAGAAACCACAGAATTGTTTCTATGAACAGCAGCCCCACAACTTACTTCTGGTATGATGCATGGACCGGGGAGGTGCCCCTAAAAGACTTCATCCCTGAAGACATCTGGAACAACATGTCCGATAAGTATTGCACTGTTCAGCAGGCCTTCAACAACCCGATGAGCTTTCAGCTGCAGACTGCTACCCGGTATTGCCCCCGACATCTTTTGTCTCAGTTCTTAACTTCTAATAGCACCAAGGACACATGGATTTGGTGTCCTACTGCAAATGGCAAATTCTCCACAAAATCTGTCTGATCCCTCCTCGCACCAGCAAATTCTCAACAGTGGGCTGTCTTGTGGTCACCCCACATCCCCCTGAAATGGTCTGTCCTATTATGGCGCCTTATCCTCAACTCCATACCTGTGGATGAGACTGTGAAGGAAAAAGGAGTGCCCACACTTCTAAATGTTCTTGCTGCCCCCAACCTCAAGAAGAAAGCGCCCTTCATCTGTTCTTCAGAAGCGACACCGCCGATCAAGTCTGGTCCGAGCTTTCCCATCTTCTGCATTTCAGCAACAGGGAAGTTAGCGCAGTGACAGATGGTGTGACTGTCTTCCTTGCCCGCCCAGAAATTATCGCCACATCTGGTCGCCTCATTCGATGCACCTTCATGGCTGCTTTGTGGGAGATATGGTGTAGCCGAAATAAAGCTAGATTCCAAGATCAGGGGATGACGGCCAAGCACATCATCAACAGAACAATGTTGTCCATCCGCGCGATCTGCATCTCCTTTAAATTCCAGAAAGTCCCGCAACCATGGCTAGCTGCACTCCGTCAAACTGAACATGGTATGGAAGAGCTGAAGAGCAGAACCCCGACCATTGTCCGATGGATCACCCCCCCGTCGGGGAGATTAAAGCTAAATGTTGATGGCGCCTTTCTGAGGACATCGGGGACAGCCGGAGGTGGAGGTATACTTCGAGACCATGAGGGCAACATGTGCTGGGCCTTCGCCCGGGTATACCATGATCTAAACTCAAGTCTTGCAGCTGAAGCTATGGCACTCAACGATGGCCTCTCCATTTGCTGCAGTAAGGGTGTTTCTGAAGTACTGGTGGAGACAGACTCACTCAATCTCCTTCAGCTGGTCACTAATCAGATCTCTAGCCAGTGGGATCTCACCTGTATCATGCATGACATTGCAGTGAAGACCTTGAATCTGAAAGCTGAAATTGCTCATGTTCCCAGGGAAGCTAATAGAGTAGCGGACTGCCTGGCCAGTTCTGCCATCTCCTGTCCTCGTTTTGTCATTTGGAGTTTCTGGGGCGACCTGCCTACTACTGTTAAGGATCCCTACCATCTTGATAAGGTAGGAGATCCTTCCATCAGGTCCTAGCCCCCTTGTTGTACCTACCTTTTACTTATATATGAAAACCCACCCCTAGCCACTTGGGAAGGTAGTGGCCCTCTCACTTGCTAGTGAGACCGCCCCTACCTACCTCCTTGGTTTGGCTTTATTAAAAAAAAAAAACTTCTGCAGCTAATGAAATTAGAACTTTGTCCACTGAAGTGCACAGCTTAAGAGATGATTTTAAGATGTTCAAACAATTATGCCGATGGATGAAAGGTGAGTTCGACAGTGTCAAGAAGCTCATCTCCTCAAGGGTGCAATCCTCCTATGTGTAGGATCGAATAGGTGGATGGATCAGATCTAGAAGGGGGGGTTGAATTGATCTAACACCAATTAATGCGGAAGCTTAAGAAATTCTAAATTACTTCGAATCAGAGATCAATTCAGACAAACAAATTACTGATCTGAAGTGTGGGTGTGTGTGGATTATGTGTGATTAGTGTGTGTGATCAAATCAATTAGAAGTGTGAACGAAATCCCTATGCATGCATCTAGCGCAATACAAAGTCAAACCACTGTATAGAGGATTTTTAGGTGGTTCGGAAATCACCTTCAGTGACTCCTACGTCCACCCCTCACACAGTGAGGCCACACTACTCAAATCCTTGAGTACAACACGCATTGGAGCACGACGACTCCAAACAACCTTGACCACGACGGCTCAACAAGCTGAGCACGATGGCTCAAACAACAATCGGAGCACGACGACTCCAAATTGAGCACGACGGCTCAAACCACACAGTGAGTGCGACGACTCACAAACCAAAGCTTGACGGCTCATAGTACAAAAGCAAGATCAAACACAAAAGAGATCAGATCCTCTAGCAATGATCTGATTCAAGACAGTTTTGTACACAGAAATTTGTGTAGAACTTCATGCACAAATGTCATAGATGAAATAAGAAAGTGTTGCCCAGTTGACAAGCCCAGAGGGGGGGGGGGTGAATGGGTCTTTAAAAATATTTGATTAGTACCTGTACTTAAAACATTCACACAAAGACGTTCTTCGATGAAGGTTAGTACCAGTTAGTTCAAAGCGCAATCACACAAGAAAAACAACCACACAACACAAGAAATTGTCCTGGTTCGGACCTCCTCTCCTTAGAAGTCCTACGTCCAGTCCCTGAGCAACAACTCAGGATTCCACTAACTAGGTACAGTCCCCCTATGGACACTACAACACCCAGCTCAGCTATTCTTCCTTCACACGAAGAGAATTACACCACCCTGGATACCCCACCATGTCTTCCTTCACAACAGAAGGGAACAAGAACACCATGGATACCCCACCAGGTCTTCCTTCAACATAGAAGGGAACAACAACAGCAAAAGTAAGCAGTATAAACAAGCCCCTAGATCAAGCTTCAACAAGCTATGATCTGAAGCAAGCAGGACTGAGAGTAAAAGATCTAGAAACACAGAAGACTCTCAGAACTACACGAGCTCTCTCAAGATTTTCACTACAGTGTGGAGAGCAAAGAGCAACACTAGAAGGAATGAGGTTCTTGGCTCTAGAATTCTATCTGAAGATTTGAATAGCTTGTGCGTTAAAAATTATCACACTTCTTCTGATCTTCTGTCTTGAATTTATATCTCCTTTTGAAATACGGCCGTTGAAGTAACCGTTGTCTCTTAGATTGGTAGATGTTATACTGCTTGACATTTGGAAGCTTCAACAATCTTTTATCCAGTTGAGCACGCAAAGAGATAAGGTCTTCTGGCATCTATATGGTCCAACGTTGTATGACAGAATGTCTTTAGGACCTTGCACAGATTAAATGCTAGAACAGTAGACAGCTAGGCTGTCTCTTGTTGTCAGTAAATGTTGATGTGAATATTCACTACATAGCAATGCCAAATAGCTTGTTCTAAAAGATGTTGACAGAATATGCACGATAATGAAAAGATATCATCTGCATGCATGCAGAGATACGTTCTACCTTCATTAAATGCACAGCAGTCAGACAGATAAAAGAAGACTTTGACTATTCAACGCTTTAAGAGATAAGATAAATATCAAATCGATATAACCCATAAAGTCGTTGTCTATATGACTTATGAAATCATTATGAATACTAACAAGTCATTATAGAGAGCAAATCGTTGTATTCAATGAAGAAATCGTTATAGAGAGCAAATCGTTGTATTCAATGAAGAAATCGTTATGAATACTGAAGAAATCGTTATAGAGAACAAATCATTGTATTCAATGAAGAAATCGTTATGAACTTAACAAATCGTTATGACAAGCAAGTCGATGTGTTCAACAAAAAAATCGTTATGAATACTTAACAAATCGTTATGAAAAGTAAGTCGATGTGATTTCTAAGGAGATCGTTGCGATAACTTAAGGAATCGTTACGACGGGCAAGTCATTACGAGTTCTAAAGAAATCGTTACGATGACTTAAAGAGTCGTTGCGCGAAGTAAATCATGATGAGCTCTAAGAAATTGTTGCGCGAAGCAAATCGTTATGAGCTCTAAAGAAATCGTTGCGCGAAGCAAATCGTTATGATGACTTAAGAAATCGTTGCGATGAGCAAATCGTTATGATGACTTAAGAAATCATTGCGATGAGCAAATCGTTATGATGACTTAAGAAATCGTTGCGATGAGCAAATCGTTACGAAGGGCAAATCGTTATGATGACTTAAGAAATCGTTGCGATGAGCAAATCGTTACGATGGGCAAATCGTTATGATGACTTAAGAAATCGTTGCGATGAGCAAATCGTTACGATGGGCAAATAGTTATGATGACTTAAGAAATCGTTGCGATGAGAAAATCGTTACGATGACTCTATTTATAATGATATACATGAAGGAAATCATTGTGACTTTCAACAGAAGTCGATGTGGACTTAATGCTTCAGAAATATAATGCTTACCAATATTGGCTTGACTGACCTTGACCTTGGAGTATTTCCTGTACTTAAGACTTAGAGAACTTTGATAAAGTTTTGTTAATTATCAAAAATATATGTATATTTAAAAATTACGTGGGGACAGACTGATCATCAATCTCCTCCTTTTTGGTGATGACAAAAATTTATCAATAAGCATGAATATTTTCGGAATGTATTTCAGACATGCTAAGTATTTTTCTCCCCCTTTTTGTCATTAAGCAAAAATATAATCTGAGACAAAGAATGAAGAGAATGAAAAAGTGAAGGGCACTCATCCAAATATATAGATCAGTTTTGAGGAGTTACAGATAAA
This sequence comes from Colocasia esculenta, assembly GCA_014218235.1. Taxonomy (NCBI): domain Eukaryota; kingdom Viridiplantae; phylum Streptophyta; class Magnoliopsida; order Alismatales; family Araceae; genus Colocasia; species Colocasia esculenta. The sequence continues at coordinate 48,181,850 of CM024761.1, read as the reverse complement.
TAATAAGCAGGGGATGTGAGTCTCCTCTTCTTAGAGACAGGACTAGAAGAGCCTGTCCTGTGAGAGTGGGTCCCAACAGCTAGGACTGAACAATGTATTGCTACTTCAAATTCATCCTTGATATCCTGGATTTATATTTGTGTGAGTTGGGCACCCGCAGGGATAATGGTAATGAAAGAGGGAGGTGTAGGTGGATTGAAGATAGAGTCAAGAGTTACTGTAGGAAGAGCAAAAGTTTCTGATGTAGAAGGACCAGAAGAAGAAGGCCCAGCAGAAGAGGATGCTGGTGGAAGCTGAGGAGGAGAGGATGGTGGAGGAGGAACAATGGTGAAAGAAGCAGGAGATGAGGCAAGTTGAGAGGAAAAAGGTTGGGGAGAGGAAACAGATCTTGAATGGGGTCGTTTAAAGGTGGTTGGAGCTGGAGGTGCAGTGGAATAAGATGGAGGAGAGGAAGCAGCTGGAGTGGTAAGTGAAGAAGAGGCAGGGGGCTCAGGAGCTACAGCTTGGTCTACTTGTTCAACTACCGGTTCCACTGGATTGAGTGACTCCTTCTCTGGTCCAGACCCTTGACACAAAATAGAATCTTCAGTAGGCAAAGTTTCAGAAGGCTGAACTTCAATACTTGGCCCTGCTTGAGCATCAACTGAAGGCCCTGATGACATCTCCACAAGATCAACACAAATTTGCCCGGATGGCCTTGCATTATCTTCACTTGGCCCTGAAGGCTCATTCTCTTGAGGAGTAGAATCTTTGGGTCCTACTACCTTCAAAACTTCAGACAACATCACCTTCATAGAGCTCAGTTCCTTATTATACCACTTCATGACATCATTTATTTGAGAGATGTCATTTGACATGGATGCCTGGCGCTCTATGACAGTACTTACAACTGAATTTACTGAGTCCAAGACTGCGCCTTGATCATCCAATCTCTTCAAGATAGGCTTCAAGTATTTCTTTAGAATTGACTTCTGCCTTCTGTGAGCAGTCTTCTTAAGTTTGCTTCTTCTTTCCACTTGCTCTGTGACCTCTATTAGAACTTCATTATGTCCTGCATTCACAGGAGCATCTTCAGTAAGTGCCTCTTGAGATGCTGCTTCCTTCTCAATATTTTTCTCCCCCTAAATAGGAGCATCCTCCACAAATCTTCCTTGCTCCCCCTGAATAGGAGCATCAATCAATACAGAATCTTCAATGTGGCCAGGTGCCACAGACTGATGAACCAAACTCCCACTGGTGTTTTGAACCATTGGGGAGGAGTGAATGGAGTCAAATATTTGACGGAGTACAGAAGCCACAGAGGAGGTGGGAAGAGGATCCTCTGAACTTCTGACAGAATCTGCTACTGCTACATTTTCTTCAGCTACCGGAGTCTCCATTGCAACTTCTGTGTTGGCAGCAACTTCTAGTGAAGCACTAGGCGCTGCGGCGTCTCTTGCTGCTGGTTCTACAACTGCTGTTGGACCCTCTGATTCTGCTGCCACTGCTTCGAGTTGGACTTCTTGGGCTTCCCCTAGGATGGGTTCACCCTCATCTACTGATGTCTTGGTCCAAACTCCATTGACCACTAAAAAACCACTTTTCCTTAGATTTCGGGACCTAATTGCTTGGCCCATTTTCTCTACAACGGAGCCAGAAACATCTACTCCAAAGTGCTGAAAGACTTTGGTGACCAAGTGAGCATAGGGCAGGGATACATTCAACTTACTCTTGGTATCCCATATTTGATCACGGGCAAACTTCATCCTTTCCATCATTACTTCGGCCATGTTGATTTCTTGGTTCTGAACGACCCAAAACATCATATCGGAATCTGCCTTGGTGCAAGTTGAGAAAGTAGCACTTCTAGGAACAAGTATTTGACAGATAACGAAGTGGAGAAGGCGATTGAAGGCATTCAACTGATTGATATCTAATTTGCCATCTTTCAGTCTAAATTCTGAACCAACAATACCTAGACCCTTTGCCTGGGAGTCCACTGAGTGGATTCCACTATGACCAGACGTGCTCACATCAAATAGGGTCTTCAAAACTTCATGATCAATCTTGATTTGGGTTCCCTTGACAGATAAAATCAAGGACCCGTCGGCGTCTGTTCTCAAGCATACATAAAACGCCTTCACGAGGTCTGGATAGCTAACCTCAGAGAAAGGGGTGATTCCCATCCACTGCATCCTTCTTATAGTGGCTACTACACTGATCATACCATTCTTCTCAAGATCCGCAACATCTACCGCCTTATTTCCGCAAAGCTTGGTCTTCACAAAAGTAAACCTTTCCTACTGCTCTGCCGATAGAAACTCAGCGCTGTAGCCACCCAAACTGCCAGAGATAATGGACGATGCCATGGACTTTGGGTGAGGAGGATTTTTATGGAAGGTTGAGATGAAAGAGGAGAGAAAAGTCCTCAAGAAATTCTTCGCGGGAAGAAGAGAGGAACTTCAAATGAGCAGAGAGGCGATGTCGGAGTCGTTAAGGCATCGGCTCAGGCAACCAGACGAAAGAGGGAAAAAGGTGTAAGGGGGGAGATGAATCGTTTTCACATCGATTTTGGGGTTAAATAAAAGTTTTACCGAAAAGCGAAGTGCCAAGAGGTGGCAGAAAATGAAAAATAAGTTTGACCAGCCTTAGCAGACTTCATTAATGAGAGCGACCATTAGGGAACAATTTAAATTTCTTTTGCTTAAAGCCATGGAGAGAAAATTTACTTAACTCTGAACATTTATGTCCCAATTTTAAACAGAAGTCTTTTCACAAATTACACATGCCCAATTCCATTCTAAGAGATGTGAATCTCTCTTCGGGTAAGGCTTTTGTGAAAATATCTGCTAACTCACCATTTGTGTCAATAAAGGATATTTCTATGTTACCATTTGCTACATGATCACGAATAAAATGATATCTAACCTCAATATGCTTGGTCCTTGAATGCTGGACTGAATTTTTGGTGAGATTGATAGGACTGGTGTTGTCACATAGTAGTGGAATTGATTTGATATTTAGTCCGAAATCCTCAAGCTGTTGCTTTATCCATAGGAGTTGTGTACAACAACTTCCAGCAGCCACATACTCAGCTTCAGCTGTAGACAGTGCCACTGAATTTTGTTTCTTTGAGGACCAGGATATTAAACACCCTGCAAGAAATTGACAACAACCACTAGTGTCTTTTCTATCTACTTTTCATCCAGCATAGTCAGCATCAGAATATCCAACTAGATTAATTTCACAAGATTTTGGTTACCACAAATCTAAATCATGAGTTCTAGTTAAGTATCTAAATATTCTTTTTACGGAGATTAAATGAGATTCTCTAGGATCTGCTTGATATCTTGCATACATGCATACACTGAATAGAATATCGGGTCTACTGGCTGTTAAGTAAAGCAATGAACCAATCATACCTCTGTAGATCTTTTGATCTACTTTCTTACCATTCTTGTCACTATCCATCCTTGTAGATGTACTCATTGGTGTTGAGAGTGGCTTTGTGTTCTCAAAACTAAATTTCTTCAAAAGCTCTGTGGTGAATTTTGCTTGACAGATGTGGGTGTCATCTCTTCCTTGCTTGATTTGTAGTCCAAGAAAATAATTGAGCTCCCCCTTCATGCTCATCTCAAACTCTCCCTGCATCAACCTTTCAAAATACTTGCAAAGGGATTCATCAGTAGAACAAAAAATAATGTCATCTACATAAATTTGAACTAGTAGTATGTGCTTGACTTTTGACTTTATAAAAAGAGTACTATCTACTTGACCTCTATTAAAACCATGGTTTAGAAGAAAAGAACTAAGCCTTTCATACCAGGCTCTAGGTGTTTGCTTTAAGCCGTATAGAGCCTTGTGAAGTTTAAAAACATGATTTGGAAATTCTAAATCATCAATACCTGGAGGCTGTTCTACATAAACTTCCTCTTCAATAAAGACATTAAAAAATGCAGATTTAACATCCATTTGAAATAGTTTTAAATCTAGAGCAGATGCATATGCAAGTAATATTCTGATAGCCTCAAGTCTAGCCATAGGTGCATAGGTTTCATCAAAATCTATGCCTTCTTCTTGGGAATAGCCTTGAGCCACCAATCTGGCCTTGTTTCTTAAGATTACACCAGCCTCATCCAATTTATTTCTAAACACCATTTGGTGCCAATAACTTGATGGTCTGGGAACAAGTGACCATACTTGGTTTCTCTTGAACTGATTTAGTTCATCTTGCATGACTATAATCCAAGATTCATCAGTAAGAGCTTCATTGACTGTCCTAGGCTCTAATTGAGAAACAAATGCTAGGTAATCACAAGGAATTACATTACCTCTTGTTCTTACCCCTACAGATGGATCACCAATAATGTTCTCAGGTGGGTGATCTTTCTTGTATCTCCACTCCTTTGAAAGATTGTCATGTGTAATATCTTGTTGTTGCAAGTCTTCCAGAGGTGGATCATCCTTGTCTTCAGTTGAGGTATCCCTTACTTTCTTGGATAATTCGCCTGCATCATCATTGTCACTATCTTCTTGCTTTCTCAAGGAAAGGTTAGTCTCATTAAAAATAATATGCACAGACTGTTCAATCAATAAGGTACGTTTGTTAAATATTCTATAACCTTTGGGTTTAGAAGCATACCTCATGAAGATGCCTTCATCTAATTTGGCATCCAACTTACCAATGTCTCGCTTGCCATTGTTGTGTACAAAACATATGCATCCAAATGTTCTGAAGTGATTGATCTTTGGTTTCTTCCCTTTGAACAACTCATAAGCTGTCTTCTTCAGAATTGGCCTGATCATTACTCTATTTATGATGTAGCTAGCTGTGTTTATAGCTTCAGCCCAGAAGTACCTTGTCAAGTCATATTCTGACAGCATTGTTCTTGCCATATCCAATAAAGTTCTGTTCTTCCTTTCAGCAACTCCATTCTGCTGTGGTGACCTTGGTGCTGAGAAGTTGTGCTCGATCCCTTGGTCATCACAGAATTTAGCAAATCTTTCATTTTGAAATTCTCCTCCATGATCTGACCAGATTCCAACAATGCAAAACTTCTTGTCTTTCTGAACTTTCCTACTGAAGCTTACAAAGCTTTCAAATGTATCATCTTTATGCTCCAAAAAGGAAACCCAAGTGAATCTGGAATAATCATCAACAATAACAAATCTGAAATTCTTTCCTCCAAGACTGGTGGTTCTCATTGGCCCAAATAAATCCATATGAAGGAGTTCTAAGGGTTTTGAGGTTGTCACCACAGTCTTTGACTTGAAGGAACTCTTAACATGCTTTCCTTTGGCACAAGGTCTGCAGATGCCATCCAATTTTGTGCTGACCTTTGGTAGACCTTTCACAAGATTCTTCTTTAAAAATTTTCTCATACCGTCTATGCTACAATGTCCTAGTCTTCTGTGCCACAGTTCAGTTGATTGATCATTGTTTGCTGTCAAACAGACGTCCTAATCCTTGAGTTCTTCAAGATGGAGTGCATACAGGTTCTTTTCTCTATTGGCTTCGAAAATCACTGCTCCTTCCTTCAATATGCTGCACCTTGACTCTTGAAATTGAATCTGATGACCCCTGTCACAAAGCTGGCAGATGCTGATGAGATTGTGCTTCAGCCCTTTGACAAGTAATACATCTTCAATGACTATTTTTCCTTTGTTGCTCACAGAGCCACTGCCAATTACTGTGCCTTTCCCATTGTCTCCATAGGTAACTGTTCCTTCTTCAGCTTGGAGATGGGTGAATAGCTTTCGATTCTCTGACATGTGCCTTGAGCACCCACTGTCCAAATACCATTTGGATGCTCGAGTGTTACCCTGAAATAAAATCATCAAGTTTTAGGTACCTAAATTCTTTTGGGTCCTGAGGGGTTAGTATCATCAACTTTTCGTTTTATTATCCATTTCTTATGTCTTGTTGGACATGTTGCTTTTATGTGACCTAACTTATTGCAATGACTGCAACAAGATGTTTTTGTTACTTTTTCAATATATTTGAAATTGGCTTTATATGATATGTCTTGTTCTGGTACAAATTTTGGAGTCGGGTATATTTTAGGATAGACTATGGTTTCTTCATTATCTGGAGGTGTATATCCTAATCCATGTTTTTTCTTTCCTGATCTTCTAGCACCTTTTAATATTAAGGGATTTTTCCATTTGTAAATTTTTCCAATGTGCTAGATAACTTAATATTTTCTTCTGTTAGTGTCTTAATTTCAGTTTTCAGTTCATCTGAGCTTGCTTGTTTTTCTAGTTTCATTATTTGTTCATTCTTAGCTTTTAGATCCTCACATAACAGTTCATTTCTCCTTTTAAGTTCAATTATTTGGCTTTCTAATTGATCATTTTCTGATTTTAGATTTGAGTTTGTGTTTTCTAGACAAGCATTATTTTTCTTGCTTACTTTTAATAGTTTGGTTGCTTCTCTATATTTACTATATAGTTCGTTGAAGGCTTCTTCTAGACTATCGGAATCTGATCCATTACAAGAATCAAAGGATGAGTCATAGGTTACCTTTTCCTCGGTGTTTGCCATGAAGGCCAAGTTGGCTTCTTCCTCATCACTGGTTGAGTTTGACTCACTGTCTGAGTCGCTGTTGTTGCTCCATGCAGCTGCCATAGCCTTCTTCTTATATTTCCTGAATTTCTTGGAGCTCTCTCTCTTCCTGAATTCAGGCTTCTTGAGCTTTGGACATTCAGCTTTGATATGTCCTGGCTTTTTGCACTCGTAGCATATGGGCTCACTCTTCTTTTGATCCTTTCCATCTGGTTTCTTGAAGTCTTTATTTCTCTTGAAGTGTCTTCTACTAGATTGGAACTTCTTCTTCTTTGCTAGAATGCGTTGCAATCTTTTTGACAATATAGCTTCTTCATCTTCATAGCCACTTGAGTTCTCATCTTGAGCTGATGACTCATCTGACTTGTCTTCTTCTGCTTTAAGAGCATTTAAATGCTTCTTTCTGCTAGAGGACTCTCCTACCCGTTCCATATTGATCTCATGGGCCATAAGGGACCCAATGAGTTTTTCCAAAGATATCCTTTTCAGATCATTAGCTTCTTCAATAGCTGTGACCTTTGGGGTCCATGAGGATGGTAAGGATCTAAGAATTTTCCTCACCATGTCTCGAATCTCATAGGTTTTCCCAAGTCCAGCCAATCCATATGTTATATCTGTAAATCGACTGAACATTTGAGTTATGGACTCACCTAATTGCATCTGAAACCTTTCACATTGCGTAATAAGAATATCAATTCTTGTCTCCTTCACCTTGTCTGTGCCTTCATAGGTAATTCTAAGCTTTTCCCACATCTCCATTGCAGATTTGCAGGCTGAAACTCTGTTGAATTCCTTTTTTCTTAGAGCACAACACAGAACACTCTTTGCTTTACAATTCAAGGAGATCTTTTTCCTGTCGTCATCTGTCCACTGAGCTTTCTCATTTGTTACCAGAAGATCACCTTCTTCTACTATTGACCATATCTGATAGTTGTGACCTTGTAGAAAGTACTCCATTCTGGTCTTCTAGTAAGCATAATCTTCACCATCGAAGAGAGGGGGTCGGTTGACAGACTGACCTTCAATGTTACCTTGGGCTGCCATGGATCTTTACTCTTCAGATCATTGGATTTTCTTCTTTGTTGAAGAGACTCGCTCTGATACCACTTGTTGCCCAGTTGACAAGCCCAGAGGGGGGGGGGGGTGAATGGGTCTTTAAAAATATTTGATTAGTACCTATACTTAAAACATTCACACAAAGACGTTCTTCGATGAAGGTTAGTAGCAGTTAGTTCAAAGCGCAATCACACAAGAAAAACAACCACACAACATAAGAAATTATCCTGGTTCGGACCTCCTCTCCTTAGGAGTCCTACGTCCAATCCCTGAGCAACAACTCAGGATTCCACTAACTAGGGTACAGTCCCCCTATGGACACTACAACACCCAGCTCAGTTGGTCTTCCTTCACACGAAGGGAATTACACGACCCTCGATACCCCACCAGGTCTTCCTTCACAACAGAAGGGAACAACAACACCCTGGATACCCCACCAGGTCTTCCTTCAACACATAAGGGAACAATAGCAGCAAAAGTAAGCAGTAAAACAAGCCCCTAGATCAAGCTTCAACAAACTAAGATCTGAAGCAAGCAGGACTGAGAGTAAAAGATCTAGAAACACAGAAGACTCTCAGAACTACACGAGCTCTCTCAAGATTTTCACTACAGTGTGGAGAGCAAAGAGCAACACTAGAAGGAATGAGGTTCTTGGCTCTAGAATTCTATCAGAAGATTTGAATAGCTTGTGCGTTGAAAATTATCACACTTCTTCTGATCTTCTGTCTTGAATTTATATCTCCTTTTGAAATACGGTCGTTGAAGTAACCGTTGTCTCTTAGATTGGTAGACGTTAGACTGCTTGACATTTGGATGCTTCAACAATCTTTTATCCAGTTGAGCACGCAAAGAGATAAGGTCTTTTGGCGTCTATATGGTCCAACGTTGTATGACAGAATGTCTTTAGGACCCTGCACATATTAAATGCTAGAACAGTAGACAACTAGGCTGTCTCTTGTTGTCAGTAAACGTTGATGTGAATATTCACCAACATAGCAATGCCAAATAGCTTGTTCTAAAAGATGTTGACAGAATATGCACGATAATGAAAAGATATCATCTGCATGCATGCAGAGATACGTTCTGTCTTCATTAAATGCACAACAGTCAGACAGATAAAAGAAGACTTTGACTATTCAACGCTTTAAGAGATAAGATAAATATCAAGTCAATATAACCCATAAAGTCGTTGTCTATATGACTTACGAAATCGTTATGAATACCAATAAGTCATTATAGAGAGCAAATCGTTGTATTCAATGAAGAAATCGTTATAGAGAGCAAATCGTTGTATTCAATGAAGAAATTGGTATGAATACTGAAAAAATCGTTATAGTGAACAAATCATTGTATTCAATGAAGAAATCGTTATGAACTTAACAAATCGTTATGACAAGCAAGTTGATGTGTTCAACAAAGAAATCGTTATGAATACTTAACAAATCGTGATGAAAAGTAAGTCGATGTGATTTCTAAAGAAATCATTGTGATAACTTAAGGAATCGTTATGACGGACAAGTCGTTACGAGTTCTAAAGAAATCGTTACGATGACTTAAAGAGTCGTTGCGCGAAGCAAATCGTTATGAGCTCTAAAGAAATCGTTGCGCGAAGCAAATCTTTATGAGCTCTAAAGAAATCGTTGCGCGAAGCAAATCGTTATGATGACTTAAGAAATCGTTGCGATGAGCAAATCGTTACGATGAGCAAATCTTTATGATGACTTAAGAAATCTTTGCTATGAGCAAATCGTTACGATGAGCAAATCGTTATGATGACTTAAGAAATCGTTGCGATGAGCAAATCGTTACGATGGGCAAATCGTTATGATGACTTAAGAAATCGTTGCGATGAGCAAATCGTTACGATGGACAACTCGTTATGATGACTTAAGAAATCGTTGCGATGAGCAAATCGTTACGATGGACAAATCGTTATGATGACTTAAGAAATCGTTGCGATGAGCAAATCGTTACGATGACTCTATTTAAAATGATATACATTAAGGAAATTGTTGTGACTTTCAACAGAAGTCGATGTGGACTTAATGCTTCAGGAATATAATGCTTACCAATATTGGCTTGATTGACCTTGACCTTGGAGTATTTCCTGTACTTAAGACTTAGAGAACTTTGATAAGGTTTTGTTAATTACCAAAATACATGTATATTTAAAAATTACGTGGGGACAGACTAATCATCAGAAATAACAAACTCTTAAGTGAGAGAAATGGATGTAGAATGAGTGTTCTTTGATGAAGAGGCCTTGCAGACACTTGAAATAAGGAGCCTTAATGGAAATTGATGGAGATTCTCCTCAATAGGAGATGCTCTGCTTTGATGGCATCTAAAATGCCAGAAGTCCTTCTTCTCCTGTGCCTCTTCAGTTAGATCTACTCCCTTGCCTAACACAACAAGCTTCTCTCCAGAGATTTCCCTTGATTCCCACGTCCTTCCTCTTGAAAGGATGGCCTGCAACTTCTGGAGATGGAGCAAGATCTAGAAAGCCCCTTTTTATCGCAAAAAAAGCTTCTTCTGGAGGTGTGTGTGCTGTCCCTCGTATGTTCTCCTTTGGAGTGCAAGCATTAGGGGTATTTCTAGCCCATATGTCCATAAGGTGCCTTGGGGTGTGTGGGCACAAAAACCTATGATCCCCAAGCAGCCACGTGTCCAGAAAAATCATAAGTTGAAATTTCATCCGGAGTGTGTCGACACTACCACTGAGTGTGTAGACACACTGTCCCATTTGCGCAAAAAGGGTCTTCTGGAAACTGGGTCTAGTGTCGACATGACCACTGACTGTGTCGACACACTGTCCTAGTTAGACAAATGGATCTCCTAGAAGCTGGGTCTAGTGTCGACATGACCATGGACTATGTCGACACACTTGACCCTATCTTCATGAAAAAGCCTCAGGGACTATGACTCAGTGTCGACACCATCAATGGGTGTGTCGACACTACCATGATAAAACCTGTATATCCCTGAGAATTTAACACATAAGACATTAGTACAAGGTATTATCATCAAAGTATGAGGTGTAAAGTATTTGAGACATGCTTTTTTAGTATTGTTATTACATAAATGATGTATGTAACATGTTCAACCCATTAAGTACAAAATCACACAAGTCATCATCAAAACCACAATATGTCATCATCAAAACCACAATATGTCATCATCAAAATCAAGGTGTGAGTGATGTTTATTGGTGATCATTAAAATACAACTTTAGAAAATTCCAAAACACACTCAACCCAACAATCTCCCCCTTTTTGATGATGACAAAACATATACACAATCTCCCAATAGCTTGACTCAAATAGCCTGACTCAAATCTCCCCTTTTTGAATTTTCTCCCATAAGAAACTTTCTCCCCTTTTTTAAAGAACTTTCTCCCCCTTTTAAGGAACTTTCTCCCCCTTTTTGACATCATTAAAAAGATAGATAAGAGAAAGAAGCAAAGAATGGTAGGAGATGAAGAATTCCAGTTGTGAAAATGAAAGTGCAGGAAGAATCAAAATAAGTGAGGTAAAGTGATATTTACATATGAGAGAAATTATTGTTTTTTGTATTGTGCAATAAAGTTTAATCACAAAGACACACTCAACACAAAGTATAGCAAAATATAATGATCTGAATGTAGTTAAAATAATGATGCAAATGTGAAGTAAAGTGACCTATATGAGTGAGCAGAAATATTTAACAAGGATGTTAGGAGCTTTAATTTTAACACAATATGGAATAATAGGTATGAACTCAGTATACATGAACTTTATTAAGGTCTTAAGCTTTTCCATCCTGTCAAGTTGATTTTCTTTCATTTTGAACTGGGAAAGAATACAAGAATAAATTAGTTAAATCTCACTTTTCAGTGCAAGAGATCACATAGATCAGATGCAAGACCACTTGATTACTCAGTGGTTTAACTTTCATTATCTTATATAGAGTTGAAAATTTTGATTTCCACTTTTTGACGCAAAACAAATCACTTTTTAGGTGAAATGGCTCGGATACTCAGTGGTTCAAGAATTTGCATTGCTATGTTTGTATCTTTCCAAGATTTTGATCATTTTCTTTTGATGTTTTACAGGAATATGTTTGCTTTGACCAGAAAAGCTATGACTCCGAATTTAGAAAAATTATTCTTAACATGTGGTAAAAATGAAGCTTAAACATGCACAAGTTAAATAGTAAAGCCACTCATATGCCTACAAGTGTTTTGGAAGTCATTTTAAAGACATTCAGTATTAATATTGCTTAACCTTGAAATGATAATGAATCTTTGAAATTAAACTAAATGCACAATGAGATTAGTTTCAATGTCTTAATTCTCTCATAAGAAAATAGCACAATGACTCAAAAATTCTGATGATTTTGGGGTTCAAGATAAATAAGTAAAGTCAAGGAATGTGACAATGACTCCCCCTTTCATGTATCTCCCCTTCGCAAGGTCAACATGAGGATTATTGAAGAAATAGGAATGAAATGAAGTGAAAATAGAATGAGTAAGACTATTTTATTGAAAGACAAGGACGTCCCCTCAACAATTGCATACACGACTCTTGATACTTGGCAGAGACATATACTCACGCATAGTGAAAGTGTCCAGACAAGCCTGACTTGTCTTTCTTCAAATCACTATTTGATATACCAAGAATGCCAATGAAATGTGAGAGTGAGGAATTTATTTGCAAGCACAGGAAGACTTTTATTTACAGCTTTGCAAGAACATTTGACAACTAACTGAATGGGAGTTGTTGATAAATTGGATATAAAGGAATATTTCTCTAGCATTTCACTCAAAGATTCTTTTGACTTAGTCCCCCATAAGATATGCATGATATAAAATGATCATTTAAGCAATTTAGATATGTTCATTCCAGACAGTTTGCACAGAAAAAGTATGAACATGATCAAGCATACATCAACATGCAATTTATTGAAGGAGAAAAGTTTTTCAAAAACTCAAAAGTGTTTCAAAGACATAAAATAAGGTTTTTTAGATTTTCATTTTTCTTGATGACCTTTTATGCAAGAAAAGACTATTGATACTTGGCGGAGAATTTTTCTCACACATGATAAGAGTTTCCAGACAAGCCTAACTTGTCCTTTCACATTTCACCATTTGATATACCACATAGTCATTGCAAAAAGGTCAATTATTCTTTAATTTTAGCATAAAATTCATTGCATTTTCAAGAATATTTTTGCACTTTTTCAAATTTACTCATCCTTAATATGTGCATGGAATGAAAAAGCTAGCAAGCACTTCATACATGATTATGCACACAATTAGCTTTAGGCATAACATGACTTCTGGTACTTGGCGGAGAATTTTACTCACGCATAATGATAGCTTCCAAACAAGCATAACTTGTTTTTCCACATATCATCATTTGATATACCAAAAAGTCAAAGTAGTTGATATGCACACAGAATCATGGGCACAGTTAAGCAAGCATGATAACACAAACATGATTCCAACTGTTAAGACACAAAGTTATTGTTGGGAGCAACATCAAAACACACTCTTCATTGTTCAGATAAGACTCTAAGAATTTTCTTTAACTTAAGCAGTTCAATCTAAAAGTGATATGAGGTTTTACCTAAACAGTCTTCATTTGGATTTTACCTGTGGTTTCCAATTTTCTTGCCTTGCATAGCCATTGTCTTGATTTCAAATGGAAAGGTATGGCTACAAGACTCATCAACTTGCTGATCAAATTGGCTTTAGGACCCTTACCTTCTTGGGTCCTACAATGGAGAAAGAGTTAGATTGCAACAATGAACCTTTTTGAATCCAAGAGAATTTTCTTTTTAGTATAGATGTACTTTTGTCATTAATGGAACTATGAGCAACATTAGTTCCATAACACAATTATTCTTTGTTTAATGCATCTATATTTTTCATGATACCAATGTTCAATTTTTATTCACCTGGAGTTTCTGAGCATTTTCAACAAAACCATGATTCTTAGTTACATGTGCATGATGTGAATACTTTGGCAAGTAATTCAAGCAAAAATCATCATGGAAGAAATGAAGTAAACAAGTAGTCATGTTTCAATCACAACCATTTTTTTTTTAATTAATGACTCTTACACAAGGAAGATCATTGGTACTTGACGGAGGTTATTCCTCACACATAATTATAGTTTCCAGACAAGTCTGACTTGTCCTTCCACAATTCACCATTTGATATATCAATTGATCTTTGCATAAGAGTCCCAATTGATTTCAGTTTTTATTTAGCAGGGAATCTCTCAGAAGTATTTACTTGGTGAGATTTTCATTTTCTTTCATTTTCTTCACTTGCTTTCCTTGTAGCCTTAGTCATGAAGCCTTCATCTTGAAATTGACTACAAGGATCCTTGCATCTAACATTCAAGCAACACATTTCAGAACCTAAACTTGTTTGGGTCCTAAGGATGTTCCATGAATCTGCAACAACGATTTTTGAATCCAAAATGATTTAATATTGGGTGCATTTTTCTGAACACTAGAAACACAAGAATCTTGGTTTCTAATCTTAGAGTTATTGGTATAGAATGCACCACTAACATACTGAACAATTTGTTTTCTATTTTTCAAATTTTTATCATTGAGATTTTTAACAAGGAATTCAGAAGAGATCTTTTGTGCAACAATTCCTTTTTCATGTACATAGAATTTCTGAGTGTTTTCAGCATGAACATGATCTTTATTATTATGTACATTAACATGAAAAATGGGAGCATGCACAAGATTATCAATTCTATGCCAACATTCCCTAAAAGTATGCCCAAATTTATGACATGTCAAGCACTGGACTGATTTGACATATTTATGGAAATGTTGATCTCTATTCCAGCAAAATTTGGCTAAATGACTAGGTTTATTACAATTAAAGCAAATGAGATCATTTCTTACTTGGTACTTACCTTGGCATGTTTGCATTTGTTGGAATCTCCTTTTCATGTGAGGAGGCTTACCATGAGGAGAAGGATGTACCTTTTGGTGGCTCTTGGCATGATGTGAATTTGGAACTTGCCTTGGAGCTTTTTGGACTGATGGAGGAAGTAGATGAATCTTCTTAACAGTAGCATTTTTCTTTTTCTCTGTCTGTTTCTGAACAAGAGCATTCACAAGTTTTTCATTAGAGTTAGCAGAGTTCTTGTTCGCAGCAGCTTTAACAAATGTTAATTTTGTTTTATTTTTATTTTTCTTATCTCTCACAGAAGCAAGACTTGTATATTTAGTATTTTTCAATTCATGTTGAAGTTTCTTTTTTCAGCTTTTAATGCAACAACTTCTTTTTCTGAAATTTGAAGCTTGTTTAGCATGACATTCAAACCAATTTTCATGTTGTTCTTTTCATTTTCAAATTTAGCAATTTGTTTTTCCATATCAGCAATTTTATTACTGAAATTGCTACAATCATTATCTAATGGTTTGTCATGTAACAAGCATTCAATCTTTCTCTTTAAGTGATAATTTTCTTCAACAAGTTGTTTGCATCTTTCATTTATTTGATGATCATGAGCCATGTTAGAAATCTGTTTGGTTAATTGGTCATTATCAAATTTGAAGTTTTCATTGAGATCAATCAATTTTTCATTTTCATATTTCAAATCAAGATTTTCATATTCCAATTGATCATGATTTTCTTTCAACTTGGACAACTTGTTTTCACAAATTTTGATTTTATCTTTCAAACTTTCTTTTTCAGAATTCAGTTTTTGAACTTCAATTTTCAAATTCTCATTTTCTTGTGAAGGATCTTTATCATTGTTCTGGAGCAATTCAAGTGTATTTTCAATTTTTCACTCTCTTTGTGGCAATGTTTTAAAGTCTTTTTCAAATCGTTATTTTTAGTGTTCAGCTTTGCATTAAGATTTTACATCTTTTCACAGAATTCAATCAATTCAACATAAGACATGCCTTCATCTACATCAGAGTCAGAATTAGAATACATAAATGGATCTGGAATTGATTTACCTGACCTTGTAGACCCATTTGAACTTTTGTGTTCTGAAGAGGATGAAGAATGCTCTGAACTCATGGAATGTGCTGTTAGAGCCAAAGTCTTTTGAATTGTTGATTTTCTGGATTCATTGAAGCTCTTCTTTGGCATTCAGTACTTGTGGATTTCTTTTGCTCCTTTTCTTTGTGAATCCTTTCCATCACTACTGCTGGCCATAAAGCATAACTCCTCATTTGCTGAACTTGAAGAGTTCTCTTCTTCATCCTCACTTTGGTCTTCATCTGACCAAGTTGCCATCATAGCTTTTGGCTTCTTCAATTTGTTGTTCTTCTTGTATTTGTCATTTTTCATCTCAGGACACTCATCCTTCATGTGTCCTACATTGTTGCACCTGTAGCAAATAATACCTTCATCAATTTTTTGATTTCTACTAGCATTAAAATTTGAAGAAGAAGCATTCCTTTTACCAGAGGAATATTTTTTCTTTCCATTGAATTTTCTTCTTCTTGATTTTAAAAATTTTCTGAATTGCCTAGTCATGAGGGCAAGTTCATCCTCATTGGACTCAGACTCATCAGAACTTGATTTTCTTGATTATTCTCTTTGTTGCTTGATGAAGCTTTAAGTTCTGCTAGTTTAGCTTTAAGCAAATGTTACTCACTTCTTTTCAGATTTATTTCATAAGTCATTAAAGATCCTATGAGTTCATCCAAAGAAATTTTGGATAAATTCTTAGAATCTTCAATCACTGTAGCCATTGTGTGCCAAACAGATGATAGAGAGCACAAGATTTTTCTTACCAGATCAGTATCAGTGTATTCCTTACCTAATGCCTTCAGTCCATTGACAATTATCATAAACCTAGAAAACATTTCAGAAATTGATTCATCAGATTTCATCATAAACAATTCATATTCAGAAACAAGTATGTTTGCTTTGGTTTCCCTAACTTGAGATGTTCCTTCATACATTAATTCAAGTTTATTCCACATCACTTTAGAAGATTTACACATGGATATTCTTGAATATTCTTTAGGGTGGACTGCACACTGGAGCATGTTCATGGCACTGTAATTAAGAGTAGCTTTCCTAATCTGCTCTCTAGTCCAATTCTCCTCATCTCCCTGATTTTCATAAGGACCCACTTGAACTATCCTCCAGATTTCATAGTTTTGAGCCCCAAGAAAAACTTGCATGCGATTTTTCCAGTATGAATAATCAGACCCATCAAAATATGGTGGTCTATTAATGGAATGGCCTTCAGTTACAAATCCTCCAGAATCCATCAATTAAAATGAGATAATGAAAGAGCAAGCAAACAAATCAAGCAATTAACACAGAGATCAAACAGAAGCAATCAAATGAGATCAGAAACAGATATTAACCTGCTCTGATACCAATTGTAGGATTGAATAGGTGGATGGATCAGATCTAGAGGGGGGGTTGAATAGATCTAACACCAATTAATGCGGAAGCTTAAGCAATTCTAAATTACTTCGAATTAGAGATCAATTCAGACAAACAAATTACTGATCTGAAGTGCGGGTGTGTGTGGATTATGTGTTATTAGTGTGTGTGAGCAAATCAATTAGAAGTGTGAACGAAATCCCTATGCATGCATCTAGTGCAATACAAAGTCAAACCACAATTCAAACCACTGCATAGAGGATTTTTAGGTGGTTCGGAAATCACCTCCAGTGACTCCTACGTCCACCCCTCACACAGTGAGGCCACACTACTCAAAACCTTGAGTACAACACACACTGGAGCACGATGACTCCAAACAACCTTGAGCACGACGACTCAACAAACTGAGCACGACAGCTCAAACAACAACCGGAGCACGACGCCTACAAATTGAGCACGACGGCTCAAACCACACAGTGAGTGCGACGACTCACAAACCAGAGCTCGACGGCTCATAGTAGAAAAGCTATATCAAACACAAAAGAGATCAGATCCTCTAGCAATGATCTGATTCAAGACAGTTTCGTACACAAAAAATTGTGCAGAACTTCATGCACAAATCTCATAGATGAAATCAGAAAGAACAAACTCTGAAGTGAGAGAAATGGATGTAGAATGAGTGTTCTTCGATGAAGAGGCCTTGCAGACACTTGAATTGAGGAGCCTTGATGGAAATCGATGGAGATTCTCCTCAATAGGCGATGCTCTGCTTTGATGGCATCTGAAGTGCCAGAAGTCCTTCTTCTCCTGCACCTCTTCAGTTGAATCTGCTCCCTTTCCTAGCACAGCAAGCTTCTCTCCAGAGATTTCTCTTGATTCCCACGTCCTTCCTCTTGAAAGGATGGCCTGCAACTTCTGAAGATGGAGCAAGATCTGGAAAGGCCCTTTTTGCTGCAAAAAAAAGCTTCTTCTGGAAGTGTGTGGGCTGTCCCTCGTAGGTTCTCCTTTGGAGTGCAAGGATTGGGGGTATTTATAGCTCCATATGTCCATAAGGTGCCTTGGGGTGCATGTGCACAAAAACCTAGTCAGATTCCCTTGATCCCCAAGCAGCCACGTGTCCAGAAAAATCATAAGTTGAAATTTCAGCCGGAGTGTTTCGACACTACCACTGAGTGTGTCGACACACTGTCCCATTTGCGCAAAAAGGGTCTTCTGGAAACTGGGTCTAGTGTCGACACGACCACTGACTGTGTCGACACACTGTCCCAGTCAGACAAATGGATCTCCTGGAAGCTGGGCCTAGTGTCGACATGACTGTGGACTATGTCGACACACTTGACCCTGTCTTCATGAAAAAGCTTCAGGGACTATGACTCAATGTCGACACCATCATGGGTGTGTCGACACTACCATGATAAAACCTATATATCCATGGGAATTTAACACATAAGACATTAGTACAAGGTATTATCATCAAAGTATGAGGTGTAAAGTATTTGAAACATGCTTTTTGAGCATTGTTATTACATAAATGATGTATGTAACATGTTCAACCCATTAAGTACAAAATCACACAAGTCTATCCACAATATGTCATCATCAAAATCACAATATGTCATCATCAAAACCACAATATGTCATCATCAATATCAAGGTCTGAGTGATGTTTATTGGTGATCATTAAAATACAACTTTAGAAAATTTCAAAACACACTCAACCCAACACTGTGCCCCTCCTATTCCCCATCATGCTGATCCAATCAGCAGTTCAGGGCCTTCTCAGGCCAAGCAGCAAGAAGAAGAGGCGGGGCCATCAGGGCCATCTGGTATAGTAGAAGATCGGCCATCATGGCAAATTGCGGTAGAACTAGCAGGGCCATCTGGGCCTCAGGCAGTTTAGAAGGAACCAACAGAGCCATCAGGGCCAGTCAAGGTTGTTTCAGGGCCAACAGGGTCAGTGGTCTCCGAGGATGTGCAGTCAAGTGTAGAGGAGCTAGCAGTTGCTCCTGAAGACCCCAAGCCTTCATCCCTTGCAACACCAGCCCCTTCTTCACCACCATCTTCTTCCACAGCACCTCTAGCTCTACCTACCTTCAAACAACCTGTACCAAGAAGCATCTCATCTCTAGCACCTTTTCCCTCTGAACCTCATTCGTCTCCTATCATGCCTACTATCATTTCCACATCCATTTCTCCCTCTCCTTCTGTTAATGATCCTCCAGTTTCTTCATCAGCTGGAACCTCTTCATCATCTGGGCCCTCATCAGTCGGGGCATCCACTATTCTTTCTCCTAGATCATTCCTTCATCCTCCTACTCCACCTACTTCTGTTACAATTTCTCCTACTAATCCCTAACATGTCAGTGTTTTTTAAAATAAATTTGAGGACGATTTGGAATGCACCACACTCATCTCAATTCTGGCAGTTGCTTCACATGTCCACATGACTGATTCTTCTAGTCCTGTTTATAAAAAGAGGAAAATTTCAAAAACTCTCTACAGCAAGTATCTTCTTGCCCGATCAGACAGCACCTCTCGACAAGATCATCCTCTCACCCTTTGTGAATGGTTTGTATTTCATCATCAAGCACTTTGGGGCACTTTCATTCTCAAAGAAATCAGAATCACCAGGTGCTTCCAGCTTTTCAATGATTTTTATTATTTAGGCAAGCAACCCAAAGTTCAGTTTGGCCAATTCCATGGGGCTCTTGCTACTCTTTGATCTGAAAGTCCCATTAATTGCCCCTTCACAGTGGACTTCACCACTCTGAAGATGTCTGAAGTAGTATTTCTCCCGAAGCTACACTCCTTGGTTTTGGATTCCTTCGTTGGCTCTCATGCCTTTGAAAGATTTGCACGAGTCATGGGGAGAATCTCAGCTCAGCAGGGTCGCGTTCCCTCCTTTCAGAGGTTTATCTTTCGTGAATATCATCTGGGCCACATCTCTTCTGAAGTGCTTGCTCCTTTGATATCTGAATGTGAAAGGCTCTCTCCCACAGATTGGGAGAAGCACTACAATAAATCTGCTCTCCAGTTGGAATCCTTGAATAGCTCCTTGGTCCGAGCAGGTTAGCCACCTCTCTCTGCTGAAGCTTTCCTGGACTTGAATTCCATCAATCCAGCTCAGGAACTGTTTGTGCAATGGGCTGCGCAGTACTTCGCTTTTATTTCCTTGCTAAAAGACCAGAAGGATCATCAGCTCTTCTATCCTGTTACCATTGCTCACTTCCTTCAGCGTGCCAGTTTTGGGAAGTCCAGCCACTTTAGGTTCACCATTGATAAGGATCAGTATGTGTGTTTCTTAGAAGATCAACGACAGCATTACATTGAGCGCATGCGTCTTGAGATGGGTGTATCCTTCACTATAGATTCTAGCATCTTCCAACAATTTTTTGAAGAACAAGAGATTAAGGCTTGGGAACTTATTTCCCAGCATGCCTCTCTTCTTTCTCCTTGTACCCCTTCAAGAGTAATACAATCAATTTTTTTTGTGCTCTCTCATTTATCTTTTCTCTTCTTCTTTGTCTCAAGCGTTTGATCTTTTTGCTTAAATGCCAAAAAGGGGGAGAAATATTGCATTTCTGAAATACATTATTTATGTTATTTCCACAATCATACTTAGAATTATTTCAGATAATGTGTGTTTATTGTTAAGTTTTGTCATCACCAAAAAGGGGGAGATTGATGATCAGGTTATCCCCATGTAATTAAAATAAATTACACATCTTTTTTGGTGATTAACAAAACTATGATAGAGGTTACTAACATATTTTCTATGAAGTCTAAGCACAGGAAATAAACCAATGGAAAAACAAGCCAATCAAGTAAGTATTCATCTCACCATAATAATGTGAGTTCAAAGCATCAATATTTGTCTAAGTACACATCGATTTCTACTATAGGTCATAACGATTTCTATAGAGCTATAATGATTTCCTTAGTTCCATAACGATTTCATACTTACAAGGATTCACTATGTGTTATATCGTTAAGTGATTGGAACAATTTGCTCTCACAACGATTCGTTAAGTGATTGCAACGATTTGCTGTCACAGCGATTCGTTAAGTGATCGCAACGATTTGCTGTCACAACGATTCTTTAAGTGATCGCAACGATTTGCTCTCACAACGATTCGTTAAGTGATCATAACGATTTATTTTCATATCGATTTCTTAAGTGAGAACTACGATTTGGTCTCACATCGATTTCTCTCACGTCGATTTCTTAAGTGAGAACAACGATTTGGTCTCACATCGATTTCTCTCACATCGATTTCTTAAGTGAGAACAACGATTTGTTCTCACATCGATTTCTCTCACATCGATTTCTTAAGTGAGAAAAACGATTTGGTCTCACATCGATTTCTTAAGTGAGAACAACGATTTGATCACACATCAATTTCTTACGTGATCACAACGATTTGCTCTCGCAACAATTCCTTAAGTGAACATAATGATTTGTTCCAGAACGATTTCTTAAGTGATCACAACGACTTGGTCTCATAACGATTCGATAAGTTACATAACGACTTTGTCACTATAATGTCTCATCAAGTTACATAATGACTTGGTCGCTGTAACGATTCGATACATTTCGCATCGACTCACTCATTTGCACAATGATTTCATAAGTCATGCATGTAACGATTTTGTGAAAAATAACGATTTGCTTTTCGAGCTAATGTTTGAATACGTTGAAAAGTCAAAGTCTTCACGTATATCTTTTTTGACAGCCATGTATTTATTACGATAGTATGTATCACTGCATGCATGCAGACAATATCTTCTATTCTCTTGCTTATTCTGTAAACATCTTTTTAGAAGAACAGAATGGAACTTCTACTTTTGTATAAAATTAATCTAACGTTGTAAGGCCCTTGATTTTCACCTTGTTTGTTAAGTATATGTATGTGCGTATAAGTGTATACTATTGATGTATGATTATTATGTATAAGTATTTATTGATATAAATTGTATGAATTAGTATTATTGAAATGTACATAGTATATTCAAGTACATATATGTATGTATATATATATATTTAAGTGTGTAGTATTATAAATTCTGCATAATTAAAGTGAGTTTTGTCGGCCAGTCGGCGTCCACATCGGCTGACGCTGACCAGGGGTAGGCGGCAATATCGATGGACGCCCATTTTGGATAGGCGACCATGGATATGGATGCCAATATCCCAGATCTGTTACGTTTTCAGATCCGGAAATGCCTCCGGAAATTGAGCCTCTTGTTTAGGAAACCTTTCCCAACGGCTCTGAGACTTGCCCTTTAACCTATCCAACCCCAACCCTTTATAATATCCAAATTTCGGTTAGATCCATCCCTTTGGCTCTTGGGTCAAAAACCTATCTTTTCTAAGCAAAACCCTAACTTGAACCTGAAAGATCCGGCTTCGGGAGGCTTCGTCTGGCGATCTACATCAACTGGTGTCGACCTTGAACATCCAGAAACGACTCCCCACGCTGGTGTGCTGTGAAGATCAACAGAAGATCCGAAGAAGGAGGGATTTGGAGACTCTTTGGCACAGGCCGAGGAGGGCTTCTCCGGATTAAATCATCGTTGGTAGATTTTACAGAAGGCAAGTACCCCATTCACATTAACCCTACATGTGTCTAGTATGTCCCAGGAATTTTTCAGATTTTTCTTGTGTCTTGGAACCCCTCTTTCAAGTGATTTGTTGGCTTTCAGTCTATGTTCTACAGACATGATATTAACGGCAAGATCCCTTGCCGCTAATATCATGTGTTGACGGCATCATATAATGCCGTTAACCTATAGACGGCTACCCTATGCCGTCGAGTTCTTCAGACTGCAACAGTGTGCAAGTCTGTCCCTATATGAACTAGTTTTCGAGTTTTTCCGCATGAGGATATACGGTAAAATTTTATATAATATGTAATATATATATTTAGTTGTACTATGAGTTATTGTGCATTTTTAGAATTTTCACTAATTATTAGAATTCTTGGAATGTGCTACCAACAAAAGTTTAATCTTGGAAAATGTCGTTTATGAAATATGTGTAGAAATTAACTGTCATAAATTTTCTGTACATTGTTCATAAGATCTGATGCATGACATAAAATTTGAGCAATTTATAATATCTGTACAGTTTATTTAAATTTCTGAACCGAAAATAGTTAATATGTCTACTCAATGTATAAAAGTTAAGAATTCATGCGAAACTAGTTAAATTCCTAAAATTGTGATAAAATTGTACTGTCAGTATTCATGTATGAAATAAATTGTGAATCCGAATAATGAAAATTTGTGTCAGTTTGACTGTTTTTACAGTTGATATCAGCACTGTTAGAATTTTCAGAAAATATGTGTAACTCAGAAAAATGCAAATTTTGGTATGCATGATGGTTAAACTGTGATAAATTACTGGTTAAATTTCTGTACTGAACAGATGATAGTAGCTATATAAACTTGTTTTATGTTAGATTTTCATAATTAGTACATGCTAATATGAATAATGTTTAATTTTGCAAAAATTTCAGCATGATTAGGATTGTTGTAAAAATCTGATTAATACTGAAAACAGTAGTACCATGCTAGGTAATACTGAAGAATGTAAATGTGTGAACATGAGGTGAATGCGTGATTATTTTGTGTTTAAAAATGTGTTGAAATTGAGAAAATGTATTAATGTGCCAATGGGTGACACTGCTACCTTAGAGGGCTGTGGAACTGTACTGTGGTAAAGTCCCCACGGGAAAGTTCAAAGTGTGTGATGTCCCATGGGCATTGAGATTAAATCCTGGAGGCGAACAAGTATCGCTGGTTAGGGTGGAGAGTGCTTCTCCCGGTTCTGCGCAGTAACTAAGATTAATCACTAGAATGCCTAGGTGATTGATATGTGATGTGATTAGTGTGTGTCCTTCTAAAGTGGTTTGGGCTATGTGTCATGGCATAAGTGAAAGTGAAAATGTGTTTAAGTGAAAGAAAATGTGTAAATCGTGAAACTGTGTAAGTGAATATGTGTTCATGAAATTCTTATGTAAGCATGCAAAAATGATAAGTTTCTTGTGAATGTGACATGATAGTAGTAAAACGACGAGCTTCTCACTAATATAAATGTGTTAACCATGTGTAAAAAATTGTCTTAGAATTCATGTTAAATTAGTTGTTATGAAATGTGTAAATATTGTGTAAAATGTTCATCATGTGGCTTATGAATGATTGAATGAAATCAGTTTAGCATAGTGAAAAGTGTAGAAATCATGTGATAGGATTAGTTTATTGTGTATAAAACCAAATCCCATGTGAAAGATGTGTAGAAATCATGAATAGGCTTCTATTTGAAAAATTGTCACTTCCATGCATTATGTGTAAGTGATGTAGCATAAGGTTATGGATATTACTTGATGCATGTATGTTTAGTGTGCTGGTGTTACTTGTTGAGTTCTTTTGAACTCATTCTTGCTTCGGCGTACAGGTGCAAACGTTTCTACTTCTTCCGAGGAGATCGTTAGGAGCGACTCGGAGCGAGAGTAGGAGATATTGTTGTGGATTTAGCATTGGAATTTTCATTTCTTCATAGTATGTAATAAAGACTCTGCGTAGTCTCATGTGGACAATGTATTTATTTTATTTCAGTTATGAATAATTAGCTCTCTTTCCTTCTATACGGACTGTGAATAGAATGTGGATTATGGAAGCCAAAGGATACTACAGAAGATCTTCTCTCTTTGCGTGCATGGAAAGCCAAAAGACTGTTGAACTTCTGCTATACCATGCAGTCTAACGTAAACCAGAACTTCGAGACAACAGACACTTCAACGTTCAAATTTCAAAAGAGTGATATATATAGAAGAATGAAGCTCCTGAAGTATAGAAGAGAAGAACGAGCAACAAGGAGAACAACCTTGATACAATGCTCACAACCTTCTGCAAGCTTTCCCAGAGCCAAGCAAAAATTCCCATCTGTTCTAGCTCTTGCTCACTGTGCTAAGTGTAGATCTGTGAGAGAGCCTTTAGTTCTGAGAAGAGTTCTTTGTTGTAGATCTTTTCCTTCTCAGTTCTTAGCTTCAGATCAAGTTGTGTTCTATAAGCTTGATCTAGGGGCCTTGATCTCTTTTCACTTTTTGTGTGTTTGTTCCCTTCGGGTAAGAAGGAAGACCTGGTGGGATCCAGAGTGTGAGATTCCCTTCGTGTAGAAGGAAGACCTGGTGGTATCCAGGGTGCTGTAAGTTCCTCTTTGGGTTGTGAAGAGAAGACTAGTTGCGGCTGTGTGTGTAAGGGTCCATAAGGGGGACAGTACCCTTGTGTTAGTAAAATCCTGAGATATTGCTCAAGGATTGGACGTAGGACTCCTAAGGAGAGGAGATCCGAATCAGAATAATTCTCTGGGCCCTGTGAATGCTTTTGTGTGATTGATTTTTCCATAACTAACACCAACAATCTGCGAAGTGTGTTTTTGTGACCTTTGTATGAACAGGTTTTAGGTACTCAATATTTTTAATATCCCATTCACCCCCTCTGGGCTAGCTAGCTGGGCAACAAGGGTCGCGACAGGGTCTGATCAAAACGCGACTAGGTGTTTCACAGAACGCGGCGAGTCTGTCAGGTCAAGGAACCAGAATGCGACGATACCACCTGTCGCATTCAGAACATGACAGGTACTGTGTCAAAATCGGCCCTGAGAATGCGGCCTATCGGGCCGTCACATTCTCAGGTCCTGCGCCAGTGTCCGAGCGGGAAAAGGATAGGCCTTGGATTGCGGTCCAAGCCTTCCCTATTTTGACATAGGGTCATTCAAAAATCAAAAACTAATTGCACAGACAATGAAAATTCATGAAACTAGTTTTAAATGAATCTAGACATGCAAGAGTATTCATAGAAAATAGGAATTTAAAAGTGGACATGGTCTTGGCATGTTTCATTCAAGTTATTCACAAAGAACATGGAACTGTGTACAGTTGAGATAAAAAGATTAATTCGAGCAATAGGATGGATGAAAATTAGGGCTTTTAGGGGAAAACGAGGCCTAACTATCATCAGTATCTTCAGTTAAAATTTCATGGCCTGGGGACGAGTATACATGGAGATCTATAATTAAGATGAAGGTTCATGGTCATGATGATTGTAGTACTTCAAAAATCAAGAATAAAAGATTGGCTCAATGAAAAATTATGAAACAAGAGGGGTTTTGTTCCTGATGTATGGAACAATCTACAGATGAAATTAATTGATTTTTGCTTGTGAGAATGCCTACCTTTGACTCGTTTGATCTTCTAGGGTTTAGAACTCGAAGTGCAGAGGTTGGAGCTCGGTCCTGCCTTTTCCCCACAAGTTCCTCTTCTCCTTGGCCTCTTCTCCACGTCCAGCAAGCCCCAACAATGAGTTAGGGCCGGCCATGGGGGTTTATGAAGTATTTATGCTCCTTGGATTGCTATTTCATAATGGGACTCTAATTCCCCTTTAATTATGAGATTTCCATATTTCTCTCCTCCTTCTAAGCTTGCCAACTCCTATTAGGGTTAGGTTGGGATGCAATTTCGTGGCCAACTAATTAGGGTAGGGCTAGGAATCTAATTCCAACCCAAATTACTTATTTTAATTACTTTATTATCCCTTTTCTATTTAGGTAGTATTTAAGATACGATTTTAGGGTATTATTCTATTATTCTTCTTTTAAAAATCCCTATTTTGGCCTAATAAATTTTAGACGGTCCATTTAACAAAGCCCATTACTCTTTTTCGTTTGATGGGTTTGAATTAATTCTCTTTTCTTTGATTTTCTAATTGACTAAATTTTAATATTATTAAATTTTTTATTTTTTTTCGAAAAATTCAGGTTGCTACATTACAGAAGGTTTATAAAAGATTTCTCGAAGATTGTAGTACCATTAACCAAGCTGACTTGGAAGGAAATCCATTTGTGTGGACCGATGAATGTGAAGAGAGCTTTAATAGCTTGAAGAAGTGTCTGACTACTGCTTCTGTCCTCGCCTTACCCACTGAAGAGGGAGGATTTGAAATTTATTCAGATGCTTCTGGAATAGGTCTGGGATGTGTCCTAATGCAACAAGGAAGAGTAATAACATATGCCTCAACACAATTGAAGACCCACGAGGTAAATTACCCTGTACATGACCTAGAATTAGCAGCCGTAGTGTTCGCCCTGAAAATATGGAGGCACTACATTTATGGTGAGCAATTCAAAGTCTTTTGTGACCACAAGAGTCTGAAATACCTATTCTCACAAAAGGAACTCAATATGAGGCAAAGGAGGTGGTTAGAATATCTCAAGGACTTTGACTTTTCCATTCAATATCACCCAGGGAAAGCCAATGTAGTGGCATATGCTCTAAGTAGACAACCTGTAGCTATGCTAGCTAGTATGATGCTGGGCGAGTGGAAGTTACTAGAACAAATTGCAAGTTTGAATTTAGACATGGGAAAGAAGGAGAAACAAGTGATGATTTCCAATATCCAACTACAGTCTGACCTACTGGCTGAAATCAAGGAGAAACAAGGAGAGGATTCATTCTTAGTTGAGATTAGGGAAAAGCTAGAACAAAGACCAGATTTTTCTCTATCAGCTGATGAGAGGTTATTATTCCGAGGCAGAACATGTGTCCCTGATCATGGGGAAATCAAGAAGAAGATGTTAAATGAAGCTCATCAGTCAAAGTACACAATTCACCTTGGAGCAACAAAGATGTATCAAGACTTGAAATGGTCTTATTGGTGGCCGAACATGAAGAGGGATGTGGCTGACCATGTGGCATATTGTTTAACATGAATGAAAGTCAAGGCTGAGCATTTCCGAACGGCCGTGGATTGCTACCACTAGAAATTCCAGAATGGAAGTGGGATAGCATTGGTATGGACTTTATCATGGGATTACCCAAGACTAGAGGTGGTATGGATGCAATATGGGTGATAGTTGATCGATTGACTAAGTCGGCTCATTTCTTGCCAATCAAGAGCACCTGGTCAGTAGATGTGTTGGCTGCAGTTATGTTACAGAGATAGTTAGATTGCATAGGGTTCCATCTAACATAATATCTGATCGAGACCCTAGATTCAATTCACACTTCTGAAAGGGTTTATAAGCAGCAATGGGTACCAAACTAAATTTTAGCACTGCCTTTCATCCTCAGACTGATGGACAAACTGAAAGGACAAATCAAATCATGGAGGACATGCTTTGTGCTCTTGTGCTTGATTTTAAAGAACGTTGGGATGACCAGTTGTACCGAATGGAGTTTGCATATAACAACAACTTCTAGGCAAGTATTAAAATGGCACCGTTTGAAGCCTTATATGGCAGGAGTTGCAGATCACCCCTTTGTTGAGAAGAGGTTGGGGAGAACCAATGGGTGGGACTCGACTTAATTGAAGTGACTGTCAGGAAGGTTCAGATCATCCGGGAACGCCTGAAGATAGCACAATCAAGATAGAAGAGTTATGCAGACAAATGAGAGAGCTGGAGTTCCAAGTTGGCGACCACGTTTTCTTGAAGGTCTCACCTTCAAGGGGAATTCAAAGATTTGGGATCAAGGTAAAATTGTGTCCCAGATTTATCGGCCCTTTTGAAATCCTGGAGAGGGTTGGTCAGGCGGCGTATAGACCAACGCTACCTCAACAATTGGTGAACGTGCACAATGTTTTCCACATATCTATGCTGAGGAAGTATTCATTCAATGCCGACCACGTGATTAACCATGAGGACATGGAGATTCAGGAGGACCTGACCTATGAAGAGAAGCCGATGAAGCTACTGGATCGAAAGTTTCAACGACTCAGGAATCGTACCATACCTATGGTGAAGGTCCAATCGAGTCGAGACTGAGTTACAAATGCTACCTGGGAAACGGAGGAAAGAAAGAAGAAAAACCGCCTGGAATTATTCTCAGGTATGAAACTATACCATTATGTGTAAATTTGGGGACCAAATTTTCTTAAGTGGGGGAGGATGTAACACCCCGGAAATTCAGTAATTGAAAAATTAGAAATAAATGGTAATAAATAATTTCTGTATTATCGGAATGCTAGAACATACGTACCACTATCGTACATACATGAACACATGGAAAAATTTTGTAAAAATTATAAATGAACCCCAAACATTATTCCTAAGTGTTCCACGAAGAAATCCATGCAATAAAAAATCCGATTGGCCAAGTGTACGTCACAATGTGACTAATTATCCTAATTAGGAAACAAAGTCGGAAAACCATTAACACGGAATATAACACGATCATAAATTAAATAAACATGTTGTAGAGACTTCCAACATAATGTATTGATGACCCATTATCAGAATTGGGCCAATGGATCACTTTTGGCGCAATAATAAAATGGAGCCACAAAAATACCCAGAAATTCATAACCCTAATTAAGCTAAAATTAGAAAGAGGCAATTAGGGTAAAACTTGAGGCAATTACTCACACATAGCAACCCAATTTCGTGCCTAGCCATACTAGAGAGTTTCCTAAAGTCTCTTACACCCTAATGGGGTGAGAAATCATCAAAACAAGGAAGGTGAAAGGCCAAAACCGCAACCTTTCTTTCTTACACCCAATGGGACTTCCAAAAACCCTAGATGCTTAAATACTTGTCATGAAACCCTAGGGGATGAGTTTACCTAGTGTTGGAGTCGTGGTTAGCCGTTCTTGAGCACAAGAGGTGAAGGGAAACGCCCCAAGATGGAGCTTTTCTTCCCTGCTGCATCTGCATCGACCTGTGCAAAGTGCTCTTCTTGGAGTCGACCTAAGGTAACCCAAACCTTAACCAAACTATGCAAGACTTATACCCCTGGAAATAGGTTCGGGTCTAGCTTCTAATGGCACTGGTTTGCCTATTTTTCATTTAGTAGATCGGGTGTATTAAGCGTTCTCCTCCAAGCAGTCTGGAAGAGGGTTTTCTAGAAAAATGTGACTACTTCAACCCAAAAGGTAGGTGATCTCATGCCAAAACTAAACCAAACCTATACCATCTTGTAGTGCTCCATGTCTAGTTTCATATGCAAGTGATTTTCCCAATTTTCATTCTGTATCCATCGAATTATAAGTGTTTTCCCTAAGTCGCGCAAGTCTGTCCCGATTCTTGTTCATGCTAGTTTGCACACCTAAGAGACCAAATTGATCCAGTACAAAGGCATAGATCTCTTCCTTTTGATGTACTCTACAAGTTTCATGTTCACCATTTTGACCCAAGTGCTCTAGATAGAGTGTTATAAGCGTTGCATGAGGATCGCTGTCTGTTTCCTACGTTTTC
This sequence comes from Colocasia esculenta, assembly GCA_014218235.1. Taxonomy (NCBI): domain Eukaryota; kingdom Viridiplantae; phylum Streptophyta; class Magnoliopsida; order Alismatales; family Araceae; genus Colocasia; species Colocasia esculenta. Next base: position 48,151,631 of record CM024761.1, on the reverse strand, counting down.
GGTTTGAGGTTTGAATCGCGACCAAGCCAGGCGACGTGATTCCATCGCCTGGTATCGCGATGGTCTTGACGGTCCAGATTCATTAAAATGCAACCGGGCATCACGTCGAGTTTTTCCATTTGACCAGTCAACCGCCTGCATGGAACTGTGCGCTGCATGGTTTTTGGCGCCTGTTTGATTCGCGATGAGAACCCCCGTCACGATTTGTTCGATTTTCCCGCTCAAGCTTTTCGCCAATTTTTTATATTATTATTTTGAACTCTTTTCATGAACGTGACAGGGTATCCTGTCATGATTCAATCATAAAGGCAACCACATAGGCCGTCGCGATTTGGGTTTTAACAGGATATGCTTGTTTCGACTGTACATAGTGTTATTAAATGCGTCGATTGTGTCCGACGCGTATTCCAAGGCCTACCCAAGACCTATTTTTACAGTATTGCACGTTAGTCTTGCATGATATGTTTTTAAGATGCATTGTGTAGTCTGTCTAATGACCAAAAACCAATCAACCCATTTAAAAAGTATAAAGACTTGAATATGATTCTTAAGTACGATATGAATTGATTGTTCTATGTTCATTTGATTATCATCTTGTGATCTAGCTTGATGTGAAATTGTTATAATAAGAATATGATATGAATTTGTGAAGATTACATGTTAGATTGGACTTGTTTAGTAAGAGCTTTCTATTATGTTACTTGTTTATTGTGTATGGACATTCCCTAATTATATGCTTTCCGATGTTTCCATAATTTGTTCATCCATTGCATACATGACTAGGGAAGTTCCATGACATGACACTACACATTGGCACGATTAGGCACATCCCTCTTGGGGAATTAGGAGCTCTCTGCCAGTCATTCTGTATTGGCAGACTAGTGATCTTTTCCCTAAGATGTTTATAAGTCTCCGTACTCTATGGATTCCCTCATAGAGACCGAGCTGGTTGTACCATGAAGTACCTTGGAGACAGAGAGCACTTGTACTGCGTACGATCTGTCATTAGTCATCCTCTTGTCAATATATTAAAGAATTATGAAACATAAGATACGCCGTGATACTGCCCAAGTAATCTCTTGAGCTATTGTCTTACCTTGACTCTATGAATGATCATGTCCTTATTACAATGAGCTTGCTATTGAAATTCTATGGCCATAATGTGTATATGTTTGATCGGCACAACGTGGGACTTTGGTCCATTTGACTAATGCCTATGCAATAGGGGCCCTGTCTGGTCCTGGGGAGGAGTGCCCCAATGTACTTATAACTGCGGGAGTATGGACTTGTGGTGCTTGGCATGGCACTGGTTTGTGTGCAAGATTTATGGGAATGTGCCTTTGTTTGATATGATATGATAAGTTTGATATGATACGTTTGATCACGTGAATATATGATATCTGTGTGAATATGGCCAATCCTTGTGATACGATTCTATCTTGAGTTACCTATTCAATGTATATGAAATTCAATATTTGTTTCGTTGTGATATTTGTTCTATTCTGCCATTCGATTTGTTAAAAATGCATGCACTGTCATTATGTTCATAGTCAGATCCTGCCTATTTAAAATGTTAATCATGTATATTAGTGCCCGCACATTGAGATGTAAATCCTACTGAGCTAGTTCGCTCACCCTATCATCATGTCTTTTTCAGGTAGTGATGAGGATCCACTGGACTCTGATGGGGCAGGGCATGAGTGAAGAGCACCTGTCATACGAGGAGTTGAAAGATTAGGAATTGACATTTGAGTAGTTTACGTAATAGTGAAACATTTACATTTGAATAATGGACCCTTTAGTTGGTTCCTTTGATGTAAGGTTTTTAATTAGTTGAACGGAATGAAATGAAGAGTATTTAGTTGGCATTACTACTGTCTCAAGTATGTTGTTATAATTAATTGTGACTCTGCGTTACTCAACTGTGATACTTATATTTGTATCGTTCACACATCTCGATATTTATTCCGCTACTAAATGTTGGGGCATGATAGCGAGTATAGAGCAATAGACATCAAACCATTGGACAATCAGGTAATAGAAATCACTAACTTTTATTAATTATCATTCACCATTGTCTATTACATTCACTAATTCAGTGTCTATACATAGGGCCCATTGACAACTTACAATGAAGAAGTAAAACTGACTAAGTACACTAGTCTAAGACTGCTATGACTTATGGTAATTTCTCTCTATGTTAGACTCCATCAGAGACGCTCATTCACTGTTGGTCATCTTCCTCCACGAGTGTGTTGTATTCATTGTTAGTCTCACCTAAAATAATCATGGATAACACTTGGTGAGCGATAACGCCGAGTAGGTCTTATATCTCTTGACCAGGCATGCGTAAAGTGAGTTATGCATTAACAAGCAGAGTAACTAAAGAATAGAGTATCATGTCATATCAAGTCAAAAGTAATACCATGAAGATGTCATGTAGTAACGAGTATAGCACGTATCACTCTAAGTCATGTAGCAAATATAGTATAGCACTTTTCATGAGTATGATTGTCATAGATAATCGAGGTAGTATAGCACATGGGTGTAATGCTAGACACTCTGGTCAATTAACTCCCGTGGGTAAATAGCACTTTCGGCACACATCCCTAGACCAGACCGGACCATTTATATTGCCAAACATTATTCATGTTTTTTATCTTTAGACAATTAATCATGGCCATATAGAGTACCAAGAATAGTAAAGAAGAGTAGATGAAGAGACGAAAGTGTGAATGAAAAAGAATAGATGAGTGAGAAACATATAGATGAGTGTTTTTGCATTAACCAGAAACATATAGGGTCATGCACGTGAAATAGTACGAGAAAACCATGATAGTGACTGCTGTAAACAATACTTTTGAGCACTAACAAACTGGTAGAGAACGCGGTCTACTCCCTAGACACGACCATAATGCGGTTAGGGGGTCGGGCACATTAATAGAGAAGATGTGGTCCTCCTTTCTACCATGTTAAGAACATGGTCATCAGGGAGGGGGCATTCACAAAGACATTCTACATGCTAGTTGGATCATGTCGTATGAGTCTAGCATGGTCCCTAGAGATGTTTAGGTGTTTATGTTACAACTAGCTCGGCATCCTAAACGAATTCCATGCTTGCGGAGACTTACGGAGTCATTGGTGAAGGAGTTCCAGTTCGGCAAGAGGAATACCTGACGGAGGGTTCTCACAACATCAAGAGAAGTGTTGAAACACTTTGCTCAGTGTTCTAAAGGACTTTTAGAGCAGCGGAGCGTCAGTAACAATTTTCCAAAATGGCAATATAATTGAAAACAAGTCCTTTAATCATTAGGATTCATGTGTGAGTTTAAAATCCATTAACCAGATATTTTATGAAGTATTTTATAGCAGTTTGAGCTTTGGGAAAGTATGCAATATATAGAGAATCATAGATATGAAAGAGATCATGTAGATTATTTTTAAAAGAATAACTACATCTTTAATCATCATAAATCTTTTATTAGTGCGTTAAATACTTAGCAGAGGGTTAACAACACATAATTATGGATTTTTGCACTGTTTACCAAAGAAGAATAGGGTTCCCTGATTGGTAGTCTTAACGTGGTCAGGGTGTAGGCCACGTTAAGAAGGTGTTCTGGGTGTAAGCCTCGTTAATCTCAAGTTAACGTGTTGTACTAGTAAGACGTGCTTTGAATGCAGGTTATCGTATGACCACATTCCAGAATGCGGACTGTGTCATCCCATCATGGAGTGACCCCGAGATGACACTAAAACACTAAAACACTTAGATCTCTTCGTAGGATGCATGGAAAATTGTGAAACCAGTCTTAAAACAAAGGTAACAAGTTTATAAACATGTAGAGAAATAGACATGTAGACATAGATTGAACATGGTAGAGAACAAAAACAATGGGTCTGGTACAAGCATATTCATGATTTTTAAAGGCAAAATGCTAACAAGATTGATGATAGAAATTGGGAAAAAGATGGGAGTTTCGTTTCTGGGATTAAGAAGAACCTAGAGAGAGATTTAATTAGATTTAACTTGAGAGATTGCCTACCTTTGGACGAATTTGAGAAGCTAGGGTTAGAACGTGAAGGACTCCTTATACATCTCCTAGGGCTCCTTCTTCCCACGAAATCCTCCTCCTTTGGTGTTGCCTTCACGCTCAGGAAAGCCTCCCACGTCCAAGAGCAGAATTGGGGTGTATTTATAAATATTATCTTTTTATTTCTTAACTCAACTCTAACTCTATCTAATTACCAGATTTCCACATAAATCTCTATCTCTAGGCCCTTCAATGTCTAAGTGGGTTGGGATAGGCATGGGAAAACATGGTCATCTGGTTAGGTTAGTGATAGGACTCTAGTTTAGATAATTATATAGTTATTTAAGCTTATCTTGTCTCTTTTAGATAAGAGGATAATAGGCATTCCGATTTTAATGATAATTCTATTATTCTAACTCATATTTTTGTCCAATAAGTCTATTATGGACCATTAATTAAGTCCATTGTCTATTTATTTTATTGGATTTTAATTTAACCCATTTAGAATTTTATTAACTATAATTTATTATTTATTTAAATAACTTGGGTTGCTACAATTCAAGTGCAAGTGCGATACAACCATTTTCAATGTTATGAAAAGGCTCATTGCATAGTCCTCTTGGGATTAATTGCCATCTAAAATAGAGAGTGTAAGGTAACAGATAGGATGTAGCGAAAGCTAGATACCTCAAAACTCATATCGTTAACAACATTCAAAATTGGACATAAAAATCAATAAAACTTGTGCAGGGTGAACTTTTCATCACCTTTGTAGGATAGCGAATTTCTTGAATGATCAGAGACAAATGAAGAAAAAATCTTAGCGTCGCAAGCCATTGAGGTGTATGGCCTTTAAATGTATCAATAAAAGCTATAAAAATAGATAGATTCTCCTCCATGATCTTTAGACGGTGACCAAACCTCAACTCCGACATCCATTAGAAGAGAGAGAGGAAGAAGGGTGCACACTAGCCTAAGTGAGAGGAGGAGGGCAACTGGTCTAGACCTTAGAGTTTGGCTCATTGGGTCATCAACATATATTTGTAAACTCATAATTTTTTTCACAAAAAATTATAATTACCAGCCTATCCAATCTATCTAGAACTATATTGTGTGTCTAGACCCAAATGTTTATTTGGTTTTCAACCCATTAAGTAAAGAACATCTTCTTACCTTGATTAACATAGACCATTATCTAATAATAGATCTAGTAGGCTTTTCAATCATAAAAAGTACTACTCAACACCTCGTGCTCCCAAATGACAAGAGATGAGCAATCCACTTTAGGACCTTTCCATCCATAGGTTCTATATAGCTATAGATTCTCATTCATACAATGCCCCAAGATAGATCAGTGTATGGTGACACTATTAAACCCTAATGTATCCTAGCTTAACAGGAACTTGTACTCGAAATAAGGTTCATAAAAAAAATCCCTTTTTGTGGTAAACTTCGATACATTAGAGAGAGATTTTATAGTATAGATCCATAGGGCATTCTCTCTCTAGCCACATATTGAGAATGAATGATCCCATATTTTTAACTCAATTACCTTCGTGAGATTTCCGTTAAGTCCGAATTACTTACTATACAGAACCACAGATCTAGAGTTCTTAAGTAATAATTAAATTTTCAATACTCTAAGCAAGGTATCCTTGGCGACTTAGGTGTAGGATTCCACTATGCTACTATGACTATAGAACACTCTGATTGCCAGCTAGTATGATAGCCATTGAGGGATTCTAGGCATGGCAAGTTCAATGAACTCATTCTTGTATTGAGCTCCTACATATGTACCTTAATGTCACCACATTGATGACTATGAGAGTAGTTACCCTCATTTATACAATGCCCCAAGCTAGATTATGGTACAATGACACTGTCAAAACCTAATGTATCTTAGCTTAATGGTACCCCTATACTCAAAATATGGTGTATTAAAAAACTATTTTTTGTGGTGAGAACCTATACCCAAGCCAAGGGTTCCTGAGTGTAGATCCATAAGACATTCTCTATCTAGGTACATACTGAGAGTGAATGATCAGATGTTGTTAACTCAATTACTTTCTTGAGATTTCCATTGAACCTAATTAACTAACTATACATAACCACATATTTGTTGTTCTTAAGTCAATAATCAACTACTTATTATTCCTAATGTAAGGCATCTTTGGCAACTCAGGTTGAAGATCCAATTGTGCAGTTGTGATTTAGAATATCCTGACTGACAACTACTATGATAACCATTCAAGAACTTTAGGTCGGGGCAGTTCAGTGAACTCATTCTTGTAATGAGCACTTGCACATGTACCTTAATGTCACCACATTGATGACTATGAGAGCAGTAACTCTTATTGTTGACTCCTTAATCTCCATGACTATATAATTTGGTGATAACAAAACTTATCAGAATATTTCTACATGTCAGAATATTTAATGTGTTTTACCTTAATATCATTTTGGTTCTATCTATCAACATGTAACTCCAAGGAAATAAATAATTCATCAAAGATCACCATTGTAAGTATTCGAAGAATTTTTTAGTCCACTAGATGGTGTTCAAATTTTGTGTAAGCCTTTGTTGTCATTTAAAGTTTTCATTCATAAGTTCATGATTTACATCACTAACAACTTTTTCATAAGTCAAGTCTCATCATCCATAGCTTTAAACTTCATTATCCGAAGTCATGTATGTTTTGCTTCTTGATCAGTCGAAGCTAACTTCGTCATATCCGAAGTTCTACTTCGTCATATCTGAAGTTTACTTCGTCATATATGAACCTAACTTCACCATATCCAAAGTTTACTTTGTCATATTTGAGGTTTGCTTCATGATGCAATTTTTTATCTTGAACATTCGAAGTTCACTTCGTCATATACAAAGTTCTACTTCGTCATATCCGAAGTTAACTTCGTCATATCTGAAGCTTCAATTCAACCGACAGTGTTATGATCTATTTTATACAAAGTTCCACCTCATCATATACAATGTTCACTTCATCATATCCGAAGTCTACTTCGTCATATTCAAAGTTTACTTCGTCATATACAAAGCTTCACTTCGTCATGCATGTTTTTGTTTTGAATAGTCAAAGTTCAGTTCGTCATATACGAAGTTCTACTTCATCATAACCGAAGCAAACTTCATCATATCCAAAGATTCAATTTGACCGACAACATTTTGATCTATTTTATACGAAGTTACACTTCGTCATATTCGAAGTTACATTTTGACCGATTACATTGTATTTTGATTCCAGTCGAAGTCTCAGTTCGACTGATTGCATTATAGTCTGTGCCAGTTGAAGCGCAACTTCGACTGACTACGTTATTTCTTGACCAGTCGAAGTTTCTTCATCAATCGAAGTCGCCAATCAAACTTAAACATCGATTGCTTTATACCTAAACATCGATTGCGTTCACATCGATTATACTTAAACATCGATTGCATTTACATCCATTGAGTTCACAATGATTATCTTTATCTATTGATTGCATTGAAACATCGATTACCTTTAAACATCAATTACGTTCAGATCGATTACCTTTTAACATCAATTGTCTCTTAACATCGATTGCCTTTAGACATCGATTACCTTGGGACATCGATTGCCTTTGGACACCGATTGCCTTTAGACATCGACTGCCTTTAGACATCGATTATCTTTTGACATCGATTGCCTTTAGACATTGATTGCTCCTAGACATTGATTGCTTTTAGACATCAATTGCTATTTAGACATTGGTTGTTCTTGAACATCGATTGCTTTTGGACATCGATTCTTGTTAGACATCGACTGTATTTTAAACATTGATTGGCATCATATTATCTATTGCTATTTTAGATATATTATTTTCAAATACCTTGATATTTATCTATGCAATAACCTTACTGATTGTGATTATAATTAAAATATAATGCCTGCTGTAGTGCCCTACAATTTTTATTGAATTATATGATGCAATTGTGTGTGTATTTATGCATTTAGTTATATGTTGTTCGGTGTTGAACTTGGCGTCAACATCTACTGACGTTGACTATAGTAAACGGCATGATCTATTACCATTTAGTGTCCGTCAACGACAGGTGATTGTGTTGTTCATTATTTTTAGGAATATTTGGTTTTTCAGACAAGAAAGTTGACGACCTGATCGATGGACCTCTACCTCATGGTCGACAGCATCATTGGTTGACGTTAACCTGACTTGCCTGTTTTTGTTGTTACCATTCTGGGGGAGAGAAAATGACTGTTTCCAAAACATTTAATGTAAGATCTGGAGCATTTCTGATCCAATGGGCTAGGATTAGGTTTGGGCAATCCGTAGGGATCTTTATAAGACCCGGTTTTGGCCTTTGGGGTGATTTTCGCACTGTTTTGGAAGAGAAGAAAGGAGAGCCGAGAGAAGGGTTCCAGAGCTTCATCCGGGCGATTTGAGTCATCCTGAACCAAGGAGGATCATCAAGCATCGAGGTCAGAAGCTCCTTCAAGCGTGGGAGCTATAGTGGAAGCTAGTTTTGGACGATTGAAGTCGGAGAGGAGGACTGCCTTGTTGCTAAGGCAGGAGTCTTCGAATCCCTATTCGTCATTCCAGCAGGAGGGTTAGAGGCAAGTGACATGGGGGATCAGTTTAGGGTAGTTTAATCTTTAGATTTATTATTTTTACAGATTTTTAAACCATCAAAATAACATGTGGGAAGGAGTGTAAGTTCCATTATTTTATGTGTAAGTTCTGTGTTTTCTGGACAGATGAACTTGATGTCCATATTGACCGTCGTTTAGTTTATATAAACGACAACATCGACCGCCATTAATTTCTTGTAAACGACATGTTTTTGGATGTCTAGTATATGTTAACGACGCTATGTGCCTGTCACGTCCCGAGAATTACGCAGCGGATATTAGTTCGAATAATTCGAGTCGATATTCCAAGATGTGAACAGTCGACAAATAAGCCTCTAGCTAGCACGCAATAAATTTGTATCAACACGACATCATAATAGGGCCCAAATGTTGAACTCAATATAAATTGTATTCAATTGTATTCAAAATGGAAACTATTACATGACTAAGACTCAATAAAAGCAAAGGTACATAATACCTTACTTCCTACTACATTGTTCTAACACTCAAAGTAAACTAACTATAGATAGACTCATAATTGGAACGCTCATCACTCGGACACATTCCCATCCTTGACTTGCTCTTCTCTTGGACTTCATAGTCACCTAGATTGGATAAAAGTAGGGAATGAGCAAACTAGCCCAGTAGGATTTATATCTCAATGTGCGGGCAATGATATAAGTGATTAGCAATTTAGGACTAGGTAAGCACGATGAGTGTCATGATATGCATGCACGAATGAAATAGATTAAAACATGATGCATGAAACAAGCTAGATAGAGAGTGATCATGATAGAGCAAGAATATAACGAGCAATATGTTGTCAAGAGTGAGGCATGTAACAAGCACGTAAGATATCATGTAAATTGCAATAAATGCAGGATGGCCATATCACGCAACAAGCAAGCAAGAATGTACGAGCACGATCAAGTAACACTAATCAAGCACGTAGACACTAATGTACACCAAGAAAAGATCCATCAAGAATGTACACCAGGACACGTGTATGTGGTATCGCATCTATCATTCAACAAGCAAGCAAGACTCCCAGCGCAGATGCAACGCCAGTAATCATTATACCCCATGGTTAACAGTATATCTATGACTCGCCATTATTGGGGCTAGATTGGAGCCCTTGGACACACGCCGTGCCCTGTCAGCATCTCATGTAAATTTTTAAATGTAGATACCCACAGTCATTAATAATGGCCAATGAGAGTTTCAATAAGTAAGCATGTGTAATGTCATGTTCATGATGATGATGGGAACAAGTAACAAGTAATTGAACATGATTTTCAATTGATAACAATGGTCAAGAGATAAATCCGACAGCATAACGGTACGATTTATACTTTAGTTCAATCTTTACATTAATGGCTTTGGTCTAGATTGTAAATCACACTCACGAGAACAAGAAGAGAAAAGGAAGTGCACACTATCTCCAGGGAACATCAATGGTACAACCAACTCGTCGGCCATGTGGGAATCCATGGTCAGAGGAGATTTACGGAGGCCTTGGTGAAAAGGTCGCTAGTCTACCGATTCGGAATGACTGGTAGAGAGTTTCCAATTTCCTAAGAAAAGGGCTGCCTAGATGTGCAAGTGTGTAGTGATGTACGCGTGTCTCAATACTCAAACCATCGGTTTCAAACTCGCGGAAAGCACTTAAAATGATGGCACGAATTGAACAATGCATTTAACTACACATGGGTTTGCAAGATTTTAAGAACAATAATTATCATTTTAAACATGGTAGAATAATGGAGAGATTAAATCATTAGTTTGCGTGAACGGATCATAACATTTAAGGAGCAATTAGAATAGCATTCATATAATTAAAGCTTTTAAATGGTTTAACCCTTTTAAGTCATTAAAATAACAATCATGTAATGATCAGACCCAAGACATGCAACTTACACAGTAAATATCACGTTTAAACAGACCTCGGGTATATGCGGTAAAATTTGCAAGAAAACACGTGGTTTCAGGTAAAAATCCTGAGATCGTGACAGGTGCTTATGAAGAAGGCGACAGGGCTGTCAGGCCCGGGGTCAGGTCGCGACAGACCCCAGTAAGGGTCGCGACTGGTCGGGACCAGAACGCGACAGGGTGATGTGAGGAACGCGACGGGGCGGTCAGATCAGACAGCAAGGTCGCGACGAAGTGCTTCGTCGCTTTCAGAACGCGACGGTCGGTGCTGTCGTGACAAGACCTCAGAATGCAGCCTATCGGGCCGTTGCCTTCACAGGGTCTGCGCCTGACGTCGACAGAGAAAGGACATGTTCTTGGATTGCGGTCCAGAACTGCCTTATATTGACACAAGGTGCTTCTGAAATAGAGAACAATTTGTACAGGGTATGAAAAATAACGAAACTAGTTTTAAACTAATCTAGACATGCAAGGGTGCTTCCAGTAAATCAGAATTAGAAAACCATGATGGTTTCGATAGGCTTTAATCAAGTCAAACACAACATAGAAGACAAGTGAAACCTGAAGACGTAGTTTCCTGCAGCAACCCTCTTACCATGCTTATAACACTCTAACTAATGAGATTTAGACAAAATGTTCAACACAAAACCTGACGAGGACAACTAGTAGAATAACTTTTATGTTATGAGTTTACTCTAATTCGGTCTTGAAACACGTGCAACATATTAAGAACGGGAAAATCTCTAACAGTGCGCGACTCTGGAAAAACACTTATAATTCAAAATCTACTAAATGAAATTCAATGAAACCAGTGGGAAATGAAAGTTAACTTGATGCTATACACATTGGTATAAGATATGTTAAGGTTTGGCCCAAGAACACCTACCTTATGGGTTGAAGAAGTCCCGTTTTTCCAGAAAACCTGTGTTCAGACAACTTGGAGGAAAATGCTTACTACTCCGTGTATACTGCATGGAATTTGGGCATTCCACTTGGGTTAGAACGTAGAATTGACCCTCTTTCCAGGGGTATAGGCCTTGCAAGGTTTGCTTTAGGTTTGACTCACCTTTGGTCGACTTCAAGAGGGCAGTTTGTGCAGGTCGCAGCAGACGAGAAGGGGAAGAAGAAGCACTTCTTGTGGTCGTTCCACAGCTCCTCAGCCACCAAGAGCTCCGCCACACGACCCTAGCAAGTTCTAAAACTCGTCCCTAAGGTTTGGTGAAGAGTATTTAAGCAACCATGCTGTTTAGGAGTCCTATTATGACTAGGAAAGCCAAGTTGCGGTTTTGACATGTTAGTTTCCTAATTTTTTGAGGATTTCTTCCTCCCTTTGAGTGTGTGAGGCTTTAGGAAACCTCCCACCATAGTTAGGCACGAATTTGGGTTGCCAAGAATGCATGACTGCATCCCAATTCAACTCTAATTGCCTCTTTCTAATTTCAGCCTATTTAGAGTTACGAATTTCCATGCATTTTCTAGCTTTATTTGATTTTGGGCCATATGTGGTCCATTGGCCCAATTATGATACCAGGTCATTAATATATAATATTAGAAATCTCTTTAACATTTTTGTTTAATTTATGGTGGCGTTGTATTTCCGTGTTAACGGTTTTCCGACTTGTTTCCTAATTTGGATAATCAGTCACAATAACTCTTAAACCTAGTCCAAATGATTTTTTATTGACCCAAATTACTTGATGGGTCAATAGAGAATATTATGTGAAGTCCATATATGATTTTTATTTAATTTTCTGACTCATCCGAGTACATGTGATAATGGTTTGTCGACTTATTCATGAATTACGATAATAAGTCGCGAAACAATTTAAACTTGGCTAATATGATTTTTTGTTTCACAAATTTCTTTGTGAAACATTTAGTAATAATGTTTAGGGTTGATTTATAATTTTTACGTAATTTTCTGATGTGTTTTAGCACATACGATAATGATACGTATGTTTTAAATACTCTGATGTTATGTAAATTATTTATTTCCATTTACTTTGAATTAAGATTTCCGGGGTGCTACAGTGCCACCGTCTACTGATAATAACAACAGGATATGTGGACATTGACTCTATGTAAACGCCACATATTTGGCTGTGAAGTTTATCAGTGATGTGTTTTTCTGAAATCTGATCATATTTCCTCAACTGTGATTCATGCATGTATGGAATTTTCGGTCAGGTTATATTCTGTTCCGTTCAGTGCTGTTATACTGTGAACATGTCATTGAAATGGTGTATGGGCTATGTTAGTTGTTTTCTTTTGGATTCTATATGATTTAGTAAAAGAAAAGAAAAATGGATTCAAGTTATAATGTTGTAGTTAGAAACAGTACTATTGTTAGATGGTAATACAGACATACTACATTCAGTTTTCGCATAACTACTGCATGATTTTATCACTATTGTACCATGTTGAGTAATTTAAATCGATGAAGATTTATCATGAAAAATGTTTACAGAACTCATAAAATTATAAAATTTTGCATGTACGTGGTATAATTAGAATTAGATTTACTTTCAAAATTTCGAGATTTTTAGAGCACTGTGTATGCTATTATGATTTTCTAAATGATAAAAGGTACATAGAAATCAATAGACATGAGAATGTATATGCATGTTGGATTTGATAAAAGTAGTACCATGTTAGGTTGCTGTTATACAACAGAGTTTGATTTCAGAACTGAGAAAACATGTTGGGTGATATTGTGATGTTATCTTGATAAATTATGTATGAATGTATGAAACAGCATGATAGACTTATATGAAAAATGTAGATTGCATGATCATATATGTTAATGCATTTTAAAATGAATTGTCCAATGAGACATTTCTATGATAGAGATAACTACAAGGAACGACACCATGTAATGCCCCTATGGTAATGGTTCACCTACATGAATCTGTGGGCAACGGATTTAAATCGTGGAGGTAGACATGTTCTACTGGTTAAGGTGGGAAGGACTTTCCTCGATATTGCGCAATAACCTAGACTTCATCACTGCTTTACCTAGGTGATAAGTGAATGACTACATGCTATATGATCTATTCATAGTGTGGGCTATGTCTTGGAAATTACATGATTACATGACTACATGATAAATGACTACATGATCTACATGCTACACGCCCGATGAAGTACATGTCACTTGTTATATGAACTAAATACTACATGTTAAATTGAATACATGCTACATGACGATGAATTACATGCTACATGACATAGATTAATGGTTACTTGAAATTGTTTACATCACATTGAACATATGTTAAAGAATTTGATTTTATATACCATGCTACATGAACATGTTTTAATCAATTGTTGTAATACGAGATGCAGGCTATATGTTACATGAATTGTGTAATTTCATGATAACTAAACATGTTATGCAAAGAATGTTTGCCAAATGACTTAGAACATGTTGATAGGAAGAGCTATATGATATCAAGGGTGTGAAAGAAATATGCTACCATGTTTTCAAACCTAATATATATTATATTTTGAACTGTCATTCATGTGACTTGCTGGGTCTTATAGACTGACACTTGATTAACATTTCAGGAGAGACAGAGGATACCCAGGAGTTAGTGCACACAGACTCGGAGCGTGAGGCCGTGGAGACTTAGTGCTTATCTTGAGTGCTTGAGAGATCATGTATGTGAGGACATGATGTACTTTGAATTTTATGCATTGGACTTATGGATTGTAATAAGTTCAACTATTTCTATCATTCCGTTATGTTTTAGGCTTAGTATTTGGATATAATGTTGATTGAGAAATTTGGTTTCATGTTCAGTTGCCACTTGTTGGAATTAAATTGTCATTTATGTATGTCTCAATCTGTACCATCTATTGTTGGATATTTTCCACTGTAATACCTCTATTGGATCCAATGTGAGTTGGAATAATTGTACTGGGTCCAAGAAGGGCGTTACAAAGATTGGTATCAGAGAGTTCCAGGTTGAGCATATACAATAATGGAATATCAACATTGTGTTTATATCCTTAAATCTGCATAAGGAATTAGTCCAAGATTTATGTAGAATAATAGGTTATTATAATAAATGCTTATTTTGCACCGTGGACATAGAGGAGCAGGCCCGATCTGAGGCAATGAGTCGGCAGGAGGTTCCTAGGCTCCTGCTCAGCAGGTGCCAGAACAGACAGGCATACCTTTGCCACCCCCACCACCACCTATGGATTATAGAGTGTTGATGCAAGGACTTGTGCACGCTATTTAGACTCAGGCACAGACGGCAGCTGCTTTACAAGTGCAGGTGTAGGCTCAGGTTAGTAGTTAAGAAGTGTTACCAAGGTGTTGATTGAAAGAATGCGTCTAAGAACTTGACTTGGATATAGGCACATGCAGCTGCTCACGAGGCAAGCATTGGAGGTGTGTCGATGATGGAGCGGTTCAGAAGGATGACCCCACCTTTCATTAAGGGGGAGAGTGATCCCATCATGGCGGAGAGTTGGCTTCGAGAGACGGAGAAGATCTTTTGTGCTATTCAATGCGTGGAAGAGGAGAGAGTGACCTTAGCCACATATGTGCTACAGGTAGAGAATAGTCTTTAGAAGGGTTATGTATATTGTTATGGTGCAACTTTAGACGTATTTACCTTCTTTTGCAGGAGCGTGCTGATGTGTGGTGGTTGTCTGTACTACGCACACAGTTTGATGATGGAGCTAGTGAGGTTGCTTGGGCTGAGTTCGTTCGTCTATTCAGGCCAAAGTATATTCCAGAGCATGTGTAGGATCGCATGGAGCAGGAGTTTCTGACATTGACCCAAGGGTCAATGAGTGAGCTTGAGTATGAGGCTAGATATGCGGAGCTGTCCAAGTATGCGCCTAACATTGTGGCCCATGAGCGGAGGAAAGTGAAGAAATTCATCATGGGGTTGAAACCATCCCTGAGGACTAGACTGATGGCATTCGGGCATCGATCTATGGAGGCGGCTTTGTCAGCGGCATGCATGCAAGAGGCAGAAATGGAAGTTTATCTGGAGGAGAAGAGGGCTTCTTTGAAGAGGCCTGGTTCAGCATTTCAGTGGCAGGATAAGAAGAAGAAGAAGGCCACAGTGTTTCAGCCTAGGGCAGTGGCACCAATGAGAGTGGTTGCACCGACACCGGGTGGAGGCACTGTTGCAGAAAAGCCCTTGTGTACTTAGTGTGGGAAGCGTCATGGAAGAGAGGTTTGTTGGGTTACTTCTGGTAGATGCTTGAGGTGTGGTCACAAGAACCACAAGATCCGGGATTGTCCGAAGATGGTGCAGCAGACTGCAGCGGCAGCAACACCAACAGTGGCTAGACCAGCACCGAGAGCAATAGGGAGACCAAGAGCTCAGGCTCGAGTGTTCACTTTGGCGAGAGACGAGGCAGAGTTGGCAGAGCACGTCACAAAAGTTACAGTTTTGATTATGGGAATGCATGCTCGAGTTTTGTTTGATACTGGTGCTACGCATAGCTTTATTTTCGAGAAGTTTGTGAAGGTTTTGACGAAGGAGAGAAGTTTGGTTCCAGAAGTGTTGGAGGTTCC
This sequence comes from Colocasia esculenta, assembly GCA_014218235.1. Classification (NCBI taxonomy): domain Eukaryota; kingdom Viridiplantae; phylum Streptophyta; class Magnoliopsida; order Alismatales; family Araceae; genus Colocasia; species Colocasia esculenta. Next base: position 48,135,507 of record CM024761.1, on the reverse strand, counting down.
CTTGTCTGTTCATACTCCAGCCGGGACTATGTTGACTGTGCAGTGTTTTTCTTCTCTTCATGTGAATATTGAAGAACGAGTTTTACCCGGTAGCTTATATCTGTTGAAGATGAAGGACTACGATGCTATTTTGGGCTTAGACTGGCTAGAGGAGCATTATGCCCTTATGGATTGTATGAGGAAGATTATTATTTTCCGGATTCCTGGTGAGGAGGAGTTTGTCCATCCCTTATCCAAGAACATGTCGGGTAAGTTTGTGATTTCAGCCTTGAAGGCAACCCGAATGTTGAACAAGGGTTGTAGTGGTTTTCTTGCTAGCGTGGTTATATCCGAGGATTCGAAGAAGGTTTTGACCATGGAGGATATTTATATTGTTTGAGAGTTCAGTGATGTTTTTCCCGATGATTTGTTTGGTTTGCCCCCTCCAAGGGAAATCGAGTTTGGCATTGAGTTGGTACCTGGCACAACACCTATTTCTATTGCTCCTTATCGTATGGCCCCAGCGGAATTGGCAGAATTGCAGAAGCAACTGCAGGAATTGCTTGATAAGGGTTTTATTCGGCCGAGTGTATCACCTTGGGGAGCAACTGTACTCTTTGTGAAGAAGAAGGATGGGTCTATGAGGCTGTGCATTGACTACCATAAGCTCGATCAGGTGACTATTAAGAACAAGTATCCTTTACCTCGTATTGATGACTTGTTTGATCAGTTGCGTGGAGCTTTGGTGTTTTCTAAGATCGATCTTCGTTCTGGCTATTATCAACTTCGAATCAAGCCGGAGGATTCTTCTAAAATGTCTTTTAGGACGAGATATGGCCATTATGAGTTCCTGGTCTTGCCATTTGGTTTGATAAATGCTCCAGCAGTTTTCATGCACTTGATGAACAGGGTTTTCAGGCAGTATCTTGATTCTTTTGTTGTAGGTTTTATTGATGATGTGTTGATCTACTCGCCTGATGAGGAGACTCATAGAGAGCATTTGAGAATTGTGCTTGAAGTCTTAAGGGAGCACAAGTTGTATGGAAAATTCAGTAAGTGCAACTTGTAGATGGAGGAGGTTCATTTCTTAGGGTATGTCATTTCGGGAGATGGTGTTTTTGTGGATCTGACAAAGGTTGAAGCTGTCATTGACTGGGAGACACCGAGATCATCTGCTGACATCAGAAGTTTCCTTGGCTTGGCTGGCTATTATAGAGGGTTTATAGAGGGTTTTTCTTCTATTACGGCTACTTTGACAAGGCTGACTAGGAAGGGAGTTAAGTTCGAATGGACTGAAGCTTGTGAAAGGAGTTTCCAGGAGCTGAAGACTCGGTTGACCTCATCGCCAGTGCTCGTGTTGCCCAATGGTGTGGATTCTTTCTCGATCTACATGGATGCTTCGAAGATTGGGCTTGGTTGTGTTGTTTTGCAGGGAGGAAGAGTTGTGGCATATGCTTCTAGGCAACTTAAGGAGCATGAGTGCAATTACCCAACTCATGATTTGGAACTGGCGGCAGTGGTCTTTGCTTTAAAGATATGGAGGCACTATCTGTATGGAGTGAGATTTGAGCTTTTCTCAGACCACAAGAGTCTCAAATATCTGTTCTCACAGAAGGAGTTGAATCTGAGGCAGCGGAGGTGGATTGAGTTTCTGAAGGATTATGACTTTGAGCTTTCTTACCACCCAGGGAAAGCTAATGTGGTGGCGGATGCATTGAGCAGGAAGAGGCAAATGATGAGGCAAGATTGGAAGATGTTGGAGGATGCTTCAGGATTATTGGCTGTTCTAGAGCCACAATTGTGCAGCATGTTCTTAGCTCAGTTAACCCTTAGATCTTCTGCTCATGATAGGGTTCCAGCTTTGCAAAAAAATGACCCACTATGGCAGGAGTAGGTTGGAAAGGGTGGCATAGTTAGAGATGAAGATGGTGTAATTCGCCTGAATCATTGGGTATGTGTCCCTAATGATGCGGATCTGCGGAAGGAGATTCTGGAAGAAGCTGATAGATCACAGTTTTCTATTCACCCAAGCAGTGGGAAGATGTATTAGGATTTGAAGCGTTCTTTTTGGTGGTCTGGTATGAAGCGGGATGTTGTTGATGTTGTGGCAAAATGCTTGATATGTCAACAGGTGAAGGCAGAACTTCAGCGACCTTCGGGTTTGATGCAGAAGCTAGATATTCCTCAGTGGAAATTGGAACAGGTGACTATGGACTTTGTTGCTGGATTGCCAACATCAACTAGAGGGAATGATTCTATATGGGTGATTGTTGATAGATTCTCAAAGAGTGCTCATTTTCTGGCTATGAAGAAGAAGCAGTCCGTAGAGAGCTTGGCTAGATTGTATATTGATGGCATTATGAAGCTGCATGGGATTCCGAAGTCGATTATCTCAGATCGTGATCAGAGGTTTACTTCTAGATTTTGGCAGAGTTTGCAGCAAGCTTTCAGCAACTAATTGAAATTGAGTTTGGCATTTCATCCACAAACGGATGGACAGTCCGAGAGGACTATTCAGACGTTGGAGGACATGCTTAGGGCTTGTGTTCTTGACTGGAGAGGAGATTGGGAGCACAACTTAGCTCTTGTGGAATTTGCATACAACAATAGTTTCTATTTGAGCATAGGTATGGCGCCATTTGAGGCTTTATATGGGAGACCTTGTAGATCCCCGTTGTGTTGGGAAGAAGCAGAAGATCGGCATATGGTTGGACCAGAAGTGGTGCGAGAAACATTAGTGAAGATCCAGTTGATTGTGCAAAGATTGAAGGCAGCACAAGATCGTCAGAAGAGTTAAGCGGATACGAGGAGGAAAGACTTGGCTTTTGAGGTAGGAGACCATGTTTTTCTCAAGGTGTTGCCAACTAGGGGTGTAGTGAGATTTGGAAAGAGAGGCAAGCTGAATCCGAGGTTTATTGGTCCCTTTGAAATATTGAAGAAGATGGGGAATGTGGCATATCAGATAGCTTTGCCACCATCCTTGGCAGGAGTGCACCCAGTTTTCCATGTATCCATTTTGAGAAGGTATGTTCGAGATCTGGCTCATGTGATTAGTTATGAGCCATTACAGTTTCAGCCAGATTTATCCTATGCGGAGCAGCCTGTAGAGATTCTGGATTGGAAGGTGCAAGAGTTGAGATCAAAGTCCATTCCTTTCGTGAAAGTTTTATGGATTAATTTTTTGCGTGAAGAAGCAACTTGGGAGCTTGAGGAGAGGATGAAGAAGCGATATTCGTCTTTATTTGGTGAGTATTCTAACTCAATCTTTGAGGACAATGATTATTTTACGGGGGAGAGGGTGTAGTGCCCTATAATTTTTATTGAATTATATGATGCAATTGTGTGTGTATTTTTGCATTTAATTGTATGCTGTTTGGTGTTGAACTTGGCGTCAACATGTACTGACGTTGACTATGGTAAACGACATGATCTATTGTCGTTTAGTGTCTGTCAATGACAGGTGATTGTGTCGTTCATTATTTTATGGAATATTTGGTTTTTTGGGCAAGAATGTTGACGACCTGATCGATGGATGTCTACGTCATGATCGACGGCATCATTGGTTGACGTTAACCTGACTTGCCTATTTTTGTTGTTACCATTCCGGGAGAGTAGAAATCGGCCATTTCTAGAACATTTAATGTAAGATCTCGAGCGTTTCTGATCCAAGGGCTAGGATTAGGTTTGGGCAATGCGTAGGGATCTTTATAAGACCCGGTTTTGGCCTTTGGGGGAGATTTTCGCACTATTTTGGAAGAGAAGAAAGGAGGGCCGAGAGAAGGGTTCCAGAGCTTCGTCCGGGCGATTTGAGGCATGCTGGACCAAGGAGGATCATCAAGCATCGAGGTCAGAAGCTCCTCCAAGTGTGGGAGTTGTGCTGGAAGCTAGTTTCGGACGATTGAAGTCGGAGAGGAGGACTACCTTGTTGCCAAGGCAGGCGTCTTCGAATCCCTATTCATCACTCCAGTAGGAGGCTTAGAGGCAAGTGACATGGGGGATCAGTTTAGGATGCTTTAATCTTTAGATTCATTATTTTTACAGATTTTTAAACCATCGAAATAACATGTGGGAAGGAGTGTAAGTTCCGTTATTTTATGTGTATGTTCTGTGTTTTCTAGACGGATAAACTTGACGTCCATATTGACTGCCGTTTAGTTTATATAAACGACAACATCGACCGCCATTAATTTCTAGTAAACGACATGTTTTTGGACGTCTACTATATGTTAATGGCACTATGTGCCGCCGTCTACTGATATTAATGACAGGATATGTGGACGTTGACTCTATGTAAACGCCACATATTTGGCCGTTAAGTTTATCAGTGATGTGTTTTTTCTGAAATCTGATCATATTTCCTCAACTGTGATTCATGCATGTATGGAATTTTCGGTCAAGTTATATTATGTTCCATTCAGTGCTGTTATACTATGAGCATGTCATTGAAATGGTGTATGGGCTATGCTAGTTGTTTTCTTTTGGATTATATATGATTTAGTTAAAGAAAAGAAAAATAGATTCAAGTATGATTCATGTCATAGTGTTGTAGTTAGAAATGGTACTATTGTTAGATGGTACTACAGACATACTGCATTCAGTTTTCACATAATTACTGCATGATTTTATCATTGTTTACCTTGTTGAGTAATTTAAATCGATGAACAATTATCATGAAAATGTTTAGAGAACTCAGAGAATTATGAAATTTTGCATGTACGTGGTATAATTAGAATTAGATTTACTGTCAAAACTTCAGGATTTTTAGAGCACTGTGTATGCTATTATGATTTTCTAAATGATAAAAGGTACATAGAAATCAATAGACATGAGAATGTATATGCATGTTGGATTTGATAAAAGTAGTACCATGTTAGGTTGCTGTTATACAACAGAGTTTGATTTCAGAACTGAGAAAACATGTTGGGTGATATTGTGATGTTATCTTGATAAATTATGTATGAATGTATGAAAGAGCATGATAGACTTATATGAAAAATGTAGATTGCATGATCATATATGTTAATGCATTTTGAAATGAATTGGCCAATGAGACATTGCTATGATAGAGATAACTACAAGGAACTACACCATGGAATGCCCCTATGGTAATGGTTCACCTACATGAAATGACCTACATGAATCCGTAGGCAACAGATTGAAATCCTGGAGGTAGACATGTTCTACTGGTTAAGGTGGAAAGGACTTTCCCTAGTATTGCGCAATAACCTAGACTTCATCACTGCTTTGCCTAGGTGATAAGTGAATGACTGCATGCTACATGATCTCTATTCATAGTGTGGGCTATATCTTGGCAATTACATGATTACATGACTACATGATAAATGACTACATGCTACACGCCACATGAACTACATGTCACTTGTTATATGAACTACATGCTACAAGTTAAATTGAATACATGCTACATGACGATGAATTACATGCTACATGACATAGATTAAAGGTTACTTGAAATTGTTTACATGACATTGAACATATGTTTAAAGAATTTGATTTTATATACTATGCTACATGAACATATTTTAATCAATTGTTGTAATATGAGATGCAAGCTATATGTTACATGAATTACGTAATTTCATGATAACTAAACATGTTATGCAAAGAATGTTTGCCAAATGACTTAGAACATGTTGATAGGAACAACTATATGATATCAAGGGTGTGAAAGAAATATGCTACCATGTTTTAAAACCTAATATATATTATATCTTGAACTGTCTTTCATGTGAGTTGCTGGGTCTTGTAGACTCACACATGATTAACATTTCAGGAGAGACAGAGGATACCTAGGAGTTAGTGCACATGGACTCAGAGCGTGAGGATGTGGAGACTTATGCATTGGAATTATGGATTGTAATAAGTTGAACTATTGCTATCTTTCCCTTATGTTTTAGACTTAGTATTTGGATATAATGTTGATTGAGTTTCATGTTCCGTTGCCACTTGTTCGAATTAATTTGTCATTTTTGTATGTCTCAATCTGTGCCATCTATTGTTGGATATTTTCCACTGTAATACCTCTATTGGATACAATGTGAGTTGGAATAACTGTACTGGGTCCAAGAGGGGCATTACACATGCCCTTATAATTAATCTTTGTCATGAACATATCTTGGCATGCAATATTTTCAAACTATTTTTAAACATGTGCATTTCAAATTTCCCGCTATCTGTTATATATTCTTATTACAAAAAGCTTTCAAGGATATCTTCTTACGTATGGTCTATCAACGTATATAGTTCCCATGCACATCATCTTTTACAGTTTACCATTTTCATGACATGTTGTCTATAGCTTTAAATGGTGAAAGAATGAGCTTATCCTCTTTGGTATATCTTCTTACAGCATGGCATATAACGTAGACTAACAGTGGGGATACCCATATGACCTATTTGTATCCCAACATTTATTGTTTGTAGGTTTCCGGTAGTCACACGTGACTACAATGTTAGACATGCTACATAGACGATATCTATATTATCTCTCTCTCTCTCTATAAATATATATATATCCAAACATTTATTGCTTGTAGGTTACCAATAGGTACACACTCCTCTATGTTAGACCTGCTGCGACTGCATGGAAACGGGCTTCAAGAAATGAGAGAGAACGAATATCTCAACAGTTTCATCTAAAGAAAGCAGGAATGCTTATAAGAGGATGATGGCTGTGAAGAACGAAACACAATAGAGACATAGATGTGTACATATAGAGATCTTCACGACCATTTGATGATCAGTCCATCTCCATATAAATTATTATTAATTATATGTATTTTTAGTGATTAACAAAACCCCTGGAAAGTATTATCTAACAACATTTTCTGAAGTTTATCCACAGACAGTAATTCAAACAAAATCTGTAAGTTATCTACACTCACTGTCATTTGAAGCTTATTGCATATATTTTATCTAAGTATAAATCGACTTCCATATAATAGCTCACAACAATTTCCTTAGAAGAACATCGATTTTGGTTCTACATCGGTTTCACTTAAACAACGACTTCCTTAGTAAAAAATTGATTTCATTCTAGCATCCACTTCATAAGTAAAACAACCATTTCAGTCTTACGATGACTTCATAGTTAGAATATCGATTTCGTTGCTACATCAACTTCATTTTACTTAAACATCGATTTCGTTGCTACAACGATTTCGCTTCACTTAAACATCGATTTCATTGCTACATCGACTTCGTTTTACTTAAACATCGATTTCATTGCTACATCGACTTCGTTTCACTTAAACATCGATTTCGGTATAACAACGACTTCATATGATACAACGATTTCACTTAAACATCGATTTTAGTAAAACATCGACCTCATATGAAACAACGACTTCATGTCTACAACGATTTCACTTAAACATCAATTTCAGTAAAACATCGACTTCATATGAAACAACAACTTCATTTCTACATCGATTTTGGCAGAACATCGACTTCATGTGAAACAACAATTTCGTCTCTACAACGACTTTACTTAAACAACGATTTCGTCTCTACAACGACTTTACTTAAACAACGATTTTAGTAGAACAATGACTTCATGTGAAACAACGACTTTACCTGAACAATGACTTCGTTTCAAACAACAATTTCATCTGCACATCGATTTCAGTACTACAACAACTTTGTACAGAACACCAATTTCATTACATTCAAACATGGATTATGTTCACATTGACTTGGTTTCAACATGGATTACATTCTCACATGATTTATGATTGTGTCGTCAATTTCATATCAACGTCGACTCTCTCTGTACACAGACTGTCACCATACATCAACACTCTATTAAAGATTATGTTTTAGATAGGTGTTGAAAATTCTTATTTAAATTCCTTTTTAAGATACATTCCACATAATATTCAAATACATTTTCAAATCTCTGTGGATTTCAAATCTTCCCGCGTATCATGTTGTATCCTGAAGTCTTCAACATTTATTATGATGGAACAAATCTCTGCATAATATATCTTTGCTTATCTTATTTGTGTCACATAAAGTCACGCTTTATGTGATGAAAGAATGTCATTTCCCTTTTGGTGTATCTTCATATAGCATGGCTACTAATGTTGACTGACAGTTTAGACAAAGATAAGTTGTCTATGTGTTAGCATTTATTGTGTGCAGGGTTTTCGGTAGAAACACACATTGCAAAGATGGACATGTCAACCTGACAGAAGCTAGAAGATTCAGACAATCTTCTTTTTGTGTTTGAATGTCTTCCCCAGCATTAATGGTTGCAGGTTTTCTTGCTCCACACTTCAGACCATTCACTCCAACGTGCATGAAGATTTGAGACAACGGATACTTCAACGGTCAAATTATTTTAAAGAAGATAAATAGTAGACTGATGACTCCATGCAAGACAATCCTTTTCTGAAGAACTTTTCAAGCTTGCATTCGGAAGATCATGGAAGAAAAGAAGAGCTCGCTCGTCCATTCAAACCCTTTGTAGCTCTTAGCTCTCTACAACAAATTGCATAGCCTTTGAGAGCCTGAGTAGATCTGAGACAGGGTTCCTTGTTGATATTCTTTGTCTCTCAGACATTGCATCATATCAAGCAGTTTGTATTAGCTTGGTCTAGGGGCCATCCACTTCTTACTCATTTTCTTTGAGTGTTCCTCTTTGGGTGTGAAGAGAAGACCTACTTGAGTGGGTGGTTGTTCCCTTCGGCAAGAAGTAAGACCTGTTGCATCAGGTGCTTTGGTTCCTCTTCAGGTAGATAAGGGAAGGCCAGCAATTGCCGGATCTGTAAGTGTCGTTAAGGGGGATTGTACCCTTGCTTAGTGAAATCCCAGGTTGTTGCTTGGGGACTAGACGTAGGACTCCTTGGGATAGGAGATCCGAACTAGGATAAAATTTTTTGTTGTCTATGTGTTTGCTCTCTTTGTCTTTATTTAACACTAACTCTAACTGTAAAACTTAGTGTTCTATGTCAAGCGTTTTATTTACAGGAATTATTCGAAAAGAAATTTTAGCAATCCATTCACACCCCCCCTCTAGGCTTGCTATCTGGGCAACAAGTGGTATCAAAGCCAAGTCTCTTTGAGTAAGTAGATCTCACGATCTGAAGAGCAAAGACAAATGGCAGCTCAAGGTCATGCAGAAGGCTAGTCAGTCAACATACCTCCTCTATTCGATGGTGGATACTACAACTACTCGAAACAAGAATGGAATTCTTCCTTCTTGGTCTTAACTTCCAGCTTTGGACAATTATAGAAGAAGGAGATCTCAAGGTAACCAATAGTAAAGACAAATGGACAGATGAAGACAAGAAGAAGCTATCACAAAATAGCAAAGCTAAGAGTATACTGTGTTGTTCGTTGAGTAAGAAAGAATTCAACAGGATATCAGCATGTATGTCAGCTAAAGAGATGTGGGACAAGCTGAGGCTCACACATGAAGGAACTGACAAGGTAAAGGAAACAAGAATAGATATCTTGGTAGCTCAATATGAGAGATTTCAAATGCAGTATGGAGAATCCATCTCCCAAATATACAGTCGATTCACAGACATCACCAATGGTCTAGTTGGGCTTGGAAAGACCTATGTGACTGAAGACATGGTAAGAAAAAAACTAAGATCTCTACCAACCTCTTAGACTCCAAAGGTAACAACAATAGAAGATGCTAACGATCTTAGGAGAATGTCACATGAAAAACTCATTGGGTCTTTAATAGCTTATGAGATAAATATGGAAAGGTTGGGAGAATCCTCTAGCAAAAAAAAGCACAGCTATGCTCTCAAGGCCACAGAAGACACCTCTGATGGCATATCAGAAAGTGATAAAAGTAATGAGAGCAGTGAAGATGAAGAAGCTTTCCTCTCCAGAGGACTGCAATGCATGCTAGCTAAGAAGTAATGATCAGTTTATCCCCATGTAATTTAGATAAAATTACATATCTATTTTGGTGATTAACAAAACTAAAAGTTAATCTAACAAGTTTTCCATGAGATCTTAGCACAGGAAATGAATCTCGAAAATCAAGAAAAACTAGTAAGTATCTTCATCCTGTAATACTTAAAGATCAGTTCATATAAATTTTCTAAGTACACATCGATTTCTCTAAATGTTATAACGATTTCATTGCAAGTCATAACGATTTCCACTCATATCGATTTCATGATTTCATAACAATTTCCTTACCCCTATCGAGTTCATTTTTCGTAACGATTCGCTAAGTGATCGCATCGATTTCGATCTCAGAACGATTCGCTAAGTGATCGTATCGATTTCGATCTCAGAACGATTCGCTAAGTGATCACATCGATTTCGATCTCAGAATGATTCGCTAAGTGATCATATGAATTTTGATCTCAGAATGATTCGCTAAGTGATTGTATCGATTTCAGTCTCAGAACGATTCGCTGAATGATCATATCGATTTCGATCTCAGAATGATTCGCTAAGTGATCGCATCGATTTCGACCTCAAAACGATTCGCTAAGTGATCATATCGATTTCGATCTCAGAATGATTCGCTAAGTGATCATATCAATTTCGATCTTAGAATGATTCGCTAAGTGATCTCATCGATTTGATTCTCACAACAATTTGATAAGTGAGAACAACGACTTGTTCTCACAACGAGTTGTCTCTCATAACGATTCGATAAGTTCCACATCGATTTGGTATTTACATCGATTCAACAAGTTACAACAATGACTTGGTCATTCTAACGACTCGATAAGTTACACAACGATTTGCTTGCTGTAACGATTCGATAAGTCACAACAACAACTTGGTCTGTGTAACGATTCGATAAAACAAAACAACGATTTGGTTATAATAATTTGCTTGTAATGATTCATTCTCAAACGATTCACTCTTACAACGATTTCATAAGTGATAGTCACAAAGATTCCATGAATTACAACGACTTGATATTCAAATATCTTGACAAGTCAAAGTCATCCCACATATTTCTCTTACATCCATGCATTAAATATAACCGTACATTTCTCTGCACGATGCATGTCCAGATATCTTCTATTCTTATGCTTCTGCAAGTAATATCATTTTGGAAAGACAGAATGGAATTTCTATTTTGATGTATTCTCACTCTAACATTGACTAACAACAAGAGACAGCTTAGCTGTCTATGTTTTAGCATTTAATGTGTGCAGGTCTCTGACAACGCGACTCTATACAACGTTGGATAAAGTAGAAGCTGGAGGATATCAAGAAGGATTTTCTTCTTATGTGCCTGGAACGTAAAGGACCGTTGACTGCAAAGAAGAACCATGCAGTCTAACGTTCTCTGAACATAGAGACAACGGATACTTCAATGACTACTTTTCAAAAGAAGCAATTCTAAATAGAGAAGTATAGAGAATACTCTACAATTCTTGAAGCCTTAAATTTTAGTTTTCAGAGAGCATCCATAGAGCGAAGCCTCACTCACCATTGTTCAAGCTCTTAGCTCTCTGTGTTTAGTGTAGAACCTTGAGAGAGCTTTTGTCTACTGAGAGTGTTCTTTGTTGTAGATCTTTTCCTCTCAGTCATCACTTCGGATCAAGCATTGTGCTATTAGCTTGGTCCAGGGGCGTATTATCCCTTGAACACATTTTTGTGTTTATTCACTATGTGTTGAAGGAAGACCTGGGGATTCCTAGGTGGTAGTTTTCCCTTCGTGTTGAAGGAAGACCTGGAGGGTTCCAGGGTGGTGTATTCCTCTTCAGGTTGTGAAGAGAAGATCAATTGTGGCTGGGTGTGTAAGCATCCTTGAGGGGGACTGTACCCTTGCGTTGTGAATCCTGAGTTGTTGCTCAGAGACTGGACGTATGACTCCTGTGGAGAGGAGGTCCGAACCAGGATAAAATATTGTGTAGTGTGATTGCTTGCTTTGTGTTTGTTGTTTTCTTTTCACTAACACTAATAATCATCGAAGTGTCTGTTGTGTGAACATTTTTGTGGATAGGTTTAGATAATCAATTTTTAGAATCCCATTCACCCCCCCCCCTCTGGGCTTGCGAGCTGGGCAACAAGTGGTATAAGAGCTAGTCTCTTCGACAAAGAAGAAGATCCAACGATCTGAAGAGAAAAGATCAAATGGCAGCCCAATGTCACTTCGAAGGTCAATCAGTAAATAGGACACTGTTGTTCGATGGTGAAGACTACACATATTGGAAAACAAGGATGGAGTTCTTTCTACATGGACTTGACTATCTGATTTGGTCGATTGTTGAAGAAGGAGATCTTCTAGTCATGAATGAAAAAGATAAATGGACAGAAGATGACAAGTAGAAGATTTTCTTAAACTGCAAGGCCAAAAGCATCCTGTGTTGTGCTCTTAGCAAGAAAGAGTTCAACCGCATATCAGCCTGCAAATTCACTATGGAAATGTGGGAAAAGTTAAGGATCACTTATAAAGGTACTAAAAAGGTCAAAGAAACCAGAATAGATATTCTGGTAACATAGTATGAAAGATTTCAGATGTAGCCCAATGAAACAATTACACAGATGTATATTAGGTTCACCGATATCACAAATGGATTGGCTGGTCTTGGTAAGACGTATCAAATGGGAGATATGGTAAGGAAAATCCTAAGGTCCCTACTAGCCTCGTGGACCCCAAAAGTAACAGCAATAGAAGAGGCTAATGACTTGAAGATAATGTCATTAGAGAAACTCATTGGGTCCCTCATGGCCCATGAGATAAACATGGAGAGGTTGGGAGAATTGTCTAGCATAAAGAAACATACCAACGCTCTCAAAGCAGAAGAAGACACTTCAAAAGAAGGCTCATATAGCCAGGAGAGCATGAACAACAACGAAGATGAAGAAGCACTGCTATCTAGAAGGTTACAACGCATACTAGCTAAGAAAAAGAAATATCAGTCTGGAAGAAAGTACTTCAAGAAGGGAAAAAACTTCAAAAAGCCTGAAGTTAAAGATGCAAAGAAGGCTGAACTGATTTGCTATGAATGCAAGAAGCCCGGACATATCAAAGCTGAATGTCCGAAAGTGAAGAAAAGCGAGTTCAGAAAGAAAGACAGCTCCTGAAGACCCAGAAGATACAAGAAGAAAGGCATGGCAGCAGCCTGGGACAACAGCAGCGACTCTGACAGTGAGTCGAGTTCCAGTGGAGGAGAAGAAGAAGAGGCCAACTTGGCATTCATGTCTAACGTCGATGAAAAGGTAACATCTGACTCGTCCTTTTCTTCATATAACGAATCTGATTCTGATAATTTAGAAGAAGCTTTTAATGAATTATACTGCAAATATAAAGAGGTATGCAAATCACTAAAAGTCAGTAAGAAAAATACTACATGTTTAGAAAATACTAATTCAGATCTAAAATCTGAAATCGAACAACTAGAAAAACAAATCATAGAGCTAAAAAGAAGAAACGAATTGCTATGTGAGGACCTAAAAATAAAAATGAACAATTAGCAAGCTTGGAAAACCAAGAAACAATGAAAAAATTAAAACAGGAAGTTAACACATTAAAAATAGAAAATGAAAAATTATCTAAAAACATAAAATGAAAAATTATCTAGCACACTAGAGAAATTTACAAATGGCAAAACAATCTTAATACTAAAAGGAGCTAGAAGATCTGGTAGAAAGAAACATGGATTAGGCTATACTCCTCCGATAATGAAGATACAACAATGTACCCTAGAATATATCCAACACCTATGTTTATACCCGAACAAGATATCGCATACAAATCAAACTTTAAATATATTCCAAATGAGAAAGTAAGTAAAATATCTTGATGTAGCCATTGCAACAAGTTAGGTCACATTAAAATGACATGTCCAACTAAACATAAAATATGGAGAATTAAAAGGAAAATTGATGATACTAACCAACCAAGACCCAAAAGAACTTGGGTACCTAAAGCTTAGTGTTTTCATTACAGGTAAACCTTCAAGCATCTAAATAGTACTTGGATAGCGGATGCTCAAGGCACATGTCAGGGAACAAAAAACTATTCTCCCATGTTAATGCTGAAGAAGGCACAGTCACTTATGGAGACAATGGAAAAGGGACTGTGATAGGTAGCGGATCAGTAGGGAGTAATGGCAAAACCGTTATCGAAGATGTTCTATGCATCAAAGGATTGAAGCATAACCTTATCAGTATCAGCCAACTGTGTGATAAAGGACATCAAATCAGATTTCAAGAATCAAAATGCAGTATTATGAAGGATGGTGCAGTCATTTTTGAAGCTAACAGAGAAAAGAACCTATATGTACTTTATCTAGATGAACTAAAGGATCATGACATATGTCTGGTAGTAAATAAAGAGCAATCAATAGAACTCTGGCACCGAAGACTGGGCCACTACAGCTTGGATGGCATGAGAAAGTTGATCAAGAGAAGCTTGGTGGAAGGTCTACCCAAGGTAAGTGAAAAAATGAACGGTGTCTGTGGGCCGTGTGCGAATGGAAAGCACACCAAGTCAAAGACTATGGTAACTACCTCTAAACCCTTAGAACTTCTACATATGGATCTATTTGGGCCAATAAGAACCACAAGTTTCGGAGCAAAGAACTTTGGATTTGTTATAGTAGATGACTACTCCAAGTTTACATGGGTATCCTTCTTGGAGCATAAGGATGATACATTCGGAAGCTTTGTCAGGTTCAGTAAGAAGGTGCGGAAAGACAAGAAGCACAACATTATTGGTATTCGATTAGACTATGGAGGAGAATTTCAGAATGAGAAATTTGCCAAATTCTGTGATGATAGAGGGATAGAGCATAACTTCTCAGCACCAAGGACACCACAGCAAAATGGAGTTGCTGAGCGGAAGAATAGAACCCTATTAGATATGGCAAGGACAATGCTATCAGAATATGATTTGCCAAGATATTTCTGGGCCGAAGCCGTGAACACAACATGCTACATCATCAACAGAGTATTGATCAGACCAATCTTGAAGAAGGCTTCATATGAACTATACAAGCAGAAGAAGCCGAAGATCAGCCATTTCAGGACATTTGGATGTCCATGCTTCATCTACAACAACGGCAAAAGTGACCTTGATAAGCTAGATGCAAAATCAGATGATGGTATATTCATGGGGTATGCTTCTAAACCTAAAGGATATAGAGTATTTAATAAGCGTAGTTTATTAATTGAGCAGACAGTACATGTTATGTTTGATGAGACTAACTCTTCCTTGAGAGAGGAAGAAGATAGTGATGTTGATGATGCAGAAAAGTTGTCCAAGAAATTAAAGAACACATCCATCGAGGATAAGGAAGATCCACCCTTGGAAGATCTACAACAAAAGGATACATCACATGATAGTCTCCCAAAAGAATAGAGGTATAAGAAAGATCACCCGCTGGAAAACATCATTGGTGATCCATCGGTTGGGGTAAGAACCAGAGGTAACATAATTCCTTGTGACTACATAGCTTTTGTATCTCAAATGGAGCCTAAGACAGTCAAAGAAGCACTCACTGATGAATCTTGGATATTAGCCATGCAAGATGAAGTTAATCAGTTCAAGAGATAACATGTATGGTCACTTGTTCCGAGACCATCAGATCATCCTGTGATTGGCAACAAATGGGTGTTTAGGAACAAACTGGATAAAGCTGGTGTGATCACAAGAAACAAGGCCAGACTGGTAGCTCAAGACTTCCCAAGAGGAAGGCATAGATTTTGATGAAACCCATACACCAGTAGCTAGACTTGAGGCAATTAGGATTTTACTTGCATATGCTTCTGCATTAAATTTAAAACTCTTTCAAATGGATATAAAATCTACTTTTCTAAATGGTTTTATAAAGGAGGAAATTTATGTAGAACAACCTCATAGTTTTGATGATATTGATTTTCCAAATCATGTATTAAGTTGCATAAAACTTTATATGGTTTGAAACAAGCACCAAGAGCATGGTATGAACGTTTAAGTGCATTTTTATTGAACCATGATTTTATTAGAGGTCAAGTAGATATTACATTATTTGTTAAGTCTAAAGTCAAACATGTATTGCTTGTACAAATTTATGTAGATGATATAATATTTGGTTCTACTGAAGAATCTCTTTGCAAGTATTTTGAAAAGCTTATGCAGGGAGAATTCGAAATGAGCATGATGGGGGAGCTAAACTACTTCCTCGGATTGCGAATCAAGCAAGGAAAGGAAGGAACTCATATTTGTCAAGCCAAATACACCAAGGAACTTTTAATGAAGTTTGGATTTGAAAGCGCCAAGCCACTGTCAACACCAATGAGTACATCAACAAGATTAGACAGTGATAAGGATGGTAAGAAGGTAGATCAAAAGGTCTACAGAGGTATGATAGGTTCATTACTCTATTTAACTGCCAGTAGACCCGACATACTATTTAGTGTATGCATGTGTGCTAGGTATCATGCAGAGCCTAGAGAGTCTCAATAAGTGTCAAAAGAACTTTTAGATACCTGACCAGAACTCATGACTTAGGTCTGTGGTATCCAAAATCATGCGAAATTAATGTAGTAGGATACTCTGATGCTGACTACGCTGGATGCAAAATAGATAGAAAAAGTACCAGTGGTTGTTGTCAATTTCTTACAGGATGTCTGATATCATAGTCCTCAAAGAAGTAAAATTCAGTAGCACTATCTACAGCTAAAGCTCAGTACGTGGCTGCTGGAAGCTATTGTACACAACTCTTATGGATCAAACAGCAGCATGAGGATTTTGGACTAAATATCAAGACAATTCCCTTGCTGTGCGATAACACCAGTGCGATAAATCTCACCAAGAACACAGTTCAGCATTCAAGGACAAAGCATATAGAGGTTAGATATCACTTTATTCGTGATCATGTAGCAAATGGTAATATAGATATTTCCTTTATTGATACTCAAAATCAGTTAGCAGACATCTTCACAAAGGCTTTACCCGAAGTGAGATTTACGTCTCTTAGAAGGGAATTAGGCATGTGCAATTTGTGATAGATTTGTCTGTAAATAACTGAAATAACAATTATTTCAGAATATCAATTATTTTTCCCCTTGAAATTAAGCAAATTCTTTAAATATTGCTTGCTTCATAGTTATCTTTAATGGTTCGTAATTTTAAAAAGGATTTATTCCTATCGAACTAGTATTTTGTCATTTTCTGTCATTATGGCGTTTTCCCCCTTTATCTGATAAAAACCCGAAATCTGTGCCATACCGATTCACCTCCCCCTCTCTTCTCCTTCAACTTGCCTAAGATGATAACCCTATCGACTCCAGCATCGACTCCGTGTGATTTCAAATCCTTCACCTCTTTCCTGCGAGAAATTTCTTGAGGGCTTCTGCTCTAATCTCCATTCTAATCATCCAGAACCTTTCACCATTCAAATCCATGGCAATTTCTGGAGTTTTCGGCACCGTTGGGGGTTATGGAGCTGCGTTCCTCACCGCCGAGCAGCAAGAGAGGTTTACAACTGTGAAGACCAAGCTGTGCGGGAACAAAGCAGTAGATATTGCAGATTTGGAGAAGAATGGAATGCATAGCATCTTAGCAGTCATAGAGAGAATGAAATGGATGAAGTTGGCAACCCTGTCAGAGGTGAGTTATCCAGACCTGGTGAAGGCGTTTTATGTTTGCTTGAAGTCCGAAGAGGACGGGTCTTTGACATCCACTATCAAGGGAACCCAGATTAGGATCACATATGCCTTGTTGGAGTCTTTGTTTGGAGTTTGCACCACCGTCATAGTGGAATACACACTGTCCACATCTAAGCAAAGGGTCTAAGGATTGTTAGTCCCGAGTTCAGATTGAAGGACGGGAAGATAGATATCAACCAGCTGAACACATTCAACCACATTCTGTCTTTTATTGTGTGTCAGATACTGGTCCCTAGGAGTGCCCCCTTTCCTACTTGTACAAAGGCGGACTCCGATATGATGTTCTGGGCTATCCAGAAACAGAGCATAAATATGGCAGAAGTGATTTTAGAAAGAATGAAGTCTGCTCATGCTCAGGTTTGGGACAAGAAAAGTAAATTGAATGTGTCCCTACCTTATGCCCATTTGCTGACTAAAATTTTCCAACATTTTGGTGTTAATCTATCTGGGGTTGTGTTAGAAAAGATGGGACAGGCCATTCACAGCAGAAACATGAAGAAGAGTGGATTTTCTTTGGTTGGTGGTGTGTGGACCAAGACCTCTGTACTTCAGGGTGAGGCCATCATTGGTGAAGCCCAAGAAGTCCAAGAAGAGGCAGTTCCAGTAATTGTAGCAGCAGTAGTACCAGATGCTCAAATTGAGCAAGAAGATGCAAGGGCAGAAGCACCAAGCATTCAAGAACAACAGGTACAAATACATGTGGTTCAAGAAGAATCAGTAGCGGCAGCAGGAGTAGATGTCCAAGGCAATGAAGCCGAAATCAGAATTGAAGACTCAATGGCAAGTAGCAGTAGGATTGAAGATACTCCTCAAGAGAATATTGAGCCAGTTGAGGGAGCTTCAGAGGCTATCAACCCCAACACAGTTTTGGCATATGTTCTTAGAAGTGTGCTGGAATACATTTCGAGCACTCAGGGGGAGCCTGAATAGTCCTGTGAACCAACAGCCGATGTTGTGGCATCTGGCCACATTCAAGAAACTGTCATGGAGGATGCTCCTATTCAAGGGGAGCAAGAAGAAGAAAATGTTCCAGTTGATACTCATATGGTTGATGCTCCTATTCAGGGGGACCAGTCAATTGAGAAGGAAGCAACATCTCAGGGGGAGCACACTGCTAGTGTCCCCGTTGATGATCAGTTCAGAGAGGCATTGTGGAGAGTGCCTCAGATGATGCAAATGTTGATCATGTGGAACCCATTGCTAGGGCAAATGACAAATGGAAGGAAGTAGCTTCTGAGATTCCCCTCTTGACCAGGAGGCCTCATCAGAGGCAGAGGAAGAAGAAATTGAAGATCAATATGAAGCCCTTAGTTGCTAGAATGGATGAACAAGGAAAGATCCTATGCTCTGTGCAATCTGATATTGCTTCTATCTTTATAAGCCATAGTACTTCAGCTAAGGAGATGGGCATGGTCAGAAATGCAGTTAGATGGGTGCGAAGTGAGCTTATTAGCATTAAGGAGTCTATTGCTGCACTTGCAGATTTGGTGAGGGCACAGTCCACAAATGCCCCTCCCGCTTCTTCTCCTGCTTCTTCTCATGCAGAACCAGTCTGCAGTTCTGGGCCTTCAGAGGCCAGGCGACAAGATGCTGGGCCATCAGGGCTAATTTCAGAAGAACTAGCAGGGCCATCCGGGCCACAGGTTGTTGAAGAGGTAGCAATTGCAGTGCAGGATCATGTTGAAGCTGTAAAGACTGGGCCACCAGGGCCAATAGAGGATGTTTCTCGGCCAACAGGGCCAGTGGTTTCTGAGGGTGAGATTCCAAGAGTAGAAGAACCAGCTGTAGCTCCAGAAGCCCCTAATCCTTCTCCTGTTGCAACTCTGGCCCCTCCTTCACCTCCATCTTCCTCCACAGCACCACCAGCACCTATCCCTTTCAAACAACCCATGCCTCGCACCATCTCTTCCCCAACACCATTTCCTTCCCAATCCACTTCATCTTCTGTCTCCTCCACTATCATACCTCCACCTTCATCTTCTGTTGAGGTTCCTCCAGCTTCTTCATCCGCTAGAGCCTCTTTCTCTGGTCCCCCCTCTTCAGGACCATCTGATATCTCTTCTATTTCTCCACAATCATTCCTTCATCCTCCTACTCCTCCCTCCTTTATTACCTTTATACCTGAAAGTACACAACTTGCAAGTGCATTTCTCAATAAATTCGAGGATGAGTTGGAACTTAACACACTCACCTCAGTCCTGGTAGTTGCCTCTCATGTCCACATGACTGGTTCTCCTAGTCCTGTCCCTAAAAAGAGGAAACTCTCAACAACTCTTGCTCATCCCTCCGAACCCAAATTTCCTCTTCTTTGGTTTTCCCTTACTGTTGACAATCGAAGGAAACCAATCTATTTTGAATATCTCCAAAAGTGTATCCTTGCCACCATTTTTGGTGTTCCTTTTCTCAATCTAACTGATCACCTCAATGTTGTCCCTCCCTATTGCCACATCTCCAAGGCTGATCAATCCAAAATCTTCCAAATGGCTGAATGCAAGTCTGAAGATCAGTGGGCCAAGGGGCACAAGCCTATCTACAGAAAGTTTCTACTTGAAAAGTCAGATCAGTTTCCACCCACTCACCCTCTCTCAATGGTTTGTCCTTCATCACCAAGCACTCTGGGAACCCTTTATCCATAAGGAAATCAGACTCATTCGGCACTTCCAGCTCTACAATGACCATCGTTATCTCAACAAGTTACCTGAAGTGCAGTTGGGTCAATTCCAGGGAGCCATTGCTTTGCTCAAAATTGAAAATCCAGTTAATTGCTCCTTCAAAGCGGATTTTGCTACCCTGGAAATGCCATAAATTGTATTTCTTCCAAAGTTACACTCCTTGGTCATGGACTCCTCAGTTGGTTCTACTATTTTCAGATATTTGCTCGTCAATGGGAAGAACCTCAGCTCAGCAAGGTCGCCTTCCTTCCTTCCAATGATTCCTCTTCAAGGATTTTCATCTGGGCCATATCTCATCTGAGGTTCTTGCTCCTCTACCATCAGAATGTGAAAGGCTGTCTCCCACCGACTGGGAAAAGCATTATAATCAATCCGCTATTCAGTTGGAAACTCTGAATAGCTCGTTGTTCAAGGCAGGCAAGCCCCCTCTCTCAACTGAAGCATTCTTAGACTTAAATTCTATCAATCCGGTTGAGGAGCTTTTGTTTAGTGGGTAGAGCATTACAAAGTCTTTCTCTCCTTGAAAAAGGAACCGAAGGACAGTCAAATTTTCTATCCAGTTTCTATTGATCAATTCCTTCAGCGTGTCGATTTTGGAAAAAGTAGTTTCTACAAATTCACTATTGATCGGGATCACTATGCCCGCTTCTTAGCAGAACAGCGGTAGCTTCATATCAAATGAATGATTCCTGATATGGGATCCTCCTATTCCATTGAATGTGGGGTCTTTAAGCAAATTTTGAAGACCAGGAGCTTAAGGCTTGGGACATCATTCCCGGCATGCCTCTCTTTTTTCTCCTGCTGTCTACCGCCCTGTACCCTCTCAGGATCAATGAAATAATTCCTTACTCCCACTCTTCTTTTCTCTCCATCTTTGTCTCAGTATTTTATATTTTTGCTTAATAACAAAAAGGGTGAGAAATATAGTGTTTATGAAATACATTTCTCATTTTATTTCTGTGGATTCACTTAAATTTATTTCATGAACATCTATGAATTTTTTATGTTCTGTCATCACCAAAAAGGGGGAGATTGATGATTAGTTTATCCCCATGTAATTTAGATAAAATTACATATCTATTTTAGTGATTAACAAAACTAAAAGTTAATCTAACAAGTTTTCCATGAGATCTGAGCACAGGAAATGAATCTTAGAAAATCAAGAAAAACTAGTAAGTATCTTCTTCTTGTAATACTTAAAGATCAGTGCATATAAATTTTCTAAGTACACATAGATTTCTCTAAATGTTATAACGATTTCATTGCAAGTCATAATGATTTCCACTCATATCGATTTCATGATTTCGTAACAATTTCCTTACCCCTATCGAGTTCATTTTTGTAACGATTTGCTAAGTGATCGCCTCAATTTCGATCTCAGAACGATTCGCTAAGTGATCGTATCGATTTCGATCTCAAAACGATTCACTAAGTCATCGTATCGATTTCGATCCAGAATGATTCGCTAAGTGATCGCATCGATTTCGATCTCAGAACGATTCGTTAAGTGATCATATCGATTTCGATCTCAGAATGATTTGCTAAGTGATCGTATCAATTTCGATCTCAGAACGATTCGCTGAGTGATCGTATCAATTTCGATCTCAGAACGATTCGCTAAGTGATCGCATCGATTTCGATCTCAGAACGATTCGATACGTGATCATATCGATTTCGATCTCAGAATGATTCGCTAAGTGATCGTATCGATTTCGATCTCAGAACGATTCGCTAAGTGATCGCATCGATTTGATTCTCACAACGATTTGATAAATGTGAACAACAATTTGCTCTCACATCGATTTTGTTTCACATCGATTTGATAAGTGAGAATGACGACTTGGTCTCACAATGATTTATCTCTCATAACGATTCGATAAGTTCCACATCGATTTGGTATTTACATCGACTCGACAAGTTACAACAACAACTTGGTCATTATAACGACTCGATAAGTTACACAACGATTTGCTTGATGTAACAATTCGATAAGTCACAACAACGACTTGGTCTGTGTAACAATTCGATAAAACAAAACAACGATTTGGTTATAACAATTTGCTTGTAATGATTCATTCTCAAACGATTCACTCATACAATGATTTCATAAGTCATACTCACAAAAGATTGCATGAATTATAACGACTTGATATTCAAATATCTTGAGAAGTCAAAGTCGTCCCACGTATTTCTCTTACATCCATGCATTAAATACAACCGTACATTTCTCCACACGATGCATGTCCAGATATCTTCTATTCTTATGCTTCTGCATGTAATATATTTTTGGAAAGACAGAATGGAATTTCTATTTTGATGTATTCTCATCTAACGTTGACTGACAACAAGAGACAGCTTAGCTGTCTTTGTTCTAGCATTTAATGTGTGCAGGTCTCTGACAACACGGCTCTATACAACATTGGATAAAGTAGAAGCTGGAGGATATCAAGAAGGATTTTCTTCTTACGTGCATGGAATGTAAAGGACCGTTGACTGCAAAGAAGAACTATGTAGTCTAATGTTCTCTGAACATAGAGACAACGGTTACTTCAATGACTACTTTTCAAAACAAGATATATATTAAAGACTGATGCTCCAGAAGAAGCAAGTCCGAATAGAGAAGAATAGAGAATATTCTACAATTTTTGAAGCCATCAATTTTAGTTTTCGGCGAGCATCTGAGGAGCGAAGCCTCACTCACCATTGTTCAAGCTCTTAGCTCTCTGTTTCTAGTGTAGAACCTTGAGAGAGCTTTCGTGTACTGAGAGTGTTCTTGGTTGTAGATCTTTTCCTCTCAGTCTTCGCTTCAGATCAAGCATTGTGATATTAGCTTTGTTCAGGGGCGTATCATCCCCTGAACACATTTTTGCGTTTATTCCCTTCGTGTTGAAGGAAGACCTGGGGATTCCTGGGTGGTAGTTTTCCCTTCGTATTGAAGGAAGACCTGGAGGGTTCTAGGGTGGTGTATTCCTCTACGAGTTGTAAAGATAAGATCAGCTACGGCTAGGTGTGTAAGCGTCCTTGAGGGGGACTGCACCCTTGGGTAGTGAATCCTGAGTTGTTGCTAAGGGACTGGACGTAGGACTCATGTAGAGAGGAGGTCCGAACCATGATAAAATCTTGTGTAGTGTGATTGCTTGCTTTGTGTTTCTTGTTTTCTTTTCACTAACACTAACAATCATCGTAGTATCTGTTGTATGAACATTTTTGTGAACAGGTTTAGATAATCAATTTTTAGAATCCCATTCACTCCCCCTCTGGGCTTGCTAGCTGGGCAACAAGAAGAAATACCAGTCAGGAAGAAGGTATTTCAAGAAAGGTAGAGAGTTGAAAAGATCTGAAGGTAAAGAACTCAAGAAATTTGAACCAATATGCTACGAATGTAAGAAGCCTGGACACATCAAGGCTGAGTGTCCAAAACTAAAGAAGATGGAGTTCAAGAAGAAGGATAACATGTAGAAATTCAAGAAATACAAGAAGAACGCTACGGCTGCTGCATGGAACAATGAGAGTGACTTAGACAGTGAGTCTAGCTCCAATGAAGAAGAAGAAGAAAAGGCCAACCTAGCCTTCATGGCAAAAATCGATGATAAGGTAACTTCTGACTCATCCTTTACATCTTGCAATGAATCAGATTTAGATAGTTTGGAAGATGCTTTTAATGAACTATACAATAAATATAAAGACGTCTGTAAACTATTAAAAACAACTAAGAAAAATTATGCATGTCTTGAAATAAGTAACTCAGATCTAAAATCTAAAACTGAACAATTAGAAAAATAAATTTCTGAACTAAAAAGAAGAAATAAGAAATGAACTGCTATGCGAAGATATAAAAACTAAAAATAAAAAGATATCAAACTTAGAAAATCAGGAAACCACAAGCAAACTTAAAAGTGAAATTAACATATTAACAAAAGATAATGAATATTTAACAGCTACAATTGAGAAATTCACAATTGGAAAATCTTCCTTAATATTAAAATGAGCAAGAAGAGCAGATACGAAGAAATATGGTTTAGGATATACTCCACCAGATAATGAAGAAACTATCATTCATCCTAAAATCTATCCAACGCCAAAATTCATAGCTGAACAAAATCCTAACTATAAATCAAATAATAATAAAACTATAAACCAAAGAAGATAATAAACAATATTCCTTGATGTACACATTGTAATAAATTATGCCACACTAAAATAACCTGTACAACCAAACACTTAAAATGGATTCCAAAAAGAAACTATGAAGAAGCTAACCAACAAGGACCCAAAAGAACTTGGTTACCTAAATTTCATTGATTTATTGCAGGGAAGCCTTAAAGAATCAAAGTGGTTGTAGCAACCTAGATTTTTTTAAAAATAAAAATTTAATAATAATAAAAGTAATTAGAAAATCAAAGAAAAGAGAATTAAATAAAACCCATTAAATGAAAAGAAGTAGTGGGCTTTGTTAAATGGACCCATTAGAAATTAGTGGGTCAAAATCGGAATTTTTAAAAGGGGAATAATAGAAAAATACACTAAATTCGTAACTTAATTATTACATAAATAGAAAAGAGGCATGTATTGTATTAAATAAGAAGTTTGAGTTGGATTTTGATTCCTAAACCTACCCTAGTAGCTTGGCCATGAATTTAGCTCCCATCCTAACCCAATTAGAAGTTCTCAAGCTTGGAAAGGGTGAGAGAAATAGGAAATCCAGAAATTTAATAGTAATTAGAGTCCTATTAGGGAATAGAAACCCAAGAGACATAAATACTCTCTTAAAGCTCCATGGTCGGCCCTAGCTCGTTGCCTAGGACGAGGAGAATTCGTGGGGAGAAGAACTTCTCAAAGCTTTCAACCATGTTCTTCAAGTTCTAGCCCTAGAAGAGGAAAACGATCAAATGTAGGCATTCTCACGAGCAAAACTAAATCAATTTCATCTGTAGGTTGATCTAAACCTCAAGATTCAAAGCCCTCTTGTCTC
This sequence comes from Colocasia esculenta, assembly GCA_014218235.1. Taxonomy (NCBI): domain Eukaryota; kingdom Viridiplantae; phylum Streptophyta; class Magnoliopsida; order Alismatales; family Araceae; genus Colocasia; species Colocasia esculenta. The sequence continues at coordinate 48,110,271 of CM024761.1, read as the reverse complement.
ATGTTCTTCCATCAAGCAAATATTTTGTTCTTATGTTTCAATGTTCTATAAACACCATGACCCCGAACCCTCTTTTTAATTCTTGATCTCCATGTATACTAAACCCCATGCTATGAAATTTTTATAGGAAATACTGATGATACTTAGGCTTCTTTTGCCCTGAAAGCCCTAATTTTCATCAATCCAATCTTGCGAATTAAATCGTTGATCTCAACTATGTACTGTTCCATGTTCACCATGAATACCCGTGATTAAAGCATGTCTAAACCCTGTCTGTTTTCTGATTTTCTGAATCATTTAGATAGTCGAGATTAATCAATGTCTGTTTTCTGATCAATTTAGAATGCTTTAATCACGAGATTGATAGCATTGACTACACGATTAGTTATGATTTTCTGAACGACCCTGTGTCAAAATAGGGTAAGTTTGATCTGCAATCCAAGGCTTGTCTTTTCCCTGTCGGACTCAGGCGCAGGACCTGAGAACGTGACAGCCCGATAGGCCACGTTCTCAGGGCTATCGCGACAGCATCTCCCATCGTGATCTGATCATGACAGGATACCCCGTCGCGATCTGCCTGCTCGAATTGACAAGGCCATCGCGTGCTGTACAAGACCCCGACGCGATCACTTCTGACCTTGTCACGACCATTACAAGGGTCCGTCGCGATCTCAGCTTTTTGCATGAAAACCCACATGTTTGCAAGTTTTATTGTTATACAGTCACCCCATGTCCTATTAACTGTCTTGTACACAGAAAAATGAAGTTGTAATTATTGAATATATTTTAATTAACTCAAGTTAATCACATTATCTATCTTGTCCATGATTTTCTCATAACACTTGCACACACTTTGAACCATCCAAATATGGCCTAACTTGGCATGTAAATATATCATAATACATCTGATAATTTATGTAATTAAATTGCCCTACTTTAAATAAGACTTGTCTTCGTTTCTCGCGTTGTTTTGAGAATACTGTTATCGACGCTCCACTGTTCTAGAATTCCTCTAGAACGTCGAGCACTTGTTTCTATATACACACTCTCTCTTGACTTAGACGAACTCTCCGTCGGATACTCCTTCTTCCGGACTAGTGAATCCTTGTTCAAGGCCTTCGTAAGTCTCCTCTGTCCATGGATTCCCACATGGTCAACGAGCTAGTTGTACCCTAACACCTATGATACCCTTTAGGGATCAACATGATCTAAACGGCTATTAGAAGTTCGCTATTATCTTGAATCACGCCGAACCTCTGGACCTGTGCTTAACATGGCCAGTGGAAGGGCCGTGAGTTCCACCTGACTGCCAACACTAAGGGCGCGTGTTGTGCAACTGCTACTATCGCTCGTTACTCGATGTTTCATGTGCAATGTCCACTAGTTCTCATCTATACTCTACTCGCTCATCTATTCACGTTCACTCTACTATCTCGTCTATTCATCTTGTACTCTCATCTATTTCTTGGTACTCTATATTGGCCATTGACTGATTGTCTAAAGATAAACAATATAACTAATGCCTGGCAATATATAAAGGGCTTGATCTTGTCCTATGATGTGCGCCCGAAAGTGCTATTGCCCATGGGAGTTAAATGATCAGAGTTTTTGACATTACACTCGAGTGCTATCAATCTCGACTATCTAAATGACAATCAAAAGTGCTATGTTCTCTCGTTGTCTATCAACAAAAGTGATATACTATACCCGTTGTGCTATTGCTATACTTTGTGCCATGGCCATCTTGATATTTGTGCTATACTCGACACTTGTGCTATCTTTAGAAAGCTTGTGCTATTTCCATCATGCACTATCCTGCTATCTTTTACTTGACTCTCTCGCTCTATCATTAGTTACTCTGCCTTTTAATACATTAATCATTTAAATCCTACTTGACTATTGAGATTTAAGTCCTACTAGGCCGTTATTGCTCACCCTGCATTATTTGTCGTTGTGTTCTCAGGTGGGACCTAGGATGACACATACAATCAAGAGGACGGGAATGACCAAGAGTGAAGTCATCAGTACCCTAGTGTCTTAGTATTATGATTAGAGTGTTAGTTTAGTCTTTTACTTTTATTTCAATGTAATTGGGCCCTATAGAATGGCTCTACTATTCGTGGTTATAACTAAACATTTGAAATGTTATTCATGAGAAGTATTATTTAGTATTATTCATTGTGCAATGGTTTGATGTCTAGTACTTACTTTGTACCTGTTTACTTACAACTGCCTCGCGTTTCGATATTCCGCGTCGGGGCGTGACAGTTTTGTGGTATCAGAGCCTAGGTTATTCTTATGTATAGGATGATCTAGGTTAACTTGCCTCGACTAGAGTCAATTATCCTACCTATGTGAGTTGTGGTTAGAGCCAAGGGTAAATAGCTAAAAATGAACTCACACACGCACGAATTAAATTCCACATCAATATCATGACAATAAGTTATTTTGTAGGAACTAAGCAATCAAGATGACTGTTGAACATGCTCAAATGAAGGGCATGCAACAAACCATTCAATAACTGACGCGCACAATCATGCAAGCTACCCAAGGAGGTGGTAATCGTGGTGACGCAGGCGACCTGCATTGTAACTTCAGGAGTCTGAACCCACCTAGGTTCAGTGGATGCACGAATCCGGATGAAGCTGACCACTGGCTAAAGGAAACAGAAAGGATCTTTTGTGTTATGCAATGTGCAGCAGGGTATAAGCTGCTACTAGCCACATTTCAACTTGAGAAGGACGCCCGCGCTTGGTGGGAGTCAGTGGAAGCGACCCGAGATAATGGTCAGTTCACCTGGAACAAATTCAAGGAAGCTTTCAACTCCAAGTACTTCTCCGAGCATGTCCAAGAAAGGAAGGTTGCGGAATTCGCTGCTCTTAAACAGCGGAGCTTGACTGTGGCCGAATATGAAGTCCAATTTTCAAGGCTGGCACGCTATGCTGCACACCTACTGAATACTAAAAGAATTAAGGCTAAGTGCTTTCTCAACGGCCATAAGCCACAATATAATACCCAATTGGCCCCTCTCGACATCTAGACCAACGCCGAGATGGTAAAGAAGGCCCAACTACTAGAAGACGCTACGGACTTAACCGACCGTATCAAAGGGAAGTTTGTGAAGAAGGAAATGACCTCAGGGCAAGCATCTACTACACCAAACAATGGCAAGAAGCATCCCTTCAACATCACGGAGGGACACAGCCAAGAAAGGAAACCTAAAACTATTGTCCCCAACTCTCCAACAAAAAGTAACTGCAAGCACTGTGACAAGCCAGGTCACACCGCTGACGAGTGCTGGAGGAAAGCCGGCGCATGTCTGCACTCTGGAAGCCGTGAGCACTGCATCCCCGAGTGCCCACTATTGAAAGAACATGAGAGGCGCCCTAATGCACCTATGAAATAAGGCCGACTATATGCCCTGCACAATGAAGAGCCCACTGAGGAAGGTGGCATGGTAGAAGGTACCCTACAAGTTTTCTCCTTATCAACTTTATTTTTATTTGATACTGGAGAAACTCATTCATTTATATCTCAACACTTTACTGATACCCTGACTGCAAAACCTATATCCATGGGTTGTGAGTTCTCTGTCACAACGCCACTAGGAGAAAAGGAGAAATTGAACAAATACTTTCCCTCTGCCGATGTAATGATCCGAGACCATAACCTAAAAGTCGACCTGGTGTGCATGCCCATGGAAGGCCATAATTTAATTTTGGGAGCCGATTGGTTGTCCACTTATGGGACAAATGTCGATTGTAAGAAAGGAAGGGTGACATTTAGTGACTTTCCTAAATTGGCATTCTCTGGGATTAGACATAAGAGACGGATGTCTCTAATGTCCGCCATAAAAGCCCATAACATGATAAGGAAAGGTTGTTTTGCTTTTCTTGTAGCCGTAGTAATTGAAAAGAAGGGTTCTAAGATAGAAGACATCCACGTAGTCCAGGATTTCCCCGATGTGTTTCCTGGAGATTTGCCAGGGATTCCCCTAGAACGAGATTTCAACTTTGCCATACAGTTGATCCCGGAGCTGCCCCGGTATCACGACAACCGTACCGGATGTCACCTGCCGAGCTAAAGGAGTTGAAGATGCAGCTGATGGAGCTATTAAAGAAGGGGTTCATTAGACCAAGTACTTCCCAATGGGGAGCACTTGTGCTATTCGTCAAGAAGAAAGATGGATCAATGAGGCTGTGCATCGACTATCGTCAACTCAATCAACTGACCATCAAGAACAAATACCCATTGCCCAGTGTCGATGAACTATTTGACAAATTATCAGAAGCTCAATATTTCTCGAAGATTAATCTTCGATCTGGCTATCACCAAATGAGGATCAAGGATGACGATATCTTTAAAACGGCTTTCAAGAGCAGGCATGGACAATATGAATTTGTCGTTATGCCTTTTGGTCTAACTAATGCTCCTGCAGTCTTCATGCAACTCATGAACAACATATATCGGCCATACCTTGACAAGTTCGTGGTCGTCTTCATCGACGCCATCGTCATTATTTTAAAGACCAAGGAAGAGCATGAAGAACACTTGAGGATTGCACTGCAAGTCTTGCGAGACAACAAACTGTACGCAAAGCTGAGCAAGTGTGAATTCTGGCTCGAAGAAGTGTCCTTCTTGGGCCATGTCATCTCAAAGGACGGTATCTCAGTTGATCCCTCCAAAGTCGAAGTTGTACTCAATTGGGAGAGACCAACCAATGTCACAGAAATCAGAAGCTTCTTAGGAATGGCTGGCTACTACAGGCGGTTCATTAAGGACTTCTCCAAGATTACTGTTCCTCTCACATGACTAACACGAAAGGAGAATCCATACTCTTGGAGTAATGAGTGTGAGAAAAGTTTCCAAACTCTTAAAGATTGTCCTACCTCAGCACCTGTTCTCGCTTTGCCAATTGAGGGAGAATGTTTCTCTGTCTACACCGATGCCTCAGGGATTGGGCTAGGTTGTGTATTGATGCAAAAGGAGAAGGTTATTGCTTATTCTTCAAGACAACTAAAGACACATGAAGTTAACTACCCTGTGCATGATCTAGAGTTGGCTGCTGTGGTCTTCACCTTCAAGATCTAAGGACATTATTTGTATGGTGAAAAATTCACTATCTACTCAGACCATAAAAGCCTGAAGTACTTATTCTCCTAGAAGGAACTCAACATGAGACGGAGAAGATGGCTAGAATATCTGATGGATTTCAACTTCAACATCCAATACCATCCAGGCAAAGGTAATGTCGTGGCTGATGCTCTTAGTAGGAAGCCAATGGCATCTGTTGCAAGTCTAGTCCTTGGCGAGATGCAACTACTAGAACAATTTGCAAGGTTAGACTTAACTATTGAAGGTAGAGATGATCGAGTCTTGATTGCCAATATCAAGATTCAATCCGACTTGCTGGAAGAGATTAAAACCCAACAAGATAAAGTTTTGGTGGCCGAACATGAAGAGAGAGGTAGCTGAACATGCCGTACACTGCCTTACTTGCCAACAAGTAAAAGCGGAACACTTGCGCCCTACTGGTGTACTCAGAGCGCTAGATAGTCCAGAATGGAAATGGGAAAGTATTGGCATGGACTTCTTCATGGGTTTACCCAAGACTCGTGGTGGACTCGACACCATATGGGTCATTATTGACTAACTAACCGAATCTGCCCACTTCCTACCCATAAAGAGTAAGTGGTCGGTAGAAGTACTAGCTGCCTTATATGTCTAAGAGATTGTAAGACTACATGGAGTTCCATCATCCATAGTCTTGGATCGAGATCCGAGATTTACTTCTCAGTTTGGGAAAGGACTGCAAGGTGCATTGGGTACTAAACTCAACTTTAATGTTGCATTCTATCCACAAGCTAATGGGCAAACTAAAAGAACCAACCAAATAGTGGAAGACATGTTGAGAGCTTACACTATAGACTTCCAAGAATATTGGAACGAGCACCTACCCCTTATTGAGTTCTCCTATAACAACAGTTACCAGGCGAGTATTAAGATGGCACCGTTCGAAGCACTTTACAGAAGAAATTGTAGATCTCCTGCATGCTAGAATGAGGTGGGAGAACAACAATGGCTAGGCCCAGACATGGTGCAAAATACAACCTGGGACATTCAGGTGATTAGAGACCAACTTAAGACTGCTCAGTCCAGACAAATGAGCTATGCCGACAAAAGAAGGCGGGACTTAGAATTCCAAGTCAGTGATCATGTATTCTTAAAGGTGTCACCTACTCGTGGCATCCAAAGATTTGGTGTGAAAGGAATACTCAATCCTAGATTTATCGGTCCCTATGAAGTACTCGAAAGGATTGGTGAGGTTGCATACCGACTGGCGTTGCCACCGGATCTGGCATGTGTACACAATGTGTTCCTTGTGTCCATGCTCAGGAAATATGTATACGATCCTACACACATCATTCGTCACGAGAAGTTGGTGTTGAACAGGGACACGACATATTAAGAAAGGCCAGTCAAGATGTTAGAACAGAAGGTATAACAGCCCAGGATTCGTCCCATTCATGTGGTTAAAGTCTTATGGAATAACCGCGGAGTGGAAGAAGCCACATGGGAACCGGGAGGAACCATCAAACGGAACTACCCCGATCGTTTCGGTAAGACATTCCCTCCATTATGATCATATGAATTTGGGGACCAAATTCATTTTTAAGAGGGGGAGGATGTAGCAACTTGGATTTTTCGGAAAATAAAAATTTAATAAAAATAAAAATAAAACAATTAGAAAATCAAATAAAAGAGAATTAAATAAAACATATTAAATGAAAAGAAGTAATAGGCTTTGTTAAATGGACACATTAGAAATTAGTGGGCCAAAATAGGAATTTTTAAAAGGGGAATAATAGAAAAATACCCTAAATTCGTAATTTAATTATTACTTAAATAGAAAAGAGGTATTTAATACATTAAATAAGAAGTTTGAGTTGGATTTGGATTCCTAAACCTACCCTAGTAGCTTGGCCACGAATTTAGCTCCCATCCTAAGCCAATTAGAAGTTCTCAAGCTTGGAAAGTGTGAGAGAAATAGGAAATCCTGAAATTTAATAGTAATTAGAGTCCTATTATGGAATAAAAACCCAAGAGACATAAATACTCTCTTAAAACTCCATGGCTGGCCGTAGCTCATTGCCAAGGGTTTCTGGACTAGGAGGAGAGGCCAAGGAAGAGGAGAATTCATGGGGAGAAGAACTTCTCAATGCTTTCAACCCCGTTCCTCAAGTTCTAGCCCTAGAAGAGGAAAACGATCAAAGGTAGGCATTCTCACGAGCAAAACTAAATCAATTTCGTCTGTAGGTTGATCTAAACCTCAGGATTCAAAGCCCTCTTGTCTCATATTTTTCCATCGAGCAAATCTTTTATTCTTAATTTTCAAAGTTCTGTAAACACCATCACCTCGAACCCTCTTTTAATTCTTGATCTCCATGTATACTAAACCCCACGCTACGAAATTTTTATGGGAAATACTGATGATAGTTAGGCTTCTTTTGCCCTGAAAGCCCTAATTTTCATCCATCCTATCTTGTGATATAAATCGTTCATCTCAACTATGTACTGTTCCATGTTCACCATGAATACTCGTAATTAAAGCATGTCTAAACCCTGTCCATTTTCAAATTCGAAATTACTGTAAGTACCTATGTGAGTCTAGATCAATTTGCAACTAGTTTCATGATTTTTCATCGACTACACGATTAGTTATGATTTTCTGAATGACCCTATGTCAAAATAGGGTAAGTTTGATCTGCAATCCAAGGCATGTCTTTTCCCTATCGGACTCAGGCGCAGGACCTGAGAACGCGACAGCCCGATAGGCCGCGTTCTCAGAGCTATCACGACAGCATCTCCCGTCATGATCTGATCGTGACAGGATACCCCGTCGCGATCTGCCTGCCCGAACTCACAAGGTCGTCGCGTTATGTACAAGACCCCGTCGCGATCTCTTTTAACCCTGTCTCGACCCTTACAAGGGTCCGTCGCGATCTCAGCTTTTTACATGAGAACCAACCTGTTTGCATGTTTTATTGTTATACAGTCATCCCATGTCCTATTAACTTTCTTGTACACAGGAAAATGAAGTTGTAATTATTGAATATATTTTAATTAATTCAAGTTAATCACATGATCTATCTTGTCCATGATTTTCTCATAACACTTGCACACACTTTGAAGCATCCAAATATGGCCTAACTTGGCATGTAAATATATCATAATACATCTGATAATTTATGTAATTAAATTGCCCTACTTTAAATAAGACTTGTCTCCGTTTCTCGTGTTGTTTTGGGAATACCGTTATCGACGCTCCAGTGTTGTAGAATTCCTCTAGAACGTCGAGCACTTGTTTCTACATACACAATCTCTCTTGTCTTGGACGAACTCTGCGTCGAATACTCCTTCTTCCGGACTAGTGAATCTTTGTTCAAGGCCTCCATAAGTCTTCTCTGTCCATGGATTCCCATATGGTCGACGAGCAGGTTGTACCCTAACACCTATGATACCCTTTAGGGATCAACATGATCCAAACGGCTATTAGAAGTTTGCTCTTATCTTGAATCATGCCGGACCTCTGGACCTGTGCTTAACATGGCCAGTGGAAGGGCCGTGAGTTCCACTTGACTGCCAACACCAAGTGCGGGTGTTGTGCAACTACTACTATCGCTCGTTACTCGACGTTTCTTGCGCAATGTCCACTAGTTCTCATCTATACTCTATTCGCTCATCTATTCACGTTCACACTACTATCTCGTCTATTCATCTAGTACTCTCATCTATTTCTTGGTACTCTATATTGGCCATTGACTGATTGTCTAAAGATAAACAATATAACTAATGCCTGGCAATATATAAAGGACTCGTATAGTACTGGGATGTGCGCCCGAAAGTGCTAGCTCTCATGGGAGTTAAATGATCAGAGTGTTTGACATTACACTCGAGTGCTATATATCTTGACTATCTAAATGACAATCAAAAGTGCTATGTTCTCTCGTTGTCTATTGACAAAAGTGCTATACTATACTCGTTGTGCTATTGCTATACTTTGTGCTATTTGTGCTATGGCCATCTTGCTATTTGTGCTATACTCGACACTTGTACTATCTTTAGAAAGCTTGTGCTATTTCCATCATCCGCTATCCTGCTATCTTTTACTTAACTCTCTCGCTCTATCATTAGTTACTCTGCCTTTTAATACATTAATCATTTAAAGCCTACTTTACTATTGAGATTTAAGTCCTACTAGGCATTATTGCTCACCCTACGTTATTTGTCATTGTGTTCTCAAGTGAGATCGAGGGTGACACATACACTCAAGAGGACGGGAACGACCAGGAGTGAAGTCATGAGTACCCTAGTGTCTTAGTATTATGATTAGAGTGTTAGTTTAGTCTTTTACTTTTATTTCAATGTAAGTGGGCCCTATAGAATGGCTCTGATATTAGTGGTTGTAACTAGACATTTGGAAAGTTATTAATGAGAAGAATTATCTTTTGTATCATTCATTGTGCAATGGTTTTATGTCTAGTACTTACTCTGTACCCGTTTACTTGCAACTGCCTCGCATTCCGATATTCCGCATCGGGGTGTGACAGTGGTACCTGGACAGCGGGTGCTCAAGGCATATGATAGGTAACAAGAAACTGTTCTCACATATAAAAAATAAAAAAGGTACAATAACCTATGGTGATAATGGAAAAGGGTTGGTAATTGGTTGCGGATCCATTGGAAGCCAAGATAGAATCCTGATAGAAGATGTTCTTTGTGTCAAAGGACTCAAGCACAACCTCATCAACATCAGTCAACTGTGCGACAAGGGTCATCAGATCAAATTTCAGGAATTGAAGTGTTTGATCATCAAGGATGGTACAACTATTTTTGAAGGAAGCAGAGAAAAGAATGTATATATACTACATCTAGTAGAGTTAAAGGATCAAGACAATTGTCTAGCAGTAAGTAAAGAGCAGAATGCTGAATCGTGGCACATAAGATTAGGGCATTGCAGCTTGGATGGAATAAGGAAGCTTATCAAACATGATCTAGTGGAAGGTCTACCAAATATAAACTCAAGAATAGACAACATCTGTGAACCATGTGCAAAAGGAAAGCATGCAAGATCATCTTTCAAATCCAAGACAATAGTCACCACCTCTAAACCACTAGAACTGGTTAATCTGGATTTGTTTGGACCAATGAGAACAACTAGCTTCGGAGGAAAGAATTTCGATTTTGTTATAGTAGATGATTATTCTAGATTTACATGGGTATCATTTCTTGAGCATAAAGATGATACATTTGAGAGTTTTGTGAAGTTCAGTAAACTTGTTCAGAAAGATAAGAAGTACAATATCATTAGTATCCGATCAGATCATGGAGGAGAGTTTCAAAATGATAGGTTCGTAGAATTATGTGATGATCTGGGGATTGAACATAATTTCTCAGCACCAAGAATACCACAACAAAATGGAGTAGCTGAGAGGAAGAATAGAACACTTTTGGATATGGCTAGAACAATGTTATCTGAGTACAACCTTCCAAGATATTTTTGGGCAGAAGCCATAAACACAGCTTGCTATATCATAAATAGAGTCATGATTAGACCAATTCTGAAAAAGACTGCATACGAACTGTACAAGCAAAGGAAGCCCAAGATCAGCCATCTTAGAACTTTTGGATGTCCTTACTTCATTCACAATAATGCTATGAGAGACATTGGTAAGTTGGATCCTAAATCTAATGAAGGTATTTTTAGGGGGTACACTTCTAAACCTAAAGGCTATAGAGTTTTCAATAAAAGAAGTTTATTAATTGAACAAACTGTGCATGTTCTTTTTTATGAGTCTAACCCTTCTCAGAGGAAGGATATCTGTAGTGATGATGAAGATGCAGAAAACCTATCTAAGAAGCTGAAAGAAACAACCATCAAAGATGATGAAGATCCACCCTTGGAAGAGTTGTAATATAAGGATATCATTCATGTTGATCTTCCAAAAGAATGGAGGTACAAAAAGGATCACCCAATAGACAATATCATTGAAGATCCATCAGTTGGGGTAAGAACTAGAGGTAATATTATTCCATTTGATTATTTAGCATTTGTATCCCAAATAGAGCCGAAGACAGTCAATGAAGCACTTTCCGATGAATCTTGGATTTTAGACATGCAAGATGAACTTAATCAGTTCAGGAGAAATTAGGTTTGGTCCCTTGTTCCGAGACCATCAGATCATCCTGTGATTGGCACGAAATGGGTGTTCAGGAACAAATTGGATGAAGCTGGTGTGATCACTAGAAACAATGCTAGACTGGTTGCTCAAGGCTATTCCCAAGAGGAAGGCATAGATTTCGATGAAACCTATGCACCAACGGCTAGACTAGAGGCCATTCGAATATTACTTGCTTATGCATCTGCTTTAGATTTAAAACTTTTTCAAATGGATGCGAAATTGGCATTTTTAAATGGTTTTATAAAGGAGGAAGTTTATGTGGAATAGCCTCTGGGTTTTGATGATTAAGATTTTCCAAATCATGTTTGCAAATTGCATAAAGCATTATATGGTCTAAAACAAGCACCAAGAGCATGGTATGAAAGACTTAGTGCACTCTTACTAAATCATGGTTTTATTAGAGGACAAGTACATAGCACATTGTTTATTAAATCAAATGCCAAAAATATATTAGTTGTGCAAATCTATGTAGATGATATTATTTTCGGATCTACTGATGAATCTCTATGCAAGTACTTTGAAAAGCTCATGTAGGGAGAATTTGAGATGTGCGTGATGGGAGAACTCAACTATTTCCTTGGACTACAAATCAAGCAAAGTAATGAAGGAACCCCATCTGTCAAGCAAAGTACACCAAGGAACTGTTGAAGAAATTCAGATTTGAGAATGCCAAACCACTGTCCACTCCAATGAGCACATCCACAAGGTTAGACAGTGATTAGAAAGGTAAGAAAGTTGATCAAAAACTTTATAGAGGTATGATTGGTTCATTGCTTTATCTAATAGCTAGTAGGCATGATATTTTATTTAGTGTATGCATGTGTGCAAGATATCAATCTGATCCTAAAGAATCTCATTTAATATCTATTAAAAGGATCTTTAGAAATTTAGCTAAGATTCATAACTTAGGTCTATGGTATCCTAAATTCTGTGAAACTAGTTTAATTGGATATTCGGATGATGACTATGCTGGATGCAATGTAGATAGAAAAAGCACCAGTGGTGGTTGTCAATTTCTTGCAGCATGCTTGATTTCCTGGTCTTCAAAGAAGCAAAATTCAGCAGCATTATCAACAGCTGAAGCTGAATATGTGGCTACTGGGAGCTATTGCACTCAACTCTAATGGATCAAACAACAGCTTGAGGACTATGGATTGCACATCAAGGCCATCCCGTTGTTGTGTGACAACACAAGTGCAATAAATCTGATGAAAAATCCAGTACAGCACTCCAGGACCAAACATATAGAGGTCAGATATCATTTTATTAGAGATCATGTAGCTAATGGTAATATTAATATTTCATTTGTAGATTCTCAAAATCAGTTAGAAGATATCTTTACAAAAGCCTTACCCGAAGAGAGATTTACATCTCGTAGAAGGGAACTAAGCATGTGTAATTTGTAACAGATATATCTGTACATAACTAAAATATAATAATAATTTTCAGAATAAGAATTATCCTTCCCTGCTAGATTTAAGTAAATCCATCATTTGTTGTGTTATCTTCTCCTAGTTTGTCGTTATCCGCATTCATTGCTCCGCCATTTCAAAAGTGCCTTTATGCCCTTCTGTTACGTCCGTAATCCTTCCCTCACCGATTCACTTTCTCTCTCTCTTATCTCTTTCAACTCGAAAGCCTGTAAAACCCTCATAGACTCCGGCATCCCTCTTTGTGCTTTCGAAGAAAACCTCACTTCCCGCTCAAATTTCTTGAGGGGTTCTGTTCCTTCTTCTCCCACGATCCTCCAGAACCGTAGCTTGCTTGATTCCATGGCCGCTTCGGGGAGTTCCGACAGTGTGGGTGGCTACAGTGCCGCCTTCCTCACAGTAGACTAGTTGGAGCGTTTCTCTGCAGTCAAGATCAAGCTCTGTGCGAACAAAGCAGTAGACCTAGAAGACTTGGAGAAGCATGGTATGCACAGTGTAGTCGAAGCTCTTTAGAGGTTGAAGTGGACAGGGATGTGCACAGTTTCAGAACCTAGCTATCCGCACCTGGCGAAAGCATTCTATACCTATTTGAAGACAAAAGAAGATGGGTCTCCACTTCCACTGTAGCAACCGATATTTTAAATAATTAAATAAATTGAAATAATGGGTGAAATGGATTAAATAACATCTAATAAATATTTAAAAATGATACCCCCCTTATGAAGGTTAATAGGCCAAATTGGGAATATGAATGATGGAACAAGAACAAATACTCCAAAATTCGTAACAATAATTATGGGGAAAATAGAAAAGGGTAAAAGAGGGATTGAAACCATGACAATTGGACATGAATGGCAAGCCAATTCGTGCCCCACCATTACAGCAACCTTCTAGAGGGTTTCCACTCCAATGGGGAGAGGAGATCGCCAAAACAAGGAAGGGAAGAACTGGAATTCGCAACCCCCCTTTCCTAGTCCAATTAGGACATGAATTACACCCTAAACATAGAAGAACTCATCCTAAAACTAAAAGGGAAGGTTCAAATACATGCTGGGGTCGTGGGAGGCGGAGCTAGGGCGTGAGGAGCAGAGGAGGACGGCTGGGAACCCAAGCTTTTCCTCAAACCGTGCTCTGCTGCATCCTGCTCATCAGTATGGTGTTTAAGCTTCACAAGGGTAGGTATTCTCGGGCCAAAGAAGCATCAAAATCATCCTATATTTCAGAGCATTGTGTCGTCTTTCATTTACAAGTGATATGCCTAAATTCCATCATGTATTCGTTGAGATATAAGCGTTTTCTCATCGTTGCGCATGACTGTCCCGTTTCTTGTTCATGCATGTTTACATGCCTTACGAGAACTAATCGATCCGGTCCAAAGGCATATATCTCTTAATCTTGATGTCCTCTACAAGTTTCATGTTCACCACTTTGTCCCATGTGCCCTAGTTTAAGAGATATAGGCGTTTTATGAAGATCGCTACATGTTCCCTGCATTTTCTGCGTTTTTCGGGTTGCATGTTGAATCGCGTCCGCGTCAGACGCCGTGATTCAAGAGACTGGTATCGTGTCGGCTTCTATTGCCACGATTAACAGAAACACGTCCTTCGAGGATGACACGATTTGGCACGCCTAGAGTCTCAAACTGCGTGCCATCTAACCTATTAGATGACCACTGAAATGCGACCGATTAGGCTGACACATTTCTCTGTGTTTTCCCGTCTCTAGGAAAGCGCACCATAAGACTGTTTAGGGCTTCAAGAACGCGGCGGCTTTTGCTGACCATGACCCCCAATGCGATTTAGCTGCCTTATTCCAGCACCGAAATTAGCCCTATCTAAATGATGAGGTGGACTATTTGAGCATGTTTATACCCTGTAAAGTGGTGTAATGAACAGTAAACCAACATGTTATTAAAACTTGATTTATGTCCCATAATTCTTTAATTTAAACTATAATATGCACGATCATTCAATGTTCATGATTTCATGCACATGCACACACCAATATTCATCCTTGCCATAAAATGATACGGAAAATACATGAAATAATTTATCTTGTAATTTACTTAAATAATTGCACATTAATCTCCGATTATAATAATAACCTTGTCTTCATTTATTTCGTGGTTTGAACACCGAGATCGTCACTCCACTGTTCTGGAATTCCTCTGGAATGTCGACCAACTTGTTTCCTTCACACACTACTCTCTTGACAAGTTGGAACCTCTCTATCAGACATTGCGTACTGGTAGACAAGAGACATTTTGTTAAGACCTACGTAAGACTCCATACTATGTGGATTCCCTCATGGAGACCGATCTACTTGTACCCTAACGCCCATAACACCTCTTAGGGATCGATATGATCTAAACGGCTTTAGAAGTTCTCTCTCATCTTGATATCACGCCGGACCTCTGGACCTGTGCATAACATGGCCAGTGGAAGGGTAGTGAATTCTACCCGACTGCCAACACCAATTGTGCATGTTGTGCAACTGTTACTATCGCCCGTTTAATTCGACATTTTATCAGCATTGACTTATAGTTCTCGTCTATACTCTACTCTCTCATCTATTCACACTCTCTCTACTATCTCGTCTATTCATCTAGTACTCTCATCTACTTCTTGGTACTGTCTATTGGTCATCGACTGATTGCCTAAAGATAAACAATATAACTAATGCCCGGCAATATATAAGGGCCTGGTCAGGTCCTGGGATGTGCACCCAAAAGTGCTATATGCCCGCGGGAGTTAAATGACGAGAGTGTTTGGCATTACACTCAAGTGCTATCTATCTCGACTATCTAATTGACAATCAAAGTGCTATACTATACTCGTTGTGCTCTTTTTACACTTTGTGCTATTTGTGCTATGGCCATCCTGCTCTGTGCTTTATTTGGAAACTTGTGCTATTTCAATCACGTGCTATCATGCTATCTCTTGCATTACTTGACTCTCTCTCATTTTATCATATACTAACTCTACTTTTAATACATTAATCATGTAAAGTTGCCCGCACCATGAGATATAAATCCTACTTGGCGTTGTCGCTCACCCTACGTTATTTGTCATTGTGTCTCAAGTGTGGCTGAGGAGAATGAATACACTCACGAGGATGCGGAGGACCAGAAGTGATCCACGAGTGCCATGATGTCACCAAGTTATCCTAGAGTGTCTTAGTAGTCTTTTATTTCCATCTTATGTATTAGAGTCAATTGGGCCCTATGTTATGGCTCTGAGTTAGTTGATGTAATAGATAGCTGTTGAATTATCAATAAAGTTATTTGATTTAGTTTTATTTAATTGTCCAATGGTTAGTTGTCTATTCTACGCTCTATACTCACTTACTTGCAACTGCCTCATGTTCCGATATTCTGCGTCGGGGTGTGACATCCACGGTCAAAGGTACATCCATTCACATCACCCATGACCTGTTGGAGAGATTATTTGGAGTTTCTATAGTCGGGCATAGTTTGGTGGAGTCAGTGGATATTCATGCCAAGGGGCTAGGGATTATAGGAACATAGTATAAACTAAAGGATGGGATGATCGATATCAACCAGTTCAACGCTTTCAACAGAATTTTGCATTTTATAGTTTGTCAGATTTTAGTGCCGAGGAGTGCTACTTTTTCATCTTGCACTAAAGGAGATGCAGATATGATGTTCTGGGCTGTTCAGAAACAACACATAAACATGGCTCAAGTTATAATAGAAAGGATGAAGTCTACTGCACAAGTTATTTGGGATAGGAAGAACAAATTGGTAGTCTCCCTTCCCTATGCCCATTTACTCACAAGGATTTTAGTCACCTTGAAATTGACTTGAAGGGAGAATTGATGGAGAAGATGGGTCAGCCCATTAGGTCTAGAAATTTGAAAAAGAGTGGTTTTTCACTAGTTGGCAATGTGTGGACAAAGACCTCAGTGGCAGAAGGAGAAGCCATCATTGGAGAAGCTTTTGAAGCTTCACAAGTCCAAGGGGAAGAAACTACAGTCAGAGAAGAAGAGCCTCCTGCACCTGAAAGGAGGATTGAGGATATTGCACCAGAGTACATTGAGCCTGTTGGGCAAACTACTGAAGAAGTGATCCCTCCTATAGTCTCTGCACCTGCTATTATTGAAGAATCTGTTGCTGAAGGTGTTGCTCACATTGAGGGGGACCATGAAGATATTCAGATTGAAAAAAACCCCAGTATTCCGGAAATGGAGATTGCTATGAAGGAGAGCCATGAAGACATAGTTCCAGAGGTTGTGGCACCAGGCCACATTGAGGATGTTCCAATGGCAGATGCTCCTACTCAAGAGGTTGTGGCACCAGCCCACATTGAAGACACTTCAGATGAAGACGACGAGCCAGTTGTAGGCTCAAGAGCCAAAGGAAAAGGTGTTGCCACAGAAATTCCCTTGCTCACCAGAAAGGTACACCACAGATCCAGGAAGAAGAAGGTACATGTTCATTTGGAGCCAGTCATTGCTAGACTGAATACTTAAGGGGAAATCTTGTGCTCTTTGCAGTAGGATGTTACATCAATATTCCTTAGTCAGAGCACTGAAGCCAGAGAAATTGGAGAAGTAAAATCTGAGCTTTAGGAGATGAGAAGTGGGCTGGGCAGCTTGAAGAAATTGGTGATAGATTTATCAGATTTTTGTGAGGGTGCATTTATCAACTCCTGTGTAATATCCATGTTTCCCCTTGTGGGTCAGCTCTCTCAGCTGAGGTCGTGACATGTCGACATGTCGCCTTCTAAAGGTGACGGATGTGAGCGTCACGTTCTGGTTAAGAATGCGTCGGCCGCCCCTGTCGTGACTAGGCCCTGACAGCAAACGATCGTTTCGTTGTTTTGCTGTCTGGACGGTGGAGACACGTGTTGGCTTGCATACATGAACACGACATGCTGATTCATCGCGATCAGTTGTCAGGGTTGCATGCATGCCACGTGGAGGGTTTGACCATTAGTGTCGTAGGCGCTTCCAGATCGTGATGTAGGTGGGTGTTGCATTAGCATTGCTAACGCGACGACCAGGTCCGTCGCGTTCTCAATTCTTGTGTTTAAGTTGCTCAGGCCGAGAGAAAAGCCCTATTTCACCTGTTGCTCTGTGTTTTCTTCCTCCGACGATCTCCCTTTTCATGTTGGTGCTCCGTGGGGAGTTTGGAAGGGAGATCTGGTGTGTTTGGCTTGGATTGGTAAGTATTGTGTGTGGATTGTTGATGCACTTGTGTTTGGAAACTTCTCCTTCTCATCTCTGTCCTCTCTGTGTTTTCCCCATGGTGGATCCTCCTTCCTTGGTGCATGAAGGAGGTCATTCTTGGCTCGTGGACGGCGTGAACGTGGGCTTTGGAGCTCGGAGGAGGAGGGTTGCTAGCTTACGAGAAGGCCCATTGGGGTGGATCTTCTATTCAAGGTAGGGATTCCAAGCTTTCTCAATAGTTTTGGCATGCTAGGGCTCCAACCCCTTCTCCAAGCCAATTAGAACAATGTTTAGGATATGATTTTGTCACCTAAGGTTCTTATCTTTGCATGCATGCCTCTATGATGTGTGATTGGTGCTTGGAATGGGGTGAGCATGATTGAGGGTTTCATGATGCATGTGAGGTTATTTGGATTGTAGACATCTTCCTATGCATGCATGGGGTTTTTTAGGGTGGTTTGGTATTAAAGGAGTTGTTTTCCATCGTTGCCTTGATCCCTTCCCCCTTGTTGTATCTTTTGATGTGGTTTTAGGGTGTTAGTGTTGCCTTGTTTGGGCACTCGGCTGTGGTCACGATGGTTTCCCAATCGTGACTTGGTCATGACATATCGTCGCGTCATGTTCTCTCTCAACGCCCCAGCACTCGTCGCGTTAAGAAACACGATGGGTACACGTGCGGCGTTTAGAAGTTCTTGGTTCCTTCAAAATGTGACCACCGTCTACGTCGCAAATAGGCTTGTGATAGGGTACGTGTCGCGTTCAGAAGACCTGGGGTTGTTGCGGCGCTTTTAGCCGTCGCATTCTTATCATGACGGGCTCAAGGGTCGCCTTCTGGTTCCTTGTCACGACAGGTAGGATCGTCGCATTCTGGCCGCGACGTATCTCTGCGTCGCCTCTCTGACCGAGAGGGACTGGCGACAACTTTTGACGTTCCGCTGCCGCTGCGACTCGATTTTCTTGGCACTTATGTTGTTCATAGTGCAGTGCTACTCTAGTCTCTTCGCCCGGTGCTAAGCACATGATTGCTTGTCCACGAGACAGGTTGTTACCATTACCTGGGACCCCCGGTCCCGTGCGCCTGTTAGAGGGAGGTCTCCAAGCGGCGGGTTTTGTTCGAGTCACGGACTCTGGTAGCAGAGGGGAAAATGGTGGGGACAACATTGTAGAGTTGTTTGTAGAGCTCTCTTAGCTCAGTCTGAGATGCCGTGGTAGTTGGTAGCTCGTGCGGCGCAGATCAGCTAGTCCTTTTCTCACACTATGTGGTTCCGGAACCAATTAGAGGGACTAGGCGTGGGACCGTAGTCTGGCCAGACTACGGTAGTTGTGGTTCTTTAGTTCTGCATCTCACTCCGACAGGAGGTGCTAGACATGGACCATTGGTCGAGGGTAAGGCACGTGGAGCACCAGACCGGCTGACTAGTGTAGCGTTCTATAGCTAGTGTGTTTGTCCAGGCAGTGTTTAGCTGTATGTGTTTACAGCCTTGGGGTTTCTTCTGGTGCCGTGCTTTAAACAAGTTTTCCAGTCCCGACGTGTAGCCTAGACTGATGACCGTGTGGTTTCTTTCACGCTTATGCACTTGACTCTGTTTAGTAGAATAGAATTTATTGCTTTATTTATTTACTGCACTTAGTTCTATTTCTGCTGTTAGAACCAGTGGGAGATTGGTAGTCCCTATTGGGCATCTTCGAGAAGGTCATGCCATCTATTGCAGGTGAGACTTCACAGCAGCTCCTTCTGCGACGGACTGAGGAGATGGGGCCAAAGTAGACGGCGTCCCCAGTGAGCAGTATTCCCCAGCTTATGTACTTCACCCTCGGGGTATGCCCCTAAGGGACGTGTTCTTTCCCTTTATTCCAGCACTTGTACTTTATTTACTTTGTGACTGTACTAGACTGTTACTCAATGTTGGACTCTTTTCCATCACTTGTTGTACATTTTGGTGCGTTTGTTGTTGTTTACCTCTATTACATATCTTGTTAGACCAATCTGTTAGCCCTTCCGGGTCTCCGGACCCGTGGGCGGCAGTGCCGATGTTCGGATTGTTGGTGGGAGCTGAGGGTCTGGGCGTCGGGGCCGTTACATCCTGCTCCCACTCAGTCAGTACAGGGCCATCAGGGCCTACTGAACTAGTGGAGATAGTTGCTGGGCCATCAGGGCCATCTATTGAGGAATCAGGGCCACCAGGGTCCTCTGTAGAGGAATTTGGGCCATCAGGGCCATCAGTTGTAGAATCAGGGCCACTAGGGCCATCATTGGAAGAGTTAGGGCCATCAGGGCAATGTGTAGCTGAAGTTGTTAGTGCTGGGCCATCAGGGCCATCCAAGCCAGTGGAGTCAGTGGCGGGGTCAAGAGGGCCTCAAGTTTTAGTAGAGGAAGCTGCTGTGCCCCTAGGGCCTTCTGACCCTCCCAGTCTTCAGACTTCAGCCCCTTCCTCTCCACCTACATCTTTCACTGCCCCACCTGCACCTGAACCCTCCACGAAACCCCTTCCAAAACATATATCTTCTCCTACTCCTTTCCCTACTACCTCCTCTTCCTCACCTATCCCTTCTTCCTCCATTCCTCATACAACTTCTGAGGCACCTCTTGCCTCCTCCTCTTCTGTTGGTCCCTCTTCAGCTGGTCCCTCTTCTACTAGACCATCTACTCAACCTCCTCCTACTTCATCTTTTGCCTCTCTTCATCCACCTACTCCACCCACCTTGATCACTATCATTCCTGAGGGTGCCAGTATAATTCACCATACTGTACAAGACATCAAGGATGAGTTTGAAGAAGTCATCCTCTGCAAAGTTCTTGCTGTCTCTGCCCACATTCACAGGACTGATTCCCAACCTTCCTCTAGTCCTGCCTTCTACAAAATAAAGACATCTACAGCTCTTGTTTTTCCTTCCAATCAAATTCTCTTTCCTTCTCTGTGGTATTCTCTTTCTGTTGTCCACAGAAGAAGAACCTTATTTGCTGAATATCTCCAAAACTGCAATTTTGCAGCCACTTTTGGTCTTCCTTACCTTAACCTTTCTGAACACATCAATATCATTCTTTCTATTTCTCTTATCCCCAAACATGACCAAGCCAAAATCCTCTCTTCTACTGAGTCAATGACCGAGGATCAATGGACCAGGGCTAACAAAGCAGTTTACAGAAAATTTGAAGTTGCCAAGTCCAACATCTTTCCACCCTCAGACCACCCTCTCACCCTGTCTGAGTGGTTTGTCTTCCAGCACAGAACATCTTGGGCTCCCTTCATTCAGAAGGAGTTCAAATTGGTTAGGCAATTCCAAATGTATCATGATTATCGCTTTGTAAATCGCCTACCAGAAGCTTAGCTTGGCCAGTTCAGGGCAGCTATTGCTCAGCTTCGTACAGTGAATCCAGTCAACACACCACTTCAGGTTGACTTTGCCACTTTGCAGATGCCTAAAATTGCATTCCTCCCCAAGCTCCACTTCCTTCTTATGGATTCTGAAGTGAGTTCTATAATCTTTGAGAGATTTGCCAGAGTCATGGCACGGATCTTTGTTTAGAAGGGAGCTCCTCTTGCATTCCATAGATTCATCTTCAGAGAATATTAGAGAGGATTTATCAAGTCATCAGTTGTAGCTCCACTCCTAGTAGAGTCTGAAAGATTTATCAACTCTGACTTGTGTAAAGCCTATCCTGAGGTAGCTACTCAACTTGAGATCCTAAATTCCTCCTTGCATAAGTCAAATTAGCTGACTCTCACTCCAAAAATGTTCATGGATCTCAACTCCATTAATCTAGTTTCAGATTATTCCACCTAGGTCGAGAGATACAAGATCTATGTAGCGCTGCAGAAGGATCTGCTTGCTCACAATCTTCACTACCCTCTCTCCATTGACAAATTGCTTCAGCATGCCAGTTTTGGAACTGTTGGTCCCTACAACTCATCTCTTAGCAATCAGAAGTATACTAATTTTATTGAAGAGCAGTGACTACTCCACATCAAGCGACTAAGTCCAGAGATGGGCCATCATATAATATTAGTTGGGGTGTCTTTAGAGATCTCTTTGAAGAGCAGGAAGTCAAAGCTTGGCAGCTTATTACTCGCTATGCTTCTCGTTTGTCTCCTGCCTTCTACATGCCTACCCCTACTAATGAATAAAATTTCCCTTCTTGGCACCATTTATCTTTGTCTATCTCTAATTTTATCTTTTGCACATCTAATTCTTTTTTATTAATGACAAAAAGGTGGAGAAAAATATTTTGAAATACATACCTTAAGTTTTTTTCACAATTTATTTCAGCCTTTTATTTGTATGCAACTCCTTATGTTTTCTCATCACCAAAAAGGGGGAGATTGATGATCAGTCCATCTCCATATAATTTATTATTAATTATATGTATTTTTGGTGATTAACAAAACCCTAAAAAGTATTGTCTAACAACATTTTCTAAAGTTTATCCACAGGCAGTAATTCAAACCAAATCTATAAGTTATCTACACTAACTGTCATTTGAAGCTTATTGCATATATTTTGTCTAAGTATACATCGACTTCCATATAATAGCTCACAATGATTTCCTTAGAAGAACATCAATTTCGGTTCTACATCGGTTTCACTTAAACAACGACTACCTTAGTAAAACATCGATTTCATTCTAGCATCTACTTCATAAGTAAAACAACGATTTCAGTCTTACAACGACTTCATAGTTAGAACATCGATTTCGTTGCTACATAGACTTGGTTTTACTTAAACATCGATTTCGTTTCTACAACGATTTCGCTTCACTTAAACATCGATTTGGTTGCTACATCGACTTTGTTTTACTTAAACATCGATTTCGTTGCCACATTGACTTGTTTCACTTAAACATCGATTTCGGCAGAACAACAACTTCATGTGATTCAACAATTTCACTTAAACATCGATTTTAGTAAAATGTCAACTTCATATCAAACAACGACTTCATGTCTACAATGATTTCACTTAAACATTGATTTTACTTAAACATCATCTTCATATGAAACGACGACTTCGTTTCTACATTGATTTTGGCAGAACATCAACTTCATGTGAAACAACAATTTCGTCTCCACAACGACTTTGCTTAAACAACGATTTCATATCTACAATGACTTTACTTAAACAACGATTTCCGTAGAATAACGACTTCATGTGAAACAACGACTTTACCTGAACATAGACTTCGTTTCAAACAACGATTTCATTTGTACATTGATTTTAGTACTACAACGACTTTGTACAGAACATCGATTTCATTACATTCAAACATGGATTATATTCACATTGACTTGGTTTCAACATGGATTACATTCTCACATGATTTATGATTGTATCGTCGATTTCATATCAACATCGACTCTCTTTGTGCACAGACTGTCACCATACATCAACTCTCTATTAAAAATTATGTTTTAGACAGGTGTTGAATATTCTTATTTAAATTCCTTTTTAAGATACATTCCACATGATATTCAAATACATTTTGAAATCTCTGTGGATTTCAAATCTTCCTGCGTATCATGCTATATCCTGTAGTCTTCAACATTTATTATGATGGAACAAATCTCTGCACGATATATCTTTGCTTATCTCATTTGTGTCACATAAAGTCATGCTTTATGTGATGACAGAATGGCATTTCCCTTTTGGTGTATCTTCATATAGCACGACTACTAATGTTGACAAATAGTTTAGACAAAGATAAGTTGTCTATGTGTCAGTATTTATTGTTGCAGGGTTTTTGGTAGAAACTCACGTTGCAAAGTTGGACCTTTCAACCTGACAGAAGGTAGATGGTTAAGACAATCTTCCTTTGTGTGTGAATGTCTTCCCCAGCATTAATGGCTGCAGGTTTTCTTGCTCCACACTTCAGACCATTCACTCCAACGTGCATGAAGATTTGAGACAACGGATACTTCAACGGTCAAATTATTTTAAAGAAGATAAATAGAAGACTGGTGACTCCTTGCAAGACAATCCTTTTCTAAAGAACTTTTCAAACTTGCATTCGGAAGATCTTGGAAGAAAAGAAGAGCTCGCTTGTCCATTCAAACCCTCTGTAGCTCTTAGCTCTCTATGGCAAATTGCTTAGCCTTTGAGAGCCTAAGTAGATCTGAGAGAAAGTTCCTTGTTGATATTCTTTGTCTCTCAGACAATGCCTCAGATCAAGCAGTTTGTATTAGCTTGGTCTAGGGGCCATCCACTTCTTACTCATTTTCTTTGAGTGTTCCTCTTTGTGTGTGAAGAGAAGACCTACTTGAGTGGGTGGTTGTTCCCTTCGGCAAGAAGGAAGACCTATTGTATCAGGTGCTTTAGTTCCTCTTCGGGTAGAGAAAAGAAGGCCAATTGTTGCTGGATGTGTAAGTGTCCTTAAAGGGGATTGTACCCTTTCTCAGTGAAATCCCAGGTTGTTTCTTGGGGACTAGACGTAGGACTCCTTGGAATAGGAGATCCGAACCAGAATAAAATTTACTGTTGTTTGTGTGTTTGCTCTCTTTGTCTTTATTTAACACTAACTCTAACTGTCGAACTTAGCTTTCTCTGTCAAGCATTTTATTTACAGGAATTATTCTAAAAGAAATTTTACCAATCCATTAACCCCCCCCCCCCCTCTTGGCTTGCTATCTGGGCAACACCATTTTAGATTAGAAGAGCATCGGCTCTCAGTCCGAGCTCTTCTACTCTATGCTCTCCCTAAAGCTTCACTTAAAATTTTCTTTTGAGAGCCTATTGTTTCTGAGAGGGTAGCATAATAGCTCCATTCTTTTCTCTCTCAGTTCATGTCTTAGATCAAGCAAGGCTTGTTGTATAAGCTTGTTTTAGGGGCCATCCCTTTAGCATTTCTTTCAGAGTGTTCTTCTTCCTGTGCGAAGAGAAGACCTACTGTGGGTAGGTGTTTTGTTCCCCTTGTTGAAGGAAGGACCTGTTGCTACATGTGGTTGTATTGCCTCTTCGTGTTTGAAGAGAAGACCAGCTTCCGTCTTGTGGTGTAAGTGTCCATATGTGGAACTGTACCCTTGGTTAATAAAATCCCAATAGTTTGCTTGGAGACTGGATGTAGGACTTCCATTTTGAAGGACCGGACCAAGATAAAACTCTCTTGCATTGTGTGATTGCTTTTGTCATCTTATCCACTGCTTACTCTCTAACACCTACGTTTAGTGTTTCTGTGTGAATTTATTTTTAACATATAAATTTGAATATTTACTTTAAGAAATCCATTTACACCCCCCCGGGCTTGCAACCTAGTCAACAAGTAGTACCAATGCTGAGTCTCTTCAAACAAGTAGATCTCATAATCTAAAGAGCATAGATAAATGGCAGCCCAAGGTTATGCAGAGAGAAAGTCAGTCAACAAGCCTCCACTGTTCAATGGAGAAGATTACAACTGCTGGAAAACAAGAATGGAGTTCTTTCTTTAAAGTCTGGACTATATATCAACTATGGACTATAATAGAAGATGAACATTTGATAGTCCTGAACTCTAAAGAGAACTAGACAGATGCTGATAAGAGAATGATGTCTCAAAATGGCAAGGCCAAGAGTATATTATGATGCTCATTAAGAAAGAAGGAATTTAATAGAATATCTGCATACAAGTCGGCCAAAGAGTGTGAGATAAGCTGAAACTCACCTGTGAAGGACATATATGGTAAAAGAGGCAAGGATAGACATATTGGTGACTCAATATGAAAAGTTTCAGATGATCTCAGCTGAATCCATCTCTCAAATGTATAGTCAATGTTGAGCAACTACCCCTAAGGAAATTACGATTTTCTTAATTTAGTATATAATGTTTTTGCTATGACAAAACTTTTAAATATACTTTCTACAAAGCAAATATATCCAATACATATCACAAAAATTATACAGATATATACTATAGTCAATAACATGACAAAAACTCCATCTTAGAAAATTGTTTCAGTCCACAGACTATCCCTATAGCATAATGAATTCGACTTCAGACTCTGACTCCTTCAGAATCGAAGTCAAAACAACCAAGAAATTTTTTTCTAAGTACACACCATTATACATGATTCGACTGTCGGCTTCAACTCATACAGTCTAATGCTTCATAAATTTAACTTCATGATTCGGTTGTCGGCTTCGACTCTTACAGTCGAATGCTTCATAAATCTAACATCATGATTCGACTGTCGGCTTTGACTCTTACAGTCGAATGATTTATAAATCTAACTTCATTATCCGACTGTCATCTTCGACTTATACAGTCGAATGTTTCAGAACAAATTCTCTGTATATCTGCCTAAGTTGAATTGCATTGTTTCTCATATTGAAGTCGAATCACTCCTATTCTATCTACAACTTCTACAATCGAATTGTATGATCTTATGAATTCGACTTGTCTGTCGGTTCTATACTTAATACTCGTCTATCACTAATGTTAATCAATTAATCTAATCTTCTTTCCTAATCATCTTGGACATATTATTTTTAATGAGAATCTTCATTGTTTAAACATTTTATTGATCCATCAGATTATTATTATTTTTTATTATTTCTCTGACAGGACAAGTCATATTATACTTAAAATATTCAACTAAATTCTAGACAGATTATTTCTGAAATATTTTTAAACTGAGCTGTGTGTTCTTTATGTCTTTGTTCTGGATTTTCTTGGATACAAAAAGATACAGTGCACTTATGAAATTACAGGCGCATGGCATCTGACAAGACATACGTACCACTGGCAGACCCATGCCCTATCTTTTTAGCATATCTGTCTGTCTACTCTTTCTGTATGAAAGCACACCTATAAGAGGTTTGCATGCCTTCTTTTGTACTCCTCTGACTTACCTACCTCAAAGGTATGGAGATGTTTTCCCTTTTTGTCTTGTCTTCATTGCAGACATTTATTGGAGCACGTTTATAGCACGCTACCTTCACAGTCCACCTATTGAGAAGATATTTGTCTAGCTGTGAAGATGCAACCCACATCTGAAGACATTGGAAAGAAGCAAGATAGAAGAACCAATGGATAACAAGCCTTGCAAAATCCAAATGTTTTTAGAGCTTTCTTCAAACGGGCAAATTCCAACGGCCATCTTTCAAACGGCTATATTCTGAAGCTATTTAAAAGAAGCTAAAGTTTGAAAGAAAGAACATATAGTGAAAAATACAAGCCTTTGCAACTTCGCTGAGCTTCACATTTCAAATTCCCTCAAGCCAGAAAATATACAAGCCTTCTTGCAAGCCAAGTTTGAGAGCTCCCCTTTTCAGCAGAAAGTCTCTGAAGCTCTCTAAGTTTTCTTAGAAGTCTTGTGTTTAGGTGGCAATTGTAATTGCTCATTCTCTGAAGTCCACCCTGCTCATTCAGATAGGATTTAAGTCAAATTTCTGATCTGTTAAGATCCTTCTGAATTTAGTGTATGTTTGAGCTCAGCACTGAGGCAAGCATACAAGTGTCTCTTTATTGTTTTCTTGTGTATTTCTTGCAGAAGGTTGTTCTGCATTTTTCCCTCCTGTGCAGGGAAGGCCTTTGTGTAAGGCAGTTGTTGTACCCCTGTTTGGGAAGACTTGCTTGGAAGCAAGTGGGATTCTATTTCCTCTCAAGGGTGAGAGAAGGCCAATTTATTGGCAATTAGTGGAAATCATAAGTGGTTGACTTGAGGACTGGATGTAGGACTTCCATGTAGGAAGGGCCAAACCAGGATAAATCCTTGTGCATACTTGTGTGATTGTTTCTACCTAGTTCACACTTGAATCACACACACCACACTAAGTACTAACAAATTTATTTAGTGTTGTGCAATTTCAGAAGAAAATTTTGAAAGCAAGAAAGTCCTATTCACCGCCCCCCCCCCCCCTCTAGGACATCTATTGTGTCATTTTGATCCAACAAGTGGTATCAGAGCGAGGTCTTCTCAAAAGAATCTAAATGATTTGAGAAGAAATGTTAGCTGAAGCTCACAACTATGAAGGCCAATCCGTTACAAGGCCACCATTCTTTGATGGTGAAGATTATCAATATTGGAAGATGCATATGGAGTGTTTTATCAGAGGTACAGACTTTGATTTATGGCAGGTAAGGGAACAAGGTGACTTCCAAATCGTTGGTGAGTCCTCCACTTTGGTCTTTCACTAGCTGATAAAAGAAATATGTCATTAAACTACAATGCTAAATTAAACTACAAAGCTAAAAATTATCTCTTATGTGCATTGTCTAAAAGAGAATTTAACAGACTTTCAGCTTGTAAAACAACAAAAGAAATGTGGGATAAACTTCAAGTAACTTATGAAGGTACTGATAGGGTTAAACAAACTAGGATAGATATACTTGTATCCCAATATGAACAGTTTAAAATGCTCCCTAATGAGAATATAACTCAAATGTATAACAGATTCTCAAATATATTTGTCAGATGAAGCTCTTTAGGGAAAGTCCTAACAAATGAAGTAACAGTTAGAAAGATACTAAGATCTCTAACTAATGTTTGGACTCCTAAAGCCACAGCCATTGAGGAAGCCCATGATTTAACACAATTGTCTATTGATAAACTAATAGGATCCCTCATGGCTCATGAAATTAATATGGAAAGGTTTTCTAAAAATTCTTCGAAAAAGAAAATGTAAAATGCTTTGAAGATTGCAGATTCCTCTTCATCTGAAGACTCTAAAGAAAAGTCAGATGACAGTGATGATGATGCTATGGTTTCAAGAAAGTTGCAGAGAATCCTTGTGAAGAAGAAGAGGTTTGGCTCAAAAAGATTTTTTAAGAAAGATAAGAAGAATGATCCAACTTACTATGAGTGCAACCAACCTGGACATTACAAATCTGAATGTCCCAAGCTGAAGAAAAAAGATCAAGCAGAAAGATCCGGCAGGAAGAAAGGCAAAGAAAAGAAGTTCAAAAATTCAAGAAAAAGGCAATGACAGCAACATGGGACAACGAAGAAGCAACTAGTTCAGAATCATCAACGCTCTGAATCTGAAGAGGAAGAGAAGGCAAACCTAGCCCTCATGGCAGGACTAGAGTAGGTAAATTCAGAAACTTCCTTTAATTCTTGTTCTGAATTAGATTCTAACAGCCTTGAAGGTGCTTATAATGAACTCTATGAAAATATAAAACAGTAGTAAAACAAATGAAGGTAGTTAAACTAAACCTATTAAACCAGGAAAAGGCTAACACCTTTCTAAAAAATGAAGCAGAAAGGTTAAGTAAAAGTTTAAGTGAAACCAAAAGAAGTAATGGATTGCTGTGCGAAAATTTAATGAATAAAAACAACAAGATTTTGGAAATGGAATCTAACCTTAAGAACTTAAAGATGAAGAAAAATTGCAAGAGGAAAATAATTACCTGAAAGCTACTATAAAAAATTTCTAATTGTAAAACCTCCTTGTTTGTTAATATAAAAGGTTCTAGAACAGGAAAGAAAAATATGGATTAGGATACACACCCCCACTAAATTAAGAAGATATTGTTCGTCCTGAAGTGTATCGAACCCCGAAATTTGTAGCAGAAAAAGGAATTAAAAATCCTAAAAAGGTAAATCAGCATGTGTACAGACAAAAATAAAAATTCAAGAACATTGCACATATGAAGAATGCTTTTGATTTATGTTGTAGTCATTGTAATCAATTAGGACACACCATTAGTACATGCACCACTAGACACTTGAGATGGATTCCTAAAACTAACCATCAAGGACCCAAGAAAAATTGGGTACCAAAAGTTACAACTTAGCTTTATTTGCAGGGTCGGCTGAGGGCATCCAAATGGTACTTGGATAGTGGATGCTCAAGGCATATGACAAGAGATAGGAAGCTATTCACAACTTTTAGAGATGAAATTGGTAAGTTACTTATGGTGATAATGGAAAAGGAAAAGTGTTAGGATGTGGGACAATTGGCACTAAAGGAAAGAACCTAATTGAAGATGTCATGTATGTAGAAGGTTTGAAGCATAATCTGATAAGCATCAGTCAGTTGTGTGATAAAGGGCATTTAGTAAATTTTTCAGAATGATCAGTGTGTTATTCAGAAAGACAACAAAATAGTGTTCGCAACCCAAAGAGTGAAGAATTTGTATACATTGCAACTAGCAGAATTAAAAGAAGTGAACTTATGTCTTGCAACCACCAAAAGTGAAGAGTCTGATTTGCGGCATAGAAGACTTGGTCATGTAAGCACTTCAGTCATCAAGAAATTGATAAAGCATGATCTGGTTGAAGGTCTTCCAAAGATGAAAGTTAAGAAATCTGAAATTTGTTCTGCATGTGCAAAAGGAAAGCAAACCAAGACTTCATTTCAGTCCAAGACAATTGTTACAACTTCCTAACCTTTGGAGTTAATTCACATGGATTTTTTTGGACCTATAAGGACAGTCAGTCTTGGATGAAAGGTATATGGCTATGTGATAGTTCATGACTACTAAAGATACACTTGTGTGTCTTTGCTAGACGCCAAATCAGAGGCCTTTCAAGCATTTCTAAAATTCAGCAAGGTAGTTCAGAAAAACTAGAAATTTCAGATTGTAAGCATTAGATCTGATCATGGTGGAGAATTCAAGAATGAGGAGTTCATGATGTTCTGTGAAGAAAACGAGATTGAGCATAACTTTTCAGCACCAAGAACACCTCAACAAAATGGAGTAGCAGAAAGAAAAAATAGGACACTGCTGGATATGGCCAGAACTATGCTGAATGAATACAATTTACCAAGTTACTTTTGGGCAGAGGTAGTCAATATAGCCTACTATATCATCAACCGGTGCATGATTAGACCTAATCTAAAGACGACCCCTTATGAGCTTTACAAGGAAAAGAAGCCCAATATCAGTCATCTTCGACCTTTTGGCTGTAAGTGTTTTATCTTAAATAATGGTAAGGATAACTTAGGAAAATTAGATGCTAAAAGTGATGAAGGATTTCTGCTAGGATATATTTCAAAACCTAGAGGTTATAAAGTTTTCAATAGAAGAACATTTACTATAGAACAATCTGTGCATATCTTATTTGATGAAACTATCCCTTCTATTAAAAGAATAGAAGAAGAAGAAGAAGAGTGTGTTGAAGATTTGTGCAGGGATCTAGAAAGAACCTCTCTTGAAGAAGAAGAAAAAGAAGAAGAAAAGGAAAATCCTCCACTAGAAGATGTTCAACAGCAAGAAGAACCATAAGAAGGACTACCTAGAAAACTAAGGTATCATAGAGATCATCCAAGGGAAAACATCATAGGAAATCCTCAAGATAGGGTAAGAACAAGAGGTATGCAAATTCCCTGTGATTTTTCTAGTTTAGTTTCTCAAATTGAGCCTAGGACAATCGAGGATGCTCTGGGTGATGAATCATGGATCCTTGCTATGCAAGAGGAACATAATTAGTGCCAATGCAACCAAGTATGGACTCTTGTCCCTAGACCTTCTGACCATCCAGTCATTGGAAGCAGATGGGTTTTCAGAAATAAAATGGATGAATCAGGAGCAATCACCAAGAATAAGGCCAGCCTTGTAGCTCAAGGATATTCCCAAGAGGAAGGCATAGATTTTGATGAAACCTATGTTCCAGTGGCTAGATTAGTGGCAATCAAAATCTTACTAGCATATGCATGCTCCCTTAATATTAACTTATTTTAGATGGATGTTAAAAGTGCTTTTCTGAATGGTTTTATAAAAGAAGTAGTATAATTTGAGCAACCACCAGGATTTGAAGATACTAAATATCCTAATCATGTTTTCCATTTAAAGAAACACTATATGGTCTAAAACAAGCCCCAACAGCTTGGTATGAAAGATTAAGTGCTTATCTTATATCACATGATTTTGTAAGAGGTAAAGTTGATAGCACACTATTTATAAAGAAATTTTCAAATGGAATCTTGATTGTACAAATATATGTTGATGACATTATTTTTTGTTCTACTAATGAATCACTTTGTATCTTCTTTGAAAATCTGATGCAAAGTGAATTTGAAATGAGCATGATGGGTGAGCTTAATTATTTTCTTGGGTTGCAAATCAAGCAAACAAATGTAGGAACTCACATTTGTCAAACTAAATACATTTCAGATTTACTTTCTAAGTATGGTTTTGACATGTGTAAGCCATTAGGAACACCCATGAGCCAAAGAATTAAGTTAGATAGTGATCCTCTTGGTAAAAAAGTAGATCAAAAGATCTATAGAGGAACGATAGGATCACTGCTCTATCTTACTGCTAGTAGACCAGACCTAATGTTTTGTGTTTGTTTATGTGCAAGATTTCAAGCTGACCCAAAAGAATCTCATGTTCATGTTGTTAAAAGAATTTTTAGATATCTTATAAGTACCAGTAAATTAGAATTATGGTATCCAAGATGTTCAGATTTCATGTTAATTAGATATAGTGATGCTGACTATGCTGGATGCAAAATAGATAGGAAAAGCACCAGTGGTACTTGTCAAATTCTTGTAGGGTGCTTGATATCTTGGTCTTCCAGGAAGCAGAATTCAGCGGCTTTATCCACCACAGAAGCTGAATACATTATAGCTGGAAGTTGTTGTACTCAACTTTTATGGATCAAACATCAACTGGAAGACTATGGTCATCAACTTCAAGAAATTCCAATGCTGTGTGACAACACAAGCATAATAAACTTGACCAAAAATCCTATCCAGCACTCAAGAACAAAGCACATTGAGGTTAGACATCACTTCATCAGGGACCATGTAAGTAATGACAATATTTTAATTGAATTTGTATCTACTGAAAATCAACTTGCTGATATTTTCACAAAACCTCTTCCTGAGGATAGATTCACATCTATTAGAAGAGAAATAGGTATGTACAATCCTGATTAAATTGCCAAAGTTAAATGATACTTGAACTGTATGATAAGAAACTATTGTAAAATATCTCATTTTTGGACTATCTGTGAAAATCTTCTTGTAAAAATTACTAAGTCTCAGCACTGCGAATTGTGAAGTCAAAGTGCATTCGACTGATAAAGTCGAATACATAATTCGACTTACCATGTTAAAGTTTGAAAAGGCGCTTTCAATTAAAAAATCTATAACTGAAACTTTTTTTTTGGGTGCATTTATGACAAAATGGTCCATTCAGTCAATCTCGTCCGTTCACCCTGAAATCTCTGGTCAGTTACTTTTCCTCTCCCTATTTAAGAAAACCCTTTTGCTATTCGAAGACACCCTTTTCAAACTTCATCTCCAACTCCCCTGTCTTCTTCCTCCTCTTCGCGCCTTTACTGTTCTCCGACGAAGGTCTTCTGGAGAACTCTGAAAACTCCATCCTCTTCGAAGAAAGGTAGGTTCTTCGAACTCTCATCAATATTTCTATCTCTCCTTTGTTTGTTCCCTGAGCCATTTCCATTTCTCTCGTCTAGATGGCTTCATCTAGGGCTCCGAAAACCGTTCAGTTGACCACTGATCAACTCCAGCGTCTTGCTAAGATTCCTATCTGTCCAGGGAAAGTGGTAGACTTCTCCCATTTGAGTGGCAGCTTGCCATGGTTAGAAGACAACTTAAATGCCATGGGCTGGACCAAGCTATGTTAGATTTCTGAACCTCCTGTAGAAAATGCCATTAGAGCCTTCTATGTCTCTCTGCAAGTGTCCTCTAGAAACTCACTGCTTGGATATGTCAAGGGGATGAAGATTTCTGTATCTGAAGAATTGTTGGTTGAAATTTTGGAATGTCCAAACTCCGGGCACAAGCTTAGTGGTGTCGTGCCTTTGGAAAAGCAAAAATTGGGGATTATAGGAAGTTTGGCCAATGTCAGTAAGAAAGGGCTTTTGGTAAATGAACTGTCAGCGGAATAGAGACTCCTCCATTCAGTTATCTCGAATATTGTGACTCCAAGGGAAGGAACCCATTCCTCCATCACCTCCAGGGATGGAAATCTCTTATTTTGGGCTATTCAGAGGCATAAGGTAAACTTGCATGCAGTGATTTTGGAAAGGATGATAGCTTCCAAGAATTTGCAGGAGTCCTTTCCCTATGGACCTTTGCTTACATCTATTTTCAAAAGGTTCTCAGTAGATTTGTCTAGAGAAATCTCAACTGGTATCAAGGAGAAGATTGGTATTTCCACCTTGAGAAGAAGTCAGTACACCTTAAGCAAAAAGCAAAATTTATGGATGAAGGATTCTGTACCTGAGTGTACTTGTAACGCCCCTCTTAGACCCAGTACAGTTACACCAACTCACATTGGATCTAGTAGAGGTATTACAGTGGAACGAATCCAACAATTTCAATACAGGTTGAAATATACACAAATAACTATTCAATTCCAATGATAATTAACAGAACATGGAATTAAACACTTGCAATCAGCATTTATTCAAAAGCAAATCTGATGCATAAAAGATAACAGTAGTCCAAGGTTTATTACATTCCAATGATCAGTTGCATAAAGGAAATTACATAAGATCCTCACATACAAGTGCCACTCTAAAACTCTCTAAGACAAGCTAAGTCTCCACGTCCTCACGCTCTGAGTCAGTTTGCACTAACTCCACCGTATCCTCTGGCTCTCCTGAAATGTTAGGCAAGTATGAGTCCACAAGACCCAGCAAATCACATGAAAGACAGTTCAAGATATTAACATTATATTAGTTTTAAAACATGGTAGTACATTAGCATTCCATTCATTGATATCATATATTTTTCTTAATATAGTTCTAAGTCCATTGGCAATCATTCATTTCATGGTGATTCTAACTATTAAGGAAATAAAAATGTTTCACATGTAGCATGGAATTACTTATTCATGAAATCTATTCGATGTTATGTGACCTACAACAATTCTCATGTATCAATTTCTCATTTATGCATACACAACAATTTTCATGTAGTAATACTAAAACATTGACATGTAACATGAAATCCTTTGAACAAGTTCACATGTAGGAATGTAAGCATATAACATGTAGTATGTAGCATGTAGAATAGGTAGACATGTAACTTGTAGCATGTAACATGTAGCATGTAGATATGTAACTTATAGCATGTAACATGTAGCATGTAAATATGTAACTTGTAGCATGTAACATGTAGCATGTAGATATGTAACTTGTAGCATGTGGTCATTTTCATATAGTTGCCAAGACATTGCCCACACTAAATTAGAGATCAGTAGTCATTTAACATTCACTTATCACCTAGGCAATGCGGTGATGAAGTCATAGTATTTGCGCAAAACCGGGGAAAGTCCTTCCCACCTTAGCCAGTAGAACAAGTCTACCTGCAGGATTTCAATCCGTTGCCCACGGATTCATTTCTTTACATGTAGGTGAACCATTACCATAGGGGCATCTACGGTGTAGTCCTTGTAGGAATCTCTAAGATAGCAATGTCTTATTGGCATCATTGTTATAATGCATACACTAACGTATATAATAGATAGTGACATTTCATTTCATACTATTTAACATGTGTCAATGCAATATTTCAAAGTACAACACTTCAGTTCTGAAATCCTATTTACTGTACAACAGATTTCTATCATGATACTAATATTCATTTTGCATTTTCATGCATTTTTATTCAATTCTATGTGTAATATATTGTTCAAAATTCATAACAGAACGTACACATGTCTGAAAATTCTGAAATTTTAACAGAAATTCGAAATCAGTAATTACAATACACATGCCAAATTTCATAATTTTCTGATTTCTGCAACTATTTTTCATGAAATTAACTCTATTAAATCAACTAACTAACATGGTTTAATATTGAGAAAACTCACAATTTTCACATTGAACATGGATTACTGACATATCATATCTATTACAGTAATCTAAACATCAATCAACATGCTTTCTTTTATGTCATTGTACTTATCTTATACAATTTAAACCTTGATCGTTGTCATGTAATTATGCAGGTTCATCAATTCATATATATATATATAAATATATAGAACCTGCACATTATAGCAATAGACAGTTCATAACAATAACATATTCTAATATTACATGGCTGAAACGCATACATTCATAAATTATACATTTAAAACCAATTCACTCAGATTTCTGGAATATATGATTCTGTTAAACTTAACGTCAATTAGTATGACGTTTAATATAGTCGACGTCCACATACGTTGTCGTTAAGTAACTATAGGCGGCGGAACATAGCGCCGTTTACATATAGTAAGGACAGAAAATACATATATATTTTGGATGAACTAAACGACAGTCGATATTGCCGTTTACATATTATAGGCGGCAATACCCTGGACGTCTAGTTCTAAGACACAGAAAACACAGAAACCTGCATGCAATAACGACGTTTCTAACCCTTCCCGTAGGTTGTTTACATGCTTTAAAAATACAAAAAAATGTTAAATACATAGTATAACATATCCTAAACTAATCCCCCATGCAACTTGCCTCAATCCCTCCTAATGGAGTGTCGAATCCGAGCTCGAAGAAGCCCGTCTCGCCAGGGAGACAGTTCTTTCCTCCGTCTTCAAGCAATCCGAAACCTCCTCTGATGAAGTTCCTCCGCCTGGATGAGCTTTTAGGCACGAAGTCCTATGTATCTCCTCGGTGTAGAAGCCTTCGAACCGCACGAACAAGCACCAGATCGCTCTGCAAATCCCTTCCTCAACCCTCTTTCTCTCCTCCAGAACCAAAGCAAAAACCCCCTTTCTTCCTGCGAGATCTGGTCTTATAAAGACCTCTCAAGCAAAGACCAAGCCTAATCCTGACCCTCGGATCTAAACGCATCGGATCAGCTCATTAAAACCTTCCCGAAACGGCCGATCTCTTTAATCCGGAACGGAAAGCTCAAAAACAGGCAAGTCAGTTTAACGTCAACATAGGTTGTCGTCTACCCCAAATATAAACGTCCATCGTTGATGTCGTTTATAGTCTTGCCCATAATTAAATAATTCAGAAAAATATTAAACGTCAATACCTATCGTCGTTAACATCCCATAAACGGCATGCGATGTTGCCGCTTACAAGCTTTAACGTCAAATGATCTTGACGCCTAGTTCTACACAGAACAACATTCAATTTATGCAGAAATAAACACACAATGAACAGAATACATTCAAGGAAATTCTAGGGTACTACATCCTCTCTCCCTTAAAATAATCTT
The DNA here is from genome assembly GCA_014218235.1 of Colocasia esculenta. NCBI lineage: Eukaryota > Viridiplantae > Streptophyta > Magnoliopsida > Alismatales > Araceae > Colocasia > Colocasia esculenta. Next base: position 48,073,346 of record CM024761.1, on the reverse strand, counting down.
CGTCCTCGAAGATTGAGTTAAGTTACTCACCGAACAAGGACGGATAAAGCTTCTTCATTCTTTCTTCAAGCTCCCACGTTGCCTCTTCACGTGAGAAGTTCCTCCATAGAATCTTCACAAATGGAATGGACTTTGATCTCAATTCTTGCACCTTCCTGTCCAGAATCTTCACAGGTTGCTCAGCATAAGACAAATCTGGCTGCAACTGAATCGGTTCATAACTGATCACATGAGTCGGATCTCTAACATACCGCCTCAACATGGATACATGAAATACTGGATGCACCGCTGCTAAAGATGGTGGCAAAGCTAACTGGTATGCCACATTCCCGATCTTCTTCAGAATTTCAAAGGGTCCAATGAATCTCGGGTTCAGCTTACCCCTCTTTCTAAATCTTACTACACCTCTGGTTGGCGAAACCTTAAGGAAAACATGGTCTCCAACCTCGAATGCCAAATCCTTCCTTCTTGCATCTGCATAACTCTTTTGACGGTCCTGAGCCGCTTTTATTCTCTGCACAATCATCTGAATCTTTGCTGAAGTCTCTTGCACTACTTCAGGTCCAACCAGATGTCGATCTCCTGACTCCTCCCAACACAATGGGGATCTACAGGGTCTTCCGTACAAAGCTTCAAAAGGTGCCATTCCTATGCTCGAATGGAAACTGTTATTATAAGCAAATTCCACAAAAGATAGATGGCGCTCCCAATCACCTTTCCATTTAAAACACAAGCTCGATGCATATCTTCCAACGTCTGAATAGTCCTCTCGGACTGTCCATCCGTTTGCGGATGAAATGCCGAACTCAACTTCAACTGACTGCCAAAAGCCTGCTGCAAACTCTGCCAAAACCTGGAAGTGAATCTCGGATCACGATCTGAGATAATCGACTTCGGAATCCCATGCAGCTTCACAATATTATCAATATACAGCCTGGTCAAGCTCTCAACGGACTACTTCTTCTTCATGGCAAGGAAATGAGCACTCTTCGAAAATCTATCAACGATCACCCAAATAGAATCATTTCCTCTAGCCGATCTAGGCAATCCGGATACAAAGTCCATGGTCACTTGCTCCCACTTCCACTGAGGGATATCTAACCTCTGCATCAAGCCTGAAGGTCGCTGACGTTCTGCCTTCACTTGCTGACAAATCAGACACTTTGCCACAACATCAGCCACATCTCGCTTCATGCCAATCCACCAGAAAGAACGCTTCAGATCCTTATACATCTTCCCACTGCCTGGATGAATAGAGAATTGAGATCTATGAGCCTCCTCCAAAATTTCCTTTCTCAGATCAACATTATTAGGGACACAAACCCTAAGATTCAAGCGAATTACATCATCTTCATCTCTGGTAACTCCACTCTTTCCAACCAACTCCTGCAACAATGGATCATCTTTCTGCAACGCAATGACCCGATCAAGAATAGAAGATCTCAAAGACAACTGTGCCATGAACAAGTTACACAATTGAGGTTCTAGAACAGCCAAAGAACTTGAAACGTCATCTAGCATCTTCCAGTCTTGCCTCATCATCTGTCTTTTCCTGCTCAATGCATTGCCACTACATTGGCCTTCCCTGGATGGTAAGACAGATCAAAATCATAGTCTTTCATGAATTCTATCCACCTCCGCTGCCTCAGATTCAACTCCTTCTGCGAGAACAAGTATTTGAGACTCTTGTGGTCTGAGAAGAGCTCAAATCTAACTCCATATAGATAGTGCCTCCAAATTTTCAAAGCATAGACCACAGCTGCTAACTCAAGTCATGGGTCGGGTAGTTGCGCTCATGCTCCTTAAGTTGCCTAGAAGCATACGCCACAACTCGACCACCCTGCATCAGAACACAACCAAGCCCAATCTTCGAAGCATCTGTGTAGATAGAGAAAGAATCTACATCATTGGGCAAAACAAGCACTGGCGCTGAGGTCAGACGATCCTTCAATTCCTGGAACGCCCTTTCACAAGCCTCTGACCACTCAAACTTGACTCCTTTCCTTGTCAACCTCGTCAAAGTCGCCGCAATAGAAGAAAATCCTTCGATGAATCTCCTATAGTAGCCAGCCAAACCGAGAAAACTCCTGATGTCAGCTGAAGATCTCGGTGTCTCCCAATCAAGAACAGCTTCCACCTTAGCTAGATCTACAGACACGCCTTCTCCCGATATAACATGACCCAAGAAATGGACTTCTTTCATCCAGAAGATGCACTTGCTGAATTTAGCATACAGCTTGTGCTCCCTCAGGACACTCAACACAATCTTCAGATGCTCACTATGAGTCTCTTCATCGGGCGAATAAATTAACACATCATCAATGAAGACTACCACAAAAGAATCCAGATACTGCCGAAAAACTCTATTCATCAAATCCATAAAAACTGCTGGAGCATTTGTCAAACCAAAGGGTAAGACAAGGAATTCATAATGGCCATATCTCGTCCTAAAAGCCGTCTTAGCAGAATCTTCCGGCTTAATTCGGAGTTGATGATAGCCAGAACGAAGATCAATCTTAGAGAATACAGAAGCTCCTCGCAACTGATCAAACAAGTCATCAATACGAGGTAAAGGATACTTGTTTTTAACAGTTACCTGGTTGAGCTTACGGTAATCTATGCACAACCTCATCGATCCGTCCTTCTTTTTCAAAAAAAGAACAGGTGCTCCCCATGGCGAAACGCTCGGCCTGATGAAGCCTTTATCAAGTAATTCCTGCAGCTGCTTCCTCAACTCTGCCAATTCCGCTGGCGCCATGCGATAAGGTGCAATGGAAATAGGTGCTGTGCCGGGTACGAGCTCAATGCCAAACTCTAACTCCCTTGCAGGTGGCAAACCCAACAAATCTTCAGGAAAACATCGCTGAAATTCTGACCACCTCAATATTTCGACAGATAGAACCTTCTTCGAATCCTCGGTCACAACCACACTAGCCAGAAAACCAGGGCAACCCTTGCTTAACATCCGAGTCGCCTTCAAAGCTGAAATCACAAACTTACCCGACATGACCTTGGGCAAAGGGTGAACAAACTCCTCCTTTCCAGGAATCCGAAAAACTATAAGCTTCCGCCGACAATCCATCAAAGCATAATGCTCCTCAAGCCAATCAAAGCCCAAGATAGCATCATAATCCTTCATCTTCAGCAAATAGAAATTACCAGGAAAAACTTGCTCCTCATTGCACACAAAAAGCGACGAAAAACACTGCTCGGTCAAGATAGTTCCTGCTGGAGTATGAACAGACAAGGGAACCTCCAACTTTTCCGGAACTAGACCATTCTCCTTTATCAAGACTTTGGCAAATCCCTCGGAAATAAAACTATGCGTGGCACCGGTATCAAATAAGACTCTAGTATGCATTCCCATAATTAGAATTGTACCTTCAGTGACGTGCTCTGCCAACTCTGCCTCGTCTCTCGCCAAGGCGAACACTCGAGCCGGAGCCCTCGGTCTCCCTGCTGCTCTCAGTGCCGTCTCGCTGCTGCTGGTGCTGCTGCTGCTGCAGTCTGCTGCGCCATCTTCGGACAGTCTCTGATCTTGTGGTTCTTGTCACCACATCTCAAGCATCTCCCGGAAGTCACCCAACACACCTCGCCTCCATGACGCTTCCCGCACTGGGTACACACTGGCTTCTCTGCAATCATACCTCCGCCTGGAGTCGGTGCCGCTGCTCTCGCTGGAACCACTGCTCTCTGCTGAAAAACTGGGGTCTTCTTCTTCTTATCCTGCCGCTGGAAAGCTGATGTTGGCCTCTTCAAAGAAGCTCTCTTCTCTTCAAGGTAAACTTCCATCTCTGCCTCCTGCATGCAAGCTGCTGACAAAGCTTCCTCCATGGAACGATGTCCTAATGCCACTAGTCTCGTCCTTAGGGACGGCTTCAACCCCATGATAAATTTCTTTACCTTCCTCCGCTCATTTGCCACAATGTGAGGCGCATACTTGGACAGCTCCGCAAATCTTGCCTCATACTCAAGTACACTCATTGACCCCTGGGTCAACGTCAAAAACTCCTGCTCCATGCGGTCCTGCACGTGCTCTGGAATGTACTTCGCCTTGAACAAGCGGACGAATTCAGTCCATGCAACCTCCATAGCACCATCTTCAAACTGTGTGCGAAGTATAGAAGACCACCATACGTCGGCACGCTCCTAAAAAGAAGGTAAGTACATCTAAGATATATTCCAACCAATACCCATAAACTCCTTAAAATCTATCTTTACCTGCAGCATATAAGTAGCTAAGGACACTCTCTCCTCTTCCGCACAACGAAGGGCACGAAAGATCTTCTCCGTCTCTCTAAGCCAACTCTCCGCAAGAATGGGATCACTCTCTCCCTTAAAGAAAGGCGGGGTCATCCTCCTGAATCTTTCCATCATAGGCACTCCTCCAAAAACTGCATCCTGAGCTGGTGCTCATGCCTACAATCCAAAACATCCCTTAGATAACAAATCTTCAGTTACCACCTTGAATAATTCTTGCTGCTACCGACCTAAACCTGCACCTGCGCCTGCAATGCCGCTGTAGTCTGAGCCTGAGTCTGCATCGCATGCACCAATCCTTGCATTAATACTCCGTAGTCTACAGGTGGTGGTGGGGGTGGCAAAGGTACACCCGCCTAGTCTTGAGCCTGCTGTGCTGGACTCTGCTGATCACCTGCTGACTCATCACCTTGAGCCGGGCTAGCTCCTCTACGTCCACGAGTCGCCATAGTCTGCAAAATAAGCATCCTATTTAATAACCTATCATCCTACATGACTTGGACTAATTCTTTATGCAGACTTGAATATGAATACAATACTGATATTCTATTTATGTACATGTTCAACCTGGATCGCTCTGATACCAATCTCTGTAACGCCCCTCTTAGACCCAGTACAGTTACACCAACTCACATTGGATCTAGTAGAGGTATTACAGTGGAACGAATCCAACAATTTCAATACAGGTTGAAATATACACAAATAACTATTCAATTCCAATGATAATTAACAGAACATGGAATTAACACTTGCAATCAGCATTTATTCAAAAGCAAATCTGATGCATAAAAGATAACAGTAGTCCAAGGTTTATTACATTCCAATGATCAGTTGCATAAAGGAAATTACATAAGATCCTCACATACAAGTGCCACTCTAAAACTCTCTAAGACAAGCTAAGTCTCCACGTCCTCACGCTCTGAGTCAGTTTGCACTAACTCCACCGTATCCTCTGGCTCTCCTGAAATGTTAGGCAAGTATGAGTCCACAAGACCCAGAAAATCACATGAAAGACAGTTCAAGATATTAACATTATATTAGTTTTAAAACATGGTAGTACATTAGCATTCCATTCATTGATATCATATATTTTTCTTAATATAGTTCTAAGTCCATTGGCAATCATTCATTTCATGGTGATTCTAACTATTAAGGAAATAAAAATGTTTCACATGTAGCATGAATTACTTATTCATGAAATCTATTCGATGTTATGTGACCTACAACAATTCTCATGTATCAATTTCTCATTTATGCATACACAACAATTTTCATGTAGTAATACTAAAACATTGACATGTAACATGAAATCCTTTGAACAAGTTCACATGTAGGAATGTAAGCATATAACATGTAGTATGTAGCATGTAGAATAGGTAGACATGTAACTTGTAGTATGTAACATGTAGCATGTAGATATGTAACTTGTAGCATGTAACATGTAGCATGTAGATATGTAACTTGTAGCATGTGGTCATTTTCATATAGTTGCCAAGAAATAGCCCACACTAAATTAGAGATCAGTAGTCATTTAACATTCATTTCTTCCCACCTTAGCCAGTAGAACAAGTCTACCTGCAGGATTTCAATCCGTTGCCCACGGATTCATTTCTTTACATGTAGGTGAACCATTACCATAGGGGCATCTACGGTGTAGCTCTTGTAGGAATCTCTAAGATAGCAATGTCTTATTGGCATCATTGTTATAATGCATACACTAACGTATATAATAGATAGTGACATTTCATTTCATACTATTTAACATGTGTCAATGCAATATTTCAAAGTACAACACTTTCAGTTCTGAAATCCTATTTACTGTACAACAGATTTCTATCATGATACTAATATTCATTCTTGCATTTTCATGCATTTTTATTCAATTCTATGTGTAATATATTGTTTAGAAATTCATAACAGAACGTACACATGTCTGAAAATTCTGAAATTTTAACAGAAATTCGAAATCAGTATTTACAATACACATGCCAAATTTCATAATTTTCTGATTTCTGCAACTGTTTTTCATGAAATTAACTCTATTAAATCAACTAACTAACATGGTTTAATATTGAGAAAAGCTCACAATTTTCACATGGAACAGGGATTACTGACATATCATATCTATTGCAGTAATCTAAACATCAATCAACATGCTTTCTTTTACGTCATTGTACTTATCTTATACAATTTAAACCTTGATCATTGTCATGTAATTATGCATGTTCATCAATTCATATATATATATATATATAAATATATAGAACCTGCACATTATAGCAATAGACAGTCCATAACAATAACATATTCTAATATTACATGGCTGAAACGCATACATTCATAAATTATACATTTAAAACCAATTCACTCAGATTTCTGGAATATATGATTCTGTTAAACTTAACGTCAATTAGTATCACGTTTACTATAGTCGACGTCCACATACGTTGTCATTAAGTAACTATAGGCGGCGGAACATAGCGCCGTTTACATATAGTAAGGACAGAAAATACATATATATTTCGGATGAACTAAACGACAGTCGATATTGCCGTTTACATATTATAGGCGGCAATACCCTGGACGTCTAGTTCTAAGAAACAGAAAACACAGAAACCTGCATGCAATAACGACGTTTCTAACCCTTCCCGTAGGTTTTTTACATGCTTTAAAAATACAAAAAAATGTTAAATACATAGTATAACATATCCTAAACTAATCCCCCATGCAACTTGCCTCAATCCCTCCTAATGGAGTGTCGAATCCGAGCTCGAAGAAGCCCGTCTCGCCAGGGAGACAGTTCCTTCCTCCGTCTTCAGCAATCCGAAACCTCCTCTGATGAAGTTCCTCCGCCTGGATGAGCTTTTAGGCACGAAGTCCTATGTATCTCCTCGGTGTAGAAGCCTTCGAACCGCACGAACAAGCACCAGATCGCTCTGCAAATCCCTTCCTCGGCCCTCTTTCTCTCCTCCAGAACCAAAGCAAAAACCCCCTTTCTTCCTGCGAGATCTGGTCTTATAAAGACCTCTCAAGCAAAGACCAAGCCTAATCCTGACCCTCGGATCTAAACGCATCGGATCAGCTCATTAAAATCTTCCCGAAACGGCCGATCTCTTTAATCCGGAACGGAAAGCTCAAAAACAGGCAAGTCAGTTTAACGTCAACATAGGTTGTCGTCTACCCCAAATATAAACGTCCATCGTTGATGTCGTTTTAGTCTTGCCCATAATTAAATAATTCAGAAAAATATTAAACGTCAATACCTATCGTCGTTAATATCCCATAAACGACATGCAATGTTGCCGCTTACAAGCTTTAACGTCAAATGATCTTGACGCCTAGTTCTACACAGAACAGCATTCAATTTATGCAGAAATAAACACACAATGAACAGAATACATTCAAGGAAATTCTAGGGTACTACAGTACTCATGAAACCTATGATGATGAGCCTCTAATTCCTTGTTCCTCTCAAGTACCTCATCAACAAGAAGAAGCCGAAGATCAAGTTAAAGCAGATGCCTTAGTTCAAATTCTAGAACAAGAATAACTCCCTCATGTTTCCTCCTCCCTTCCTGAACCAGATGCTACTGAAGAAACTATAAATGAAGTCTTAAGAGACATTAGAGGAAAAGGAGTAGCATGCGAAGATGTTCCTTATGAACCCCAATGGAACATGAATTTGAGGAAAGGGAACATCATTCCTTCCGTTCTATGTTTGAGACCCGGCTAAGGTGTAAGGGGGAGAGTAGCAACTGTCTGCACTCCATTTTGGAAATTTTGAACAAACAACAAGAGAACTTATCTGTTTTCCAGATGCAGGTTGAATTTCTTGATGTCAAGTTTGACAATTTGACTAATGAAGTTAAGCAAATGAAGGATCTCTTGCTTCAGTTGGTGTGCCAACAAGGCACTTCTTAGCCATCAAGGCCATCCTCCCTTCATCAGCAGAAAGAACAAGTTCGAGAATCGGATTTGCAGCAAGAAGGCCTCAAGGTCGAGAGCAAGAGCTTGAGTTACCGGCAGAGCAGCAACAACTAGAAAATGATCAATCCCAACAGTTAGATCATTTACCAGAGCATTGACCTGAGCAGCAGAAAGAACAAGACCCAGAGCCATAACTAGCCATTGTAGTGCTCCAGCAGCAGCAAGAATCCGTAGTGCCAGCAGCAGCAGCAGTTGAGAAGTCTTAGAAGAAGTAGGAATTTAAGCAGAAGTCTAAGGCCAAGAGACCCCTTGAGTCGTCTCAACATATCAAGAATTTTAAGAGGAAAGTGAAGTGAAGACTGATAAAAAATGGTGACCCTGTCTTCCCTTCTCCTTCTAGGCCAACTCCACCTATTCCAACTCCCTCTGTTGAACTTCCTCCTGAGCCTAAAGAGCCCACACCATCTCATCCTCAACCTACTACACCCTCAGCACCTACTCTTTCCACTACTGATCTTCCTCCTCATTCCACCTCTTCGGATCCTCCTCCACTTGCATCTATTCCAAGGAATCCATTCCACCATGACATAAAATTGCAAATCTACCCCATGAAGTATCAATTCAAACCTTCAAAAGCAATCTTTCCCACTCTTTCCACAGAACCCCTCAATACTTTTCCTATCTTCCCACTGCCTCCAAAACAGAGTTAAGGAAATCTCTTCTTCATCTAGCTGAAATACTTCCCAGTATTCAGCTTTCATCTTCTAGTGGACCAAAGTTAGCAGACAATCCTTTCAAACTTCTTCCACCTTTTTGGTATGCTTTCATCGGCCAATCTGAACATTACATGAATTTGTTCAGAGAATATCTATCCATTCGAGCATTCCTTGAAGTTCATGAGATGCCAGGATTCATTTTTGAACACTGGCTTCCTACCCTTATTCGGACTACACAAGTCTCAGTAGATGAACTTCAATTCATTTCTCAAAAACGTCATAGCCTAACTCCTAAGGAGTTCATTGATCTCTATCCATATGAAGCAGCCAGATATCAAACAAACCAATCCGGAAACTAGTTTTTGACTGTTCAACATCACTTATCTCTAAGGTTTCATGACTTGTTTAGATTCCATATCCGGGACGCTCAAGCCAAGTACACCAAAATGAAGAGATTCAACTTTGAAAGATTCAAACTTGGATTGCCTGATGTGTCTAATGGCCAATCGGAAAATCTTCTAAGAGGCCAAAGAGAAATCATTCCCTCCATGACTGTGGCCTTATCATCTGGACTGCATCCATCCTTTTTAGGAGCAGTTGCCTTCTGGAGAGATTTTGCTGAAGCAGTATTTAACAGATTCATCCGGATTTCCACCAGGTTCAAAATCAAGTACAAGCTGAAATTGTCCTCCCAGAGATTTGTCTTTCTGCAGCTTTCTAAGAGCCCACATCATCTGTTAGACTTTCAACTGTGTTTTGCTGAATCTGGAAGATTCAACTTAGATTAGTGGGTAGCTGCTTACCCATCATATCATTCCGTTTGTGAGAAAATGAAGCTTCAACCCTATGAATTCCAGTCCAAGAGCCTTAAAGATTTGAGGAAGAACATTGGTCCTAAATGGGCACAGAGATACCTGATCTACTATCAAGCTAAAGATTCAACCGTGACCCGAGGTCTGCACTGGAACATCACAGTCCATGAGTTTCTTTACCTTGTAGCCTCTAGAAAATTTGTTCCCCTCAAGATTCGTTTGGACAGGGAGATGTTCCACAACAGAGTTTCCTGGTACCATAGATGCCACATCAAATCTTACAGGAAACTGCCCTCCTCCAATCCTACCTACAACATTGATGCTGCCTTGTTTGACAATTTATTTTCTGAAAATGAGGCAAAGCTCTGGGACCATCTCAAACCTTACCTTGGTAAAATTCCTAGATCTCTGTATTTACCAAGTTCCTTGTCAAGGTCCTAATCACTATGTAATGAACTTTCTTCTTTATGAAAGCAGTTTCTGATATGTTTATTTCTTATCTTCCTTATGGTTTACTATCCTTTCTGTTAATGCCAAAGGGGGAGAAAGAAAGAAAGAAATATACCTCAAACATGTATGATTTTCACTGTCTATTCAAAATTTTGTCATTAACAAAAGGGGGAGAATTATTAAGTAACTACCCCTAAGGAAATTAAGATTTTCTTAATTTAGTATATATAATGTTTTTGCTATGACAAAACTTTTAAATAGACTTTCTACAAAGCAAATACATCCAATACATATCACAAAAATTATACAGATATATGCTATAGTCAATAACATGACAAAAACTCATCTCAAAAAATTATTTAAGTCCACAGACTCTCCCTATAGCATACTGAATTCGACTTCAGACTCCGACTGTTGACTCTGACTCCTTCAGAAACTAAGTCAAAACAACCAAGAAATTTTTTCTAAGTACACACCATTATACATGATTCGACTATCGGCTTCGACTCTTATAGTCGAATGCTTCATAAATCTAACTTCATGATTCGACTATTGGCTTCGACTCTTACAGTCGAATGCTTCATAAATCTAAGTTCATGATTCGACTGTCGACTTCGACTTTTACAGTCGAATGCTTTATAAATCTAACTTCATTATCCGACTGTCATCTTCGACTTATACAGTTGAATGTTTCAGAACAAATTCTCTATATATCTCCTTAAGTCGAATTGCATTGTTTCTCTTATTAAAGTCGAATGACTCCTATTCTATCTACAACTTCTACAGTCGAATTGTATGATCTTATGAATTCGACTTCACTTTTAGTTCTATACTTAATACTCGTCTGTCACTAAGGTTAATCATTTAATCTAATCTTGTTTTGTAATCATCTTGGACATATTTTTTTTAATGAGAATCTTCATTGTTTAAACATTTTATTGATCCATCAGATTATTATTATTTTATTATTATTTCTCTGACATGACAAGTCATATTATACTTAAAATATTCATCTAAATCCTGCACAGATTATTTCTAAAATATTTTTAAACTGAGCTGTGTGTTCTTCATGTCTTTGTTCCAGATTTTCATGCTTACAAAAAGATACAGTGCATTTATGAAATTACAGGCGCATGGCATCTGACAAGACATACCTACCACTGGCAGACCCATGCCCTATATTTTTAACATATCTGTCTGTCTACTCTTTCTGTTTGAAAGCACACCTATACGAGGTTTCCATGCCTTTTTTTGTACTCCTCTGACTTACCTACCACAAAGGTATTGAGATGTTCTTCCTTTTTGTCTTGTCTTCGTTGCAGACATTTATTGGAGCACGTTTATAGCACGCTACCTTCACAGTTCACCTGTTGAGAAGATATCTGTCTAGCTGTGAAGATGCAACCAACATCTGAAGACATTGGAAAGAACCAAGACAGAAGAACCAATGGATAACAACCTTGCAAAATCCAAATGTTTTTAGAGCTCTCTTCAAACGGGGAAATTCCAATGGCCATCTTTCAAACGGCTATATTCTAAAGCTATTTAAAGAAGCTGATGTTTGAAAGAAAGAACATATAGTGAAAAATACAAGCCTTTGCAACTTCGCTGAGCTTCACATTTCGAATTCCCTCAAGCCAGAAAATACACAAGCCCTCTTGCAAGCCAAGTTTGAGAGCTCCCCCTTTCAGCAGAAAGTCTTTGAAGCTCTCTAAGTTTTCTTAGAAGTCTTGAGTTTGGGTGGCAATTGTAATTGCTCATTCTCTGAAGTCCACCATGCTCATTCAGATAGGATTTAAGTCTAATTTCTGATCTATTAAGATCCTTCTGAATTTATTGTATGTTTGTGCTCAGCTCTAAGGCAAACATACAAGTGTCTCTTTATTGTTTTCTTGTGTATTTCCTGCAGAAGGTTGTTCTACATTTTTCCCTCCTGTGCAGGGAAGACTTGCTTCGGAGCAAGTGGGACTATATTTCCTCTAAAGGGTGAGAGAAGGCTAATTTATTGGCAGATTAGTGGAAATCTCAAGTGGTTGACTTGAGGACTAGATGTAGGATTTCCATGTAGGAAGGGCCAAACCAGAATAAATCCTTGTGCATACTTGTGTGATTGTTTCCGCCTAGTTCACACTTGAATCACACACACCACACTAAGTACTAACAAATTTATTTAGAGTTGTGCAATTTCAGAAGAAAATTTTAAAAGCAAGAAGTCCTATTCACCCCCCCTCTAGGACATCTATTGTGTCATTTCGATCCAACAGTCAATTCACAGATATCACAAATGGTCTAGCAGGACATGGGAAATGGTATGAGACAGGAGACATGGTGAGGAATATACTAAGATCCTTACCAACCTTATGGACTCCCAAAGTCACTACTATAGAGAAAGCCAATGACCTCTCCTCAATGTCATTGGAAAAGCTCATTGGGTCTCTCATGGCTCATGAGATAAATATGGAGAGACTAGGGGAAACCTCGAAGAAGAAAGTTAGCATGGCATTAAAAATTGAAGAGCCAAGCAAAGACTATGCCACAACCAATGAAAACAGTAGTATAGATAGTGAAGAATAAGCTTTCCTTTTAAGATGTCTGCAAAGAATATTAGCAAAGATGAAGCAACAGTCAAGAAGAAGATTCTATAGAAAAGATAACAAGAAGATAGAACCTATTTGCTATGAATGTAAGTAGCCAGGACATCTAAAGACAAATTGCCCTAAGTTAAACAAGAAGGAATACAAGAAGGAAAAGCCATCCGAAAAAAGAAGAGATATAAGAAGAAAGCTATGTCAAATGATTGGAACAATGAAGACAGCTCATCAGAAGAATCAAGTTCAGATGATCAAGAAGAAAAATCACATCTTTCCTTCATGGGAAATCTAGACGATAAGGTAAATTCTGACACCATTGATTCCTTTTCGGATTCTGATGATGATTTAGAAGATGCATTTAATGAATTATATGAAAAATATAAATATATGTGAAAACACTTAAAAACCATTAAGAAAAATTATGCATGCCTTGAAAACACTCACTCACACTTCAAATCTGAAACTGAACAAATTGAGAAAAAGGTTGAATCATTAAAGGATGAGAATAATTTGTTGTATGAAGATATAAAGAGAAAAATAGAAAAATATTAAGCTTGGAAAAACAAAACATTAAGGATAACACTAAGGAAGAAATAGAGACTCTAAAAATAGAAAATGAGTACTTAAGAGCAACTATTGAAAAATTAACTAGTGGAAGATCATCATTAATATTAAAAGGAGAAAGATGATCTGGTAAGAAAAAATATGGAATATGTTATAAACCTCCAAAAAATGAAGAAACCGCTATATATCTTGAAAAATACTCATTGCCAAGATTCGTAGCTGAAAAGAAGTGTATAAACAAAACAAAAAGAGAAAAATATAGTAAAGTAAGCAAGTGTTCAAGTAATGTTACTTGTTGTACACACTATAATAAACTTGGTCATATAAAGAACACTTGCCTAACAAAACTTTAAAATGGATTCCCAAAAAGAAATTAACTGGAACTAACCACTCAGGGCCCAAAAGGATTTGGGTACCTAAAACTCATTGATCTATTTGCTGGTAAGTCTAAAAGCATCCAAGTGGTACTTGGACAGTGGATGCTCTAGACACATGACAGGTGATAAAAGCTTATTCAAGTCAATCAAGTCTGAAGAAGGATCAGTCACCTATGGAGATAATGGCAAGGGGACCGTTATCAGATGTGGAGCAGTACGCAACAAGAACAAGGATTTAATAGAAGAAGTGCTATCTATCAAAGGAATGAAGCACAACTTGATAAGCATCAGCCAGCTCTATGACAGAGGACATCAAGTGAAATTTATAGAATGAAAATGTCAAATCATCAAGAAATGAGAAGTGATTTTTGAAGGGCATAAGGAGAAGAATCTAAATGTCCTATATCTCGAAGATCTAAGGAATCAAGATGTATGTCTAGCAGCAACCAAAAGCACAAATGCAAAGTTATGGCACAGAAGGATGGGTCATGCTAGTTTGGATGTCATCAGAAAATTAATCAAGCATGAGCTAGTGGAAGGATTGCCAAGAATCAACATACACAATGATAAAGTCTATGAACCCTGTGCTAAAGGAAAACATACAAAAAAGTCTTCAAATAAAAAATTATTGTCACCACCACCAAGCCTTTGGAGCTAATTCATATGGATTTATTTGGACCAATATCTACTACAAGTCTGGGAGGAAAGAAGTATGTGTTTGTAATTGTTAATGATTTCTCAAGGTTCACATGGGTGTCATTCTTAGCACATAAAGATGACACATTTGAGGCTTTTGTGAAATTGAGCAAGTTAGTCTAGAAGGATCAGAAGTACAGTATAATTGGATAAAGGTTAGATCATGGAGGAGAATTTTAAAATAAAGAATTTGTGAGGTTCTATGAAGATCAAGATATTGAACATAATTTCTCAGCACCAAGGACACCTCAACAAAATGGCATTATTGAAAGGAAGAAAAGAACATTACTGGATATGGCAAGAACCATTTGTCTGAATACAACTTGCCAAGATACTTTTGGGTAGAAGCAATTAGCCATGCATGTTACATAGTCTAAAAAAGACAACATATGAGCTGTACAAGTAAAGGAAACCAAATGTCAGCCAACTTATGCCTTTCGGATGCAAATGCTTCATTCCCAACAATGGTAAGTCAAATATGGATGCAAAATCGGATGAAGGTATATTTCTTGGTTACACTTCTAAACATAGGGGATATAGAGCTTTTAATAAAAGAACTTTACAAATTGAGCAAACTGCACATATTATATTCGATGAATCTAACCCTTCCTCGAGAAAGAAAATTGTTAGTGATGATAATAGTATAGAGGACCTATTCAAGAAAATGCAAGATGTATCTCGAAAGGATGATGAGGATCCACCTCTAGAAGAGCTGCAACAGAAAGATCTAATTCATGAAGATCATTCCAGCGAATAGAGATATGAGAAGGATCATCCAAAAGAAAATATCATTGGAGATCCAAATGTAGGGGTAAGAATTATAGGTAATGCTATTCCCTGTGATTATTTAGCCTTTGTATCTGAAATTGAGCCTAAGATAGTTAATGAGGCACTAACTGATGAATCTTGGATTTTAGCCATACAAGATGAACTATTTTAGTTCAAGAGAAACCAAGTTTGGTCCCTTGTGCCTAAGCCATCAGATCATCTTGTTATTGACTCCAAATGAGTGTTCAGAAACAAAATAGATGAAGCTGGTGTCATTACTAGAAACCAGACTAAACTATTAGCTCAAGGCTATTCCCAAGAGGAGGGCATAGATTTTGATGAAACCTATGCGCCAACAACTAGACTTGAGCCTATTCAGATTTTATTAACATATGCATTTACATTTGATTTAAAATTATTTCAAATTAATATGAAATCTATATTTTAAAATGGTTTTATAAAAGAGGGTATCTATGTTAAAGAACCTCCTAGATTTGAAGACATAGACCATCCTAATCATGTTTCCAAATTGCATAAGACACTATATGGTCTGAAACAAGCACCCATGGCCTGGTATGAAAGACTAAGCGCATTTCTTTTCAAGCATGATTTTACAAGGGAAAAGTAGATAACACCTTGTTTATTAAATCATGCACTCAGAATACCTTAATTGCACATATTTATATTGATGACATCATTTTCGGAGCCACTAATGAATCTCTTTACAAGTACTTTGAAGAATTAATGCAGGGAGAATTCGAGATGAGTTTGATGGGGGAATTGACTTACTTCCTTCGACTCCAAATCAAACAAGATAAGGAGAGAACCCACATCAATCAGACCAAATACATCAAGAACTTGTTAAAGAAGTCTGGTATTGAACAAGCAAAGCATCTAACCACTCCTATGAGCACTTCCACCAGTTAGACAGTGATACTCAAGATAAGCAAGTATATCAGAAATCTTACAAGGTATGATTGGTTCTTTACTATACTTAACTGCTACTAGAACAAACATTTTGTTTATTGTATGTATGTGTGCTAGGCACAAAGAATCCAATACAACATTCAAGAACTAAACATATTGAGGTTAGGTATCATTTAATTAGAGATCATGTAGCAAATGGTAATATTAATATTTCATTCGTAGAAACATAGACATCTTTTCAAAAGCCCTTCCTGAAGAGAGGTTTACCTCTCTTGAAGACAACCAGGAATGTGTAATTTGTAAAAGATGTGTTTATGCAATAACTGAAGAAAAATAATCTTTTAGAGTACCTTGGAAATGCATGATTATGTCGACACACTCTTAACTCAGGTCTACACATTCTTCATGTTCTATCGTTAGAATCCTCTATCATGCTGACCGATTCATCCTTTTGAAATATCTACTCCTTTTATTTGATCTAACACTTAATTCTCACTCTTATTCTGTGGGTCATTTTTTTTCTTGCTCTATTTCTTAAGACCAAGTTCCCTACATTTCACTCATTTATCTCTTTAAATTGATTTGAGCTAAGGGGAGCCTTGGACTAAGGGGGAGACTGTATAAATATTTACCTAGACCTTTTTTTTTTGGCTTCATCATTCCTATTCCCTATAACTTCTTTTTTGGTCATTGACAAAAAGGGGAGGAAATACTCTTAAATACATACATATTTTGAATAAATATCATCATATCATATTCTTAGCTTTATGATTTCAGTTAGTTTTGTTATCATGAAAAAGAGGGAGATTGTTGACTCTTTTATCTCTATGACTATATATTTTGGTGATAACAAAACTTATTAGAGTATTTCTACATTTCAGAATATTTAATGTGTTTAACCTTATCATTTTGGTTAAGTCTGTGAATAGGTAACTCAAAGGAAATAAATAATACTTCAAGGATCACCATTGTAAGTATTCTAAGAACTTCTTAATCCACTAGACGGTGTTCAAAATTTGTGTAAACCCTTATTGTCATTTAATGTTTTCATTCATAAGTTCATGATTTACATCATTGACAACTTTTTCATAAGTCAAGTCTCATCATCTATGTTGACTCCTTTATCTCTATGACTATATATTTTGGTGGTAACAAAACATATCAGAATATTTCTACATTTCAGAATATTTAATGTGTTTTACCTTAATATCATTTTGGTTAAGTCTTTCAACAGATAACTTAAAGGAAATAAATAATACTTCAAGGATCACCATTGTAAGTATTCCAAGAATTTCTTAATCCACTAGATGGTGTTCAAATTTTTTGTAAGCTGTCATTGTCATTTAATGTTTTCATTCATAACTTCATGATTTACATCACTGTCAACTTTTTCATAGTTTCAAACAAAGTCAAGTCTCATCATCCATAGCTTTAAACTTCATCATCCAAAGTCATGCATGTTTTGCTTCTTGATCAGTCGAAGCTAACATCGTCATATCCGATGTTTACTTGGTCATATACGAAGCAAACTTCGTCATATCCGAAGTCATATACAAAGCTTCAATTGGATCGATAGCATTTTGATTTGTTTTATATGAGGTTACACTTCATCATATTCAAAGTTACACTTCGACCGGTTGCGTTGTATTTTGATTCTAGTCGAAGTCTCACTTCGACTGATTGCGTTATAGTCTGCGTCAGTCGAAGCGCAACTTCAACTGACTGCGTTATTTCTTGACCAGTCAAAGTTTCTTCGTTAATCGAAGTCACTAGTAGAACTTAAACATTGATTGCTTTGTACTTAAACATCGATTGCATTCATATCGATTATACTTAAACATCGATTGCATTCACATCGATTATACTTAAACATTGATTGCATTCACATCGATTATCTTTATTTATCGATTGCATCGAAATATTGATTACCTTGAAACATCGATTGCGTTCACATCAGTTACCTTTTAACATCAATTGTCTCTTAACATTGATTGCCTTTAGACATTGATTGACTTTGGACATCGATTGCCTTTAAACATCGATTGCCATTAGACATAGTTGCCTTTAGACATCGATTGCCCTTAGATATCGATTACCTTTAGACATAGATTGCCTTTAGACATTGATTGCTCTTAGACATCGATTGCCTTCTTATATCGATCGCTATTTAGACATTGATTGTTCTTGAACATTGATTGATCTTGGACATTGATTGTTGTTAGACATCGACTGCGTTTTAAACATCGATTGGCGTCATATTATCTAGCTATTTCAAAAATATTATTTTCGATACCTTGATAATTAACTGTGCAATAACCTTACTAATTGAGGTTATAATTAAATTATAATGACTGCCCTTGTGATTAATCTTTGTTATGAACATATCTTGGCACGCAGTATTTTCAAACTATTTTTAAAGATGTGCATTTCAAATTTCCCACTATTTGTTATATATCCTTCTTACAAAAAGCTTTCAAGGGTATCATCTTACGTATGGTCTATCAATAGATACATTTCCCATGCACATCATCTTTTATAGTTTACCATTTTCAAGACATGTCGTCCATAGCTTTGAATGGTGACAGAATGAGCTTATCCTCTTTGGTATATCTTCTTATAGCATGACGTATACTGTTGACTGACAGTGAGGATACCCATATGACCTGTCTATATTCCACCATTTATTATTTGTAGGTTTCCGGTAGTCACACGTGATTACAACGTTGGACATGCTACACAGAAGATATCCATATTATCTCTCTCTCTATCTCTGTCTCTATCCAAACATTTATTGTTTGTAGGTTACTGTGGAGACCCAATTCTGGCCTATGAGTCGAACCATATTTCCTGTTCTCTTAAGGTGCCCCAAGTTGGTCATTCTCTCAAGCCCATTTGTTGGCTATTTTTTGAGCCCATTAAGCTCAATACACAGCTTACATTCTCCAAATATCACTTCATAGTCCTCTTTCTATCTATTTTCTAGGGTTTTAACCATCAGCCATTAACACGAAAGCCTATGGCAAAACGTTAGCATCGATTGGTGACTAGAAGAATCAATTGAGAATTGATTGGCATTAACATGACGGCCTTGGGCAACGTGTTAGTATTGATTGGAGACCATGAGAATCGGTTGGGAATCAATTGGCCTTAATGCAACAGCCTATAGTGACGTGTTAATGATAATTGATTGATGACTATGATAGTTGTCTGCTGATTATGGCTACTGATTGCTGACTGTGATTACCGATTGATGACAAACATTATCGCGACAGGGTGTGGCGTCGTGTAGTATCGATTGATCCCCTTTCAATCGATTGATGCTTCTTTGAATCGATTGATGATCATTGACGCGACCGACCTGGCCGTCGCGACAGTCCATGCATATCCTTACACGTGCCTTCAGAGTCGCAACCACCATGGCCGTCATGACAAGATTTCTCGCATCCCCATGATCCATCACGATATGCTTTCGGCATGGCTAGCTTCGCAACCACCTCCTTTCTATTCTATAAAGCCATACCTTCATATCCAACAACTCTCTAATGCCCCCAGCCGCGGTTTGAGGTTCTATCCTACTCTAGAACTGTCCTAGGACTCTTCCCATTCTTATTTACTTGAGTTTTTTTTTTTTCATGGGTCATTATCACTTATGGATGAGATACTCTCTCTCCTCCCTATATAACCAACCCACCCCCTTCTGGATGAGGTAAGATCCACATACTACCACGAAGTGCTGCCCATTTTGCTCCAGTACCTTCTCTTAGCTCGTACCTCTCCCATTTTCACCCATTTCCTCTCATTTTTCTCATCAAGTTACATCATATTCTTCCATATCTGGAGCGTGGCAGCCACGAGGTGACCTCCTACATCAACAAGGTTGTTTCATGACCTGAGAAGCTCATTTTCAGCCAAGGAGTCACCCCTTTATGGGCCCCTTCTTCCCTCTCTCTCTCTCATTTTCCTTTCATGCATTTTGTTTATTTCTTTAGATAGCTGCACTACCACACACCCACATTTTTCCACAACCCAGGGGTCACCAAAACATCCTAGGTTCGTTCCCTCCATACTTCTACTTTTTCTTTACTTTGTGTAGATACTCCACTTGAAAGTTATCTAATAGGGTTTCTTTTCATTGTTTCTTTGTTTTGGCAGGTTTCTCAAGAAGAGTAGACAAGGATCTCTCCTCCTCTGGCCGATCGGAGGACGGGAAGGAGGTCCAACCACACTCCCGCACTACTATTGAGAAGGCGTTGGGCTATCCAGTTGTGATATGCTTCTTATTGCTACGGGATCCCCGGTCGCGACAATAGTAAGTGGCCTTCTCTTTTCTTTTTTCTGAGTAAGTAAGCCTTTCCTCATTGTTTACATCCTAGGAACATGCTAGGCGGTGATCACACCCTTTCCATCATCTTATAATGATACTTTCTTGTGTGTTTTAAGGATGGCGTTCCTCTTGATTACAACTTTTGGCGATTACGGTGGGACCTCCCCTGTCAAACATTATCTGTTTAGCCATTTTACCTGCCTTTCGTTTGTTTTTGAAGTGTTAGAATCATCTTAGGATCGGGTTTTCCATTTTATTCCTTCTGTTGTTTTCGGGCCTTGTCACGACATATCGGGTAGGCGCGACCTTGTCACGACGGAGTTGGAGGACAGATATAAGGTACGCTATGGTTGGTACTGCTGTCCACTGCATGGTCCAGTTTCTATCTGTTAGTCAGTCTTCATCCTCTAGTTAGTTGTTTTCATGTTGTATTGTGTTTAGGATAGTTTGTTTGCCATCTATTTGTGTGCAGTTTAGGGTTTTCTATAAACAGAGATTTACGTGACCAATCCGTTGGTCGTGATATAGTCACGATGGATCCGGTCGTCATGACTTTATCAAAAACTCTTAGACTGTTGTTTGTTAGCTTAGGTTAGTATTTTCATACACTTTGGTGTAATTAGGGTCATGGACACTATTCATGAGTAGATACGACTCCTCCTTCGTAGTAGAGACCCTCTCACCAACGAGCACTCGTGGCTAACCATGGCATGCTATCGAGGGCCTCCATAAGCCCCCGTTGTCGTATGCACATTGTGGCTGCTGGGCTGGTTGTACCTAGTGTCCCCTAGTTTAGATCATGTTCATGTGAGATGTGTGGCACCCCTTAGTTATACCGAAGTACTCGACTACACACCTATTAAGGTTCATATTTAGTCGAGTGTAATCCCATTAATTAATTCATTAAAAGGCAAAGTATAAACCTTAAAATGTTAATGATAATCATGCCAACTTAGGTTCTTTCTTGAGATTATCCCTCTCATCCCATAGTTCATTCTTGTGTGTTAGAGTCTTGGGTCTTTATTTATGGTTGTGTCATCTCTTCTAATTGCTTAGGGTCAGTGTATGCATCAGTGCTTAGGTTCGTTGAGTCAGTCTCCATCAACCATTGTGTTATACTATAATCCTCTTTGGTATGGACCGTCTCTGCATCCTCACTGGTGACTCTTTCGCTATAGGGATCCTCGAGAATGTGGCTTAGCCACCTGCTGCCGCCCTTGCAAGGTAGATCCAGCCCCCATAGTTACTGACAATTGGTCTCGTCCCCCTTCTCCTTCTTGGGCAGATGACCACACAATCAATTCAGTCAACTCCTCCCGCATCTAAGCCCTACCGAAGTCCAAGAATTCTTGGCAGTTTCCAGAGGCAAGTGCCCTCTCTCTCCACCCTCTAATTAGGCGACGTCCTTTGTACCCATTGCTTCTGCTCCACACGTACCTCCTACCATGGTCGATTCTACTCCTCTTTGTTTGTGGGCTATCCATTTCCTTAAGCCCAGCTACCTTTTGGCACTGGAGATTCAGCCTAAGTTCCCTATGCGTTCTTCCTACTATTAGGCCGAACACAATCCTCTTTCGTGTGAGAGGTCATATACTTTGAAACAATCACATTCCCTGACCCCTGTTTCCCATGTCTCATCCTCTACCGAGTTTCTTGTGGAATAGACATCCATGAAAAGGGAACTGCATGACCTAAGAAGGAAACTTGAGCCCTCAAAGGTAGCCGACATCCCTCTTCCTTCATTCCAACACCTTCGGGTTCCGCCCCAGTTAGAGCTGCCAGTCTACAGACGATACTCTGAGGTAGGTGACCCTTATATACATATCAAATATTTTGTATATGAATCTGCTCCACATAAGTACGACCGCCACCTCATGGCATATTTGTTCTGAAAGTCACTAGATGGACCGGCCCTTGAGTGGTTCTACTCATTGCCACCGGAGGAAGCCAAAGATTTCCAAATTGTACAAGAGAGATTTCTGCAGCAGTTTCATGATCGGGTCAGACCCGAATATTCTTTTGTGGATCTAGTGGCCGAAGAAGATTTTGACGTATATGCTGAACGGTGGCATGCCCTGGCCACATGTGTACGTTGCCTCACACTGGAGGAGGAAAAGGTCAAGTTATTAATCGCTAATGCCGTACCCAACTATCGATCCATCTTGGCCATGAACGATATCACCATAATGCACCAGCTATATAGTCGAGCACGCTTCATTCAAAAACAACTCAAGGACTTGCCCATTCACACCATGTTTGAGAATCCGAAATCCCATTACCCTATGAAGCCCCAGGGCCCTATCACCCAGAGGGTATAGACAATCGAATAGGCAGGTGCTGTGAACAATCCTCAGGGTCAAGTAGGTAGGACCTCCCCAACAACCATGGAACAAGGCTGCCACCTGCCCAAGCTCAGAATCCTCTGCAAGAGCAACGCCAATACAACCAACTCCCTCCACCACAAAATGGCTATGCTCCCAGAAAACTTAATGGCCGCAAAAGAGCTTAGTACCCTCCTCTCCCAGAAACTCTGTCTGACATATTTGCAGCCCTCATGTCTATCAATGCCCTTAGACTCCCTCTAGAAAAAATCAACTGCAACATGGCAGTGGATCAAAACAAGTATTGTGTATATCACCGCCATACAGGGCACAATGTGGTAGACTGTTTTTAGTTCAGGGACATGATATATGATCTTCACGAATAACAACAAATCGACTGGGCAGAAATGAGAAGATTGATATAGACTTGGAAAGATCAGTAAGGGCAGAGACAACAGAAGCATAGGCGACAACAACCACCACAACCATAGACGCAACTCCAACAACCACAGCAACCACATCAACCAGCTCAAGATCTCGGCATAGTACGAAATCCTATGTCGCAACATCAGCCTGCTCCAAACCTGCAACCTGCTCCACCACCTCCACCACCCTCTCAGGTCAACCCCGTTGTCCATCAACAACCACCAGCAGCCACTTGGGCCTTTGATGACGGACATGAAGTTGGTCAATTATTGGCTATTTCCCATACCATCATCAACTCCCCCATGCCCACTATTGCCACAATCACCTCACAACTATGTAACACCCCCATAATACCCTCCATTAGTCCCTCGCCCATGAACATCCCACTTACCCCCTTGCCAGTGCCCATAATAGCCCACCCGTCTGTCATCAACACCACCTCAACTCCACTTCAACACAACCTCGCCCTCTGAAGTCGGCGAATGTTTAACCAGATGTATCCCCATGCATCTGTGCCAATGCAGGGTCAATCGACCCACAACTCCAACCCCAACAACCAACAACAATAGCAAGACACTAAAGAGGCAGAGCCAGTCCTAGGCACCCAATGTGCTATTGTGAAGCATTTGGACCAGACGCCTACCAAGATTTCTATTCTGGAACTGATCAAGAGGACTCATATCCACCAAGATGCTTTACGCACATTCTGCAGAGGGTTATGGTCAGTTAATGTAACGTCGTGGAACTTCAGATTTATCGTTTAATGGTTTGGTGGCCAATGGTTGGCATATGGTGTTTTTCGCAGGTTGTTTGGGCATTGTGGGCGGGAAAGCTGGGCCCAAAGTGCCCACTGGTTCACTGTCTATGAACGCAACGTATGTGCATGTCGCGTTTTTAACGCGATAGTTCTGGACATCGCATTCACATTGCCGCTCCTTTGGGGCTGTTTGGCTGTATGCCCACCGTGTGGCATGCACAGAGTAGCCGGCTGGCGTCAGCGATGAGATGGCGACGACCTATACCACCTCATTCTTATCGCGACAGCCAGGACCATCGTGTTCTTAATTATTTAGGGTTAAAAAGCTTAGGTCGGACAAACAGAGCTGAGGATGCTCTGCTCAGCCAGGAGGAGCTTTTGCTGTGAGTTTTGGGCAATTTTGGTGCTTGGTTCGGCGTGCTCTCGATGCGGGGACGTTGTACGGAGCGTGGGAGACGTCCATATGTGGTTGTTTTCTGTGTATCTCGTGTAGGTAGGGAGATTTTGCTCCATCTTTCATTATGAATGGCATGTCTACCATGTTTGATCCATGAAACATATAGTAGACGATAGATGGCATGCTAATGTAACTGTTAATCTAGTTATTTATGTTTCGTTTAACTATTTATGTGTGTTTTGTGCAGTTTTCAGAGGTGGAACCTCGGAGTTAGGACTCTGTTTGTGAAGGAGATGGCATAGGGTGTCACGTTTTGAACATGACAGCCTGACCTGTCGCGTTCTTGTTTTAGAGCGCGCCGTATTGAGGTGTCACGTTCTGAAGGCGACAGAGTGCCCCATCGCCTTCTGGCTTCCAAGGGCTGAAACTATATGCATGGTTACATGGTTATTGTATGGCACTATTTTACGAATTTAAAGTCGGTAAGCGGTGCAATGGCACCTGTCGATATTGAGAATGTCGAGTTTGCATGGTTTGTGTGTACGTGGTGAGTTGGGTTGTACGACGGCTTCTGTGGTTACCTGTCGAGTCAGGTAGCCTAGGTTCTTTGTGAGCCAGGCATGTTGTGATCAGGGTTTGTCCCGGTCTTGTGTACCATCGAGGTCTATGTTGTGTTCGTGGACACCCTCACTCCTTTGTCTGAGCTATATGTTCGGCTGAGGGAACGACGACAGTAGGACAACGAATTGTGTTATTTTTGTTTAGTCACTTGTAGCACGCTCTTGGTTAGGGGACGGACACCGGTAGACGTACTGGTGCGCAGCTGTACCTCGGGGTATGCCTGTAACGACCCAGAATCCGCATTACCAGTAACAACCAGTAACTCGAATTCTGACCCGCTAACCCACGAGACAAGCTCGGAAGGGTAGGAAGTGAAAGTCCGAGGAGACTATATGTAAGAAGATACACACCATGTAAAGCTGTAAAATTCCACTATATGAACATATCATTTACAACCTCAGAGTATGAGCAAAGTACAGAGTACAGAAGTACAACAAAAAGGAACTACTCACTGCAGCTAGGGAGCACCAATACCGGAGTGGCTAGACTCGCCTGGAACGGGAGTCGACGAAGACCCACCTGAAAGGGAAGGGAGTGAGTCTCAAGAAAAGAGACCCAGTAGGGAAAAGTAACCCTACCGGCAACTGAACTAAAGTGCGGAAAGTAAAAACTGAAAGTAAGTACACGTCGCACCACAACACAAAACTGTAAACCACGCGGCTCAGTAACACACACACTCACACACACAGCAAGTAGGACTCAGCTAGGGTCTGTGGCTCGGCGTCCCGTCACCACAGAGGCTCTCAACCCCAGCCACGTGTGCACACTACAGACGCTCTCTCTCGCGTCTGGTCCACGACCGGTTTTTCCCCTACGCTTGACCCTAGCGGTAGAGAAGGGGCTCCACGGAGACCGGCTCAAAACCACCACAAGGAGTACGCACAGGACAGAGTCGCACTCGACGTCCTGGCTCACTAGCGGAGGATAACCACACACTAGTCGTCTAGATGGAGTCGCACCCACGCCTAGGTAACACAACAGAAACGGGTACACGGTAACGCAACGCGTACAACAGACGGAACACACTCAACGTCTGAAACCCCGTACAGTAAGTAAACACCTCGAGTCACAATCAACTACTCAAATGCACAGGCGGAGTCACACTCTAAGCCTGGCCCACATGTGCTATTAGGGCGGACATCACATGTCAATCGCCTCTAAACACACAACTCAAGTCTGCTGGGAGACAGGAGATTAACGGCCACATCGATTGCCGCCAATATGAGGTAAACGACACTCACCCTGTCGTTTATCCTGATTAAACGACAATCGACTTTGTCATTTAAATCACCCCTGAAGATCTCAACGTCAACAGATGTGGACGTTGATATCTTCAGTCCCCTAAACCCAGAACTGAACCAAATCAGTTCCAATGGGCAGAACCACCCAACAGAACCTCGACTGATGGAGGGAAACACTTCCTCTCATCAATCTAAACTACCAGCACAATGAAATTAAACAGTCTAACGCCTAGATTGTCCAATTTACCCAAAATCCCGGCATGATACAACCCAACCCTAAACCATGATTTGCACACCAATTCACTTAATTGAGCATGCTAGTTTGATGAGGAAGGTTGTAGGAGTTAAGTCCCTACCTCAGAAAGCCTTAAAAATCTCCAAACAGCCACTAATCCCGCCGGATTCCCCTGAAGACTCCGCGCGAATCACACCAAAATCTCGCGTTTCCCGCCTGATCAAGCAACGCCACACGATCCAGGGGCTTCCCACAAGCTCACATCAACCAACAGAAGCTGCGGAAATCAAGAAAAGCAAAGGTGGAGGGAAGGAGAGGAAAGGAGAAAGATGGGTTCTGCTCTCGGGCTGCCCTATTTCAACGGGCCCGACCAGTCGACGTCAACATCACTGGTCGCCTACTGAACCGCCTACAGACTGACGTCCAGATCCCATGTCGTTGAGTTCAATCTCAAACGTCCACATCGTTGGACGCTGACTCTGACTCAACGGCAAACCCTGGCCGTCAACCCCAAGTCAACGACAATGGTCTTGTCGTCGACCACACAGAACCACTACAGACCCAATAAGGATCCACTAAAGACCCGAGACCTTACAGCCCTCCCCCCTTAAGGAATTTTGCCCTCAAAATTCAAACAACATAAGGAAAGAAAGAAAACTCACCAAAGAGGTACGGAAACTGCTCGCGCATCTCGTCCTCCCGCTCCCATGTCGACTCACCACCGGAGTGCCGCTGCCACGCAACACGAACTAAAGGGATTGCCTTGTTCCTCAACCTCTGAACTCGGCGATCCTCAATGTGCAACGGAAACTCTGGTACAGTCAACACTGGAGTCACCTCAGACCACTATGCACTCTGCAGAACGTGAGACTCGTCAGAAAGGTACCTCCGAAGCATCGACACGTGGAACACGTCGTGCACTGCTGCCAACTCTGACGGAAACTCAAGTCTATACGCCAAACCTCCGACACGCTCAGAAATGGTGAAAGGCCCAATAAAGCGAGGACTCAACTTTCCACGCTTACCGAACCTCACCACTCCCTTCATAGGAGACACACGAACAAACACCTAGTCTCCTACCTGAAACTCGATCGGTCGCTTGCGCTGATCTGCATAACTCTTCTGCCGACTCTGAGCTGACTGAAGTCTCTGTCTCACAAGCTGAACTACCTCAACTGACTGCTGAACCAACTCCGGCCCCGTGACAACTCGCTCGCCAACCTCGAACTAGTCAAGAGGAGTGCGACACGGTCGTCCGTACAAAGCCTCATATGGTGCCAAACCGATACTGGAGTGATAACTATTATTATATGCAAACTCGACCAACGGCAAGTGAACTGTCCACGACCCCTGCCACTCCAGGCAACAAGCTCTAAGCATGTCCTCCAAAGTCTGGATAGTCCGCTCTGACTGACCATCTGACTGAGGGTGGTAGGCGGAACTAAAAGCTAACTCTGTCCCCAAAGCTCTCTGGAAACTGCGCCAGAACCCAGAAGTGAAGCGAGGATCCCTGTCTGACACAATAGAGATCGGCACTCCATGCAAAGGAACAATCTGCTCTACGTACAACGTGGCCAACCTACTCACACCCCAACTAGTCCTGACAGGCAAGAATCTGGCAGTCTTCATCAATCTGTCCACAAGAACCCAAATGCTATCAAAACCTCCAGTTGTCCTCGGCAAACCACAAACAAAGTCAGTCGTCACGTGGTCCCACTTCCACATCGGAATCTCTAATGGCTGCACAAGTCCTCCTGGACGCTGATGTTCGGCCTTCACCTACTGACAGACCAAACACCTAGCAACAAAAGCCGCTATGTCTCTCTTCATCCCAGGCCACCAAAACTGACGTCTCACCCTGTGGTACATCTTGGTCGCCCCTGGATGAATAAAGTACCTGGAACCCTGTGCCTCCTGCAACACAACTCTCCTGATAGACTCCTCAACAGGAACATAGAGTCTATCTCAGAACTTAACAGTCCCATCCTCGCAAAGCTCAACCTCTGGAAGAAGCAACACACTGTGCAACTCAGGATCTACCTGCTGAGCCTCAGCAACCTGTCTCACAACAGCGGGAGCTGCTAATAAACTGCCCAACACACACTGACGACGACCGGATGAAACTCTGAAAGACCCCTCTGTCGCAGACTGCCATAACTGCCACTCTCTAAGCATCAGATGACTCATCTGAGCTTTCCTACTCAAGGCATCTGCAACTACATTCGCCTTTCCAGGCTTATACTCAATGCTGAAATCATAGTCCTTCAGATATTCCATCCATCGACGCTGCCTCATATTCAGATCCCTCTGAGAAAACACATATCTCAAACTCTGGTGGTCGGTACGGACTACAAAACTCACTCCGTACAGGTAAAGACGCCAAATATGCAAAGCAAACACCACAGCTGCAAGCTCTAGGTCGTGGGTCGGGTAACTCTCCTCGTGGGGCTTAAGCTGGCGAGATGCATAAGCCACCACTCGGCCTTGCTGCATCAAGACCGCACCCAAACCAACACCTGAAGCATCTGTGCAAACCTCAAAACCCTCCTCACCTAAAGGTAAGGCAAGAACTGGCACCGACGTAAGCAGTCGCTTCAACTCTATGAAGCTCTGCTCACACTGCTCCGACCACACAAACGAAACTCCCTTTCTCGTCAACCGAGTCAAGGGTGCAGCAACCTGAGAAAAATCTCGAACAAACCTGCGGTAGTAACCTGCCAAACCCAGAAAGCTACGAATCTCAGACACAGATCTGGGACTCTCCCACTGCAAAACTGCCTCAACCTTCTCTGGATCCACAGAAACTCCCTCACCTGAGATCACGTGCCCCAAAAAGTGAACCTGTTGTAGCCAAAACTCACACTTACTAAGTTTGGCATACAACTGGTGTTCTCGCAAGGTCTGCAACACGATCCTCAGGTGCTCGGCGTGCTCCTCCTCCGAAGTGGAGTATACCAGAATGTCGTCAACAAACACTACGACAAACCGGTCCAAGAACTGGTGGAACACCCGGTGCATCAGATCCATGAAGGCCGCTGGAGCATTGGTGAGCCCAAACGGCATCACCAAAAACTCAAAGTGTCCATATCTGGTCCGAAAAGCAGTCCTCTCAATGTCCGAATCTCTAATCCACAACTGATAGTAGCCCGACCTCAAGTCAATCTTCGAGAAGACATGAGCAGACTGAAGCTGATCAAAGAGATCATCAATCCTAGGCAAGGGATACCTATTCTTGATGGTCACTTGATTTAGCTTCCTATAATCGATACACAACCTCAGGCTACCATCCTTCTTCCGGACAAACAAAATAGGTGACCCCCACGGAGAAAAGCTAGGACGAATATTGCCCTTCTCCAACAACTCCTCAAGCTGCCTCTTCAACTCCCTCAACTCTGCTGGTGCCATACGGTACGGTGCCTGCGCAAAAGGTACAGTGCCAGGAACCAACTCTACAGTAAACTCAATCTCTCTCTCTGGTGGTAGACCAGGCAACTCTTCCGGAAAGACATCCGGAAACTCACACACTACAGGAATGTCCCCCATTCCCGTGGCAACCTGGTCAAGAGTCACTGCAGAAACTAGGAAACCCTGACAACCAGAAGCAAGTAATCTCCCTGCCCTCAAAGCAGAAACTAAAAAGCGAGAAGTAAGAGGTACAATACCCTGGAAGTAGAACGCCGCTGCTCCAGGTATCCGCAAGTGCACCCTCTTCTTCTGGAAATCCATCACTGCACCATACCGCTCCAACCAATCCATACCCAAAATCACATCATAGTCATGTAATTGCAAGGCAAACAGACGAGCTGACAACAACTGATCCTGCAACTGCACAGGTACCTCCTCGAGACAGTAGGACGTAAGGACAAAGTCCCCTGTCGGCAACTCTACTGCTAACTCAACAGACTCTCCCGAACTCAACTCTCCAAGGGAGTCTAAAAAGTCCTCAGACACAAAAGAGTGAGAGGCACCGGAATCAAACAAGACTCTAGCTGCATAACCAAAAACTGAAATAGTACCTTCCACCAGGTGAGCTGCCTCCGCGTCTGCACGGGTCAAGTGAGTAACACGACCTCTACCTCTCGACCCACCAGAACCTCCGGTCTGCTGACGCTGCTGCACAGGTGCTTGCTGCTGCTGCTGTTGCACTCGGGGCTGTGACTGGGTCTGCTGCTGCGGCACACGAGGTAGCAAAGGACAATCTCGCGCCATGTGACCCATCTGGTCACACCGGTAACACTGACCAGCAAAAGTACGCTGTACCTGCTACGAAGGCTGACCTGTCGGCTGCTGAACACTCCCAACCGACTGCTGCCTCTGCTCTGCCTGCCTCCTATCACGCCGAAACTTCCTCCGAGATCCTGACTTCGCCATCGTCCCAGTAGAAGTGGACGCGTAGGAAGTCGCAGTCCTCGGGGTCGTCTGCACACTACCCTGCTGCTGGTGAGGCTGAGAAGGAACTACCTGCGTCTGAACATCTGTACTCCGAGCACGAGTCCGCAAGGTGTCTGCCTCCAACGCTGTCGCTGTCTGATAGGCCGCGTCCAAGTCTGTGACACGAGCAACTATCAGCGCCTGCCTGAGCTCTGGCCTCAAGCCTCTCACGAACTGCTGAGTCCTCAGACCCTCATCTCCTATAATCTGCGGAGCATGACACCCTAGCTCCACAAATCTGGCCCTATACTGCACCACAGTAGAGTCCCTCTGCTGCAAGTCCAGGAACTGGTACAACCTCTCCGTCCGGACGTAAGTAGGACAGAAGGCTCTCTCAAAAGAAACGACAAACTCCTGCCACGGAATCTGTCTAAGTGGACGAGACTGAAAAGTAGTCTCCCACTCAGCGGACCACCAAGTCAACGCCTGCGCCTGCAACTGGTAACTGGCTAGCAGCACTCGCTCCTTCTGAACACACTCCATGGAACGAAAAGTCCGCTCCACAGCATCTAACCATGCCCGCGCTGCATCTGGATCAGGCTGGCCCAAAAACTGAGGAGGCTGAAACTGCAAGAACTCCCTCAACACCCTCCCAGTACCACCCTGGGGTACCGGCGCGTCACGGTGCTGAGCAACAAACTGAGCCATCCCCTCAAGAAATCGAGTCATGTCTAATCCCTGACCTACCTGAGGTGGAGGTGGCGGCGGCGGAACAATACCACTATGTGCGTCCTGTGGCAAAGGCTGCGTCTGCTGAGGTGGTGGAGCATCTCCAGCCTCCTGACGAGTCGCCTGCTCGGCTACTACCTCTCTAGGACGTCGCCTAGGCGCCATAGAACTATACACAGAACAAAATACACACATAAATACACTAACTAACTCCGGGCTACATAGATAGATAGCTGCAGCTGTACGCTTTATACTCTGAGTCTACATGATAAGTATTTTCTTATATATATCTCATCAGACCAGGCTCTGATACCAAACTGTAACGACCCAGAATCCGCATTACCAGTAACAATCAGTAACCCGAATTCTGACACGCTAACCCACGAGACAAGCTCGGAAGGGTAGGAAGTGAAAGTCCGAGGAGACTATATGTAAGAAGATACACACCATGTAAAGCTGTAAAATTCCAATATATGAACATATCATTTACAACCTCAGAGTCTGAGCAAAGTACAGAGTACATAAGTACAACAAAAAGGTACTACTCACTGCAGCTAGGGAGCACCAACACCGGAGTAGCTAGACTCGCCTGCAACGGGAGTCGACGAAGACCCACCTGAAAGGGAAGGGAGTGAGTCTCAAGAAAAGAGACCCAGTAGGGAAAAGTAACCCCACCAGCAACTGAACTAAAGTACGAAAGTAAAAACTGAAAGTAAGTACACATCGCACCACAACACAAAACTGTAAACCACGCGGCTCAGTAACACACACACTCACACACACAGCAAGTAAGACTCAGCTAGGGTCTGTGGCTCGGCGTCCCGTCACCACAGAGGCTCTCAACCCCAGCCACGTGTGCACACTACAGACGCTCTCTCTCGCGTCTGGTCCACGACGGTTTTTCCCCTACGCTTGACCCTAGCGGTAGAGAAGGGGCTCCATGGAGACTGGCTCAAAACCACCACAAGGAGTACGCACAGGACAGAGTCGCACTTGACGTCCTGGCTCACTAGCGGAGGATAACCACACACTAGTCGTCTAGACGGAGTCGCACCCGTGCCTAGGTAACACAACAGAAACGGGTACACGGTAACGCAACGCGCGTACAACAGACGGAACACACTCAACGTCTGAAACCCCGTACAGTAAGTAAACACCTCGAGTCACAATCAACTACTCAAATGCACAGGCGGAGTCACACTCTAAGCCTGGCCCACATGTGCTATTAGGGCGGACATCACATGTCAATCGCCTCTAAACACACAACTCAAGTCTGCTGGGAGACAGGAGATTAACGGCCACATCGATTGCCGCCAATATGAGGTAAACGGCACTCACCATGTCATTTATCCTGATTAAACGGCAATCGACCTTGTCGTTTAAATCACCCCTGAAGATCTCAACGTCAACAGATGTGGACGTTGATATCTTCAGTCCCCTAAACCCAGAACTGAACCAAATCAGTTCCAATGGGTAGAACCACCCAACAGAACCTCGACTGATGGTGGGAAACACGTCCTCTCATCAATTTAAACTACCAGCACAATGAATTAAACAGTCTAACGCCTAGATTGTCCAATTTACCCAAAATCTCGGCATGATACAACCCAACCCTAAACCATGATTTGCACACCAATTCACTTAATTGAGCATGCTGGTTTGATGAGGAAGGTTGTAGGAGTTAAGTCCCTACCTCAGAAAGCCTTAAAATCTCCAAACAACCACTAATCGCGCCGGATTCCCCTGAAGACTCCGCGCGAATCACACCAAAATCTCGCGTTTCCCGCCTGATCAAGCAACGCCACATGATCCAGGGGCTTCCCACAAGCTCAGATCAACCAACAGAAGCTGCGGAAATCAAGAAAAGCAAAGGTGGAGGGAAGGAGAGGAAAGGAGAAAGATGGGTTCTGCTCTCGGGCTGCCCTATTTCAACAGGCCCGACGAGTCGACGTCTACATCACTGGTCGCCTACTGAACCGCCTACAGACTGACGTCCAGATCCCATGTCGTTGAGTTCAATCTCAAATATCCACATCGTTGGTCGCTGACTCTGACTCAACGGCAAACCTTGGCCGTCAACCCCAAGTCAACGACAATGGTCTTGTCGTCGACCACACAGAACCACTACAGACCCAATAAGGATCCACTAAAGACCCGAGACCTTACAATGCCCCTAGATGTTGTACACTATACTTGACTTTTGTTGAGAATTGGCTATGTAATAATCATGTAAATATATGTGATATGTGCAATCTTATATGTGTTAATTGTATTCCTTCATATTTCCACAAACATGTGTGTTGATATCCCTTACGAGGCATTGGCCTGTTCGCGAGAGGTGGAGTCGGGCAAAGCTCGTTATTAGGTTAATGTGTTTGAAGGAATAGGACCGTCACAGTTGGTATCAGAGCAAAGTCTGTGTAAATATGAAGGAATAATGAGAGTTACGTAGCCTGACCTGTACATTATCCCACTGCTGGTAATTGACCCTGGTTTTGTGTTGATTAGATAGTATGTTGTGTGGTTTGGAATGTTGTATGTGCAGGATTTGAAATGGCTGACATGAGAGATTGGGGAGGTGGGGGAGACGAGCCGGAAGAGACTACACATCAGCTGATTGAAAAATTATGTGAAAGTATTATAGATATTTAGACAAGGCTGGATTAGCAGGGTCCAGTTCGGCCAGCAGCAGTGGCACATCAAATTATTGAACAGGTGGTACCAGTGCTAGTAGCACCATCCCCACTACCACCAGGAGTAGAGGTATCACTTGTTGCACTAGTACCACCAGGAGTATAATGTTTGTGGAAAGGTTCTTGAGATTGCGGCCACGCATGAATACATGAGGTCCAAATCCAGACATAGCGGAACATTGGGTGCACGAGATAGACCGGGTTTTTGTTACCATGAGGTGTCCTCAGGTAGACAGGGTGATTCTAGCTACCTATTAGTTGCGAGGCTTTGCTCAGGAGTGGTGGAGGCTAAAAATGCAGACAATATTTACAGGCAGAACATAAGATTCTATTACATGGCCAAAATTCTTGGGACTATTCAATGATACTTTCTTTCTGATCCAGATTCAACAAGCAAAAAGGGAACAATTTAGAACATTGCAGCAAGGTAGTTTGTTTGTGCTAGAATATCAGATGAGGTTCATGGCATTGAGTAGATATGCACCTTATGTGGTTAATGATAATGCTATGATGGTAGAATATTTCATCCGAGGATTGCAGCCAGAGTTGCAGACAACAGTAGTTCCCCTTATGTACAGGACGGTGGAGGAGGCGGTGCAGCGGGCAGCTGCACTAGAGAGGTATGTGCAGGTTCGTCAGTCAGGAGAGTCAGGTAGTTTTTGATTACCACAACGATCTCCAGGAATTAGCAAAAGAAAGGCACCAGCAGGACCATCATCTTTAGGATCTAGTAAGTGAGGGTCAAAGTTGAAGAAAATATTCCAACGTCGAGGAGGAGGCAGATAGTAGACTTTACTACATGGTCAATGCTTTAGGCTAGAGGTCCAAGAGTCTCAGTAGAGCACAGCGCGGCAGCCTGTGGTTCTTCCATGCTATAGATGCTACAATTGTGATCAGTCAGGGCATTTGATGAGAAATTTCACTTATCCCAAAGAGTATGGCTATGGTAGAGCGGTACAGCAGTAGCAACAGTCACAGCAGCCACCGACAGAGTAGGGCAGAGGGCCACCTTTTCAGCGAGGTTGAGGGCGGGTTATGGCTATAACCTAGGCATAGGTAGTGGCTTCAAATCTTATTGAAGATATACTACCTATTTATGAATATGCTGCAAGAATTTTGATAGATCCAGGTGCATCACACTCTTTTATTTCTGAAGATTTTTTGGATGGTATGGTTCACCCGTTAGAAGAAAGGTAGTGTGAGTTGGAAGTAGAGGTTCCCTCTGGTGGATATATGCTTACTTCTTGTTATTTAGATGACGTTCCAATAGTAATTCAAGGGAAGTAGTTGCCAGTCAGGTTATATGCTTTACGTATGGATTGGTTGGAAGCTTATGCGGCAGTCGTAGATTGCAGAAAGAAAAGAGTTAGATTTAGCCATTCCAAAGGAACATAGTTTGAATTTCTTGGTATGCCATTCTACACTCCAAAGCATATTATTTCAGCACTTAGACCTGGAAAGTTAATAAATGCAGGCTGTGTGGCATATTTGGCTTTAGTGAGTTTAGTTGAGTCTGAGAAATCTATGGGGACTATTCCAAAAGTTAAAGAATTTGCAGATGTATTCCCTAGTGATTTGTCGGGATTAGCCCCACATAGAGAGGTCGATTTTACAATAGAACTACAAGTAGGATGTATGCCGATCTCCAAGGCACCGTAGAGGATGGCACCGATAGAATTAAAAGAGTTGAAAAAGCAATTGCAGGAATTGTTGGAAAAGGATTCATTAGGCCAAGTCATTCGCCATAGGGAGCTCCAGTTTTGTTTGTAAGAAAGAAAGATGGTAGCTTTAGAATGTGCATTGATTACAGTTTTTTTTTAATCAAAAAGGGTCCTCAGGGACAGAAACTAGGAGAGTGCAATAAGGTCACCATCAAGAACAAGTATCTGTTGCCAAGAATAGATGATTTATTTGATCAGTTACAATTAGCAAGAGTGTTCTCATAGATTGATTTGAGGTAAAGATATCATCAACTGAGGATTAGAGAGGAAGACATTGATAAGACAACATTCAAAATAGGGTATGGGCATTATGAGTTTGTAATTATGCCATTCGGGTTAACTAATGCACTGACAACATTTATGAATCTAATGAACAGAATGTTCCATCCATATTTAAATAAGTTTATTATGGTTTTTAAAGATGATATACTGGTATTGTAGTACCCCAAAAATTCATTAATTAAAAATTTTAGATAAATTCAAATTTTTGTCAAATAATAAAATCAAACTAGTTAAAAGAATACGCATCATTATTGCATGCGTAAAAACTCATATAAAAATTTATTAAAAATAATTGTTATACCTCAAATAATATTCCCTAATGACCCATTAAGAAAATTGGCCATAAAAAAATCATTTGGACTAAGTTTCAGAATTTATATGACTTATTATTGTAATTAAGGAATAAGTCAGAAAACCCATTATTATATGACCCAAAGTGGATTAAATATTAAAATAAAATTATGGGTAGACTCCAAACGGTATGTATTGATAGTCCATCATAAGAATTTGGACCAATGGACCCCTCATAGCCCATGAATAAATTCAAGTAAGAAAAATACAATAAAATCTGTAACTCTATTATTACCTAATTAAAGAGGAAATTCTCATAAATTAAACCCATTAAACCAATGGAAGTGATGGGCTTTGTTAAATGGATCACATAAAATTTATTTGGGCCAAAATAGGGATTTTAAAAGATGAATAATAAGAAAATACCCTAAATTCATAACTTAAATATTACCTAAATAGAAAAGGGGTATTAAAGCATTACAATAAGTAATTTGAGTTGGAATTGGACTCCTAACCCTACCCTAATAGGTTGGCCATGAATTTGCATCCCAACCTAACCCAATTAGGAGTTGGAAAGTTTGGAAGGTTGAAAGGAAATAGGAAATCTCCTAATTAAAGAGGAATAAGAGTTGTAATAGGAAAGGGAAATCCTAGGAGCATAAATACTCTCTACACTCTCCATGGCCAGCCCTATCACGTTGCTGGGGCTTGCTAGACAAGGAGAGGAGGCCAAGGAGTAGAGGAATTCATGGGGAGAAGGCTTGACCAAGTTTCAACCCATGTTCTTCAAGTTCTAACCCTAGAAGATCAAACGAGTCAAAGGTAGGCTTTCTCACAGGCTAAACTTGATTAATTTTGTCTGTAGATAGTTCCAAAACATTAGGAACAAAAACCCTCTTGTTTCACTATTTTTCATCAAGCCAATCTTTTGTTCTTAATTTTTGAAGTCCTATAAACATCATGACCCCAAACCCTCATATTAATTCTAGATCTCCATATATACTCAACCCCATGTCATGAAATTTTAACTGGAGATACTGATGGTTGTTAGGCATTGTTTGCCTCTAAAAGTGCTAATTTTCATCGATCATACTGCGCGAATTAAATATTGTATCTTCACTATACCCTATTTTTTGTTACTAGTACTTGATCATGTTCAAAACCTGTCAAGACCATGTTTGTCATCAAATTCCTATTTAATGTACATACTCTCACATGTTTAGATCAGTTTGAAAGTGGTTTTTCAATTTTTCATCGACGGTGCATTTAGTTCTTAATTTCTGAATAACCCTGTGTCAAAATATAGAAATCTGGACCGTAATCCAATGTGAGGTCCCTTTTCTCGCTTGGACTCAGGTGCAGGACCTGAGAGTGCGATGACCTGATAGGTCACATTCTCAGGGCTGATCGCAACAGAGCCACCCGTCGCATTCTGAACGCAATAGGCGCTGGCGTCGCATTCTGGCAGCCTGCTCTGATCGACCCGTCGCATTCCTTGCATGACCCTGTCGCGTTCTAACTAGACCCTGTCGCGACTCTTACAGGGGTACGTCGCTGTAACACCCGATTCTGGCCTACAAGTTGAACTACATTTCTTGTTATCTAAGTGTGCCCCAAGTTGGTCACTCACCTTGAGCTTACCATTAGCCTTGTGTTGAGCCCATTAAGAGCCTAATTTTCCTAAAATCCCATCCATTATCTTTTAAAAGATTCCTTGAGCCTTAATGACCATTATTCTCCCATTTGAATGGCCCAAAATTAACGAATAATCATTTTTATCAACACGGCGGGTCAGGGCGCCGCGTTACCCTTGTTGCGTCCCCTTTGGCCATCGCGACAGCCCATGCATATCCATGCATGTGGCTGTGCTATCACGCCCTGCCCGGTCGTCGCGTTAGTCCTTGTCGTGCCCCTACGATCCATCGCAACAACAGCTGAATGCACAGGCCTCCTCAACCACCTCCAATTTATCCTCCTATGGCCTTATCCTCATCCCTTGTAGCCTCCCAACCCACCTGAGCACATCTAGAGGTTGGGGGACTCCTTGAAGCTCCCTTTGGACTCTTACCCATGAATTTTAATGGCATTTATCATTTTGCTTGGGTAATTATTATGAAAAATGGGATTTTATCTCTCCTCGGTCTATAAAAGAAAGCCATCTCCTTCTGAGCGAGGTGAGCCCCATTTATTACCCCGAAGGGCTGCCGAATTTTTCGGTGATCTGGACTTAGCCCACAGCCCTTCCTTTTCTCTCATTTCCTCACCTATTCTACATCAAGTCATGCCATTTTGCTCATTCACAAGGCTTGGAACGTGAGGAGGGCGATTCCCATTCTTTCTAGAGGCCTTTGCATGAACCAATGACGCATAGCATGCCAGGGAGTCACCCCACATAGGGATTTTTCTCACTTCAACCCTTCTTCTCCTTTCTTCATGCATTTTGCTATTCCATTTTTAGATAGGTTGCATTTCGTTCCTTTCCCACGTTTTCCCATCACCCTAGGGGTTTAAAAACAACCCTCAAGTTCGTTCCCCCATGCTCCCTCTCTCTCTTTCATTTTTGAATGGATACTATGCTTAACTCGTTTTAACAGGGTTTCTTTCATTGTATTCATTATTTTGGCAGGCACCCAAGCGAAGTTTCACGATGAGATCTTGTCCTCTGGCCGAATGGAGGGTAGGAAGAAGGTCCCCTAACTTTTCTCCCGCACTGTAGATGACACGACGGACGGGAGCGACGCGACAGTAAGACGCACCCTGCGCGGGCGTCGCTACACCAGCTCCATCGTGGCGGGGTCCCCCGTCGCGATAATAGTAAGTCCTTTTGTCCTCTTTCCTTTTCCTAGCTTAGTTAGCCTGTTTAGTCCTTATCATTAGCAAACTAGTTAGGTGGTGATCACATCCTCTTTTCCATGTCCTTATATTGAATACATATTTGCATGCTTTGGGGGTGCACATTCCCCGTGATTACACCTTTTGGCGATCACGGTAGGACCTTCAGTGCTAGTCTCGTGATCTTTTAGCCTATTTGTCTGCCATATTTGATTGTTTAAATGCCTTCTTAGAACCCTGTTAGGTGTATTTTGTTTTGTTTTTGGCGCTTCTGTTCTCTGTCGGAGACGCGACGTAACGTGTCGTCACGATATTGTCCCGTCTAAGGTGGCCGACATGACAAAAGGTACGTGCCTCTCCCCTTCGTCCACCTTATTTCTTTTCTGTGGATCCTTCTATGTCTCTTCCATGCCTTTCTGCGATGTACTCTCGCGTTCCTGAGTGATAGAATCCTGCTAGGGTTCGGATTTTTCCTTTTCTTTTACTGTTAGTTTTCGGGCTCTGTCACGGTGGATCGTGGGGTTGCAATAAGGTCGGGCCGTTGTTAGCTGTCGCGTCTTCAGGTATGCATTAGTTGTTAATGCTTTTGATCCAGGTGTCGGTTTCTGTCTGATCCATGATCATTGCTGTGTTATTCTAGCTATTCCATGCTTCTATTGTTTGTTAGGTTGGTCTGTTTGTCATTTTTTTGCATGTGACTGCAATTCTCACGACTCTGTTGATATCGCGGTTGGGTTGTCGGTCGCGATAGGGTCGCAGTGTATCCAGCCGCCGCGATGTTACCCGAGACCTATTAGTCATCCTATTTTGTCATTAGTTAGATATTGCATACATTTTTGGCACCTAGGCCCGTGCATACACTATTGATCCGTGATGATAGGCTCTCCCCCTTAGTTGAGTGAGTCCTCTCACCGCAAGCACTCGTGGGCTGACTAGGGCCGCCTTTTGAGGACCTCCGTAAGCCCCCGTGACCGTACACACGTTGCAGTTCACCGAGCAAGTTGTACCCATTGTACCCTTAGTTTGGGCCACCCTCACGTGTGAATTGTGTGCCACCCTTAGTCACACCGAAGGACTTGAGTTCATACCTATTAGGGTCCGACATGACCGAGTGATATTCCATTAATCAATCCATTTAAAGGTTAAGTGCAAACTCTAAAATTTGGACGCTATTCATGATAACTTGAGTGCTTATTTGGTGCATCCCTTCTTATCTCACAGTCCCTTCTTGTTTGTGGTAGAGTCTGGGTTTTTGCCTGGTTAGTGTTATCACCCCTAATTGCTTAGGGGCGGTGCATGCATCATTGTTTAGGTAGATTGAGTCGGTCCCCTCCGTCTATTGTTCTATATCATAATTCCCTCTTCGACTTGGACCATTTCCGCGTCCTTACTGATGATTCTCTGCCCATTGGGCTTCTGGAGGACGTAGCCCAGCCCTCCGCGGCTGTCCTCTCCGGGCACATCGAGCCCTCTCTTGCCACCGGTGGTCAGTCCCACCCTCCTTCTCCTCCAAGGGCGGATGACCCACATTCTCAATTTAGTCAACTTCTCTGTCATCTGAGTCAGGACCAAGTCCGTGAATTTCTGGCCGCTACCAAAGGCAAGCGACCCTTATCTCCTCCCACTCACAGTTCTGCCCAACAAGCAGCTTCCTCCGCTCCTATTATTTCAGCACCACACGTACCCTCTGTGGTGGCAGATCCTACACCCCTCCGTCTGCGGGCTATTCACTTCTCTGAGCCCAGCTATTTCTCGGCGCAGAATGTTCGGCCCAAGTCCCCCCCGATGTCTTCATTCTATCAGGCCGAACCAGTTACCCTTCCCCACGAGAGGTCTTAATCCTTAGAGCAACCCTACTCCCTCGTCCCTAATCACCATGCCACGTCTCCCTCCGACTTCTTTGCAGAGTGAACAACCATGACGAGGGAGCTCCATGACCTAACGAGACAATTGGACCCGCGGAAAGCCGTGGACATTCGCCTTCCATCTTTTCAATACCTCCGGGTCCAACCTCATTCAGAACTTCCTATGTACCGGCATTATTTTGGGGTAGGAGACCCTTATGTACATTTGAAAGATTTTGTGTATGAGTTTGCACTGCACAAGTACGACCGCCATCTCATGGCGTACTTGTTTCGAAAGTCATTGGACGGAGCGGCCCTCGAGTGGTTCTACTCTTTGTCCCCTGAGGAGGCCGAAGATTTTCACATTGTTCAAGAAAGGTTCTTACAGTAGTTTCAAGATCGGGTCGGACCCGAGTATTCTTTTGTTGATCTAGTGGCCGAGAAAATGAAGCCTGATGAGGAATTTGCTTTCTACGCCGACAGGTGGCGTGCCCTGGCTGCTAAGGTCCGATGCCCCATGCCGGTACAGGAGAAAGTTAAATTGCTGATTTCCAATGCCACACCCACCTACCGTGCCATTCTATCTATGAACGACATCACTTCCATGCACCAGTTATACAGCCGAGCCCGTTTCATCCATACCCAGCTCAAGGATTCACCCATCCACTCTATGTTTGAGGCCCCTAAATCCCGCTATCCCAAGAAGCCCCAGGGACCTTTTACTGAGGGAATCCATACCAATGAGCAGGTAAGTGCAGTGAACAACCCCTAAGGCTCAGTAGGTAGGGCACCCCTTAATCAGCAACCCCAGCAACCCTAGAACAATAGACAGCCGTCTCCTCAAAACCAAAACCCTCGGCAAGATCAGTGCCAATACAACCAAGTCCCTCCGTCCCAAAATGGCTATGCTCCTCAAAAGCTCAATGGGCCCAAGAGGGCACAATACCCTCCTCTTCCAGAATGTCTTGTTGTTATATTTGCGACCCTCAAGTCTCTAAATGCTCTTAGGCTCCATCTCGAGATACCAAATTGGAATATGGCAGCAGACCAAAAAAAGTATTGTGTGTACCATCTTCACCCAGGGCACAATGTGTCGGATTGCTTCCAATTTCGGGACATTATTTATGATCTCCATGAGCAGAATCAGATTGATTCAGCCGAGATGAAGAGATTGATCCAGACATTGAGGGACCAACAGGGTCAAAGGCAGCAACAACAACAGCAAAGGCGAGAGTAGCCACAGCAACAGCAGTAACAATTCCAGCAACAACAACCCTTCCAGCAACAATTCCAGGATTAGCAGCAACCACAGCAGCCAATCAATGCCCTCGGCATAATTTGTAACCCCATGCCGCAACACCAGCCCGCTCCGAACCCACAACTTGCTCCACCACCTCCTCCACCCGCTCAAGTTAACCCTGTCATCCACCATCCACCACAAGCAGCCACGTGGGCGTTTGACGATGAGCACGAAGTGGGCCAGCTTTTGGCCATTACCCATGCCGCACCTACTACCACCACATCTACATCCGCCACACCTGCCTCCTCCACACCCACCATTGCCACCATCACCTCGCCACTCGATGACTCCACCGTCATGTCGCCTGTTATCCCGTCACCTCTCAATGACCCATTCTCCCCTACGCCAGCATCCAAAATAGCCAACCCCTCCATCCTTGACGCCACTCCTCCTCCACTTCACCATAACCTCACCCTACGGAGCAGGCGGATGTTTCATCGGATGTACCCAAATGCATCTGTATCTATGCCAAGTCAGCCAACCCAACCATCCAACAATCAGCAGCAGCAAGAGATTGAAGAGATAGATTCGGTCCCGGGGACCCAATATGACATTTTGAGGCATTTGGATTAGACTCCAGCAAAAATATCAATCCTTGAATTGATCAAAAGGTCACCAACCCACCAAGATGCCCTGAGAGCCTTTCGGCAAAGGGTCATGGTAAGTGAAGATATGAACCCGAACAATCTGCCATCTGTTCTTTCCATTGTGAACAAGGGGCCAACCATTACTTTTACAGACGGTGAGCTGGCTCCTCTAGAGGCCAGGAGAATGCCTTTATGTGTCACCCTGACCATAAACAAAGTGGCGATTGATGCCGCGTTGGTCGATACCGGAGCTTCTATAAATGTGTGCCCGCTGAGTACTTTATGAGGTCCGGCAACATCTCCGAGTGCTGCTTGCAGCCCACTCCTACAACCATAGCGGCCTATGACAACTCTCGGCGGGCCTGCCATGGCATCATCTCTTTACAAGCAGAACTAGGCCCACTTGTCATGATAGTGGATTTTTATGTGCTTGACATTGATATGACCTTCAAAGCCATTCTAGGTCGCCCATGGATTGAGGCATTAGGGGCAGTCCCCTCTATAGCTCATCAATGCTTGAAATTTCCATTCCAGGGCCGTATATTCAAAGTTAAAAGTGCAGCAACTTCACATACAGTGGAGGCCATCGAGAAGATAATGTCATCGGTCTGGCCATCTAACAAGCCCATCATCTCAGTGCTTGATGTGAATTTTCCATGGGCCTACACATTTTCCAGCAGTCGTCAGATTATATCTCCATCACTGGCCGCCATTAAGAAGAACACATTGATCAACACCAAGGGGTGGAATATCATGGTTAGGATTGGATATCAACCATGAAAGGGTCTTGGCGCCCGCCTTCAAGGGAGGACTCGGATCATCAATGACCCCAAGAAATTCAAAAAGCGTGGCCTTTTATATGAAGAAGGACTCAAACCATGGGCGGCACATTCATCTGCACCAAAGTCAGACCAATATCCTCTTACATGGACACTCAATGATCATTTTTTCAGAGGGCCCGTATAGCCAGGCTACAATACTATCCTGACGGAAGCACTATTATCCCTGTATCAAGTTCTGGAGGCCCGGCGGCCTAGCAATAAGAGGAAGCTTGAAGAAATAGGGGCAGAAGAACTGGATCTGGAAGATTTAGTCTCAGCCGTTAGTTTTCTGTTCAAGGAGGACAACATTGTGCAGTCCCCGGTAGTAGAGGCAGAAGAACAAGAGCTTAAAGACCTTGTCTTGGCAGTCAGTCAGTTATTCAGTGAGGATAGCATTCCACGCTCTCCAGCAATGGAGCAGTTAGTATCAACAGTTACCACCAAGCGATAGTTGCTTCGACCTGGTGAAGATTTTGAAATGATAAACCCCATCAACCCAACAAAGAAGTTCTGGCCAGGGTATTCCCGGCCTTCTAGTCATTTTGTGTCTTCCATCCTTGTTTATAATTTTGCTTTGATCCCTTATTCTCCCCCTCTCATCCTACAATTCTCCCCCGACGCTCTCGAAATGTTAACCATCTCTTCGTCCTCTTTCACCCTTTCTTTCGATGGATCGATTCTGTCCATCTCCCGATGCGTTTACCTGTAGGATAGTTAATTCCTTTTTTTAGTCAAGTATGTTGTGCTTAATTCAAAAAAAAACATATGCATCCATTCCCTCCTTTTTCCATCAATTGGACGGCGATCCCCGTCCTCCCTTTCCTCCCCTTTCAGATGGTGATCCCCGTTTTTCCCTTTTCAAGCACCGATCTCCCGCTTTCACTTCCGCTACAATCCTCGCTCCCGAC
This sequence comes from Colocasia esculenta, assembly GCA_014218235.1. Classification (NCBI taxonomy): domain Eukaryota; kingdom Viridiplantae; phylum Streptophyta; class Magnoliopsida; order Alismatales; family Araceae; genus Colocasia; species Colocasia esculenta. Next base: position 48,028,557 of record CM024761.1, on the reverse strand, counting down.
GGCGATCCCCGTCACGCCTTGCTCCCAACACTCTGACGGCGATCCCCGTCCATGCGTTTCCTTGCTCTCAGCGGTGATCCCCATCACTTTGGCTTTCCTTTTTCCTCGGCGGCGATCCCTGCCTCTCCTTCCTCCTTCCGCGCGCAAACTGTGATCCTCGCTCGCCTGACCATCATGGTCACGTTGGGCGATTTGGGTAACGGGACTTTTGTTCCCCAACACCCCAATTCCTCCGCAGACACCCTGAGCTCGAGTGGTCTATCCTTGCCTCCAGTCCCATCGGAGGATTCGTGCGGCCCTGCCGCACATGTCTCTTTCCCTTCCAATAAACCTCTGGACACTCCTCTAGAGTTGCTTGTAAATATTAGCAATAGGTTAGGTTCATGGGTAGAATCTAGTAAGTCCCCGTCCCCGACTAGGAAGATCAAGGGTAGTGCCATACCCCGTAGGTATTTGTTAGATCTGGCGCAAAGGTGTGGCGCTCTTCTAGCTGTTGAAGAGTTTTCCCAAGAAGCAATTGTTTTGAATATAGAAGCTCAGCACGAAGAGGAAGGGCTAGACGACGGATTTGGAGTATATGAAATCCTAATTGAAGAAGACCCAGCGGATGAAGAAGATGGTGAGATAGAGGACGCTGCCGAGATGTATGCGAGTGCTTTGTGAAGATTCGATGAACCCACATCGGCAGTGGATGAGCCCACCAAAGAGGTAAATGTTGGAACCGAAGAAGACCCCAGGCTCCTGACCATAGCTTCCAGTCTCCCTCCTGAGGAAGAAGAAGCACTCGTAGAAATACTAAGGGAGTTCAAGGATTATTTTGCCTGGTCATACGACGACATGCCTACCATCGACCCCGAATTAGTGGAACATAGGTTAATTTTGAAGCCAGGGGCTGTTACCGTTAAACAAAAGTTAAGGCGTTTCCTCCCCTATAATGCTTTGAAGATGAAAGAGGAGATTGATAAACTACAAAAAGCCAAGTTCATCCGTGTAGTCCTCTATCCGTTGTGTGTGGCAAACATAGTCCCGGTAATGAAGAAGGATGGAAGAGTGCGAATTTGCATTGACTTCCGGGACTTGAATAAGGCATGTCCATAAGACAATTTCCCTTTACCTCATTTGGATGTGTTGATTCATAACACTGCTGGGTACGAAACTCTATCATTCATGGATGGATACTCAGGATATAATCAAATCCATCTAGCCCTGGAGGACGAAGAGAAAACCTCCTTCACTACGCCCTGTGGAACTTATTGCTACATGGTCATGTCGTTTGGATTGAAGAATGCCGGTGCCACTTATCAAAGGGCAATGTTAGCTATCTTCCACGATATGATTCATATAGATGTTGAAGTGTACGTGGATGACATTGTGGTGAAGTCTCGGACTCGAGGAGAACACTCCTCTGTGCTCGCCAAAGTGTTCCGCCGCGCACAAGAATATCAATTGAAGATGAATCCAAAGAAGTGCGTGTTTGGGGTTTCTTCAGGCAAATTGCTAGGTTTCATAGTCAGCAAACGGGTGATTCAAATAGACCCATACAAGGCCAAGGCAATCAGTGAGATGCCTCCTCGTAAGAATATATCTGAGCTTGGAGGTTTGATTGGTCGTCTACAGTTCATCAGGAGATTCATATCTCAGCAATCTCAAAGATGTCGCCCTTTCTACGAACTGTTAAATGGAGGGGCCAAATTCGAATGGAACGCCAAATGCCAAGAAGCCTTCGATGAGCTTAAGAGTTATATCATGAATTCACCCGTGCTGCAGGTGCCCGTCCATGGGAAACCCTTAATCCTATATTTGTCAACTATTGAGGACTCCCTAGGAGTTGTCCTTGCGCAACATGATGACTCTGGCAAAGAAAGGGTAGTCTATTACCTATCTAGGCTCTTCAATCCTTCCGAGCTCAAACTCGCCACAATGGAGAAAACATGTGCAGTGCTAGCGTGGGTAGTGTAGAAATTAAAGCACTACTTCTTAGCCGATAAGGTGAGTTTGATTTCTAGAATGGATCCTATTAGGTATCTCCTAGAGAAGCCATTCCTCGCTGATAGATTAGCCCATTGGCAGAGCTTCTTGTCTCAATTCGATATCACCTTTGTAGTCCAGAAGGCTATAAAAGGGTATGCCATTGCTGAGCACCTCGCTCACATTCCTCTTCCTCACAGTGACACAGTTCAAGATGATATCCCCGATGAAAACCTGTCACTCATCTCTCGCGATCCCTTCTGGTCGCTCCAATGTGATGGGGCTCTCAATTCTAGGGGACGGGGCATGGGTGCTATCTTGCTCACCCCATAAGGGATCACCATTCCACTCGCATATTAACTCCAGTTCCCTGCCACCAACAATGTCTCCGAGTATGAGGCTCTCCTAGCTGGTCTTAAGCTTGCCTATATTTTAGGCGCGCACCATCTCAAGATCATAGGAGACTCTCAGCTCGTTCTTCGGTAGGTCCTTTCTACCTACCGTACTCGTGACCCCAAGCTCAAGCCTTATCAAGATATGGTCACACTCCTAGCCAAGCAATTCCGTAAACACATCTACAGTCACACTCCTCGCTCTAAGAATATCCTGGCCGTTGCCCTCACATCCCTGGCCTCATCTCTCTCTTTCCCTCTCAGCCGCAATGTTGAGACAATCACTGTTCAAAGATTAGAAGCTCCCTCCACTCAGGACCCTTGGTTCAATAACCTTAGGAGCTCTTTAGTCTTAAAGCCAGAGAGAAGAGAAGCGAAGGAAGTTTTGTTAGTAGAGCTAGGAGAAATGATGGCAGAAGAAAGGCCATGGTACCACGAGATTGAGTTGTATTGCAGACACGGTACCTTCCCAGAAGAAGCAGAAGCAGAGGATAGAGGAGCCATCCATAGAGCAATGTTAAGATATACCATTGTTGGAGAAGTGTTGTACAGTCGTGCTCTAAATGGAATGCTCCTCAGTCGTTTGTCGGACGAAGAAGCCTGAAAGGTAGTGGAAGGAGCCCACTCTAGTGAATGTGGAGGGCATGTGAATAGCCAAATGTTGGCTAAGAAGATCCTTAGGCAGGCCTATTACTGGCCAACCGTAGAAGAAGACTGTGCCATCTACGTTCGTAGGTGTGTCAAGTGCCAAGTCCATGCCGACAAAATCCATGCTCCGTCCTCTACTTTGCATCCACTATCTACCCCTTGGCCTTTCTCCATGTGGGCTTTTGATATCATCAGGCCTCTTGGTGATCCTAATGCTCAAGTAAAACAAAAATATTTCATCCTTACTGCTACTGAGTACTTCACCAAGTGGGCTGAAGCAGAGGCATTTGCAAAAATCAAAGGCTCGACCGTGTGCAGGTTCATTATGAAGAACATCATCTCGCGGTTCGGAGTGCCAAGTGGCTTCATCACCGACAATGGACCTCAGTTCATATCACAAAAGCTTCAAAACCTATGTAAGAAATTCAACATTTTCTTGCATCATTCGTCTCTGTATTATCCACAAGGCAACGGCCAAGCTGAAGCCACAAATAAATCACTTCTGAAAATTCTAAAGAATACATGTGAGTCTCATAAGTTCGCTGATTGGCCTGAGAAATTGATTGAGGCTCTATGGGCCTACCGTACCTCCATCCGCACGCCCATTGGGCAAACTCCCTTTTCACTTACTTATGGGATGCAGGCAGTATGTCCACATGAGATCCTTATTCCTTCGCTAAGAGTTCAGCTGGACAATGAACTTAATTCCGATGAACGTCGAGAGGTGTTGCTTTCACAGTTGGAACTCCTAGATGATCGGCATCTAGCGGCGGCTGATCATGTGCTTTCATATCAAAATAGACTCTAAAGATCTTTTCAAAAGAAAGTGATTGAGCGCAAATTTCAAGAAGGAGACATGGTTTTGAAGCGAATTTTCATAAAACCTGGAGGTCCTAGGTCAAAGCTGCAAGCAAACTGGGAAGGGTCGTACGTCGTTAAGGAAGTGTACCCTAGGAACGCATATAGGCTAGTCAATGCCGATGGTGAGAAGCTCTCTCTACCCCTAATAAAGGATTTTCAAAAACGATATCAATTAGCAAAAGAATGTTAGCAGCCATGTGTCTCACTCCCTTCCATTTGTTGTCAAACAACTTCTGTGTTCAGTCACACACACAACACGGCAACCCAAGGTCAATTCCCATAGTTAGTGGTGTTCCTGCTTAGCCCTAGTGAAGGGAACGAGGGTCAATTCTCTTCTTGCTCGGGCAAGGTCTAGGGGCAAAAGAATGCTAACTTGTAGACGAGCAAGGGTGTAGTTCATATGCATGAGGTCTCAAAGAGAGGTGGTCAGTTCAAAAGAAAGAGAAAAAAAAATGATAAAAATGGCGAATAAGCAGAAAATGAGAATAGGGGCATGTCAAAGAGTGACAGTACAGTTCCCCGCGGGACACCCTTGAGCCCGGCCGTACGCATGCCCCAATCAAATGTAATGACCATAAAGTCTCTAGACAATAGACGGATTACATATGAGTCACACCCTTGTGAATCTTACAAGCTTGCGTCCCGAGCCCCAAGGCCGAGTCTTATCTCCTCTTAAGTCTTCCCATCCCCGCTAATGACCGAAGAACACACACACCTGGTCTATGTTGGAACGCTAATGACTAGGGGCAAGTAGCCATAGAGAAGCCAAGAATAATGCACACTGCACATAGAGGATGTTTGGCAAACATAAGAGAGGAATAAGATCCATAGCCAATCACTCAAGTGCAAAAGATGTCGTTATTAGAAAATCTCAAAATCTAAAAAAATCAGAAAATCCCAAAATCCAAAAAAAAACAAAAATCCAAAATTCAAATAAAAAATCAAAAAACCCCAAAATCAAAAAAATTAGAAAATCCAAAAATCCCAAAAAAATAGAAAACCAAAAAAAAAAAATATCCAAAAACCTTAAAAAATTGCAAAATCTCAAAATCCAAAAACAAAATTAAAAAAAAATCCAAAAATCCAAAAAAATTGGAAAAATATCAAAATCCAAAAAATTGTGAGCACATATCGCTTTCCTTTTGCATGCATTATTTTAATTTATTTATCGCCTATTTGAATAGGGCTCAGCCCCTTGACAATTCCGAAGTTAAAATCATTATTTACTTAATGCAAGGGGTTGAGCCAAAGAACAGATCTAACTTGTTTTGTTAAGTGTACAGGGGCAGAGAATTTTGGGGTATGCACAACGGTGTACTCAGAGCACTCTCTCTCTCTCTCTCTCTCGTATTCGGATCTCATCTCACACTTGTGTCAATTGCAAAATCATTCATTTCATAAACATTGACATAAAATGAAAGATCCACTAAGAGATAAGCGTTATGTACAAAGATAAGTGGGGAGGTGGCTCAGAATCTCCTCACTGTCTACCGCCACTCTCCCCAGATCCCTCCTCTCTGTCTGGTGGGGGTGGCATTTCGCCACCACCCCTACCACTCTGGGCACTCGTCTCACCCCTTTGGTGTCTCTCCTCCCCCTCGTTCCTCCTACGACTGGAGGAACCCGCCAAGTACTGTCCTACGGAGCCACCACTCACCCCGCTTGCGCCGCTCCTGCTCTTGCTCCTACTCCGAGCAGCCTGACCCAGCATAGTCACTAGACCCCGGAGCTCATCAATCCTGATCTACTGCGCTGCCACCTCGGTACGCAGCCTCGTCATCTCTGTCTGGTCCACTGACGACCACTGCACACGCAGTGTCGGTAGCTCCCTCGCTGCCTCTGCCACCTGTGCCTCAGCTGCCTCCGCCCAGATGCATAGTTGATCCCTCTCTCCTGTCGCCGCATCGACCTGCCCTTGCAACTAGGTCGCTCGTCAGTGGCAGTCCGCAGTGCGGTCTCCTTCAGAAAAATAGTCAAGTCAGTGCCAGGTTTAAATAATCTTTAATTTAAAATCACTGTCTTACTTACCCGCACAACCAGCTATGCCTGCACTTGCTCAGCCCTCCTCCCTGCGGCTGCCAGTCGATCCTCCAGATCTGACTGGGAGCCCTCTGCCACTCTAGAGGAGGAAGCACCAGCCTCTGCTGCTCTCCTCACTCGGTCCAGCTCCCTCCGCTGCACATGCAATACACGTCAGTTTCTCAAGTCAGCTATAAAATGGGTAAAGTGCTGAAGTCTGAGTAAGTACTTACCAGCTGCTCCGCCTCACGCTGGGCCACCTCGCGATCCTGCACCGCCGAGTGGAGTAGGGCTCGGAGTTAGGAAATCTCTCCAGCCACGTCCACCTGCAATTCATTTCAAAACTGTCAGCTCAATTAAATCAAAGAAGAAATTCACTAGTTCGGGGTCTAGGAGTTTTACCTGTCGTCGTGCGGCCTTATAAACCCTCGCCCCGTACTTTAAAGTGTAGGCCTGAAGGTACGCATCGTCTGTCGTGGCTGTGGACTTAACCTGCTTGCCTCGGCTCTCCCAGTTCTTGATCTGTTCCTTAGCCCACTCGCGCCAGTCGGTGGTGTCGTTAAGTCCCCAGAAACTCCAACCAGGCCTCGGGGTCCGGTCTTGGCTGGGGAACTCCACCGCGCTCTGACATAGGCCGAGCGATCTCTGGGACAGATGCAGGAGAAGAGGTAGCACAAGGTTGAGTGCATGCACCCACACCGACCTATACCAACCAGTGTTGTCCCTCATCTCCCTCCTCTAGATATGGCTGCCACACCACCTGCACATCAAAGAACACCTGATTAGTTGCCAATAAATTAATTCAAATCATTGAACTTAGAGAGAAGGGTTAGAGCACTTACATCTAGCTGAGGGTAGGTGTCGATCGTATCTTGGTGGAATGCCAGCTGATCAGTCAGAGTATGTGTGTCGCGGCGCGACTCCAAGCGTCGAGCTATGGGCACGAGGCCCGATCGCTCCAGAATCCCTCTCCTCAGGCCAGGGAGGCGAAGGTAGGCCCAGACCTGCAAAAATGTGAAGGCTATCAGATCTAAATTCATAACAAGTGCATGAAAGTAAAGGGGCAAAGGAAAGAAGAGTACCTGAAGAAAGGGGAAGAACCCGCTTGGGGATGTCTGTCGCTCGGAGGCACCCAAACCGTCGAACGGGTGTGCTAACAATGCAGCTCCCCATGCGAAGTCACCTACTTGTCCCAGGTCCTGCAAGAGTGGCAGGAACCGACAGTGGACTGCGTCGCCCCTCGTGGCAAATAGAATTCTGCCTAGGAACAAGATGAGAAAGCGACGCAAGTCCAGGTCTACCTCGGCCCCTACCTCCTCCGCTAAAGCCTCCTGACAACCCCTCGTCAGCCTCCTCAACTGCCCATCCACTGTCTCTCCCACCTTCTTACCTACCTCATAAAGCCCTAAACTCTCCTGCAGACTCACTCTAGGGATGAGGGAAGACCTCGCCTCTACAGTCAAGCCTAGTAGTCGGTGGGCTAGATCTCTATAGCAAGGGTAGGTGAACCCACTCACCGGCCGCCCATACACCCTCAATCCCGTGATCCGGCTCACGTCCTCCAAGCTGGGGATCATATGACCCCATGGGAACACGAAGGTAGTCGCCTCCGCATCCCACCTACTACGCAGGGCCTGATTAGGTGCAGGATCCACCCTCATCCTATCCATCCTCAGAATCTCACCAAATCCCATCCCATCTAACCTCTCTCTGGAACCTAGGGAATGCTACGTACACGGCTAACACTAGGAGCCAGGAGACTCGGGCCCTCATTTCTCCCAGCAAACACATGTCAGTTCAAAATCAGCTTAATTACTTCCTTGGTTGGACTCTCGGCTGAAGTCGCGGTGGCCTAGTGGGCCGCGACCTTATCGCGATGCCCCGATGCATCGCGACATTATCACGCCCCACTTAGGCTCTGCGACCTTGCCGCGACATTCTTAGACGACGCGACAAGGTCGCGCCCCGTTGACCCATCGTGACATCTGCTGTCGCGACGTGATGACCCGTCGCGTTCTCAGACGTAGACCAACTGGAACTTCCTTTGTCCGGCAGTCGTTTCCTTGGGTGTCACGCCCTACATTGATCCCCCTAGGGGCTTTCCCGTTCATCCTCACACATCAATTGAGGTTTAAGGGTCCCGATCGCTTACTATTTTTATCGCTTCTTCCCGGGCCTTCCTCGCCGCCTCCTGGTCAATGGTCGGAACCTCCTCCTCCTCCATCTCGACCTCCGGCATGATCTCGTCCACTGATGTCACCTCCTTCCACTTCCGGGAACTCCTTCCTGCCGCTTGCCTCTTCCCCGTCCTCCCGGAAGAACCCGCACCGCCATCACCACCTCCTTCCATTGCTGGAAGAGCAAGTAGAGTTTGAGAGAGAGAGAGAGCTAGTGGAAGAGCAAGAAGTTGAGAGAGCTAGGGAAGGGGAGATCGTCGGTTGCTTAAGTTTTTGAACGCGCAAAGGGGGGAAGAAAGGGGTTTCTATGCATTTGAGCTGCCGGTTGATGCTGCGACGCAGCGGGACGTCGCGTTATTGTCGCGTCAGTCAATTGGGCTGCGACATTGTTACGACCACCCGTTGCGTCGCGACGTCAGGCGAGATATATGGAGGTCGCGTCATCAACAGAGCCTTGCGCAAACAGGGTAAAAGTCTAATTTTTATTCAAATCATTCCATACATTAACTAATCACTTCTACATTCTATCAAATGCACTATTCTGCTCTAACTACCACCTGATATCATGCGTACATCACTCTAATCACCCTCAAGCTCCTGGGGCAGCTGGACGGATCCTCTTTAGTGCTTCAAGGTACTCCCGGGTCACGTCCTCGTCCTCTACCACCTCAGCCGGAAGGAGGCTTGTGGCGCACCCCTCCTAATGGACAACGACGCTCCGTACATCCCTCTCATCCTGATCATCGTTCATCTTCCTCTCCTGAATGGGTGGGTAGTGTGAGAGTAGGGGAACCACTGTGCGTGCACCACCACACTGCAGGTAGAAACGGTTCGGGTTGTAGTGGACCAATGCTTCATTGCCTAGAAGCTGAAGTGCTAGCCCGAGGCGCTGTGGAAGGCGGATCATCTGGTTGTGCAGGAAGCGTGGGCGCATGTCAAACTCCACCACAGTCATGGTGTAAGGCCCTCAAATTTTGTTGCATTATTGTATTACACGTAAATAATTCATGTTGTGTATGTACGTATTTAAATATCTACATAAGTACTAGTTATTATACTTATGTATGCATGTGTATAAGTTAGTTGTAAATAATGTATGAAGGGTATGATGATAGTGTGTACATGATAGTATACATAATGCATGTACATATATAGGTATAAGATGTGCATGGTTTCTGCATGTTTTAGAGTTCTGGACGAAGGCCAGCTTGGCGTCAATATCAATAGATGTCGATGTTGTGTCGGCGTCAACCATATGGACGCCAACACTAACCCCAGCGTCCAGCGATGTGGACGCCATTTCCTTGACCTGCATGCGTTGCAGAGCCGGATTTCCGGGAGCAAGCTACCCCAACCATTGGGGAGCTGTCTCCAACGGTCTAAAAGCCTTCTTGCCTGACCTGCGTGAGAGGGGAGCTCCTCTCCTCTATATACAAACCCCTTTTGCAACCCTCAGCCCTCTCTTGGCTCTCCTTGCAAGAGGAGAGGAAGGAGAAGAAGACAAACCCTAGTTTCTGTGAGAAGGACCTGACCTTGCAAGCCTAGATCCGGGAATTTGGAGCTTCATCTGGCCATCTACAACGACTGGGAGATAGCTGAAGCATCAGGGAAGGCTTCCCCGATCTCTCTTTGGTGTCTACATCAGTCAAGAACCCGGAGGAAGGTGTCTTTGGAGGCTTCTTGGGACTGCCCAAGGAGAGCTTCACCGCCATTTTAGATCCCTTTGGAGTATTTTTCAGAGGCAAGTAACCCTCACCCTCCGTCCATGTAGATGTCAAGTAGGGTTTTATAATTTTTATGTATTTTTCCTGGTGTCCTAGATCCCCCTTTCACCTTTGCATTTGGAGTTCGGTCTGTGTTTCTGCAGAGATAGGAACTTGGCGTCAATGCCCTTGACGCCGAGATCCCTGGTATGCGTCCAGCGATCTGGCCGTCCACTCCTGGAACGGCCAGAGACCGCCGTCAAGTTCTCCAGGACAGAACAGTGAGCTATTCTTCCTGGCATATTTGATTAATTTCGACGAGTTTTACGATGAGGATATAATGTTACTCTTATATGCTATGTATACTAGCTAATGTGATGAATGAGAGAATGAATGAACATTTATTTTGTGGGTGGTTGAGTTTATTCGTCTATCTAATATGTATGCGAAATGAATGGCAATGTATATTCACCATGATCCTAACGATCCGTGGCAATGTTTTGTTGCCCAAATTTGTTAGACCATGTATGTATGGTCCTGTCTGTGCTCTGAGTTTCTGACATTTTCCCCATGCTTGTATGGTTATTGGAATTTCTGTTTGGGAAATAGAAATCATGCGTAGGTCATGTTAAATTTCCAGTAAATTACGTGTTGCTCGGTAAATTCGGGAATAAATTCTGTGACCCTGTGCATGCTAGGGTGCAGACAGTGAGCTGCTAAATCTGTGATTAGGTTCAACTCCATGTTAATTTGCGTTATGAATAGTAATGTGAGATTGATGTTAAATTTTTTGTAACTTCATTTTGAGTCAGAAAAATCTAAAAATTTTCATGTGGAATCATAAACCTGAGATCAGCATGTGGTTAAATTTTCAAGTCGTTTGGACAACTATATAGTGAAATATGAATTTTTCCATGCAAGAAATGTGAAAAAAAATGCATGCTAATGTGGGAATAATGTGACGTGTGTGTGTGATCCGATTCATGCAAATTTCTGATCATGTAGTCCCTGTTAACTGTAGAATCATGTTAGGAAAACAGAGCCCTTGTGTGAGTGAGAAAATGAATGAGAGGCAAGTGACATGTGTAAAGATATGTGTTAAAAATCGGTAAATGTGTAAATTGTGCCAAGTGTGACACTGCTTCCATAGAGGGCAGTGGAACTATATCAGGGAAAAGTCCCCCTGAGAAGGTTCAATGTGTTGTGATCCTAAGGGCATTAGGATGAAATCCTGGAGGTGGACAAGTACCACTGGTTAGGGTGGAGACTTGTTCTCCCGGTCTGCGCAGTCAAGGAGTCGTCACTGTATTGCCTAGGTGACGTCTATGTGTATGTGATGTGATGTGTCCTTCTTATGGTGGTTTGGACTATGTGTCACGGCACTAAAGTGAAAAATGTGAATGTGATTGTGATCATGTGCAAATTGTGTAGTGTGAACAATATGTAAATGTGCAATGTGTAAAGTGTTAAATATGTGAATTAGAAATTGTGTAAAAATGTGAAACCAAAATGTGGGGATGTGAAATTGAAAACCCATGATATGATGATCTGAAATCATGTTAGAACAGCAACATAAATGTGGTTATGATTTTGTGCTACATGTGTACAATGCATAGAACCCATGCTAGGGAGAATCCTTACTTATGTGTAAACCATTTCATGTGTGTATGCTCTCACATTGTGGTTTGAATGAGAACATAGCTTTCATGTGTTAGATTGTAAAGTGTTAAACCACATCAAAACAGCAAGCTTAAAGCATGTGAAATGGTTATGTGCATGTATACGAATGAGTAGTAACCATGTTAGCAATGTGTTCTTTCATGTATGTAAGCTAGTCATGCTAGATTGCTCTCATGTTTTAGTTTAAATTGAAAGTAGAACTTTTACATGTAGGAATGATTAGAGAGCATGTGATAGGTGATTTTGATTTAGAAAATCTGAAAGCATGAATCATGTGTTCATTAGTAGAATTTCCAAGATAAGGTTGTCAATTTCAATGTCACGCATGCTATATGTTGTGTCTTGTAAATGTGTATGTAAAACCTGCTATGATATGTACATGTATGGTATTTGTAGAGTTATTTGCTGAGTCTTTTAGACTCATTACTTGCTTCGGCGTACAGGTGTAGTAGGTGACACACCTTTGGAGGAGACCGTGGAAAGCGACTCCGAGCGCGGGGAGTAGCTAGTTTGGTGGAGCTTAGTTGTGACTTTTGGCATTTTGATGTATGTAATTGCAACATTGTACTAGCATTATCATAGACAAATGTATAAGTGTGGACAATTATGTATTTGATTTTCAGCAATTTAATTATGTGGACTTTTAGTTCTTTAAATGTTATCGAATCATGTATGTTAAATGTGGATGATGAATGAAATGAAGATAGTGGTTTCTTTTACTTCCGCTACTCTGTTCTTATATTCACGTGTATCTCAGCTGAATGTTATTGTTGGTAAATGTCCCACTGTGATGACGCTCGCTATACCGACGTGGGTTGGTATAACCGTACCGGTATAATGAGGGTCGTTGCAGAGATTGGTATCAGAGCAACCGGTTGAGATTGCACATGAATATACATATGTCATCATCCCCATTACATGCTAAGTCTACATAGGAATGTCCACATGTGTAGAAATCACTAATAACGAGTGGAAAATAGATAAGAAAATGGTTAGAATACTTAGTAACCTAGCGCTAATGGTGGATGAAATTTGTTACAGCCATGGCTTCGAGATGTAGGCGTGGCGGAGCGCCGGCCCGTGAGGACGAGCCGAGACTTGACGAGCGGGCGGAGCAGCAGGCCCCGGCACTGGTAGGTCATGTACTTCCCCCACCGCCGCCTGTGGATTATGGAGTATTCATGCAAGGTCTGGTGCAAGCCATGCAGACGCAGGCTCATACCCAGGCAGCACTCCAGGCACAGTTGGAGGCTCAGGTTAGACTAATAAAATGATTTATAATCTGTTTTATTTGCTTATGCGATATTATGTTGATTGTGTATTGCTTGTTGTGTACTGTAGCAGGCTCAAGTACTAGCTCAGAACCATGGTGGACCTTCTACCATGGAAAGATTCAAGAGGATGCTGCCACCATCTTTTAAGGGGGAGAGCGACCCATTGTTGGCTGAAAGCTGGATGAGGGAGATAGAAAAGATCTTCCGAGCCATCAGGTGTGTAGATGAGGATAAGGTTACATTAGCCACCTACATGCTACAGGTATGCTTTAGTTATATGCTTGTATGTTTTGTTAAGTTAGATTTGTTTAGATGGTGCTTATGAGCGGTGTACTGCAGGAAAGAGCCGATGTATGGTGGGCTTCATTGCTGCGTACCCGGTTTGAGGACGGAGCTGTTGCTGTTGCTTGGGATGAGTTCGTAAGGCTCTTTAGGGCAAAGTTCGTTCCCGAGCATATTCATGATCGGATGGAGCAGGAATTCCTATCTTTGGCTCAAGGCTCCATGACCGTGCTAGAGTAAGAGGCAAGATTTTCTGAACTCTCTAAGTATGCACCTCATATCGTGGCAGATGAGCGCAGGAAGACAAAGAAGTTCGTGATGGGACTTAAGCCATCACTGTCACGTCCCGAGAATTATGCAGCGGATATTAATTCGAAGAATTCGAGTCGATATTCCGAGACGTGGACAGTCGGCAAATAAGCCTCTAGCTAGGGCGCACTAAATGTATATCAACACAACATCACAATAGGGCCCATATGTTGAACTCAATATAAATTGTAATCAAATCTCAGCTCAATGTATTTCAAATAGAAACTATTATAGGACTAAGACTCAATGAAAGGAAAGTACATAATACTTCTCACTTCCTACTACATGTTCTAACTCTCAAAGCAAATTACTATAACTAGACTCATAGTTGGAACGCTCATCACTCGGACGCATTCCCATCCTCGACTTGCTCTTCCTCTTGAACTTCATAGTCACCTAGATGGGGTAAAAGTAGGGAATGAGCAAACTAGCCCAGTAGGATTTATATCTCAATGTGCGGGCAATGATATAAGTGATTAACATTTTTGAACTAGGGAAGTACGATGAATGATATGCAAGTACGAATAAAACTCGTTAAAACATGATATATAAAACAAGCTAGAGAGAGTGATTATGATAGAACGAGATTTGTGAACAAGATGACAAGATCGAACTAGCAATAGATCACTTTGTACAAGCACGCAAGAATTCACTTGATGTCAAGAACGCAAGATATCACTAATTGCATTAAATGCAGAATGGCCATATCAAGCAAGCAAGCAAGCAAGATTTCACAAGCATGATCAAGTAACACTAATCAGGCACGTAGACACCAATGTACACCAAGAAAAGATTCATCAAGAATGTACACCAGGACACGTGTATGTGGTATTGTATCTATCATTCAACAAGCAAGAAAGTACTCCCAGCGCAGATGCTACGCCAGTAATCATTATACCCCATGGTTAACAGTATATCTATGACTCGCCGTCATTGGGGCTAGATTGGAGCCCTTGGACACACGCCGTGCCCTGTCAGCATCTCATGTAAATTTTTAAATGTAGATACCCACAGTCATTAATAATGGCCAATGAGAGTTTCAAAACGTAGCATGTGCAATGTCATGTTCATGATGATGATGAGAAGAAGTAATAATTAAATTGAACATGGTTTCATGAGAACAATGGTCAAGAGATAAATTCGGCAGCATAACGGTACAATTTATACTTTCGTTCAATCTTTACATTAATGGCTTTAGTCTAGTTTGTAAGTCACACTCACGAGATCAAGAAGAGAAAGGAAGTGCACGCTATCTCCAGGGAACTTCAATGGTACAACCAACTCGTCGGCCATGTGGGAATCCATGGTCAGAGGAGATTTACGGAGGCCTTGGTGAAAAGGTCGCTAGTCTACCGATTCGGAATGACCGGTAGAGAGTTTCCAATTTCCCAAGAAAAGGCTACCTAACAGTGCTAGTGTGTAGTGCGGTACGCGTGTCTCAATTCTCAAAACCATCGGTCTCAAACTCGCAGGAAGCACTTGACAATATAACATGGAATAAAACTATGCACTTTAACAAGTCATGGTTTGCAATGATTTTATGATAACCATTATCATTTAAACGGGGAAGAACAGTAGGAAGATTAAATCACAAGAAACATGAATGGATCATAACATTTAAGGAGCACTTAGAATAGCATTCATGTAATTAAAGCTTTTAAATGGGTTAATCAATTTTTAAGCCATTGAATAACAATCATGTAATGCTCAGACCCAAGACATGCAACTTACACAGTAAATATCATATTTAAACAGATCTTGGGTATATGCGGAAAACTATGCATGAAAACACGTGGTTTCAGGTAAAGTTCTGAGATCGCGACATATCCCTATAAGGAAGGCGACAGGGTCGTCAGATCAGGCAGGCAGAAGGCGACATGGGTACTGTCACAACCAGAACGCGACAGAGGTACTGTCGCGACCCGACCTCGGAATGCGACATATCGGGCCGTCGCGTTCACAGGGTCTGCGCCCGAGTCCGACATGGATCTGACATGCTCTTGGTTCAGACTACCATGATTTGACACAGGGTGATATTCATGAAACGCCTATATCTCTCTATATGCTGACCTTTAGACCAAATTCACAACATAGAAAATGTCGAGGACATCTATTGGAAGAACTTTTGTGTTGTGGGGTGGGTCTGAATCGGTCTCTAATTGCATGAAATACAAGAAGAACGTGGGAAAGCCCTAAACATGCATGACTTCATGGCGACTTATATGTTAGACTTGTAACATGAGATCTACTGATATTTGGACAAAACGTCTAACATAAAAGATGACAAGGACAACAAGTATAAGAACTTTTTTTTGGGGTTTTAACCTAATTCGGTCTTGAACCTTGTGAAAAACATGAGTAAGTGAAAGTTAAATGCAACCAGAAAATGCAGTATCATGCATAACTCTATTACAAAGTTTATAACTCTCTAAATAATGATCTTTAAGCAAACTATTTAACATGAAAGATGACCATATCGATTAATACAAGAACTTTCATGTTGGAGGCTTGACCTACTTCGGTCTTAAATCTCTAGCAAAACAGGAAGAACCTAAGGCTAACTGCAAACCCGAAAACACAGTATTATGCATGACTCTTTTACGGGGTTCATAAATCTCTAACTAAAGAGTTTTAGACAAAACGTTGAACATGAAAGATGATCGTGACTACAAGTAGAAGAACTTTATGTTGATGATTTAGTCTAATTCGGTCTCAAATCGTGTGAATAATAAGACGAACGGGAAAAGCTCTAACAGTGCGCGACTTTGGCAAAACGCTTATAATTCAAAATATACTAAATGAAATTCGATGAAACCAGTGGGAAATGAAAGTTAACTTGATGCCCTACACATTGGTATAGGATATGTTAACGTTTCGCCCAAGAAAACCTACCTTTGGTCGACTTCAAGAGAGTGGTTTGTGCAGGTCGCAGCAGATGAGAAGCGGAAGAAGAATAGCTTCTTGTGGTCGTTCCACAGCTCCTCAGCCACCAAGAGCTCCTCCACACGACCCTAGCAAGTTCTAAATTCGTTCCTAGGGTTTGGGTGAAGAGTATTTAAGTAACCATGGTGTTTAAGAGTCCTATTATAACTAGGAAAAGAGGATTTCGGGATTGGCATGTTTGGTTTCCTATTTTTGATGATTTCCTTCTCCCTTTGAGTGTGTGAGGCATTAGAAACCTCCCCTCATAGTTAGGCACGAATTTGGGTTGCCATGAATGCATGATTGCATCCCAATTCAACTCAAATTGCCTCTTTCTAATTTCAGCCTATTTAGAGTTACGAATTTCCATGTATTTTCTTGTTTCATTTGATTTTTGGGTCATATGTGGTCCATTGGCCCACTTATGATATTGGGTCATTATTATATATTGTTAGAAGCATTTCTAACATTTTTATTTAATTTATGATTGCTTCGTATTTCCGTGTTAACGGTTTTCCGACTCGTTTCTTTATTTGGATAATCGGTCACAATAATTCTTAAACCTAGCTCACATGATTTTTATTGACCCAATTTCTTGATGGGTCATTAGAGGATATTATTTGAAATCCATTTATGATTTTTATTTAATTTCCTGACTCGTCCAAGTATGTGTGATAATGATATTTCGACTTATTCATGAATTACGATAATAAGTCTTGAAACACTTTAAACTTAGCTAATCCAATTTTTCTTGTCACAAATTTCTTTGTGAAACGTTTAGTAATAATGTTTGGGGTTGATTTATAATTTTACGGAATTTTCCGATGTGTTTTAGCACATACGATAATGATACGTATGTTTTAAATACTCCGATATTATGGAAATTATTTATTTCTATTTATTTGAATTTTTTATGTAATTAAAATTTCGGGGTGCTACATCCTCCCCCACTTAAGAGAATTTGGTCCCCAAATTCATAGATCATTAATTGGATCCCGATAATTATGATCCATGAGTTTGTTCCATATTTAATTCCTCTAACTTGTTTCAATCATCGTGGATGCTAGTCCAACATCTACACCTATGGCCACCCATATTATTCATTTGGTTCCTTCCACTCTTGTTTTCCTTCCACAGTTGTTATAACTCCATCTTAATCCTCCAGTTGAACTAGGGTATAACCACTAGATTATTCCTTTCCTAATTTCTCCTTAATGATCTCCCCCACTTAGAAATGTACTCATAATAAAAGCATCTTAAGATCAATCTATGGGTTTAACAATCATACCTCCTTCCAGGAGCTCCGCTTGTGTTACTGCATTCACGCGTCCTTGATGCTTTACCACTCCTTGGTTCCTTCCAGCTTCGTCTTTTAGCATGGGACAGTTCGGTATACGATGTTCATGACTCCCACATTGTAAGCAAGCCCCGGCCTTCTTCCAGCACTTGTCCGCTTGGTGCCCAGGCTTGTTGCAAAAGTTACAATATTCCACCGTCTTTGTTTCTTCTACCTTGATCTTTTTCTCCATGCCATAGTCCTTCCCAGTGGTTGGCCTTTTGTTGTTATAGTTATTATTGTTGTTGTTATTGGGGAAAGTTCCAGTTGTATCGACTGCTCCCCTTTTTATAAAGGTCGGCTTTGAGATGTCCTTTCCCCTCATGCCTTCCACCTTAGCCATAGTATCTTCTACCAGTTGAGCTCTTTGGACCATCTCAGTGTAGGTTTGAATGTTGTGTGGTCCGAGCCTTTCAATGAACATAGGCCTGAGCCCGTCCATGAAACGGTTAGCCTTCAGCCTTTCAGTTCTCACCAGGTGTGGGGCATACATAGCCAGACGCGCGAACTGAGCCTCATACTCAGCCACAGACATTCCTCTCTGTTTTAGTGCGGAAAACTCTGCTGCCTTCTTTTCCTTGACTCTCTCAGAGAAGTATTTTCCCGGAATATCTCCAGGAATCCAGCCCATTCCAGTTCAGCTATATTAGGCAGGTGGGCCGATGTGGCCTTCCACCACTCGGGCATCCTTGGTAAATTGGAAAGTGGCCAGTACCACTTTCTCCCTATTGGTGCATTGCATTACTTGGAAGATCCTTTCTATTTCTTCCTACCAGTTTTCTGCCTCGTCTGGGTCAGAGGATCCAGAGAAACGAGGAGGGTTTAAACTCCTAAAATTCCGGTGCAGATCACCGGCTCTATTCCTTGCAGCTCCAGCCTGATTTCCAGCCTGAACTACATTTTGTAATGCCTGGGTCAGTCCAGCCACGGTTTCTTGCATAACTTGCCATTGGTTACGAGCCATTGCAGTTGAGTGAGAGTGTTATGAGGGTTCCTGAGAAAAGGATGGAAACTAATTAATGTCTCTAGATACATTATAAGAGTCAATGGGTAGGAGGGTTTAATTGTTTCTAACATATTCCCAGTCTCTACCCATTCTCACCAGGAACTGTATTTAATTTTTCCAAGACCTAGGTTCCATAGGTATCTCTATCCCTGAGACATATCCTATTTGGTATTCCTAGGCTCTGATACCACTTAACTGTCACGTCCCGAGAATTACGCAGCGGATATTAATTCGAAGAATTCGAGTCGATATTCAGAGACATGGACAGTCGGCAAATAAGCCTCTAGCTAGCGCGCATTAAATGTATATCAACACAACATCACAATAGGGCCCATATGTTGAACTCAATATAAATTGTAATCAAATATCAGCTCATTGTATTTCAAATAGAAACTATTACAGGACTAAGACTCAATGAAAGGAAAGTACATAATACTTCTCACTTCCTACTACATGTTCTAACTCTCAAAGCAAATTACTATAACTAGACTCATAGTTGGAACGCTCATCACTCGGACGCATTCCCATCCTCGACTTGCTCTTCCTCTTGAACTTCATAGTCACCTAGATGGGGTAAAAGTAGGGAATGAGCAAACTAGCCCAGTAGGATTTATATCTCAATGTGCGGGCAATGATATAAGTGATTAACATTTTTGAACTAGGGAAGTACGATGAATGATATGCAAGTACGAATAAAACTCGTTAAAACATGATATATAAAACAAGCTAGAGAGAGTGATTATGATAGAACGAGATTTGTGAACAAGATGACAAGATCGAACTAGCAATAGATCACTTTGTACAAGCACGCAAGAATTCACTTGATGTCAAGAACGCAAGATATCACTAATTGCATTAAATGCAGAATGGCCATATCAAGCAAGCAAGCAAGCAAGATTTCACAAGCACGATCAAGTAACACTAATCAGGCACGTAGACACCAATGTACACCAAGAAAAGATCCATCAAGAATGTACACCAGGACACGTGTATGTGGTATTGTATCTATCATTCAACAAGCAAGAAAGTACTCCCAGCACAGATGCAACGCCAGTAATCATTATACCCCATGGTTAACAGTATATCTATGACTCGCCGTCATTGGGGCTAGATTGGAGCCCTTGGACACACGCCGTGCCCTGTCAGCATCTCATGTAAATTTTAAATGTAGATACCCACAGTCATTAATAATGGCCAATGAGAGTTTCAAAACGTAGCATGTGTAATGTCATGTTCATGATGATGATGAGAAGAAGTAATAATTAAATTGAACATGGTTTCATGAGAACAATGGTCAAGAGATAAATTCGGCAGCATAACGGTACAATTTATACTTTCGTTCAATCTTTACATTAATGGCTTTAGTCTAGTTTGTAAGTCACACTCACGAGATCAAGAAGAGAAAGGAAGTGCACGCTATCTCCAGGGAACTTCAATGGTACAACCAACTCGTCGGCCATGTGGGAATCCATGGTCAGAGGAGATTTACGGAGGCCTTGGTGAAAAGGTCGATAGACTACCGATTCGGAATGACCGGTAGAGAGTTTCCAATTTCCCAAGAAAAGGCTACCTGACAGTGCTAGTGTGTAGTGCGGTACGCGTGTCTCAATTCTCAAACCATCGGTCTCAAACTCGCAGGAAGCACTTGACAATATAACATGGAATAAAACTATGCACTTTAACAAGTCATGGTTTGCAAGATTTTATGATAACCATTATCATTTAAACGGGGAAGAACAGTAGGAAGATTAAATCACAATAAACATGAATGGATCATAACATTTAAGGAGCACTTAGAATAGCATTCATGTAATTAAAGCTTTTAAATGGGTTAATCAATTTTTAAGCCATTAAATAACAATCATGTAATGCTCAGACCCAAGACATGCAACTTACACAGTAAATATCATATTTAAACAGATCTTGGGTATATGCAGAAAACTATGCATGAAAACACGTGGTTTCAGGTAAAGTTCTGAGATCGCGACATATCCCTATAAGGAAGGCGACAGGGTCGTCAGATCAGGCAGGCAGAAGGCGACATGGGTACTGTCGCAACCAGAACGCGAAAGAGGTACTGTCGCGACCCGACCTCGGAATGCGACATATCGGGCCGTCGCGTTCACAGGGTCTGCGCCCGAGTCCGACATGGATCTGACATGCTCTTGGTTCAGACTGCCATGATTTGACACAGGGTGATATTCATGAAACACCTATATCTCTCTATATGCTGACCTTTAGACAAAATTCACAACATAGAAAATGTCGAGGACATCTATTGGAAGAACTTTTGTGTTGTGGGGTGGGTCTGAATCGGTCTCTAATTGCATGAAATACAGGTAGAACGTGGGAAAGCCCTAAACATGCATGACTTCAAGGCGACTTATATGTTAGACTTGTAACATGAGATCTACTGATATTTGGATAAAACTTCTAACACAAAAGATGACAAGGAAAACTAGTATAAGAACTTTTTTGTTGAGGTTTTAACCTAATTCGGTCTTGAACCTTGTGAAAAACATGAGTAAGTGAAAGTTAAATGCAACCAGAAAACGCAGTATCATGCATGACTTTATTACGAAGTTTATAACTCTCTAAATAATGATCTTTAAGCAAAACATTTAACATGAAAGATGACCATGTGGATTAATACAAGAACTTTCATGTTGGAGGCTTGACCTACTTCGGTCTTAAATCTCAAGCAAAACAGGAAGAACCTAAGGCTAACTGCAAACCCGAAAACACAGTATTATGCATGACTCTCTTACGGGGTTCATAACTCTCTAACTAATGAGTTTTAGACAAAACGTTGAACATGAAAGATGATCGTGACTACAAGTAGAAGAACTTTAATGTTGATGATTTAGTCTAATTCGGTCTCAAATCGTGTGAATAATAAGAAGAAAGGGAAAAGCTCTAACAGTGCGCGACTTTGGCAAAACGCTTATAATTCAAAATCTACTAAATGAAATTCGATGAAACCAGTGGGAAATGAAAGTTAACTTGATTCTCTACACATTGGTATAGGATATGTTAACGTTTGGCCCGAGAAAACCTACCTTTGGTCGACTTCAAGAGAGTGGTTTTTGCAGGTCGCAGCAGATGAGAAGGGGAAGAAGAACGGCTTCTTGTGGTCGTTCCACAGCTCCTCAGCCACCAAGAGCTCCTCCACAGACCCTAGCAAGTTCTAAATTCGTTCCTAGGGTTGGGTGAAGAGTATTTACGTAACCATGGTGTTTAGGAGTCCTATTATAACTAGGAAAAGAGGATTTCGGGATTGGCATGTTTGGTTTATATTTTGATGATTTCTCCTCCCTTTGAGTGTGTGAGGCATTAGGAAACCTCCCCTCATAGTTAGGCACGAATTTGGGTTGCCATGAATGCATGATTGCATCCCAATTCAACTCAATTTGCCTCTTTCTAATTTCAGCCTATTTAGAGTTACGAATTTCCATGCTTTTCTGTTTCATTTGATTTTTGGGTCATATGCGGTCCATTGGCCCACTTATGATATTGGGTCATTATTATATATTGTTAGAAGCATTTCTAACAGTTTATTTAACTTATGATTGCTTCGTATTTCCGTGTTAACGGTTTTCCGACTCGTTTCTTTATTTGGATAATCGGTCACAATAATTCTTAAACCTAGCTCACATGATTTTTATTGACCCAATTTTCTTGATGGGTCATTAGAGGATATTATTTGAAATCCATTATGATTTTATTTAATTTCCTGACTCGTCCAAGTATGTGTGATAATGATATTTCGACTTATTCATGAATTACGATAATAAGTCGCGAAACACTTTAAACTTAGCTAATCCAATTTTCTTGTCACAATTTCTTTGTGAAACGTTTAGTAATAATGTTTGGGTTGATTTATAATTTACGAATTTTCCGATGTGTTTTAGCACATACGATAATGATACGTATGTTTTAAATACTCGATATTATGGAAATTATTTATTTCTATTTATTTGAATTTTTTATGTAATTAAAATTTCCGGGGTGCTACAATCACTGCGGACGAGACTCGTGGCATTTGACCACCGCACGTTGGACGAGGCCCTTAGTGCTGCTTGTAGGCAGGAGGGAGAGATGGAGCAATACTTGGAAGAAAAGAAAGCTTCGCAGAAGAGGCCAGCAGCGACATTCCAACGACAAGACAAGAAGAAAGCAGTGTACCAAACACAGCAGCGATCAGTGGCAGTCGGCAGTTCTCAGGTACCCTCTGTACGTTCCCCTGGTGTGAAGAAAGAGTGTCCCCACTGTGGGAAGACACATGGTGGTACCGAATGTTGGATGATTACGGGAAAGTGCTTGAAGTGCGGAAGCAGCGACCACAAGATCAATGATTGCCCAAGACTTCAGTAGGGAGTCCAGCGCGGAGCGCCAGCCCCAGTAGCGGTAGTGGCAGCAGCGCCAGCTACAGGAAGACCAGGAAGGCCTCGAGCCCCAGCTCGAGTGTTTGCTTTAGCTCGCGAGGACGCCGAGCAGGCAGAGCATGTCACCGAAGGTACGGTTTTACTTTTAGGTGTGCACGCTCGGGTTTTGTTTGATACGGGTGCTACTCACTCGTTCATTTCCGAGCGGTTCGCTAGGCAGTTAGCCCTAGAGTCAAGCATAGAGTCTGAGGATTTAGAGGTCCCTTTGTCTGTGCACACCCCTGCGGGTACGGTATCGACTAGGAAGTGCATTCCGTCGTTACCTGCGTGCATTGAGGATAGAATCCTAGATAGGTGTTTCTTCTAGCTAAAGATGAAGGACTATGATGCTATTCTTGGTCTGGATTGGCTAGAGGAGCACTATGCGTTAGTGGATTGTCATCAGAAGAGGATTGTTTTCCACATTCCTGGTGAGGATGAGTTCTCTCACCCCTTGCCAAGGAACTTGGCGGGAAAGATGGTCATCTCTGCCATGAAGGCGATGCGCATGGTAAACAAGGGTTGTGACGCTTTTCTTGCCAGCGTGGTACTAGTGCCAGAGGCTGATGAGTCACCTACTCTTGCAGAGATTGAGGTAGTGCAAGATTTTCCAGACGTCTTTCCTGATGATTGTCTGGTTTGCCACCGGATAGAGAGATAGAGTTTACCATATAGTTGCTTCCGGGCACCTCTCCTATCTCGAAGGCTCCATATCGGATGGCACTGCGGAGTTAGCCGAGTTGAGGAGGCAGTTGCAAGAGTTGCTTGATAAGGGATTTATTCACCCTAGTGTTTCCCCTTGGGGCGCACCTGTATTATTCGTCAAGAAGAAAGATGGGTCACTTAGGTTATGCATTGACTACAAAAGCTGAACCAAGTGACTGTGAAGAACAGGTATCCCTTACCTCGTATTGATGATTTGATTGACCAGTTGCGAGAGGCATCAGTCTTTTCTAATATTGATTTGCGATCTGGTTATCATCAGTTGAGGATTCGGAGTGAGGATGTGTCCAAGACGGCGTTTAGAACCCGTTATGGACATTATGAGTTTTTGGTCCTTCCTTTCGGATTGACCAATGCCCCTGTAGCGTTCATGGATCTCATAAACAGGGTGTTTAGGCCTTATCTAGATAGCTTTGTCGTAGTGTTTATTGATGATGTGCTGGTCTACTCTCCGGACGAGGCCACACACCGTCAGCATTTGAGGGTAGTGTTAGAGGTTCTTCGTGAGCACAAGCTGTACGCTAAGTTCAGCATGTGCGATTTTTGGTTGCGCAAGGTTCATTTCCTCAGGCATGTTATCTCCGGTGCTGGTGTAGCAGTTGATCCAGCAAAGGTCCAGGCAGTTATGGATTGGGAGATCCCCAAGACCCCTTCAGAGATTCGTAGTTTTATTGGTTTAGCTTGTTACTATCGGCGATTTATTGAGGGATTTTCATCCATCGCCGCCCCTTTGACTCAGCTTACCAGAAAGGGAGTGAAGTTTGTTTGGTCCGAGAAGTGTGAGAGTAGTTTTCAATTGTTGAAGACTAAGCTCACGACAGCCCCGGTGTTAGTCTTACCGAGCAGTGTAGAGGGTTTTGCTATCTACACGGATGCGTCTCGGATTGGTTTAGGCTGTGTGCTAATGCATCAGGAAAGGGTAGTGGCTTATGCTTCTCGTCAGTTGAAGGAGCATGAGAAGAACTATCCGAGTCATGACTTGGAGCTCGCAGCAGTGGTTCATGCACTAAAGATCTGGAGGCACTATCTTTATGGTGTCAGATTTGAGGTGTTTACCGACCACAAGAGCTTGAAATATCTTTTCTCCCAAAAGGAACTAAACCTGAGGCAGAGAAGATGGATTGAGTTCTTGAAGGACTATGACTTCGACCTTCAGTATCACCCTGGAAGGGCGAATGTCGTAGCAGATGCTCCGAGCAGAAAGAGGCCATCTCTCCAGCAGGACTGGAAGATGTTGGAGGATGCGGCTTGCGCGTTGACTGAGTTAGAGCCATCGCTATGCCATGCTTTTGTAGCTCAGTTATCTCTTAGGTCCTCGGTTTTGGATGAGGTGATCGAGCAATAGAAGGCCGACCCTAGACTCTTGGAGTTAGTGGGCAAGGCAGGCATTGCTCGTGATGAGGACGGTGTGATTAGATTTCAGCACCGTGTTTGTGTCCCTGATTTAGTAGATGTCCGTGAGCATGTGTTAGCGGAGGCTCATAGATCGCGATTCTCTATTCATCCAGGTAACACTAAGATGTACCAGGATTTGAAGAGATCCTTTTGGTGGTCTGGCATGAAGAGGGATGTAGCGGATTATGTATCCCGGTGTTTAGTATGCTAGCAAGTGAAGGCCGAGCGACAGCGACCATCCGGCCTTATGCAAAGG
This sequence comes from Colocasia esculenta, assembly GCA_014218235.1. NCBI lineage: Eukaryota > Viridiplantae > Streptophyta > Magnoliopsida > Alismatales > Araceae > Colocasia > Colocasia esculenta. The sequence goes on along the minus strand of CM024761.1, from coordinate 48,003,182 downwards.
ATGGACATCCCAGTGTGGAAGTGGGAAGCTGTCACTATGGACTTTGTTTCGGGTTTGCCTCGATCTAGAAGGGGCAATGACTCGATTTGGGTAGTAGTAGATAGATTCTCCAAGACTGCTCATTTCTTACCTATGAAGAAGAAGCAGTCAGTAGAGAGTTTAGCTAGATTGTATGTTAGCGGTATCATTAGATTGCATGGTGTGCCAAAGTCGATCATTTCGGATCGAGATCCGAGATTCACTTCGAGGTTGTGGAAGGGTCTTCAGGATGCTTTGGGTTCAGAGCTGAAGCTCAGTTCGGCGTTTCATCCCCAGACTGATGGACAGTCCAAGAGGACTATCCAGACGCTCGAGGATATGTTGAGAGCGTGTGTTCTGGATTGGAAGGATGATTGGGAGCGTCATTTACCTCTTGTGGAGTTCGCATACAACAATAGTTTTCATGCGAGTATTGGTATGGCTCCATTTGAGGCGTTGTATGGTAGGCCCTGCAGATCTCCTTTATGTTTGGAGGAGACTGGTGATAGGGAGTTGATCGGTCCGGAGTTAGTTTAGGAGACTTCGGATAAGGTCCAGCTTATCAGAAAGAGGCTTGTTGCGGCACAGGATAAGCAGAAGAGCTATGCCGACAACAGGAGGAAGGATCTTGAGTTCGAGGTGGGTGATCATGTCTTCTTGAAGATATCGCCTACTCGAGGTGTCGTCAGATTTGGCAGGCATAGTAAGTTGAGCCCTAGGTTCATTGGCCCATATGAGATTCTCAGACGTTTGGGCAGCATGGCGTATGAGCTAGCCTTACCCCCAGCGTTGGCTAGTGTTCATCCCGTTTTCCACGTTTCGATGCTCAGGAAGTATGTCCGAGATACGTCTCATGTGATTAGTCAAGAGCCAGTGGAGATTCAGCTAGATCTGTCGTATGTCGAGCAACCAGTAGCTATTCTTGACCGGAAGGTTCAGCATCTCCGGAACAAGAGTATTGCATCGGTGAAAGTTCTCTAGCGGAACTTCTCAAGAGAGGAGGCTACTTGGGAGCTTGAGGATGCGATGAAGAAGAAATATCCCCTTTTGTTTGAGTAGCGTCGTTCTAACTTCGAGGACGAAGTTTCTTTTAAGGGGGAGAGGGTGTAAGGCCCTCGAATTTTGTTGCATTATTGTATTGCACGTAAATAATTCATGTTGTGTATGTACGTATGTAAATATCTACGTAAGTACTAGTTAGTATACTTATGTATGCATGTGTATAAGTTAGTTGTAAATAATTTATGAATGGTATGATGATAGTGTGTACATGATAGTATACATAATGCAAGTACATATATAGGTATAGGATGTGCATGGTTTCTGCATGTTTTAGAGTTCTGGCCGAAGGCCAGCTTGGCGTCAATATCAATAGACGTCGATGTTGTGTCGGTGTCAACCATATGGACGCCAACACTAACCCCCGCGTCCAGCGATGTGGACGCCAATTTCTCTGACCTGCATGCGTTGCAGAGCCGGATTTCCAGGAGCAAGCTACCCCAACCATTGGGGAGCTGTCTCCAACGGTCTGAAAGCCTTCTTGTCCGACCTGCGTGAGAATGGAGCTCCTCTCCTCTATATACAAACCCCTTTTGCAACCCTCTGCCCTCTCTTGGCTCTCCTTGCAAGAGGAGAGGAAGGAGAAGAAGACAAACCCTAGTTTCTGTGAGAAGGACCTGACCTTGCAAGCCTAGATCCGGGAATTTGGAGCTTCATCCGGCCATCTACAACGACTGGGAGATAGCTGGAGCATCAAGGAAGGCTTCCCCGATCTCGCTTTGGTGTCTACATCAGTCAAGAACCCGGAGGAAGGTGTCTTTGGAGGCTTCTTGGGACTGCCCAAGGAGAGCTTGACCGCCATTTTAGATCCCTTTGGAGTATTTTTCAGAGGCAAGTAACCCTCACTCTCCGTCCATGTAGATGTCAAGTAGGGTTTTATAATTTTTATGTATTATTCCTGGTGTCCTAGATCCCCCTTCCACCATTGCATTTGGAGTTTGGTCTGTGTTTCTACACAGACAAGAACTTGGCGTCAATGCCCTTGACGCCGAGATCCCTGGTATGCGTCCAGCGATCTGGCCGTCCACTCCTGGAACGGCCAGAGACCGCCGTCAAGTTCTCCAGGACAAAATAATGAGTTGTTCTTCCTGGCATATTTGATTAATTTCGACGAGTTTTGCGATGAGGATATAATGTAACTCTTATATACTATGTATACTAGCTAATGTGATGAATGGGAGAATGAATGAACATTTATTTTGTGGGTGGTTGAGTTTATTCGTCTATCTAATGTGTATGTGAAATGAATGGCAGTGTATATTCACCATGATCCTAATGATCCGTGGCAATGTTTTGTTGCCCAAATTTGTTAGACCATTTATGTATGGTCCTGTCTGTGCTCTGAGTTTCTGACATTTTTCCCCATACTTGTAGGGTTATTGGAATTTTTGTTTTGGGAAATAGAAATCATGCGTAGGTCATGTTAAATATCCAGTAAATTGCATGTTGCTCGGTAAATTTGGTAATATATTCTGTGACCCTGTGCATGCTAGGGTGCAGACAGTGAGCTGTTAAATTTGTGATTAGGTTGAACTCCATGTTAGTTTGCGTTATGAATAGTAATGTGAGATTGATGTTAAATTTTCTGTAACTTCATTTTAAGTCAGAAAAATCTAAAAATTTCCATGTGGAATCATAAACCTGAGATCAGCATGTGGTTAAATTTTCAAGTCGTTTGGACAACTATATAGTGAAATATGAATTTTCCATGCGAGAAATGTGAAAAAAAAATGCATGCTAATGTGGGAATAATGTGACGTGTGTGTTATCCGATTCATGCAAATTCTGATCATGTAGTCCCTGTTAACTATAGAATCATGTTAGGAAAACAGAGCCCTTGTGTGAGTGAGAAAATGAATGAGAGGCAAGTGACATGTGTAAAGATATGTGTTAAAAATCGGTAAATGTGTAAATTGTGCCAAGTGTGACACTGCTTCCATAGAGGGCAGTGGAACCGTATAAGGGAAAAGTCCCCCTGAGAAGGTTCAATGTGTTGTGATCCTAAGGGCATTAGGATGAAATCCTGTAGGTGGACAAGTACCACTGGTTAGGGTGGAGACTTGTTCTCCCGGTCTGCGCAGTCCAAGAGTCATCATTGTATTGCCTAGGTGACGTCTATGTGTATGTGATGTGATGTGTCCTTCTTATGGTGGTTTGGACTATGTGTCATGGCACTAATGTTAAAAATGTGAATGTGATAGTGATCATGTGCAAATTGTGTAGTGTGAACAATGTGTAAATGTGCAATGTGTAAAGTGTGAAATATGTGAATTAGAAATTGTGTAAAAATGTGAAACCAAAATGTGAGGATGTGAAATTGAAAACCCATGATATGATGATCTGAAATCATGTTAGAACAGCAACATAAATGTGGTTATGATTTTGTGCTACATGTGTACAATGCGTAGAACCCATGCTAGGGACAATCCTTACTTATGTGTAAACCATTCCATGTGTGTATGCTCTCACGTTGTGGTTTGAATGAGAACATAGCTTTCATGTGTTAGATTGTAAAGTGTTAAACCACATCAAAAAAGCAAGCTTAAATCATGTGAAATGGTTATGTACATGTATACGAATAAGTAGTAATCATGTTAGCAATGTGTTCTTTCATGTATGTAAGCTAGTCATGCTAGATTGCTCTCATGTTTTAGTTTAAATTGAAAGTAGAACTTTCACGTGTAGGAATGATTAGAGAGCATGTGATAGGAGATATTGATTTAGAAAATCTGAAAGCATGAATCATGTGTTCATTAGTAGAATTTCCAAGATAAGGTTGTCAATTTCAATGTCACGCAAGCTATATGTTGTGTCTTGTAAATGTGTATGTAAAACCTGCTATGATATGTACATGTATGGTCTGTGTAGAGTTATTTGCTGAGTCTTTTAGACACATTACTTGCTTCGGCGTACAGGTGTAGTAGGTGACACACCTTTGGAGGAGACCGTGGAAAGCGACTCCGAGCGCGGGGAGTAGCTAGTTTGGTGGAGCTTAGTTGTGACTTTTGGCATTTTGATGTATGTAATTGCAACATTGTACTAGCATTATCATGGACAAATGTATAAGTGTGGACAATTATGTATTTGATTTTCAGCAATTTAATTATGTGGACTTTTAGTTCTTTAAATGTTATCGAATCATGTATGTTAAATGTGGATGATGAATGAAATAAAGACAGTGGTTGCTTTTACTTCCGCTACTCTGTTCTTATATTCACATGTATCTCAGCTGAATGTTATTGTTGGGTAAATGTCCCACTGTGATGACGCTCGCTATACCGACGTGGGTTGGTATAACCGTACCGGTATAATGAGGGTCGTTGCACATGGTGTTGAAGTAGTCGCGTCAGCCCTTCAATCCCCTTACATGAGCTATTTCGCACCACACATGTTGTGTCATGTGGAGAGGCGCACCCATAAAATCCAAGGGGTGGTGTAGCATAGTCTAGCACTCGGTGGAGAGGATGTCCATCGCCTAGAATTGTATGTGCATTCCCATCCAGAGCTCGAGGGCGATGACGGAGCCGTAGAAGGGGCCTCCGGTAGTTGCATAAGATAATCCATCATATAGGTAGCCCAGAACTACCTGTCCAATGCTCATACCTTCTAAGATCGAGTCGATTATACTTAGGTTGGAAAAGGAGATGGCGCCATCGTCAGCTAGGAAAAGAATAACACCGTAGATGCAGATGGTGGTAGCCTTGGCAATGGCGAGGTAATTCCCAGTCTTGCGCTTGCACTGGGAGATGATCCACTGGGCAATGAGGAGAAGATGAACATGCGCCCGACTAGTCATACTGTGCAGATCAGTCTTCTTAGTAGTGATCTCCCCGAGTATACCCCATGCATTGATCGACGCCACAGTGTAGGAGAGAGCGTGCTCCTCCCCTTTCTTGTACTTTGGGCGACCCAGCATTAGTTCCAACTCTTCCAGCAAAATAGTAGCCTTGAACCCAGAGAAGATGACGTATGTGTCTGGGGGTGCCACAGCTCTGCCAATGCGGTAATGCTATCTCACATAAGCACAATTTTGTGATACTGCTTGGCCAAGACAAGCACACTTGACAGTCCCCACTCTCGCAGGTGATGGGTAGATGCAAAAGGAAGCAAGTCGATCATGGGAGCTAACCAGGGCACTTTGGAGAATCTCCTATGGCCCGGGAGAATCTGACATACAAGAAAAAAAGATAAAAAGGTTGGAAGCAGTAGAAGGAGAACAAAGAAGAAGAAGAAGTAGAAGAGAGAGAGAAAAGCTAGAGAAACAAAAATCACTTACTTGAAGATTTAGGCGTATGCATATGTGCCCGGGCATGAGGAGAGGTGTTGGAGCTTGGCGTAGGACTCCCAGGCCGCCCTAGGATCGGCATAGGGCAGGATATCATCTTGGAAAGTAGAAAAAGACCTCTTCATGGCTGAGGAGAGAGAAAATTGAGCAAGAGAGGAAGAGAGAGAGTTGCATTTTTTAGCACCCTACAACCCTATTTATAGAGCTCTAGGGTAGCAAGTTCATCCTAATCTCGTCCCTAGGTGTTAGAGTCACAATAGGGTAGGTTTAAGAGTCCAAGGAGAGGTCTAGATAGGCTTACATTATGATAAAGATGGATTTTTTTCGTATTTATCCCGTGGCTAAGGTCGTGTCGCCGCGATATGGCGTGTTCAGCTCGTGACCCCCAGGGCTGTCGCGACTCTGTGGCGACCCACAGATGCATCGTGTTCATGTCCAGTGTGTCTTTGTTGTGTCTGCACATGATTTGTTTTTTTATCATCCTGTGATATGGTGTGTAAATATGTTGTTGCCATGTTTGTTTTCTTTGATTATTCATCAAGAAAATCACAAAAAAATCAAAAGATCAGAAAATCATAAAAAAATGGGACATCTCAGGTAAGTCAAGTAAGTATTTCTGACCCTACTCCCTTGCATTACTATATGGTATCTACTTATTATATCGCCTCAAGGACCGGCTGGTTCTCAATGTGTTTTGGGATTCTAGTTCCACTTTACCAAAAATGGTGATAATCTAGGTGCACATTGTTAATAGTTGGACAGGCTGTTGAGTTAGGTAAGTCTGGGAACGACGGACTCTGTCTTGCACAGCAGTTGCAGGAAGACTCTTGACCCACTCTTGCCTGGATTAACAATATTATCATTGATATATTTTTCTATTTTCCCCTTTTCTTTGCATTTGTTTTAATGATTTCTTTTCCTTTAGCCCAGCATGCATCATGTAGGACTTTGAGCTTTCACGTCTCATCCCTGGCTAACGGTGAGCCCTTGTTGAGTGCCCGACCATTCTACATATTCCAAAACAAGAAATCCTATTCCACTCCGAATCGGAAGTTCTGCCTCCGAGTGAGTTGTTCCTGTTAGATTGTCATGAATTTCCCTATCTGGATTCTCTATACATTTTCATCCTTATTCCTTTTGATCCATTTTGGTTGCGAACCACTCCCAAGACAGAGTCATGAGTTACCTGCCTAGCACGCACATGTCCCTCCAAAACGAAATCTGCAGGCTAATCGGCTAGGGTACCTCTCCATCGAGGGGTTGATCATCCTTTTTCTCTTCTCCTCTTCTTTTCTAGACTTGCGTCTTCCTTGCATTCTGCTCGAGCGACTAACTCGAGGCTTTCATGAAGATTCTACTTGCTTGTTGATTAGATCGGGTGTCTCTTTACCTTGGCTCCCACTTTTCAGTCCACTCCGCATCATCTCCTCTTCGCCATCACTCCGTGACACCTCCGCTACACTTCCGCTTCGTTACCCTACAAAGTGGAATCCAAGGAAGGGCAAATCTGTAGACACCCGATTCTGGCCTACATGTTGAACTACATTTCTTGTTATCTAAGTGTGCCCCAAGTTGGTCACTTACCATGAGCTCACCATTAGCCTTGTGTTGAGCCCATTAAGAGCCTAATTTTCCTAAAATCCCATCCATTATCTTTTAAAAGAGTCCTTTTGCCTTAATGACCATTATTCTCCCATTTGATTGGCCCAAAATTCAAGAATAATCATTTTTATTAACGCGACGGGTCAGGGCGCCGCGTTACCCTTGTTGCGTCCCCTTTGGTCGTCGCGACAACCCATGCATATCCATGCACGTGGCTGTGCTATCAGGCCCCGCCTGGTCGTCGTGTTAGTCCTTGTCGCGCCCCTACGATCCGTCGCGACAACAACTGAACATACATGCCTCCGCAACTACCTCCTACTTATCCTTCTATGGCCTTATCCTCATCCCTTGTAACCTCCCAACCCACCTGAGCGCATCTAGAGGTTGGGGGACTCCTTGAAGCTCCCTTTGGACTCTTACCCACGAATTTTAATGGCATTTATCCTTTTACTTGGGTAATTATCATGAAAAATTGGATTTTATCTCTCCTCAGTCTATAAAAGAAAGCCATCTCCTTCAGAGCAAGGGGAGCCCCATTTTTTACCCCGAAGGGCTACTGAATATTTCGATGATCTGGACTTAGCCTACAGCCCTTCCTTTTGTCTCATTTCCTCACCTATTCTACATCAAGTCATGTCATTTCGCTCATTCACAACTCTTGGAATGTGAGGAGGGCAATTCCCATTCTTTCCGGAGGCCATTGCACGAACCAACGACGCATACCACGCCAAGGAGTCACCCCACATGGGGCTCTTTCTCTCTTCCCCCCTTTCTTCTCCATTCTTCATGCATTTTGCTATTCCATTTTTAGATACATTGCATTTCCTTCCTTTCCCATGTTTTCCCATCACCCTAGGGGTTTAAAAACCACCCCCATGTTCATTCCCCCCATGCTACCTCTTTCTTTTTCATTTTTGAGTGAATACTATGCTTAACTCGTTCTAACAGGGTTTCTTTTATTGTTTTCATTATTTTGGCAGGCACCCAAGCGAAGTTTCACGAGGAGCTCTTGTCCTCTGGCTGGCTGGAGGGCAGGAAGAACGTCCCCTCACTTTTCTCCCGCATTGTGGAGGACGCAACGGACGTGAGCGACGCGACAGTTAGATGCACCCTGCGCGGGTGTCGCGACACCACATCGCAGTGGGGTTCCCCGTCGCGATAACAGTAAGTCCTTCTGTCCTCTTTCCTTTTCCTAGCTTAGTTAGCATGTTTAGTCCTTATCATTAGGCAACTAGTTAGGTGGCGATCACATCCTCTTTTCCATGTCCTTATATTGAATACATGTTTGCGTGCTTTGGGGGTGCACATTCCCCGTGATTACAGTCGCGATATGAGGTTTTTACATGAAAACCCATGATTTGTGATGTTCTAACTTTCTACAGTGTTTATACCCCTTGTTAATAGTCATACACATAGTAAATACACTTGTTATAAAATGAATGTATATTAAATGATTTAAAATACATACACATGACCTCTTTCTATCTATGATTTCTTTTACACTTGCGCACACTTGAACCATCCAATATGGCGTAACTTGGCATGAAAACATCTCATAATCTCTCTGGTAATTCATTTCAATTATATACTTAAGTGCCCTATTTTAAATGGACTTGTCTTCGTTTCTCGCGATGTTTTGGAAATACCGTTATCGACGCTCCACTGTTCTAAAATTCCTCTAGAATGTCGGGCACTTGTTTCTATATATACACTTTCTCTTGACTTGGGCAAACTCTCTGTCGGATATTCCTTCCGCCGGACTAGTGAATCTTTGTTTAAGGCCTCTGTAGGTCTCCTCTGTCAATGGATTCCCACATGGCCGTCGAGCTGGTTGTACCCTAACACCTATGATATCCTTTAGGGATCATTAAGATCCAAACGGCCATAGATGCTCTTGTTCTTATCTTAATTCATGCCAGACCTCTAGACCTGAGCATAACATGGCCTATGGAAGGGTAGAGAATTCCACCTGACTACCAACACCATCTGTTCGTGTTATGCAACTTTTACTATCGCCGTTTACTCGACGTTTAATATGCATTGACCCTTAGTTCTCATCTATACTCCACTCGCTCGTCTATTCACAATCTCACTACTATCTCATCTATTCATCTCGTACTCTCGTCTAATTGATGGTACTCTCTAATGGCCATTAACTTATTGTCTAAAGATAAACAAAATGACCAATGCCTACGCAATAGGGCCTGATCTGGTCCTGGGGAGAGTGCCCGAAAAGTGCCATTTGCCCGCGGGAGTTAAAATGATCAGGATGTCAGCATTACATCTAAGTGCCATACTATCAAGATTAATCTATGACAATCAAAACAAAGTGCTATATTCTCTCGTTATCTGTGACAAACAAGTGCTATACTCTCTCTCGGCTATCCATGGATAACCAAAGTGCAATACTATTTCGATTGACGAAAATTAATCAAAGTGCTATACTATTTCGATTGATGAGAGTCAATCAAACTGCAATTTACTCTTTATATGGCCAACTACACTCTCTCTCCTTGCTATACATGTTACTTGCTATTGCTGACAATGATGTTACTTGATATCATTTGTTATCATTTTCTATCGTGACTTGATCATATTCACTGTGCTATACTTGAATCATGTGCTATTTGAACCATGTTACTTGTGCTATCATTTTCTCAACTTTACATGACTCGTTCTATCATTAGTTACTCTATTCTTTAAAGCATTAATCACTTAAAGCATGCTTTGTTCATGAGATTTAAGTCCTACTGAGCATTATCGCTTACTTTTCGTTATTTGTCATTGTGTCTCAGGTAAGTCGGACGATGATGTTACACACACCGATGGGACAGGACCAGAGTGTTGAGCGACCTGGAGTCAAATGAAGAAGTTACCCTAGCACAATGGAGTCTAGTAGTTATTGCATTAGATTTCCTTTCCAATGTAGTGATGTCATTGAGCTTTATGTATTGGCTCGAATTAGTGGTTGTAATAGTTTAAGTGAAATTACAATGAAATGAAGAGTTTATTCCAATTATTGTTCGTTAGATGCTCTGAATTACTTAACTGTGGTGCAATTTACCCTACTATGCACTTTGTGCATGTCTCCCCGATTTATTCCGCTGCTTAATTGGCGGGGCTTGACAGTTGGTATCAGAGCCTAGGATGTCTTAATCGGATATCTTAGGTTTAGGATGTTCTAGGATGTCCTCATTGGATCTCTTAGGTCTATGGTGTTCTAGGACAACCTACCTTAACACGTGTCGAAATCAACCATCATAGCTAAGCGAGGATTGGATAGAACCGTGGTTAAGATTTAAATGTATATAGACTTACACATAATAGTTCAATGCCACTTTAGTACCCTGACGTCAACTCTATTCTTGAAGGAATTCTTAATGGAAGCCAAGCATACGCCACCACAAGACGAAATGAGATCAACTCAAAGGTTAGTCCTGGCTTGTCGGCAAGCCGCCCAACTGCTAGAACGAGTTTTGGAGCCGACCAAAAAGATTAGGAAAGTGAATAATAAGAAAGGGAAAGGAAGACACCCCCTTGGCAAGGAGGCAAACCAGCAAAAGAAACGTAACAAGGAGTTTTTCAGGATCATCTGCCTTCATTGTCATAAGCGGGGACATTTGACCAAGGAATGCTGGCGTAAGGCTGGTGCATGCCTACGTTGTGGCAATTTGGAACATCAAATGTTAGACTGTCCTCTCTTAAAGGAAACCCCCACTAGCAAAAAGGAGTTGTACACTAAGATAAAAGAGAAGCGACCAAATAGTGGTAAGGGTAAGATGACAAATAAGAAGAACAGCAAGCGATTGTCCCATGGTCAAGAGGATCGATGTAACCACAGCAACAAGGCAAGCCACGTATCAAAGGACTGTTGGAAGAATCAAGGGAAGTGTTTCCGATGTGGCAGCTCAGACCACAAGATTGGAGAATGTCCAAATATGGAGAAGACACGTCAAGAAGAATCAACATATCAAGATCCACACAAGGGTATGGCACAACTCTCTATAAACAACGAAGTGGTAACCGTAAGAGGTAACTCTCAACTTACCCTGATTATTACCGTTAGCATAGAATGATGATTCATATGTAGCTGAGGAAGTCATGGAATTTGGTGGACCAAATTCTTTTTAAGTGGGGGAGGATGTAGTGCCCCATAAAATTCAATAATTAAAAATTTTAGATAAATTGATATTTTTGCCAAATAATAAAATCAAACTAGTTAAAAGAATACACATCATTATTGCATACGTAAAAACTCATATAACAATTTATTAAAAATAATAGTTATACCTTAAATAATATTATCTAATGACCCATTAAGAAAATTAGGAATAGAAAAATCATTTCGACCAAGTTTTAGAATTTATATGACTTATTATTGTAATTAAAGAATAAGTCGGAAAACCCATTATTATATGAGCCAATGTGGATTAAATATTAAAATAAAATTATGGGTAGACTCCAAACGATATGTGTTGATAGTCCATCATAAGAATTTGGGCCAATGGAAGCCCATGAATAAATTCAAGTAAGATAAATACAATAAAATCCATAACTCTATTATTCCTAATTAAAAGAGAAAATTCTCATAAATTAAACCCATTAAACGAAAGGAAGTGATGGGCTTTATTAAATGGATCACATAAAATTTATTTGGGCCAAAATAGGGATTTTAAAAGTTGAATAAGAAGAAAATACCCTAAATTCGTAACTTAAATATTACCTAAATAGAAAAGGGGTATTAAAGCATTAAAATAAGTAATTTGAGTTGGAATTGGACTCCTAACCCTACCCTAATATGTTGGCCACGAATTTGCATCCCATCCTAACCCAATTAGGAGTTGGGAAGCTTGGAAGGTTGAAAAGAAATAGGAAATCTCCTAATTAAAGAGGAATAGAGTTTAATAGGAAAGGGAAACCCTAGGAGCATAAATACTCTCTAAACTCTCCATGGCCAGCCCTATCACGTTTGCTGGGGCTTGCTGGACAAGGAGAGGAGGCCAAGGAGTAGAGGAATTCGTGGGGAGAATGCTTGACCAAGCTTCAACCCGTGTTCTTCAAGTTCTAACCCTTGAAGATCAAACGAGTCAAAGGTAGGCTATCTCACAGGCTAAACTTGACTAATTTTGTTTGTAGATAGTTCCAAACATCAGTAACAAAACCCCTCTTGTTTCACTATTTTACATCGAGCCAATCTTTTGTTCTTAATTTTTGAAGTCCTGCAACCATCATGGCCCCGAACCCTCATATTAATTCTAGATCTCCATGTATACTCAACCCCATGTCATGAAATTTTAAGTGGAGATACTGATGGTTGTTAGTCATTGTTTGCCTCTGAAAATCCTAATTTTCATCCATCATACTGCGCGAATTAAATCTTGAATCTTCACTGTACCTTGTTATGTGTTACTCGTACTTGATCATGTTCAAAACCTGTCAAGACCATGTTTGTCTTCAAAATCCTATTTTCTGTATGTACTCTCACATGTCTAGATTAGTTTGCAAGTGGTTTTGCAATTTTTCATCGATGGTGCATTTAGTTCATAATTTCTGAACGACCCTGTGTCAAAATATAGAAACCTAGACCGCAATCCAATGCATGGTCCCTTTTCACACTCAGACTCAGGCACAGGACGTGAGAACGCTACGGCCCGATAGGTCGCGTTCTCAAGGCTGATCGCGACAGAGCCACCCGTCGCATTCTGAACGCGACAGGCATTGGCATCGCATTCTGGCAGCCTGCTCTGACCGACCCATAGCGTTCCTTGCATGACCCTGTCACGTTCTGATTAGACCCTATCGCGACCCTTGTAGGGGTACATCGCGATATGGGGTTTTTGCATGAAAACCCATGATTTGTGATGTTATAACTTTCTACAGTGTTTATACCCCTTGTTAACAGTCATACACGCAGCAAATACACCTGTTATAAAATGAATGTATATGGAATGATTTAAAATACATGCACATGACCTCTTTCTATCTATGATTTATTTTACACTTGCACACACTTGAACCATCCAATATGGCGTAACTTGGTATGAAAACATCTCATAATCCCTCTCGTAGTTCATTTCAATTATATACTTAATTCCCGTATTTTAAATGGACTTGTCTTCGTTTCTCGTGATGTTTTGGAAGTACCGTTATCGACACTCCACTGTTCTAGAATTCCTCTAGAACTTCGGGCACTTGTTTCTATATATGCACTTTCTCTTGATTTGGACAAACTCTCTATCAGATATTCCTTCTGCCAGACTAGTGAATCCTTGTTCAAGGCCTCCGTAAGTCTCCTCTGTGCATGGATTCCCACATGGCCGACGAGCTGGTTGTACCCTAACACTTATGATACCCTTTAGGGATCAGTAAGATCCAAACGGCCTTAGGTGCTCTCGTTCTTATCTTAAATCACGCCAGACCTCTGGACCTGTGCATAACATGGCCAGTGGAAGGGTAGAAAATTCCACCTAACTACCAACACCATCTGTGCGTGTTTTGGACCTCATCTATACTCGACTCGCTCGTCTATCCACAATCTCACTACTATCTCATCTATTCATCTCGTACTCTCATCTAAATCTTGGTACTCTCTATTGGCCATTAACTGATTGTCTAAAGATAAACAAAATGACCAATGCCTGTGCAATAAGGCCCGATCTGGTCCTAGGGAGGGCGCCCGAAAAGTGCCATTTACCCGCGGGAGTTAAAATGATCAGGATGTCGGCATTACATCCAAGTGCCATACTATCAAGATTAATCTATGACAATCAAAACAAAGTGCTATATTCTCTCGTTCTCTATTGACAAACAAGTGCTATACTCTCTCTCGGCTATCTACAGATTACCAAAGTGCAATACTATTTCGATTGACGAAAGTTAATCAAAGTGCTATACTATTTCGATTGATGAGAATCAATCAAAGTGCAATTTACTCTCTATATGGCCAACTACACTCTCTCTCCTTGCTATGCATGTTACTTGCTATTGCTTGACAATGGCATTACTTGCTCTCATGTGTTATCGTTTTCTATCGTGACTTGATCATATTCACTGTGCTATCCTTGAATCATGTGCTATTTGAACCATGTTACTTGTGCTATCATTTTCTCGACTTTACATGACTTGCTCTATCATTAGTTACTTTGTTCTTTAAAGTATTAATCACTTAAAGCGTGCTTGGTTCACGAGATTTAAGTCTTACTGAGCATTATCGCTCACTTTTCGTTATTTGTCATTATGTCTCAGGTAAGTCGGACGATGACGTTACACACACCGATGGGACAGGACCAGAGTGTTGAGCGACCTGGAGTCAAATGAAGAAGTTACCCTAGCACAATGGAGTCTAGTAGTTATTGCATTAGATTTCCTTTCCAATGTAGTGATGACATTGAGCCTTATGTATTGGCTCCGAATTAGTGGTTGTAATAGTCTTAGTGAAATTACAATGAAATGAACACTTTATTCCAATTATTGTTCATTAGATGCTCTAAATTACTTAACTGTGGTGCAATTTACTCTGCTATGCACTTTGCTCATGTCTCCCCGGTTTATTCCGCTGCGTGACAGGTATACTCAGGCACAGAGGAAGAACATGCAACACATTTTAAGATTACTTTGTACACTCTAAGAGAACATCAATTATATGCTAAATTCAGTAAATGTGAGCTCTGGTTGCAAGAAATTCAATTTTTGGGGCATGTGATTTCTGATAAAGGTGTAGTAGTAGATCCCGCCAAGGTTGAGGCGGTCATGAAATGGGAGGAACCGAAAACAATTACACAAATCAGGACTTTCCTTGGGTTGGTATGATACTATAGATATTTTATTCAAGATTTTTCCAAAATTGCAGCACCCATGACAAGATTAACTAGGAAGGGAGCACCATTTATATGGTCAATCGATTATCGTAAAAGCTTTATGGAATTAAAGAAAAGGCTCACTATAGCACCGATACTAGCATTACTATCAGGCAGTTGAGGGTTTGTACTGCATACAGATGCTTCTAGGTGGGGATTTGGCACAATATTAATGCAACATGGCAAGGTTGTAGCTTATGCATCCAGACAATTGAAACAACATGAAGAGAACTACCCTATTCATGATTTGGAGTTAGCAGCAGTGGTTTTTGCTCTAAAGTTGTGGAGGCACTATCTGTATGGTGAGAGGTTTGAAATTTTTACTGATCATAAGAGCTTGAAATATGTTTTCTCTCAGAAGGATTTGAATCTCAGGCAGCGTAGATGGATGGAGTACTTGAAGGATTATGATTTCATTTTGGCCTATCATTCAGGTAAAGCAAATGTGGTTGTAGATGCACTAAGTAGTAAAGTCATATTGAGCCAGATGATGATAAGAGAGTGGCAATTGTATGAAGATGTGGCAGAGAATTCCTTGTATATTCCTAATAGTCAACGGCGAGCAGTTTTGGCCAGCAGTATAGTAGAACCATCCATATATTGGCAGATTATAGAAGCTCAAAGAGCAGATGAAAATTTTGCAGAAATTGTGAAAATGGAAGGTGTCACTATTGATAATGACTGTGTGGTAAGGTTCAGAAGCAGATTATATGTTCTAAGGGAAGTAGAGGTGAAGCATAGAGTATTGTAAGAGGCACATAAATCCAAATATTCTATCCATCCAGGTAGCACAAAAATGTACCATGATTTGAAGATGCATTTTTGGAGGCCGCATATGAAGAAAGAAATCGCAGAGTTTATTAATAGATGTGTGAATTGTCAATAGGTGAAAGTAGAACATCAAAGGCTAGGAGGGTTCTACAGCCATTGTCAATTCCATAATTGAAATGGGATGACATTGCTATGAACTTTGTGGTAGGTTTTCCAAAGACAGCGTCAGGACACAATGGCATTTGGGTATTTGCTGACAGATTGACTAAGGTGTGTAGATTACTGGCAGTGAGTATGTCATGGACAGTGGACAGGTTGGCCAGATTATATGTGGATAGAATTGTACCATTGCATAGTACCCAGTAAAAATTGTTTCAGACAGAGATCTGAGGTTCACATCTAGATTTTAGAGAAGTTTACAGCGAGTGGTTGGCATCGAGTTGAGGTACAGCTCAGATATCACCCTTAGATAGATGGACAAACTAAACGACCATTCAGACAATTAAAGGAATGTTGCAATCATATTGCTTAGTATGGGGAGGCAGCTAGGAGCATCACCTGGGTATGGTAGAATTTGCCTATAATAACGATTATCATACAAGTATAGGAATGACACCGTATGAGGCTTTATATGGCAGACCATGTAGAACACCTCTAAATTGGCATGAAGTAGGAGAGAGACAAGTTATGGGGCCAGAATTGATTCAGCAATGTGCAGAAATGGTTAAATTATAAAGAGAAGCTTCAAACAGCACAAAGCCGTCAAAAGCGTTATGCAGATAGCAGGCGAAGACCACTACAATTTGAATTTGGAGATTATGTGTTTCTGAGAGTTTCACCCACAAAAGGTGTTCTATGGTTCAGTAAGAGAGGTAAATTAAGTCAAAGATATGTAGGTTCGTTCTGAATTTCTGAAAGAATTAAGGAAATAGAATACAGTATAGAGCTTCTAGCAGACTTCTCAGATGCACATGATGTGTTTCATGTCTCCATGCTAAGAAAATACATTCGGGATCCATCATAGATAGTCAGCTACAACCAAGATGACTTGAAGCCAGACATGTCTATGCCAAAATATCCAGTACAGATTACAGGGCAGAGAACACAGAAATTGAGGAACAAAAAAATAGAATTGGTAAAAGTCAGATGGGAGAATAGGCAAGGAGGAGAAGATACTTGGGAGCTGGTAGAGAAAATGCAAAAAAGTGTATCCATACTCGTTTGAGTAATCTTTTAATTCTTTTAGGTTATAGTATTATATTTGTTCAATTATGAATTATGTGTTAAATTTTCTTTTTGGATTTCGAGGTCGAAATCTCTTTTTAAGAGATAGTAATGTAACGTTGTGGAATTTTGGATTTATAGTTTAATGGTTTGGTGGCCAATGTGTGGCCAATGGTTGGCATATGGTGTTTTCTATAGGTTGTTTTGGGCGTTGTGGGACGGAAAGTTAGGTCCAAAGTGCCCACTGGTTCACTGCCTATGAACGTGACATAGGTGTAGTTCTGAACGTCGCATTCACATTGCCACTCCTTTGGGGTTGTTTGGCTGTATGTCCGTCGCATGACGTGCATAGAGCAGCTGGCTGGCGTCAGTGATGAGAAGGCGACAACCTATACCATGCATTCTTATCGCGACAGCCAGGACCATCGCGTTCTTATCGCGATAGCCAGGACCATCGTGTTCTTAACTGTTTAGTTAAGAAGCTTAGGTCGGCCAAACAGAGCTGAGGAAGCTTTGCTCGGCCAAGAGGAGCCTTTACTACGGGTTTTGGGTGATTTTGGTACTTGGAGCTTGGTTCGACGTGCTCTCGACGTAGGGACGCTATACAGAGCATGGGAGATGTCAATCTCTGGTTGTTTTCCGCGTATCTCACGTAGGTAGGGAGATTATGCTCCGTCTTTCATTATGAATGTCATGTCTACCATGTTTGATCCAAGAAACATAAACCAGATGATAGATGGCATGCTAGTGTAACTGTTAATTTGGTTATTTATGTTCCATTTAACTATTTGTGTGTGTTTTGTGGGGTTTTCGGAGGTGGAATCCCGGAGTTGGGACTCTGTCTATGAAGGCAACGACATAGGGTGTTGCATTCTGAACACGACAACCCGACCCGTTGTGTTCTTGTTTCAGAATGTGCACTTTCTGAAGGCGACAGAGTGCCCCGTCGCCTTCTGGCTTTCGATGGTTGAAAGTGTATGCATGGTTACATGGTTATCGTATGGCACTATTTTATGAATTTAAAGTTAGTAAGCAGTGCAATGGCACCTATTGAGATTGAGAATGCTGAGTTTGCATGGTTTGTGTGTACGCGGCGAGTTGGGTTGTACAATGCCTTCTGTGGCTACCTCTCAAGTCGGGTACCCCAGCTTCATTGTGAGCCAGGAATATTGTGCTCGGTGTTTTTTCCTGGTACTTGTGTGCCATCAGGGTCTGTGTCGTCTTCCTAGACACCCTCACTCCTTTGTCTGAGTTGTACGTTCGGCTGAGGGAAAGACGACAGTAGAACGATGACTTGTGTTAGTTGACTTTAGTCGTTTGTAGCGTGCTCTTGGTTGGGGGACCGACACCAGTAGACGTATTGGTCCCCAACTAGTCTTGTTTCTAGTGCCTCACTTTAGGGAGCTCGGGCCGGAGTCCCTATAGGTGGCAGGCATGGGCCTGCAGTGGTGTTGTCTATAGGTGTTGTGTTTGTGTGGTCTCCATAGTTTGTTGCTCTGTTGAGGTGGAGCGGTAGCTGGACCTTTCATCTGTGGCTGGAAGGCTGAGAGGTAGACCTATGTGGTTTGTCCAAGTCAGTAGCTTGTGTCGCAAACCAGGCTTTGTGACTCGTGTTTGCATTACCCTTCTTTAGCTCGTACCTTTGAGCATGGTTTTCCGTTTATTTATTAATGTTTAGCCATGTTAATATTGCAGAGTTGTTTATTTAATCACAATAGTGGCATCATGTTTAGCTAGTTTATTTAATTGTTTAAATAATTTTTTTTACTCTTGCTTCTATAGTACTTGTGTTGTTTTGGCTTTTGAGGGAGTTTCCCTACTGAGCCAATGACTTATGAGGCTCACCCCTACTCCTTTCAGGTGAGGGAGAGCAAGAGAGTTCGCATCCTTCTTCCAGTTCGGAGCCGCATCACAGTGGAGTTGGGTCTACTCCTCCAGCAATGTAATTTTCTTTCCGTTGTACCTCAAGGTATGCCCTAGGTTGTTGTACATTGTGCTTGACTTTTGTTAAGAACTGGCTATGTAATAATCATGTAAATATATGTGATATGTGCAATCTTATATGTGTTTAATGTATTCCTTTCTATTTCCACAAACATGTGTGTTGATATCCCTTGTGAAGCATTGGCCTGTTCGCGGGAGGTGGAGTCGGGTCAAGCTTGTTATTAGGTTAACGGGTTTGAACGACGAGGGCCATCACAATGAAGACTTGACCCCAGAAACACTACCATCGGTCCTATTCATTGTCACAAGAGGACCGGCGATCACATTTTTAGACAATGATGTAGCTCTCCCCGAGGGGAGGAGAATGCCTCTGTGTATGATGTTGACAATATATAAAGTGACCATTGAAGCCACTTTAGTGAACACTGAAGCATCAATTAATTTGTGTCCCCTTAGCACTTTTCAATCGAGCAATATATCCGAGTGTCGATTGCATCTGGCTCCCACCACCATTGCATCTGGCTCCCACTTTTAAAGCTATTCTCGGCCGCCGTAGATTGAGGCACTAGGGGCAGTCCCCTCTATAGCTCATCAATGCTTAAAGTTCCCATTCCAAGGATGAATCGTCAAAGTGAAGAGTGCAACCACCACACACACAGTTGAATCTATTGAACAAATCACGCTAGCAGTCTGGCCCTTCTACAAGCCCATTATCTCCGTACTTGATGTGAATTATTCATGGGCCTATACTTTCTCCCCCATCCACCATATAGTGTCTTCATCTGTAGTAGCTGCCAAGAGGGCAACACCATCAGATATGAAGGGTTGGAATATCATGCTCAAAATCGGCTACTAGACAAGAAAGGGACTTGGAGCTTAGCTTCAAGGGAGTACCCAAGCCATTGCCAAGTCCAAGTAGGTCACCAGATGAGGTCTAGGTTACAAAGAAGAAATCCAGCTGTGGACCACTCTCATGTCCACACTGAAACTAGATCGACAACTAATGATCTAGTCATTATATTGTCACTTTATCAAGGGACCTATTTAGCCTGGATATGGAACTAACATAGTACGGACAAACTTCATAGATTATAACGTCCATGGATGTCATTTTGCCCATCACATGACACCGATGCTCACATACGAGGCCCTGGAAGCACTACGGCCCAACAAGAGGAGGAAGACTGGAGATCCTGAGGCAGAATGACATACATGGTTTGATCTTGAAGACCTTAGAATTGCATTCAGTCTCCTGTCATGGGATGGCGATCTCACATGGCCCCCAGTAGTGGCAAAACTTATGGAGCCTTCGCCCGCTATCACCTTCAAGCGATAGTTGCTTGGAGACATTGATGAAATTTGGGAGCCTGATGTGCCCTACGAAGATGGCAACTCTATGGATAGGCTCTGGCTGAGGTATTCCCGCCCTCCTAACCATCATGTATTTCAATTCTTATTTCCAAGTTCTCTTTTGTGCCACGTTCACCCTCTCTAATTCTCCAACTGTCATCCGACGCTCTTGAAATGTTGACCATCCCCTCCTCCCACTTTTCCCTTTCTTTCAATGGCACAAAATTCTCTTTTTTTGATGCCTTCAAATCTAGGGTAGTCTGTGTTTATGTTTAGGTTGGTCTATTTTATTAAAAAAAAAAACTTCCTCTCAATGTCCTTCACCTTCTCAGCAATCAGATGGCGATCCCCGTCTCCACTCTCCCTCTCTCTGATGGAGATCCCTGTCTCCTCTCTCCATCTCCCTCTCTCTGTTGGCAATCTTCATCTCCACTCTCCCTCTCCCTTCCTCTGATGGCGATCCCTGTCTCCCTTCCTTCACTCTCTTTGACGGCGATCCCCATCTCGCCTCTGAACGCGGCATTATTGACTGTTTCTGTGAGACCCCAAATTTTTCCGTCATTTTATATTGAGCATGCGATATTTACATGTCATAATTATATTGTGCGTATTAAAATTTATGTATATTATAACTATCAAATTGTTCACGTGTATATGCATATATGTATATTATTTTCGTGAATATAATCCAATTTTGTATATAAGGTATTTATTTAAATATTATGCATGATATATTAAAGTAATGTTACACATATAATGTGAAGTACTATCATGCATCTTGCAAGCATATATGATTTTACTTCTATACATGTATTATAATTAAATGTGTATATATTATTTAACGGTTGAGATGCATATTGTGATTAATTATTCCATGCATATTATATGAAACTATGATGTGTATATATGTGCACGCATATATTAATCTTGTTCTAATTATATATCTATTTCTAAGCATGATAAATTGTTATGATGTGTGAACAATAATGTGAATCGTGTATGTATCTAAATGATGTATGAATGTATATACATATATGTTTAACCTTATGTATGTTATAAGTATAATTGCTCATGAGTATAAGCATGTATACATATATCTATACGTCCATCCTGTGCAAATGATATTTGTTTAATATTAGCATGCTAAATTGTTTATAGTGTATATGGTACTTAAATAATACAGTGCATGTAAAATATATCAAAATATTATAAGCATGCTATATTTATGTAAATTCATGCATGTTGTACTAAATTATACTTTGTACGTGTATAGATGTATAAATCTAATGTTGTACATATGATATTTACTTATTGCAATAACCATTGACTTGATTATGACATGTATGATATCTAAATAATAGAATGTGTATCACATATATATATATATATATATATATATATATATATACAACTATGGTGCATACGTATACATATGTGTGTCACTTCGTGCATATTATCTTTAATTGAGATTAGTGCAAATTATACTTATAAATAATGTGTAATGTATATAATTTATGTAATAAGTGTAAAAATATTTAATTATGCTCATACTATATTGTTGGAGCCTAAATGTATGTTTAAATTGGATGAAAATAGGTGTTTGGGCTGTCTGGCACAGTTGGCGGCCAGCACTGTGCCGCCAACTTGCAGGCCTGATTGGTGTCCACATCTTTGGACACTAAGGGACAGTGGGCGGCCACCCCCTGGATGCCAAGCCCCTGTTGGCGGCCAGCCCCTTGACGTCAACTGTGCAGTGACTACAACCGATGTTGACGTCTATATCCTCCTGCGTAACGGTTCCAGATTTGTGAATGCTCGCATTATGGCCGGTTCCAGTTTAGGAAACCCATCCTAACCCGTACAAAACCTACCTAGAAGCGTACCCAACCCATCCAACCTTATAAAGACCCATCTTCTGGCCGTACCAGGCCTTTTTGGTGTTTTGAGAAACCCTAGTATTTCCTGCGAGAAAAGCTGAAGTTCCAAGGCTTTGATCCGGCGACTAGAGGAGTTTCTGGGAGATCTACAATGGCTGGAGTGTAGTCCAACTGTCATGGAAGCAATCTCAAATCTGAGGGACCGTCTGCATCCACAGAAGAACTAGATCTAAGGCGTTTCTGAACACCTTCTTGGCAGCGCTGAGGAGGGCTTCATCGGCCAAATTTGATCTTCTAGGATTTATATAGAGGCAAGTAACCTATGTATATCAATCTTAGACATGTCCCCTAGGTCCTAGATTTTTTCTGGATTTTTCCTCCAGTCCTGGACCCTCCATTTTCCCCATGCATGTGAGTGTTGTCTGTGCTGATTGCTGTCTGGAAGTTGACGACAACATCCCCTACCGTCAAGTGCTTGAGTTGATGGCAAGGGATGCCGCAGTTAACTTAGTTGGCGGCCAGGACTATGCAGTCAAGTTCCTCTGTGTCCTGAAAACTGCTATTTAACCTTCTTAAATGTATTTAATTGATTTCCTGACATGTGTGCATGCTGTAAATTTTTTGTAAGGTCAAAGTTGATTAGTATGTCTTGTCATGAGGTTTTCATGAATTGTGTTAATTATTAAATTCTGGAAATTGAATTATGAGCATAGAATAATCATGTTTAATTTGTGTAAATAGGTTAGATGTGAGTTAGGGTTTGCTAAGTTTTTTGTGATGATGTCTTGATTCTATATACGCATTGACGCTGTTATACTATAATTTTTACTTTAGAGAAATTAGTGAAATATGCACCTGTGATTTGATTTAATTGTTATAAATATATTCTCTATTCAGAAAAATCTATAAATTTTATTAAATGTTATGAATAATGTTTTTAGCCTTTGATAAAAATTCCATGTTGTGCATGTTAGAACTAAATTTGTATAAATAAAAAGTTAGCAGCATGTTAAAAATCTTATTTTAAGTTATTTATCACTTTTTAACATAAGGTGAATTTTTGAAAATAGAAATGTGAATATTATGCAAAGTGTATGTGAAATGGATGAAAATATGTGTATGAGAAAGAGTAAAAGGTGATAAGGATGATAAAGTGATTAATGTAATATTTAGCCATGTGTGCCACTACTACCATAGGGGTCTGAGAGTTGTACCATAGAAAAGTCCATATGGAAGGCTCAACGTTATGAGATAAATCCTAAGGGCATTAGGATAAAATCCTGGAGGTGGACAAGTACCGCTGGTTAGGGTGGAGAGGGCTTCTCCCATTCTGCGCAGTTACCTAGGTTTGTCACCGCATTGCCTAGGTGACAAATATGTGAAAGTGAGTGCTAAGTGATAAGCACTTAGTGCTAAAGTGAGGGTTTTCCTCTACTTGGTAGTTAGGACTATGTGTCACGGCAATTTAAGAGATTAAATGTGAATGGAAGTGCAAAGTGTAAGTGAATGTGGCACGTGATAAGTGCAATTGTTGTGATAAGTGATAAATGTGAACACATTAGTAAATGAAATGAATGAAGTGTAAAATTATAGGTAAGGAAGAGTAAAAGATAATGAGAGTGTAATCATATGTTAAAACCAATGTATTAATATGTGCATATTTATGTTGTTGTTCATGCATTAACATCATAATTGTGGAATTATGCTAATATCATGTGATATAGTTTAATAATACCTATATGGTAGTGTGTATGAATATGTGCACGTAAATAAGTAAAGAAACGCGGTGTAGAAAATTGAGTATGTAGAATTGACGAATGAATGAAATGGCATGAGAATAAGTGTAAATTCATGTAATTAAGTTTGATTCATGTCAAAACATAAAGGTAAATGAGATTATGATTTTGATAAACACATAAAATAATGCCTAAGTCCATGATAGAATTGTTATTCATTTAGTATGTAGTTCCATATTCAATTTGTAGATGATTTCCATCCGATTTGAATGAATTTTAAATCTTCAATTCATGTTTAATAAAGGTGATATCATGGTGAATTATTCATATTAAAACAGAAAGTGAACGTGTAAATAAATAAGGAAAAGTGCATGTGAAATATAAATAAAGATCATGTTTGATTGCTGCCTACTTTATGTATAATTGCATGATCTAATTGGTAGAGTTGTTCCACAATAAGAAAAATGTTTAGAGTAATAAATCATGTTATTTGTTTGGTGTTTAAGAGTGCATATGTTCATACCATGTATGTATCAACATGATTATGCTAAATTATGTTAGAATGCTTAGTATCGTATTACGTAGATTACTAGAAAGCATGTGCAAGTGTTAAGAGAGTAGGATAAATTATACATTAAAATAGCAAGTTAAATGTGTGATAAAAAGATATAAATGCATGAGAGATTGACTAGATAACATGCTATGAATGTCTATTATCTTGTACATAGCCACATGTTTTAAAATGGTAAAATTGTATAATGATATGATGAAGATTTGAACCCTGTGTCCTAGGATATATCATGTGTAGGTGTATGTTATCTTTCATGATTTAACATGAGCATGTGTTAGATAGGAAGGTATTTAGATGACTTATGTATAGTTAACCATAAGAACCATAGGTCATGTGTAATGTTGTGATTAGAGTGATAGCATGTGTTTTTCCTCACTGTTAGTGGCTTATTATGTATGTGGTATGTGCAAGTTTGATATTTTAGATTACTTGCTATGTGAGACCCCGAATTTTTATTCTCTTTATATATATGTATGTATAGGAATGGTGTGTTGGGTGTTCGGTTGTTGTGTGCTTAGCATGTGTAGTTCATTGTGCCTACTATAAGTTTTATCCTTCTTTTGAACATGAGCATGTGCGAATATCTATATATGTATACATAGGTGTATATGATGATTAATGTGGAAGTGAACAATTAACTAATTAGAGGTGTATTATGAATACCAAGAATCCCTGACTTAGGATACTTGAATAGTACTAAGCGTGTGCTATCTAAATATCGAAGAATATCCTATACTACCTATTTCATGGAATTTTGTATGGCAGTGTATGAAGTACATATGTGTATGTACGTATGTATGTTATCTTGTGCGTGTGACAATTGTATACCTAATTCTACATGCCTAACACCTTGGTGTATTTGTGTATGCATGTGTATGATTAGTAGTAAGCGTTGCTCATTTGCATGGTTTAGCTAATGTGTATATTGTACTTCGTACATTGCATATGCATAAAGAGTTCAAGCATGGTAGGTGTAATTAGTGGTTTATATTGAAATTCTATACTCCTCAAGAATAACATGCATGTATTTTTATGATATTTAGGTGAGAATAGTCAATTGGCTAAATTATGCATATAGTACATATTAAGGAATCCTATGCATATAGTACTTAAGCAATGTTAGGTAAAGTTGTGTAAGTTAATCTAATTACCGGAGCGCATGTTGTATCCATCTATTCCAAGCATAATGTAAATAAGTATGCTACACCCGTGTGTGTATACTATATATATGTCAAATCAAGTGTGTGTGTGCAAGGACTATTTTATCGAATAGATTATTCCTAGCTAACATAATTCATATCACCTCCTAATGATTTGCGAAGCCCTCATAATTCTTGTCATTTACTTTGCCGTGTGTTGGGTCACACTTATGTAAAACATCATGTACGCATAGGTAGATATCTACGTACATCTATCTTAGTGTATTTATGTATGCTTGTGTATGCCTAAGTATGAATGATATTGATTGCATGGTATGGTAATGTACATGTTACACCTTATACAATGTATGTATATATATAGAGTAAGCATAGTTTCTGCATGTTTTAAGTTCTGGCCGAAGGGCCAATCAGCGTCAATGTGTTTATGTTAAATATAAATAAGGTATGTATTGCATGGTGATAGTATGGATATAATACCGTATACATATTGCATGTATATAAGCTTGGTATGCGTGGTTTTCTGCATAATTTAGGGTTCTGGCCGAAGGCACCTTGGCGTCAAGCCCAGGCCGTTGAGCCAGTGTCAGCGTCCAGACATGGACGCCAATACTAACTCCGGCGTCCAGCGATATGGACGTCAATTTCTCTGACATGCATGTGTTGCAGAGCCAGAAAATCCGAGAGCAAGGTTTGGCCACCATTGGGGGATGTCCCCCAACGGCTCTCAGGTTGTCAAATCGGTATGGTGAGTGGGTGAGGGGCTCTCCTTAGGTCTGAACCCGAATTTGGTCCCTCCCACTCCTCACATCACCTTGCAAGAGGAGAAATAGAGGAAGGAAAACCCTAGAGAAAGTCTGTAAGAAAAACCCCATCTTATCACCCCCAAATCCGACCCCTTGGAGCTTGGTCTGGAGATCTACTGCGACAAGGAGGAAGCTGGAGCAAGGGAGAAGGCATCCCCATCGTCCCCTCGGCGTGGAGATCACCCAGGAGCCCGGAGGAAGGCGATCTAGAGGGCGGTTCTGCAACTTCTTGGGACTGCCCAAGGAGGTCTTCACCAAGCCATAAATCCCTTGGAGGAATTTTAGAAAGGCAAGTGACCTATCTATGGTGTCCCCGTATGAGTCTAGGTGGGTTTTGCTATTTTTATGGATTTTTCCTCGAGTCCTAGACCCTCCCATTCACCCAAGTTTCAGAGCTCGGGTCTGTGTTTCTGCACAGACCTGATTCGACGGCAAGGTCCCTGGACGCCTGTGATGAGCTTGGCGTCCATCGACCATGCCGCTGACCCTGAGTCAGCGGCCAGAGACCGCCGCCTAGTTCCTCTGAACAGAACAGTGAGCTGTTCTGTCCTCCTTATGCATTAATTTCGGTATGTTTTCCGTGATGAGGATATATGGTAAACCTTATACTCTATGTATATCGTTAGTTGTGATGTGTGGATGAATGTGGTGTGATGGTGAATGTGGGATAATGGTATCTTTTAAACTTGTGAGCATGACTTGTAGATAATCTTGCAAATCCTTGTTCATGATTTGAATTAGTATGAATGCCTTGGTTTTAGTCTAATCATGAAGATCAGTGGGTCAGCATCTGTGTTTACAAATTTTGGTAACTTATCCATGCTTGTGCAATTTGTAAATAAGCTCGGTTCGGTAAAAATAGAAGCATGCAAGAATGGTTTGTAGGGTTCAATCCATAGATGTATGAATTAGGGTAATTTTGTATCCTAAATTCCTGCATTGTTAGTAGCTTATGTTTAAACAGCAAGTGGCTAAATTACAAGACGTGTTAAACCCCATGTTAACTTAAGTTACTAATAGCATGCTAAATATGTGTTTTATTTTCTGTAAATTCTATTTAGCTCAGAAAAATTGAAATTTGAGTGTATGATCTTGAACCCGAAAACAGCATGTGGTTAAAATTTCAGGTCATTTGGATCAGTAATCAAGACGTTATGTATTTTCATGTGAATTGTGTAATCCACGTATACTATCGAAATGTGATTAGTTATTGTCTAAAACCAACTTGATTGGTGAATTTACTGTGTTAAACTTCTGAAATCTGTAGTAGCATGATTAGGAGAAAAACAAAGACACATTGTGCATGAGAAAACGAAGGAGATGTGAGTGTTATGTGTAAAACACATGTTAAAACTCGGTATGAGTAAAGTGTAAAAGTTGTGCCTATGTGACACTGCTACCCTAGAGGCATCGGGAGCCGTATATAGAAAAGTCCCTATAGAAGGCTCCATGTGATATAAGTTTGTCCCAAAGGCATTGGGAAAACCCCGGAGGTGGACAAGTACCACTGGATAGGGTGGAGAGGGCTTCTCCCGGTCTGCGCAGTTACCAAGATTCACCGCTGTATTGCCTAGGTGGTGAGTATGTGTATGAGTTGTGTCATGTGTTGTGTCATGAGTTGTGTTGAGAGCTGTGCTAAGGAATGAGCACGAGCTATGAGATATTTGTTGGTGTCCTCTACTGGTGGTTAGGACTATGTGTATGGCAAATTGTTTAAGTAATGAAAAATGAATAAAGTGTGAAATATATGAACATGGCACGTGGTAAGTGCCCAAGATGCACGTGGTAAGTGCAATCGATGTGATATGTGATAAGTGAAAGTGGAAGAGAAAATGATGTGGAAATGAGTAAATTGTGTAAGTGTGAACATGTGTACGTGTCAAATGTGTAAAAGTGAACAATGTGAATGGGTAAGTGTGCAATCACGTGAAATTCTAAATGTGAAAATGTGTTATTGAAAACCATGTGGGACAAATCTGAAATCATGTGAAATCAGAAAATTATGTTACTATCCTCATGTTTATGTGTGCAAAATGTCTAGAATCCATGTTAGGGGTAACTAATGAGTTTGTATGCAAAATAGCATGATTGTTTGTTCACATGATATGTTTTAAGCAACGTTGTAGCTCTCTGTGTAGATTTATAGCCATTGAATCATGTGAAATCAGCAACCTAAAGCATGTAGAAATGTCCATGATTTGTCTAAAAACATGTAAGATCCATGCTAGTTGTGTTTCCTTTCATGTGTGCACAATGTTCATGTTAGTAGCTCTCATGTCTTGGTTCTTTAGAGACAAGTTTCATAAGTAAATTGAATAGAGAGCATGTGATAGGTAAATTTTATTCCTACAAAATCTGAAAGCATGATCCATGTATAAACTTGTAAAACTTTCATGATAGGTTGAAACCTCGGAAATGACTAGTATGCCATGTTTTGAAAATTGTAAATGTGCATGTAAAACCCCTATGACTTGTACGTGTATGTTATGGGTAGTGTTGCTTGCTGAGTCTTTGGACTCACTCTTGCTTCGGCGTACAGGTTGACAGGTATCGTGCACTAGAAGGAAGCGTGACGAGGATCATCATATAGAAGACTATTTTGTGGAGCTGTTACCAGTTGTACTTTTCTTTTGCACAAAAGATTATTGTATGGACAATATTTGGGCATTGTAGTTCCCTTTATTTTGTATTAATGTGGACATTGTCTTTCCATTTCGCTATTTAGATTGTGGAATGTGTGTTGGTGACGGGTTAAGAGTTGAGTTGTTTATTTTATTCCGCTGTACTCTATTGCTATCCAGGTACATATCAACCTATTGACCAGTGTTGGGTACATGTCCCACTGTGACGACGCCCTTTTTACCGATGGGGATTGGTATAATCGTACCGGTATGAAGAGGGTCGTTACAGAGATTGGTATCAGAGCACAAGGTTGAGACTGTACATGGATAGGCCATCACCGTCACATCATTGCAAAGTCTTCATAGGGAATTGTCCATATATATAAAATCTACTAATAGTAGATGGAAGATAATAGGGAGAATAGTTAGAATATAGTAGCCTAGGTTCTAATTGAGTTATTTATTTTGCAGACTATGGCTGGACGTGGTAGACGTGGTGCTCAGTCTCAGAGGTATGAGCAGAACCGCAAGCTGAAGAATTTCGTGAAAGGACTTAAGCCATCAGTAAGGGCTAGACTTCTGGAACTCGATTCACGTACCTTAGGAGAACTTCTAGGTGTGACCACCCAGCAAGAGAAAGGAGCGGGATCTCTCCCAGAGGGGGAGGCAACTCCAAAGGAGAATATGATCAAGCCATTCCAAAGGCAAGATAGGAAGAAGGAGAAAACCTTGGAAGGTCAACAATCAACTGTGGCCTCAAGCATCGAGAAGCCCGAGTGCACCCAGTGCGGGAAGTGTCATGGCGGGAAAGCATGTTGGAGAAAGGAAGGAAGGTGTCTTAAATGTGGAAGCAAAGATCATCGGCTTAAAGAGTGTCCGAACCTGAAGACAAAGTTTACTCCACGAGGTGCTTCATCGACGGTAATAAGGGAGCAAGGAGTAACTGGTGATGACCTCGGCGACGTCACCACAGGTACTCGATGCGATCTTCAAGGACGAAGATCTTTTCTAGAGGGGGAGGGTGTGAGACCCCGAATTTTTATTCTCTTTATATATATGTATGTATAGGAATGGTGTGTTGGGTGTTCGGTTGTTGTGTGCTTAGCATGTGTAGTTCATTGTGCCTACTATAAGTTTTATCCTTCTTTTGAACATGAGCATGTGCGAATATCTATATATGTATACATAGGTGTATATGATGATTAATGTGGAAGTGAACAATTAACTAATTAGAGGTGTATTATGAATACCAAGAATCCTGACTTAGGATACTTGAATAATACTATGCGTGTGCTATCTAAATATCGAAGAATATCCTATACTACCTATTTCATGGAATTTTGTATGGAAGTGTATGAAGTACATATGTGTATGTACGTATGTATGTTATCTTGTACGTGTGACAATTGTATACCAAATTCTACATGCATAACACCTTGGTGTATTTGTGTATGCATGTGTATGATTAGTAGTAAGCGTTGCTCATTTGCATGGTTTAGCTAATGTGTATATTGTACTTCGTACATTGCATATGCATAAAGAGTTCAAGCATGGTAGGTGTAATTAGTGGTTTATATTGAAATTCTATACTCCTCAAGAATAACATGCATGTATTTTTATGATATTTAGGTGAGAATAGTCAATTGGCTAAATTATGCATATAGTACATATTAAGGAATCCTATGCATATAGTACTTAAGCAATGTTAGGTAAAGTTGTGTAAGTTAATCTAATTACCGGTGCGCATGTTGTATCCATCTATTCCAAGCATAATGTACATAAGTATGCACACCCGTGTGTGTATACTATATATATGTCAAATCAAGTGTGTGTGTGCAAGGACTATTTTATCGAATAGATTATTCCTAGCTAACATAATTCATATCACCTCCTAATGATTTGCGAAGCCCTCATAATTCTTGTCATTTACTTTGCCGTGTGTTGGGTCACACTTATGTAAAACATCATGTACGCATAGGTAGATATCTACGTACATCTATCTTAGTGTATTTATGTATGCTTGTGTATGCCTAGGTATGAATGATATTGATTGCCTGGTATGGTAATGTACATGTTACACCTTATACATTGTATGTATATATATAGAGTAACCATAGTTTCTGCATGTTTTAAGTTCTGGCCGAAGGGCCAATCAGCGTCAATGTGTTTATATTAAATATAAATAAGGTATGTATTGCATGGTGATAGTATGGATATAATACCGTATACATATTGCATGTATATAAGCTTGGTATGCGTGGTTTTCTGCATAATTTAGGGTTCTGGCCGAAGGCACCTTGGCGTCAAGCTCAGGCCGTTGAGACAGTGTCAGCGTCCAGACATGGACGCCAATACTAACTCCGGCGTCCAGCGATATGGACGTCAATTTCTCTGACCTGCATGTGTTGTAGAGCCAGAAAATCCGGGAGCAAGGTATGGCCACCATTGGGGGATGTCCCCCAACGGCTCTCAGGTTGTCAAATCGGTATGGTGAGTGGGTGAGGGGCTCTCCTTAGGTCTGAACCCAAATTTGGTCCCTCCCACTCCTCACTTCACCTTGCAAGAGGAGAAATAGAGCAAGGAAAACCCTAGAGAAAGTCTGTAAGAAAAACCCCATCTTAGCACCCCCAAATCCGACCCCTTGGAGCTTGGTCTGGAGATCTACTGCGACAAGGAGGAAGCTGGAGCAAGGGAGAAGGCATCGCCAACGTCCCCTCGGCGTGGAGATCACCCAGGAGCCCGGAGGAAGGCGATCTAGAGGGCGTTTCTACAACTTCTTGGGACTGCCCAAGGAGGTCTTCACCAAGCCATAAATCCCTTGGAGGAATTTTAGAAAGGCAAGTGACCTATCTATGGTGTCCCCGTATGAGTCTAGGTGGGTTTTGCTATTTTTATGGATTTTTCATCGAGTCCTAGACCCTCCCATTCACCCAAGTTTCAGAGCTCGGGTCTGTGTTTCTGCACAGACCTGATTCGACGACAAGGTCCCTGGACGCCTGTGATGAGCTTGGCGTCCATCGACCATGCCGCTGACCCTGAGTCAGCGGCTAGAGACCGCCGCCTAGTTCCTCTGAACAGAACAGTGAGCTGTTCTGTCCTCCTTATGCATTAATTTCGGTATGTTTTCCGTGATGAGGATATATGGTAAACCTTATACTCTATGTATATGTTAGTTGTGATGTGTGGATGAATGTGGTGTGATGGTGAATGTGGGATAATGGTATCTTTTAAACTTGTGAGCATGACTTGTAGATAATCTTGCAAATCCTTGTTCATGATTTGAATTAGTATGAATGCCTTGGTTTTAGTCTAATCATGAAGATCAGTGGGTCAGCATCTGTGTTTACAAATTTTGGTAACTTATCCATGCTTGTGCAATTTGTAAATAAGCTCGGTTCGGTAAAAATAGAAGCATGCAAGAATGGTTTGTAGGGTTCAATCCATTGATGTATGAATTAGGGTAATTTTGTATCCTAAATTCCTGCATATGTTAGTAGCTTATGTTTAAACAGCAAGTGGCTAAATTACAAGACGTGTTAAACAACATGTTAACTTAAGTTACTAATAGCATGCTAAATATGTGTTTTATTTTATGTAAATTCTATTTAGCTCAGAAAAATTTGAAATTTTGAGTGTATGATCTTGAACCCGAAAACAGCATGTGGTTAAAATTTCAGGTCATTTGGATCAGTAATCAAGACGTTATGTATTTTCATGTGAATTGTGGTAATCCACGTATACTATCGAAATGTGATTAGTTATTGTCTAAAACCAACTTGATTGGTGAATTTACTGTGTTAAACTCCTGAAATCTGTAGTAGCATGATTAGGAGAAAAACAAAGACACATTGTGCATGAGAAAACGAAGGAGATGTGAGTGTTATGTGTAAAACACATGTTAAAACTCGGTATGAGTAAAGTGTAAAAGTTGTGCCTATGTGACACTGCTACCCTAGAGGCATCGGGAGCCGTATATAGAAAAGTCCCTATAGAAGGCTCCATGTGATATAAGTTTGTCCCAAAGGCATTGGGAAAACCCCGGAGGTGGACAAGTACCACTGGATAGGGTGGAGAGGGCTTCTCCCGGTCTGCGCAGTTACCAAGATTCACCGCTGTATTGCCTAGGTGGTGAGTATGTGTATGAGTTGTGTCATGTGTTGTGTCATGAGTTGTGTTGAGAGCTGTGCTAAGGAATGAGCACGAGCTATGAGATATTTGTTGGTGTCCTCTACTGGTGGTTAGGACTATGTGTCATGGCAAATTGTTTAAGTAATGAAAAATGAATAAAGTGTGAAATATGTGAACATGGCACGTGGTAAGTGCCCAAGATGCACGTGGTAAGTGCAATCGATGTGATATGTGATAAGTGAAAGTGGAAGAGAAAATGATGTGGAAAATGAGTAAATTGTGTAAGTGTGAACATGTGTACGTGTCAAATGTGTAAAAGTGAACAATGTGAATGGGTAAGTGTGCAATCACGTGAAATTCTAAATGTGAAAATGTGTTATTGAAAACCATGTGGGACAAATTCTGAAACCATGTGAAATCAGAAAATTCATGTTACTATCCTCATGTTTATGTG
The DNA here is from genome assembly GCA_014218235.1 of Colocasia esculenta. Lineage (NCBI taxonomy): Eukaryota > Viridiplantae > Streptophyta > Magnoliopsida > Alismatales > Araceae > Colocasia > Colocasia esculenta. The sequence continues at coordinate 47,969,723 of CM024761.1, read as the reverse complement.
TGCGAAAATGTCTAGAATCCATGTTAGGGGTAACTAATGAGTTTGTATGCAAAATAGCATGATTGTTTGTTCACATGATATGTTTTAAGCAACGTTGTAGCTCTCCTGTGTAGATTTATAGCCATTGAATCATGTGAAATCAGCAACCTAAAGCATGTAGAAATGTCCATGAATTTGTCTAAAAACATGTAAGATCCATGCTAGTTGTGTTTCCTTTCATGTGTGCACAATGTTCATGTTAGTAGCTCTCTTGTCTTGGTTCTTTAGAGACAAGTTTCGTAAGTAAATTGAATAGAGAGCATGTGATAGGTAAATTTTATTCCTACAAAATCTGAAAGCATGATCCATGTATAAACTTATAAAACTTTCATGATAGGTTGAAACCTCGGAAATGACTAGTATGCCATGTTTTGAAAATTGTAAATGTGCATGTAAAACCCCTATGACTTGTACGTGTATGTTATGGGTAGTGTTGCTTGCTGAGTCTTTGGACTCACTCTTGCTTCGGCGTACAGGTTGACAGGTATCGTGCACTAGAAGGAAGCGTGACGAGGATCATCATATAGAAGACTATTTTGTGGAGCTGTTACCAGTTGTACTTTTCTTTTGCACAAAAGTATTATTGTATGGACAATATTTGGGCATTGTAGTTCCCTTTATTTTGTATTAATGTGGACATTGTCTTTCCATTTCGCTATTTAGATTGTGGAATGTGTGTTGGTGACAGGTTAAGAGTTGAGTTGTTTATTTTATTCCGCTGTACTCTATTGCTATCCAGGTACATATCAACCTATTGACCAGTGTTGGGTACATGTCCCACTGTGACGACGCCCTTTTTACCGATGGGGATTGGTATAATCGTACAGGTATGAAGAGGGTCGTTACATGCTGAGTCTTGTAAGACTCATACTTGCTTCGGCGTACAGGTGACAGGTGATTTCGTGCCTGAGGGAAGCGTAGTGAAGGTTGGCGCTACATACGAGAAGGAATAATCAGTAGAGTTCATGTTATAGTTATATTTTTCTTTCATAGATGAATAAAGTTTATTCATATGGACAATCTATGGACAATGTAGTTCATTTCAAGTTGTAATAATGTGGACTCTAGTACATTCTTTTACTATATAGACTGTGGAATGTGTGGTGATGATGGAATGAAGTATAACGTTTCTTTTAATTCCGCTGTACTCTTTTATTATTCATGGACATATCAACCTTATCATTTAGTGTTGGGTTACTATCCCACTGTAACGATGCTCTTTGTACCGATGGGAATTGGTATAATCGTACCTGTATGAGTTGGGTCGTTACAGAGATGGTATCAGAGCATCAACGTTGAGACTGTACATGAATACACCATGATCTCACAATATTGCAAAGCCATTATAGAAAATTTGTCCATATGTGTAGAAAGTAATAATAATGAATGAAAGATAGTAAGAAAGGTAGATATGATTTAATAAGTTAGGTTGTAACTAGATTGAATTGTTTTGCTGGCAATGGTGAGTCAAGGAAGCATGAAGAGAAATGCAAGGTGAGAAACTTCATAATGAGACTCAGACCAGCAGTGAGAGCGAGACTTTTGGAATGTGATCCCCGCACTCTGGACAAGCTTCTTAGCACGACAAGGTTTGCGACCTCTACAGCTAGTGAGAAACCCATGTGTATGCACTGCAATAAACACCATGGCGGGAATCGGTGTTGGGCAAAGGAAGGAAGGTGCCTCAAATGTGGCAACAAGGTCCATTGGATTAAAGAATGTATGAGGTTGAAGAAGTTTGATCCCCGAAGTGCTACAACATCGACATTAAAGGAGACAGCAACAGAACTTCAAGCACCAGCCAAAGAGAAGGAGGATTTCATTCTTTTTTCGAAGATGGCACCGATGACGTCACCAGAGGTACTCGAATCGATCTGCGAGGACGAAGATCTATTTCTAGGGGGGGAGAGTGTGAGACCCTAAAATTTTCCGTCATTTTATATTGAGCATGTGATATTTACATGTCATAAATATCGTGTACGTATTAATATTTTTGTATATTATAACTATCAAATTGTTCACGTATATATGCGTATATGTATATTATTTTCGTGAATATAACACCACAAGAAAAATCGAAAATATAGATCGAAATATTCGGTCTCTATTCGGTCCCTAAACAGCTCAGAGAGCGAATAGTGATCGAGTAGTGACCGAATTTGTCGGTGAAGAATTTCTGGTCACAAATCTGTGACCGACTAAATTCGGTCCCTATTCGGTCACCAAATAGGGACCGAATATGGACCGAATCAGTTCGGTCCCTGTTTAGGGACCAAACTGATTCTGTCCCAGTTCTGTCCCTATTTTAGGGACAAACTGGGACCTAATCAGTTCGGTAAATAGGGACATAACTGAGACCGAATCACTTCGGTCCCTAAATAGGGACCGAATAGTTCCGTCCCTATTCGGTGCCAAATAGGGACCGAACTGATTTGGTCCCTATTCGGTCCCTAAAATAGGGACCGAATAGGGACAGAACTATTCGGTCCCTATTTAGGGACCGAACTGAATCGGTCACTATTCGGTCCCTAAAATAGGGACAGAACTTATTCGGTCCCTAAAATAGGGACCGAATAGTGACTGATTATAATCGGTCACTAATCGGTCTCTATTTTTTAAATATATACATTTTTAGGAAAATATCCTGCGTAAAATAAATAACAATATCCACAACAATAATAATTGTCCACAAGAAAAATGTCTAGAACACAATAATAATAAAGATATCCACAACAATAATAAAATTGTCCACAAGAATAATAAATGTCCACAAGATAAAAATAATCAAAATGTCTACAACACAACAATAATAAAAATATCCACAACAAAACAATAATAAAATGTCCACAACATCAACAATAATAAAAATATCCACAACACAACAATAATAAAAATATCCACAACACAACAATAATAAAATGTCCACAACACCAGAATAATAAAATGTCCACAATAAGAATAAAAATATCCACAACATCACAGTAATAAAATGCCAACAACAATAACAAAAATGTCTACAACAATAATAATAATGAAATGAAAATCATGAATCCTCGTCCTCGTGCTCGTCTCCTCCCACTCCACCCGATGAAGGAACCTACAATACATATATAACAATAATAAGTTAAAATTAAATATTATTATAAGCAATAACTTATTTTAGAAGCATAAATTAAATACTATTATAAGCAATAAATTATTTAATTTCATAGATTTTTATTCACTCACTTTTGAACAATATTTTGATCGCACTATATATTTTTGTCACACAAATCGGGAGTCCGAATTGAACTCCGTCAGTTACCACAAATCACACTCATCGCCCCGACCGTGCTGGAACAAACTGGAGGCCAACCGGATGAGTATTTCTAATTTTGGACCCACAAACCTAAGTTTTTCATTTCGTAACTAAACTAACTTGTTTATTGTGACTTTCAGCGTCGAGCTCAAACCGGGAGTCCGAATTGAACTCCGTCAGTTTCCACAAGTTACACTCATCGCCTCGACCGTGCTGGAACAAACCGGAGGCCAATCAGATGAGTATTTTTAATTTTGGACCCAAAAACCTAAGTTTTTCATTTCTAAGCTAAATTAACTTGTTTATTGTGACTTTGAGCACCGAGCTCAAACAGGGAGTCCGAATTGAACTCCGTCGGTTTCCACAAGTCACACTCATCGCCCCGACCGTGCTGGAACAAACTGGAGGCCAATCGGATGAGTATTTCTAGTTTTTTACCCACAAACCTAAGTTTTTCATTTCTTAACTAAACTAACTTGTTTATTGTGACTTTGAGCGCCGAGCTCAAACCGGGAGTCCGAATTGAGCTCCGTCGGTTTCCACAAGTCACACTCATCGCCCCGACCGTGCTGGAACAACTGGAGGCCAATAAGATGAGTATTTCTATTTTTGGACCCACAAACCTAAGTTTTTATTTCTAAACTAAACTAACTTGTTTATTGTGACTTTGAGCGTCGAGCTCAAACCGGGAGTTCGAATTAAACTCTGTTAGTTTCCACAAGTCACACTCAACGCCCCGACCGTGCTGGAACAAGCCGGAGGCCAATCGGATGAGTATTTCTAATTTTGGACCCACAAACCTAAGTTTTTCATTTCTAAACTAAACCAACTTATTTATTGTGACTTTGAGCATCGAGCTCAAACTGGGAGTCCGAATTGAACTCCGTTGGTTTCCACAAGTCACACTCATCGCCTCGACCGTGCTGGAACAAACCAGAGGCCAATCATCTAATTTTGGACCCACAAACCTAAGTTTTTCATTTCTTAACTAAACTAACTTATTTATTGTGACTTTCAGCGTCGAGCTCAAACCGGGAGTCCGAATTGAACTTCGTCAGTTTCCACAAGTCACACTCATTGCCCCGACCGTGCTGGAACAAACCGGAGACCAATCGGATGAGTATTTCTAATTTTCGACCCACAAACCTAATTTAAGGGAGAAGAGTGAATGATTGAGTGCCTCCTTCCCACCTGGCCAAACAGTTTAGTGGTACTAGACAGTTGCAAGATGATGGGCAATATTAAATTTCAAATATTGCCAAGTTGGGTGATCGACAGTGATGATCATGTTATCCTTGTGAAACCATGCTGCCATCCTGATTTGATCCACTGTACTTAACTACTAGCTATTGAGTATGCTCTTGTCGATTTAATTGGTAGATCTCCCTTGGCCTCATGACCTGTTCTTACATTCTAAAATCTCAGGGAAAGGGGAGGGAAGGGGGGCTGATATTATTATTCCTTATTCCTTGATCTATGTGTTATTGATTATCTGAGATATCATCTGTTCAATCATGCATGCTTGCGTTGGCAGGTCATCCATAAATTAGTAATTCTGTGCCCACAGTTAAAAACATCATGCTGCATGTTCTCTTGGTGGGGGTAGTACTACTGTTTACCCAAAGATATAGTTTGGATTATTGAACATGAATCTGTGGAACCCTTCATGCTCCTTGTGATTGTGATTCAAATGATTGAGATAGATTACTATCCTTTTCATTGGAGAGTTGATTGGATAAGAGTGGTCCTCCTATTTGGTAATATTCCTAATTTAATTTCAATTTAATTTAAAGCAAAATTATAATAATAATAATAAACTATCTAAACCAACTGTGCAAAATTTCAAACATGCTATAAATTGGAGGTACTAGATTAGTATTTCAAACAAAAATAGTAGAGGATACAACATAACGAAAGACAAAACAAAGGAGAAACATGCATACACACATAATATAAAAGGTGAGCCACCACCCAGGCTCGCTGGATTAAATAAAAATGAGCCACCACCCAGGCTCGCTGGATTAAATAAAAATGAGCCACCACCCAGGCTCACTGGATCTTACCTGAACAAAGATCGTCCAAAGATGAAAGTAAGTAAGTTGATTTTCGCACGTGTTCCAAACAAAACCTGTCATCATATTTTACAAAAATATATATTAATAAAAAGATGGGTAAGCCAACACAATTTATTAAATACATAACACAGCATTCCAAGTACTATTAAATATCCATCATGCACACATCTAGGGGCATGCAAACAGAGAAGAAAATAATGTAACATTGTAAATTTGTGTGATTAGGAGAAATAATGCTTTAACATTATGATTAGGATTGATGTTTAACCAATTAGTTCCATTACAAAACTATGTGCGATAAAAGAGATATAAATAAGAGATATGATCCAGAATAATAATGGAAATAGGTGAAATGAATGTAAACTGAAACATCATGCAACAACATCCCAAACAGTACAAAAGCAAATTTTAAAGTGAAGTTGAGACTAACGAGTGCTTGCATTTGCATTTCCTCATCATAGGGAGGAATTCCAACTATAACAATAGATATTTAGACGAGATGTTGAGACTAACGAGTGCTTGCATTTGCATTGCCTCATCATCACCTGTCCTATGAGCATGCATGTCAGCCCCACTCAACATTAATATCACAGGTATAGTTGAGGGCTTCAAGTATTTAATTCTAAAAGAAAAATGAATGATTAAAGCTAGCCCTGTAAATGGGTCAGATCCGGATCGAATCTTTAGAGATCCGAATCTGGATTCGAATTCAAAAGATGCAAATTTGAGCCAGATCCAGATTTGAGCTATATTTCGGATCCGAATTCGGGTTGAGATCCGAATTTAGTTTCGGATCCAGATCTTATTCGGATCCTATTATGTTGTTTTTTTTTAGATTTTAGTAAAAAATCTAAAAATATGCGGATTCGTATCATGTTCTCTTATATACTTTATTAAATATAGTAAAAAAAATGTAAAAACATGTGGATCCAGATCTTATTATGTTTATAATACTTCCTTAAATATAATAACAAATCTAAAAACATGTGGATTTGGATCATGTTATGTTATATGCTATCTTAAATATAGTAAAAATTTTAAAAATAACATGTGGGGATCCTGTTACGTTATATGCTTTCTTAAATATAATAACAAATATAAAAACATGTGGATCCGGATCCTGTTATATTATATACTTTCTTAAATATAGTAAAACATCTAAAAATAACATGTACTGATTACAGCAACAAAAACCTGGTTAAATATGATGGTTTGATAGATCAAATAATATAGTAAAAAATTCTAAAAATATCAATCAAGTACTCAATCTGTGCTGGTTCAAGCAAGGAAACTCTGGTTAAATAATATCACAAAAATCAGTAAAAACCAATGAAATACTCATATGTGCTGGTTATAGCAAGAACTTTCCCAAAATCTACTCAAACAAGAGAGTTGGGCAACTTAAATCAAATAAATGAATCATATATATACATAACATCTAACTAAGCCAAATTGAAATGTTTAATTAATCTCCTTCCCTTCATCACAATAAGAATACTTCCATAGATTCCCCACCTACTTGGTAATGACATTTGTCAATATCTGGCACCTCAAATGGCAAGTTGGCATCAAGTTAGCAACTAGCTAGCAACAATGCCCAATGGTTTAGGATTCTCAAGTGGAACTAAGAAGCTGAAATTGGATGGACAAAGCTACAAGACGAGAAGGATAAATAGCAGAGTTGCTTTTGCAAAAAAGATAGACTTTTTGTGATTCTCTCCCTCCCACCCCAAAAAATAAATAAATATTACTTAAGCTAGAACATGAAATAAACCAACATCATTTATATATTGATACAAAATAGAAAAACACAGTTAGAGCTACAAGAGAAAGCTGTTCATAAAGAAAAGATTTTTCACTACCTTTGTCGTGGGATCCTTCCTCCCAAGTCTCTTTAAGTGGTGTCATTTCACCATCCACATCCTATGGCACAAGACAAAGGTATCAACTGACTACGTTAGGAGAACTAACTGAACACTATCATGCAAATTAAATTCCAATTATTTCGTGCGTTGCATTGGACGGTCTAAAATAGAACACCAAGTCCACAATGAAAAGTTCTCAATAATGAAATAGACATTTCAAAATATGAGAAATGACAAGACTAAGCAGAGTACTGGCTCCTTCCCCCCCCACACAATCTGAAAAAAAAAGGAAGGCTAGACATAAGTATGCTAAAACTTTCAGCCTGCACACTTTGTTTTGGAATATTCAAAAGCAAGAACAAATATTTATGAAGTCAACAAAGATAAAAAAAACATGGAATAGGATGAGATAGGAATTCAAATTAGGTTGAGATAGTTTTACTCAGAAATGAATCAAACATAATGTCAATAAAGATAAATTTTAGTTAGAATCAGCTGATTCAATTAAAAATTTAAGCACTGTAGGTCCACAATGTGCAGGGTCCACAATTTAGTACTTCCTCTTCTTGTGAACATCTACAGCATTAAGGAATGCTCATTATAAGCAAGTGACACCAATTTTTTTCTTCACATAGACAAAGGATTCAACTCTCATTAATAAACACATGTACTTACTTAATGAAACAACAGGGCTAATTTTATTTCAGGTAAATATCAAAATGGTTCCTCCCACTGAAAAGGAAGAATATGAAAAAGAATGTTTGACCCCTAAAATTCAAGTAGACAGAATAAAAATGCCACTACCAAGATTACACATCAATTATGCCTATAAAAAAAAGGAAAGTATGACTAGCTATTTATGGTCATTCACACAATGCCATAACTTGGTCAAGGAAAGAAGCTTACTTCTTCGAATTGAAGATAAATATTACGCTTTGAGAGAACTCAAAATTTTGTAGAAACGAGTAGAGTTGCACCTTGTTCTTGTCAACAAACAGAACATCATTTTCATGATAGAAAGTTCATAAAACACCCTGCTGGATTACAAAAAAGATGAACAGTATTGCAAAAATGACACAATGTATTGGACAAGTAATGGTACTTTAAAAGAACATAATGGTTGATCTGTCGAGGACCTCAAAATCTTGAATTGGATCAGACCCATTGTTGAAGAAGGTAGTTTACGCCAGGTTGGGGTGCCTTTTTCTTGAACTTATCGGGTAGCAGGTGGGGGTGGGTGTGAGGGGCATGCATTGTTAGGTAATGTATAACAAGTTTTTTCTAATAGACCAAGCTTAAGACAGAAATATTTTTAAAGAATATAATTATAGCATTGTTAGGTAATCTATAACAAGTTTTTTTCAGAATTTATTTTGAACATATCTAGAATTGACCTGCATACTTTTTAGACACCAATGTCAACTTAAAATAGATTCCTCACTTTCATTAACTTGACTCTCATGTTTTGCCACTCCAGACATCACATTCACAAGGCCATCCTTTATTGTCAATTTATGGATCTCTTTGAGCAAAAAAGAATAGACAAGCATGATCAAGCAATACGATAAAATAAATAAATACAGCAACTAATATAGGAAGAGCAATCCATCAATAATGTTGTTTTGAAAGAGAAACTCCTAGTACCTGAGTCCTAGAAACTGTGCTCTTTCAGAAGCGATGGAAGTGATTTTTTCACAAACTCCAAATTGCCAGTCTTCTTGTATATTTCCATGATCATTGAAACTCAAAAGGGAGGGAGGCGTGGAGTTGACACATGACTTCCTTTGGGGAATCCATTTCTCAGTAAACAAACCGATGACATCCTTAAACATATAGACAACGGCCAGCTCCTCCACTACCAAACAGACACCTACAAGATGCCAACTATGCAAGGAGGATAGAACACTGGTGCTTGGGATTGATCTTCCCAGAAGATTAGAACATCGAGTAAAAAAGGAAAGCAGCCGCAATTAACCGTAACCAACATGCAGCGTTGACCTATTTGCGATCACAATCTTGTCAAGAACTGTCCACCCTCCAATTATGTAAATTCAAGTTAATGCTCATGAAAACACTGCCGGAGCAAAACTCTGATCCATCACATGGTAAAAACTTACCCGATTAAATGAGGGGGTGTTTGGAAATCGAAACCTTCAGCACGATACGGAGAAGGGAGGAAAGAAGAAAAGAAGATCTCAATACCATGAGCGGCACGATCCGACTGTGGCAAGCTGACCAAGGTGTCGTGGATGGACGGGGGTAGTAGGAATTGAACATCGACGACGCCGACCTGATCTCCTCGACACTGATGTCCTCTCCCAACAGCGGCGGGAGGTGCACGGAGCCCGTCCTCCCCACGTACTGGTAGGGCCTCCATTTCTCCTCCTCGGTCTTCTTTGATCACAAACACGCACGAATAGAGTGTGTGAGAGAGAGAAAGCGCAAGCAGACCAACACGACAGGAAGACCGAAATTGACAGAGAGGGGAGGGGGTTGTGCAGGAGGGAGGGAGCCAGGGTGTTGGCAGAGAGGGGAGGGGGGTGTTCGCGCAGGGAGGGAGCGGGGCGGGGTGGGGGTGATGGCAAAGGGGGGGTCCGCACGAGTTGGGGGGTGTTCGCAGAGGAGGGGAGGGAGGGGGCCGGGGTGGTGGGGTTTTGCATGGAGGGAGGGGACCTGGGTTGGGGGTGATGGTAGACGGGGGGTGCGCATGGGGTGGGGGTGTTGGCGGAGGGGGTGCGCAGGAAGGGAGGGATCCGTGGTGGGGGTGTGGGAGGAGGGGGTGTGTAGGGAGTGAGGGATCCAGGGTGGGGGTGTTGACAGGGAGGAGCCGAGGAGGGGAGGAGGGGGGGGGGGGGGAGGGGAGGAGGGGAGGAGCCGCCGAGCCGGAGGGTGGGGAGGACCGGACACTTACCGCCACCGCCTCGCAGAGGAGCAGCAGCCGCCACCGCGTCTGCAAGGGTCCGCCGCCGCCGCGTCTTGCAGAGATGCGACAGCACTCAACAGGTCACCGCCTCGCCGACGTCGGGAGGTCGCTGGGCGCGCTGTTTGCCGGCCGAGATGACGACGGGAGAGAGGAGGCAGGGCCGCGCAGCGATTTGGGGTTTCAACTATGGCTAGGAGATTTGGGGGGAACTTTAGATATATATATATATATAATGATTAATTAACTAAATAATTATTTATATAATTAGATATTTATATTTATTTAAATATTATTACATATATATATGACTAAATATATACTATACTTGAATATGTATAACATACATAAAATCATTATTTACATATATTAGAATATATATTTATATATGTTTGTTAGTATAAATGTTACATTTAAATATACGACGGAGAGGGTGTTGTGAATGCATGTATTAAGTATTTATAGTAGTTGTTAACCTAAGTTAGATAAAATCTAATACCAAATTTTAGTATATATTTTTAAATATCAATAAATAATTATCAATTTTTGATAATATCTTTTAGATGAATGAAATATATATTGAGCATATTTTAAGTTTAAATTACATACTAATATAGTTAATTTTTATTTCTATAGTATTTTAATTACTATTGAAATATAAACGTGCATGTTTAAAAGTAAATAAAAATTATGCCACATGCAAGTGCATGTGCCGATAATATTGATTTGGTATCATGATATTACCAACGTCTGACAACATCGAAGATAAACTTTAGGAGATGGGAAGCAGATCAGGTGCATCTAGCTAGATTGGATAGATAATCAAATTTCATAAAAAAGTGGTGACGTCGCAGTGCGCATAGAAGGAAAACTTCCTACCACAAGTGGATCGAGAGCTAGGCCGCTTCGTCGGTTCTTATCGCCAAAAAATGGAACATCTTGAACCATGTGTCGCAAATATGCCATTGTGATGATGTTAGACATGTATTGTCAAGTAAAGGGTAAAATCAGAAATAAGAAAAGTCAAGTAAACAAATTTATACAGGTGAGTTCTCAGGAAGTGAGAATTTCTCATGTATATATTGAACAATTAGATATTGAGTTTCAAATACTCACATGTACACTATATGAAACCAGATGTCTAGAAATTTTTAACATGTACTTTAGGTGCAATGCCACACCAAACTATTCACACTCCCATGGGCACAAGTACTTTTGGGTGCTCCTCCCAGGACCAGGTCAGGGCCGTTTTATTGGGTCATTCTAGCATTGTAAATTCATGAGAGATCTAGAGATCCCAAGTTTCAGACATTACAAGTGAATTTTCAAGAACATGAGACAAGCAAATTGACTAATTACATGAATACATTATAAATCACTTTTCAGAAGAAGGAATAGCTTTATAATTATTTCAAGTAAATCTGGAATTAATTAGTATATAATAGTTCATGTAAAAATTATTTCAAGAATGAATTCTAATTAACAGGGTGTGTCCACCTAGAACATGGGTGTGCCAACCTAAGTCACTGGAAACAGGAGTTAGGTTGACTTGAATACAGGGTGTGTCAACCTGAATAGCTAGAAGAGAGTGTTGACACATTGAAGGATAGTGTCAACTCTCTGCAAGGTATAGGTCAATAATATGAAGGGATAGGTCGACGTCACTATAAAGGATAATTAAATAGGTCAACACTACTGGATAGATAGTGTTGACACTACTGGATAGATAGTGTTGGCAATGCTGGACAGATAGCTAGGTCAACACTAGTGGACGAATAGTGTTCACACTACTGAACAGATAGATTAACACTACTAGATAGATAGTGTTGACACTACTAGATAGATAGGTCAACACTACTAGACATATAGTGCTGACACTGCTGGACAGATAGTGTTGACACTACCACTACTTCCAAAACACAGTCAGAAGAAAAGAAGAAGAAGAAGAAGAAGAATCCTTCACAAAAACACTTGCCTAAGACATGAGTGTTAGCTAAGACACATATACAAGAGACCAAAAAGTATACCTAATGATCTTTATGGCACGTAAATCAAGGGGTAAATATTCAAGATCCTAACCAAAGATGGAGACACGAAGGAAAGGAGATACAGAAATATATCCTACATGATGATCACGTAATTCCAGAAATCATATAGTAGCCTTTAAAAATGAAACTTCAGATGGAACATTTGTTTTTGATTTATATTAACTGAAGTTCTTGACTTATAAAGTAGATTAATGATCAAGAAAAAAAATTATTATCTTAAAGGTAATGTGAAAGTACCTATCTTATGCACCTTATTTCCTTCTTCATTATTTCCAGAAAATCAAGTTAGCCATTTTTCCTTCTGCAAAAACTCCTCCCTTCCTGGTGTTTAAATTCTTCCTCTCCCAATACTTCCGGCGCCAATCCCTTTGTATACTTGCACATGTATATAAGCACTTCCACACTCTCCCACGTAGCTATGTATCTTCCTTCTAACACCTCACACTCTCCCATGTGACACTAACAATCACAAACTTACACGTATATATGTGCATGCAGGAAGTTTATCCATTTCTTTGACATTATTTTATCATTTCTTTTAATACACACATATATATATACCAATAAATATATACTCTTTTACACATACCTATCACTACCTACACATGGTCACATTTAGATGCATGTTAAACCTTGCGTAAATAAATTACGGAAAATAGAGACCAATTTAGAGACCGATTATATTCGGTCCCTATTCGGTCACTATTTTGGGACCGAATAGGTACCGAACATTTCGGTCTCAAATATTGAGACCGATTAAATTCGGTCCCTATTTTGGGACCGAATAGTGACCGAAATTTTCGGTCTCTAATACTTGAGACCGATTATTTCGGTCCCTATTCGGTCCACTTTTTGGGACCGAAATAATCGGTCTCTAAATCGATCTCTATAAGCGTTTTTTCTTGTAGTGTTATTCAGCATCACAAAAGGCAATCAAGTCTAACTTGCAACCAATAGGATACCAAATTCCAAGATCACATGTTTCAACAAGATATTTAAAAATTCTTTTAACAGCTAACATGTGACTTTCTTTAGGATTAGATTGAAATCTAGCACATAAACACACATTGAACTGAATATCAGGTCTAGAAGTGGTTAGGTAGAGTAGAGAACCAATCATACCTCTGTATGTCTTTGGGTCTACTGACTTACCAAGTGAGTCTTCTTCTAGTTTAGCATTAATGGCAATGGGTGTGCTTGAATGCTTGAGGTTCTGAAAGTCAAACCTTTTTAGAAGTTCCTTGAAATATTTGGTTTGACTTATGAAGATCCCCTCGCTTGTTTAGTTAACCTGCAATCCCAAAAAAAATGTAAATCTCCCATCAAGCACATTTCAAATTCATTCTTCATTTGATTTGCAAATTCATTGCATAGGCTCTTATTGGTTGATCCAAATATTATGTCATCAACATATATTTGGACTGCAATTATTTGATTTTTGATAGTTTTTGTGAACATGGTTTGATCAACATTACCTCTAGAGTATCCTTTGTCAAGCAAAAAGGAAGTCAAACGGTCATACCAAGCTCTTGGAGCTTCTTTGAGACCATAGAGAGCCTTATGAAGCTTAAAGACATGATTAGGATGTTTTTCATTTTCAAAGCCCGGAAGTTGTTCAACAAAAACATTTTCTTTTATATAGCAATTCAAAAAAGCAATTTTGACATCTATTTGATAAACTTTAAATTTCATGGAAGATGCAAAAGCAAGGAAAATTCTTGCAGCTTCTAGTGTAGCTACAGGGGCATATGACTCTTCAAAATCAATTCCAAATTCTTGGTTGTACCCCTTTACAACTAGTCTAGCTTTATTCCTGATGACTTGACCATTTTCATTTAATTTATTTCTGAATACCCATCTAGTGCCAATGATTGTTTGGTCACTAGGTCTAGGTACTAATTCTCATACTTGATTTCTTTCAAATTGATGAAGTTCATCATGCATTGCATTGATCCAATCAGAACTCAATAAAGCTTCATCAATTGACTTTGGTTCAACTTGGGAAATTAGAGCTAGTGGGTCTTCATCAATAACATTCAGGAATGATGATCTAGTCCTTACTCTATCATTTACATTGCCAACTACATTTTCCAATGGGTGATCTCTCAAAAATCTATGTTCAGAAGTTACCTATTGAGATGCACTTAAATCTGGAACAACATTACTTGATCCACTTGGAGTAGGTGAATGAATGTTCAAGTTCTCACCAAGGTCTTCAATTTCCTCAACGGTCGGTGAAGAATCCACAATAAAATCATCCTCTTCATTATCTTGACTGTCCCTACAAGATTTAGAATCATGAGTTGAAAAGGAATTTTCATCAAAAATAACATGTGGAGACTCTTCAACAGTTTGATTCTTGAGAGAATAAACTCTAAAAGCTCTTGACACTTCAGAATAGCCAAGAAAGATGGCTTCCTGACTTTTAGCATCAAACTTGTCAAGATTTTCTTTATTATTGTTATGAACAAAGCATTTACACCCAAATATTTTGAAATAGAAGATTGTTGGCTTTTTATTTTTCAATAATTCATAAGGGGTTTTTCTGATTTTTGGTCTGATCAATGCTCTATTGAGAATGTGATTTGTTGTATTCACAGCTTCAGCCCAGAAGGATTTGGGAAAATTACTTTCTAAGAGCATGGATCTAGACATTTCCACAAGAGTTTTATTCTTTCTTTCCACAACTCCATTTTGTTCTGCAGTTCTTGGTGAAGAAAACTTGTGAAATATGTGAAGATCAGCACATAAATCAGAAAATGATTTGTTTTCAAACTCACCCCCATGATCAGTCAAAATGTTTTTGATTTTATATGGAAAACTTGTTAAGACAGTGGTACAGAAATTCCTGAACTCAAGGCAAGCATCACTTTTGTGGGACAGAAAAATAACCCATGTAAATTTGGTAAAATCATCAATGATTACAAACCCATATCTTTTGCCACTTAGACTTAGAATTCTTGTTGGGCCAAAGAGGTCCATGTGAAGTAATTCTAGTGGCTTAGATGTGAGTACCTCATTGAAGGTTTTAAAAGATTTTCTGGTTTGTTTTCCTTGGGCACAAATCCCACAAACTTGATTTTCTACATTAGAAAAGGATTCAGGAAGACCTTTAACCAAATTCAACCTTAACAGTTTATTTATTGTTCTGAAACTTGCATGGCCAAGTCTTTTGTGCCAAGTCCATGCAATTTCATTCTTATTTGCTACAAGACAAATATTTTCAGAAAAGTTTTTATTGAGGTTGATCATGTAGACATTGTTTTCCCTCTTTCCAAAGAATTTTACTTTATCAGTTGATGAGTCAATTATCTTGCAGAAATTAGATTCAAACACAACTTTGTGACCTTTGTCACATAGTTGGCTAATGCTCATCAAATTGTAATCTAGACCATCAACTAACAAAACATTATCAACAGAGTTTGAGGAAGATTGACCAACCTTTCCAGATCCAATGATCCTTCCTTTATTTTTACCTCCGAAAGTGACAGAACCTCCCTCCTTCTCAATCAGGAATGAAAATTTGGCTTTGTCTCCAGTCATATGTCGTGAACACCCACTGTCAAGGAACCACACATTTGAGTTAGGTGCACGACCTTCCTGCAAAAACAATCAGTGGAGAGAAGATTTTGGTACCCAAACATTGTTGGGACCATCAGAATGTTTGAACATAGTCATCAAATCTTTTCTCACCCAAATCTGATTTGTTTTTAATTTTTGTTTTGTTTCATTGGTATTTTTTGTCTTTTTCAATTTGTTCCTTCCCTTAGGAATAAAAACACCAGTGTTCTTGTTTTCAGTAGGAGGGGAGTTTTGCATTTGGACATTGTTGAACATTTGTGGAGGTCCAATCCAAGGATTTTGATGGTACACTGAAAAATTTGGATGGAAGAATTGAGGATGGTACCAAAAAGGATTGAGATACCATTGGTTCCAAGAATTAGTCCAATCAGCTTGATGTGTTGTCTTGGAAGTCCAAGGATTGTTATGAATGGCTTCTTTTGACTTTTTCTTATTTTTCAGATTTTTACTTGAATTTTTGATTGACTGGTTTTTATTTATTGAGGTTGAGCAGGTCGACCTGTCCTTGACTGGTGTTGACACATCAGTCACAGATTTCATCTTTTTGTAGACTTGTGTCGATCTGTTAGGTGATTGTGTCGACCTGGTTGGTTTCTCTTTCTTCTGTGTTTTTGAAATTTCTACTGTGTTGCTTGACACTTGCTTATTTTTTGTGTTTTCAAGACTAGAACCTTTGACAAAATTGATCAAGGGTGCTTTTTCTCTTATTTCAGCAGATTTGTCTTTCTTGAGTTTTTGTTTGTTGAATCCTAGTCCATGTGAAATTGATTTCATTCTAGCTCCCAGCAAGGCCTCCAAATTGTCCTTACCTTTTGTGAAGGTTTCAATGACTTCATCCTTTTCTTTTAGCTGGTTTTCTAAGGTTTTGATTTCTTCAACCTTTTGTTGTTTATCTTTGTTTTCCATTTCCAGCTTTTCAGACAGTTCTTTGAATTCATGGGTGGCCTTTTGGGATGCAAGCTTAAGCTCATCAATTATGTTCAGGAGATTTTCCTTTTCTTCATTTAGTTCAGCTACTTCATTTTCCAATTCACAAGTTCTTTTATTGATGGATTGGTTATTGAAAATGTTTTCAATTTTCTTTTTGAGATGCTTGTTTTCTTTCCTTATTTCAGAGTAGTTTTCAACAAGCTCAGCATAGGCATCTTGCCAATCATCAATTGAATAGTCTTCGAAAGAACTACTTACCTTTCCATCTGAGCAATTTGCCATGAAGCAAATTTCCTCACTTTCAGAGCTTGAGGATTTTTCTTCTTCCTTCTCACTTGAGTCTTCATCAGACCAGGTGGCTACCATGGCCTTTGGCTTCTTGAACTTGTGAATCTTCTTGTATTTCTCCTTCTTATTCTCTGGACATTCTCCCTTCATATGTCCTAGTTTGTTGCACCTGTAACAAATGACAGTTTCATCAGATTTCTGATTCCTATTAGAATTGGCATTAGAAAAGGAAGTGTTTCTTTTTCCTAATGGGAATTTCTTTTTCCCAGAGAATTTTCATTTCCTGTATTTTAAGAATTTTCTGAATTGCCTGGTCATGAGGGCAATCTCATCCTCATTGGACTCAGACTCATTAGAACTTGTTTTCTCCTGATTCTTGTCTTTGTTACTTGAAGAGGCCTTTAGTGCTACTGGCTTGGTTTTAATTATGTGTTCTTCATTTCTTTTTAGATTGATTTCATAGGTCATTAAGGATCCTATCAATTCGTCCAAAGAGATTTTGGACAAATCTTTAGAATCTTCAATGACTGTGGCTTTAGTGTGTCAAATTGAAGAGAGAGAGCGTAAAATTTTCCTTACCAAGTTAGCATCTGTATAATCCTTACCTAAGGCCTTCAGTCCATTCACAATGATCATAAACCTGGCAAACATTTCAGAAATTCTCTCATTAGATTTCATCATAAACAATTCATACTCAGAGACAAGAATGTTAGCTTTGATTTCTTTCACTTGGGATGTTCTCTCATAGAGTAGCTCAAGTTTGTCCCACATCTCCTTGGCAGATTTGCACATGGAGATTCTTTAGTACTCCTTAGGGTGGACTGCACACTTGATCATATTCAGGGCACTATAATTCAAGGTAGCCCTTCTAATCTGTTCCCTGGCCTAGGTTTCTTCCTCTCCCTGGTTCTCATAGGGGCCTACCTCAACTACTTTCCAGATTTCATAATTTTGGGCTCTAAGAAAAACTTGCATTCTATTCTTCCAATAAGAATAGTTCGTCGCATTAAAGAAGGATGGCCTATTAATGGAATGACCCTCAGCTATGAACCCTCTGGAATCCATTGAATTAAATAGATGGTGCAATGAAGAAAACACTCAGCAAGCAAGCAAAACACATAGAACAAATAGAAAGCACTCAGATCAGATCAGATATAAACCTGCTCTGATACCAATTAAAGGATCGAAGATGTGATGGACAAGATCTAGAAGGGGGGGGGGGTTGAATAGATCTAGGCCAACTATTGCGGAAGCTTAGCCAATTTAAAACAATGCAAGGAATCAGAGGCAATTTGAAAGAGCAATTTATTGATCTGATGAGTAATTGTGTGAATTAGATGATTGACGTGTGGAATCAAGTTGATTAAAGTGAATTCGAAAAACCCTATGCTTACATCTAGCGCAATGTGAATTTAAGTCACACACAAACCACTGCACAGAGAATTTTTAGGTGGTTCGGAAATCACACCATGTGATTCCTACATCCACCCCTCACACTGTGAGGATTCACTAAACAATCGGATACACCCCACACACTGGAGCCTGAAAACTCCAACACAGAGTTCTACAACTCACACAACCTCTAGAGTAAGACTACTCTAGAACCTGAGCACAATTGCTCAACCACAACTGAGTACGACGACTCAACACTGAGCACACAGGCTCACAAACCACTTGCTAGATCACAAAACACAAAGATTCAGATCCTCTAGCAATGATCTGATCTAAAAATGTTCATTCAAGAGGATTAATGCAACAGTTCATGCACAATCTCTAGAATGACCAAGAAGAATCAAGGGGAAATGAGGAATGGGGTGAAATGTCCTTGTTCCTAAAGAAGACTCCCTTGTAGAGGCTGAATTGTGAAGAAGATTGATCACCTGAAGTCCCAGGCCGATGCTCTGCAACTTGGTCTTTGGGATCTTCCTTGAATTCTTCACAATTGTCTACTTCTACTCGATCTGCATCCTTGGAAGTTGATCACACTGCTTCATCTTGGATCAATCTTCACTTCTTGTGCTTGGATATGTGGGAATTGGGTTAAAGAAGCACAAGGGGAGCAAGAATAGGGAGGAGAGCTCTCTCTGCCACCAAAAGGATTTCTGGAATGCTCTTGGAGGCTCTCTTGTGGTTGGATGGCCAATTAGGAGAGTATTTATACCTAAAATGTCCAAAAGTACCCTTGGGGGTCGTGGGCACATGATCCAAGGCCGATCCACCAAATCCCTAGAGTGCCACGTGTCCAGGAGTGACTTTAAGTCACAGAGTTTCCGGAGTGTGTCGACCTGCCCATGGGGTGTGTCAACACACTGTCCCAAACTGGCAAAATAGCTTCTCTTGGAAGGGTCTCTAGTGTCGACAACACTTCATCTCGTGTCGACACACTGGATAGAACTGCTAAACAGGCCTTCTGGGAGAGACATCTAGTGTCGACACCATCTGGTTTAGTGTCGACACCATCTGGTTTAGTGTCGACACACTATCCAGGCCTATTGACAGGGTTCACTGGGAGCTAGGTCTAGTGTCGACACTGCTTGATCTTATGTCGACACTACTTGACCATTTCTTCATCTTTTGGCTTAGGGCTTGGATCATTGTGTCGACACCAGTATGGGGTGTGTCGACACTACCCTTGGAAGAATTATGTGTTCCTGAGAAATAAACACATATTTCATTAGTCCAATGTATTATCATGAAAATAAATGATAAATGTGTTTGAAAACATGCTTTTTGAATATGGTCATTACATGTGTGGTGCATTTAACATGTTCCAATTATTGTGCATTAAAATCACAACTTGTCATCATCAAAATATGAGGGGAAATAAATTATATCCACACTCAACCCAACAGCAATCATGAGAGAATCCTGTAATCACATCCTTGTTAGCAGACGCGATTCAAAAGGTCAAATCATAATTCCCCGTTAGCAGACAACGCATTTATGAGTCGATTGCCTCGGAAACTGCCCCTATGGTAATCGCATCGGCCATGGCCCCTGCGTTTCATGTCGCAGAAGCCATGGCAGATGCGATTCATATCCTTATCACGGCGCCCTGACAGGACATGATTCAGAAGATGTGACGACAATCATGTGCATGTCTCATCAATTTGACCTTGTGAACCGCAGCCTGCCGCCCGGACGTGGTTCAATCCATGTCATGGCGCGCAAGCCCGATGCGATTCAAGTCACGACCTGCCACCCAGACGCGATTCAGGTTCTTGTCACGGCTGCTGTACCCGATGCGATTCCAAGATTTCACATCTATAAAATTGACCCCCGAGGGTCATTTGTAGAGGGGGGGTTCCATGAAGTGGCGAAGCCCTGCCAAATCCCTGCCTCGACTCTGGCCCAATTGGATCTTCTACCTCATGCCAATCCACGCCTTCCTTCCTCAGAGTCCGGAGCCGGTGCCATCGTCTTCTTCACGCAGAGCGGAATGAAGCGGGAGCGTCTGCTTCCTCTTCTCCATCCGTCCAACCGGCAATGCCGCCGCGCCGTTCATATTTGGGGAAGCACCCACTCCCCTTTCTCTCTCCCTTTTATTTGCATTTCCACTTCCTCTGGGCCCCATGTGGCTCTTTATATTTTCATCTCCTCCGGGCCCCACGTGGCCCCTTTTACTCCTTTTTACACACACACATGCATGCACACACACACACACACCTACATATTTAGGTGTTTAAAAACCACCACCCGGTGAGTCCTCCCCATTCTATTCATTCGGGATTCGAAAGTACACGTCTTATTTGGCTAATCCCCTTATTTTCTTTGTTTTTTTTTTTTGTCAAGGTAATCAAAACGAGGAAAACACCCTCTATCGCGGCCGGCCGTGTTTGTAGAGGAAGAAACGACCCACATCATCCCCCGCGCAACCCCCCACGCTTCAACAGGTATTTTGCGATCACACTTCCTCCATCCGCACCCCTCGCGCATGCATCTCCATTCGGTACCCTCGCGTACCTGGCGATCACGATCACCATCATCATCTATTATCCCTCTTTGTGGGCCTTAACATGTCGTCCGTCGGCGGTGTCTGCAAATTGGCGATCACTGTGGGACCTCTTTTGCATTTTCCCTTTTGATTACCCCCTCCTCCGTGCCCCACGTGGCACTATTCTTATATTTTTTGCTTTAAAAGCATGTTGTCTGTTTAGTTTTTATTTTAAGTTTGTTTTTCTATACATATCCTGCCCTTTCCTGCTTTCTTTTCTATCTTCGGATGGCCTATTGGAATCGCGTCCAACACAGAGGATGCGTTTATAATGCGTTCACTAGACCGGCCGCGTTTCGTTTTCATGTCGCGGTGGCTAAGGCCGATGCATCACCACTTTCCTTGTCGCGGAGGCCAAGGCCAACGCGTTCATTTCCTTTTCCTTGTACACATATCCTGCTTTTTTTGCTTTCTTTTCTGCTCTCGAGAGCCTGTTTGGAATCGCGTCCCACACAGAGGATGCAATTCAGTTGATAACACGACCGGCAAATCGGACGCATTTCTGTTTCTTGTCACACTGGCTAAGGCCGACGCATTCTTGTCATGGTGGCAATGACCGACGCGTCTCTGCCAGCAGTTGTCAACAGGGACCAGGCGCGGCACTGAGCCTTCTGGGGCTCTCAATTTCGCATCTAGGTGACTGGACCCGATTCTATAGTCGCGGCGGCTGTCCCCACCGCGATTCACAGTGCTGACAGAAACGCGCCCCTTCTGCCATTTTTGCTATAAACTATTGCATACAGGGCATATTGCATCGGTCGGGGGACCTCCTTCCCTCATATCCTAGGCTCCACACACCCTTCCGGTGAAGGCAAGCTCTCCATTGGGCATTATGTCCCTTTGGACTGGAGAACCTTCTGTCGGAACCCTGTAAGACTCCGTACCCTGTAGATTCCCTCACGACGGACCGAGCTGGCGGTACCACTTTGTTGACCCGGGTTAGCTATCCCATTGCGTGGTGAGAGGTGATTCTAGTTGCACCCAAAGTATTCATCTTCTACCCAACTAGGAACTCACCTGGAGTGACACAATGTTTTTCAATCTATTTAAATAATTGTGAAACTCCTTAGAAACAAGTGCTAAGCATCATAACTCGTTTGAACCACATCATTGATTGATTAATCTTTGTTCAACTTGTTTGCTTATTGTCTTGTAAAATGGACCGATGCTATCATGCCAATTTTAATTATGAGGACTATGAGGATAATTTGAGCATCTAATCATTCCAATCCCATGTCCGTCCATTTCACCACCGTGAGGGCAGCCTTCCACATCCTATGGTTATGTGCGCACACCACGCACTAGCCTATCTGATGTCCCTCTATACCTCACTCCAATCAGAACCCGACAAGAGCCTTCCACCCACCATGATCCCACAGTCCAAACCGTCCTGCATGCACTCAATCAACTCACCCCTCAACAACTGAATTTGATCCAATCTTTAGTTGAGGGTGTGACTCCCTCTCCCTCTCCCTCTCCATCTCCCAGGCACCCGCCTTTGTACATTCCGGCGACTTCGCCACATGCCCCTATACATTCTCCACCACCTCGGCCCCCTGGCCATTTGCATTCCCGTGCTCCGGTCCGAACAGACTGCCCCTTGGGAAGGCCCATTAATTCAGGGCTACCCCCACGTACTCCCTCACATGCCCAGCAGCAGCCTACTTCACTCCAAAGTGCTCTTCTCCATAAATTGAATAATTTGGAGAATCAAATAAATAAGCTTTGAAATTCCACGGGTGACCCCATTGCCGCCTTGCTGGCTCTCCCTCAAATTTATATACATCCTTCGGAGATCCCAAAGTACCGATTGTACAATGGCACGGGTAACCCCTACCTCCATGTCAAGGAGTTTCTCTATGAGTCTTCGCATTGGCAGAAAGACACCATTACCTTGGCATATTTATTTAGAAAATCTCTTGGCGGCCCTGCACTCGAATGGTTCTACTCCCTAGAACCAAGTGAGGTAGGAGACTTCTGCCCCTTGCACAAAAAATTCCTTCAGAGGTATAAAGACCACGTCAGCCCTTATCTGTCTATCACGGATCTAGCATCCGAGAAGATGGGGGCCAACGAGGCCTTTGTACAATTTGCTGACCGTTGGAGGTCAATGGCCAATCATTTACAACATGAGCTCTCGGAGTCAGAGCAGTTAAAATAATCATTTCCAACTCTACTCTGAGGATTAGGCACATCTTGGCCATGAATCAAATCACCTCCATAGAGGAGCTCTACGAACGGGGACGTTACATCCAAGCCAATTTAATGGACTCCCCGATCGTGGAGCTATTTGATCAAATAAAACAAAGAAAGAACGGATCAGTGGGCGCCATGTAGCAACCTGGAATTTTCAGAAAATAAAAATTTAATAATAAAAATAAAAGCAATTAGAAAATCAAATAAAAGAGAATTAAATAAAACCCATTAAATGAAAAGAAGTAATGGGCTTTGTTAAATAGACCCATGAGAAATTAGTGGGCCAAAATAGAGATTTTTAAAAAGGGAATAATAGGAAAATACCATAAATTCGTAACTTAATTATTACTTAAATAAAAATGGATATTTAATGTATTAAATAGCTAATTTGAGTTAGATTTGGATTCCTAAACCTACCCTAATTGGTTGGCCACGAATTTGGCTCCCAACCTAATCCAAATTGGAATTGGCATGCTTAGAAAGAGGAGAGAAATAGGAAATCTCGGAATTAAATAGGAGATAGAGTTATATTAGGAAATATAAAGGGAAGAGACATAAATACTCTCTTCATGCTCCATGGCCTGCCCTAGCTCATTGCCAAGGGTTTCTGGACCAGGAGGAGAGGCCAAGGAAGAGGAGAATTCATGGGAAGAAGCACTTCTCAAGCTCTCTCTCTCGCTCTTCAAGATCTAGCGCTAGAAGAGTAAATCGACCAAAGGTAGGCATTCTCACGAGCAAAACTAAATCAATTTCGTTTGTAGGTGTATCTAAACCTCAGGAATTAAAGCCCTTTTGTCTCATATTTTTCCATCGAGCAAATCTTTTGTTCTTAATTTTTGAAGTTTTGTAAACTCCATGACTTCGAGCCCCCTTCTTAATTCTTGATCTCCATGTATACTAAACCATATGCTACGGAATTTTTATTAGGGATACTGATGCATGTTAGGCTTCTTCTGCCCCTAAAAGCCCTAATTTTCATTATACTATCTTGCGAATTAATTCGTTGATCTCATCTGTGTGTTGTTCCATGTTCTTCATGAATACATATGACCAAAGCATGTCGAAACCCTGTTTGTTTTCCAATCCCTATTTACTGTAAGTACCCATGCATGTCTAGATCAATTTGCAACTAGTTTCATGATCTTTCATTGCTTGTACAATTAGTTATGATTTTATGAATCACCTTGTGTCAAATAGGGTAAGTCTGGCCCGCAATCCAATACACTGTTCTTTCCCTGTCGGACTTGAGCGCAAACCCTGTGAACGTGACGGCCCGATAGGCCACGTTCATAGGGCCATCACAATAGCGCCTTCCGTCATGATCTGATCAAGAAAGGGCCTGTCGTCGCGATCTTCTGCCCGATCTGACGAGCCTGTCGGGACCCTCATGCGACCCCGTCGCGACCTACCTGCCCGAACTGATAAGGCCATTGCGATCTATACAAGCCCATGTCGCGTTCTCAGTTGACCCTGTCGCGACCCTTACTGGGGTGCGTCGCGATCTGGCTTTTTGCATGAAAACCCAACTTTTTGCAAGTCTTATTGTTATACAGTCACCCCCTCACAGAAAAAATGAAATTGTAATTATTGAATATATTTTAATTAATTCAAGTTAAACACATGATCTATATTGTCCATGATTTTCTTACAACACTTGCACTCACTTTGAACCATCCAAATTTGACTTAATTTGGCATGAAAATATTTCCTAATGTATCTGGTAATTTACGTAATTAAATTGCCATATCTTGAATAGACTTGTCTACGTTTTCTCACGATGTTTTGGGAACACCGATACCGACGCTCCACTATTCTAGAATTCCTTTGAAACGTCGAGCACTCGTTTCTATATACACACTCTCTCTTGACTTGGACGAACTCTCCGTCAGATACTCCTTCTGCTGGACTAGTGAATCCTTGTTCATGGCCTCCGTAAGTCTCCTCTGTACATGGATTCCCACATGGTCGACGAGCTGGTTGTAGCCTAACACCTATGATATCCTTTAGGGATCAACATGATCCAAACGGCTATTAGAAGTTCGCTCTTATCTTGAATCATGTCAGACCTTTGGACCTGTGCTTAACATGGCCAGTGGAAGGGTCGTGAGTTCCACCAGACTGCCAACACCAAGTGCGTGTGTTGTGCAACTGTTACTATCGCCTGTTTACTCGACGTGTTCAATGCAATGTCCACTAGCTCTCATCTATACTCTACTCACTCATCTATTCATGTTCCCTCTACTATCTCGTCTATTCATCTAGTGCTCTCCTCTATTTCTTGGTACTCTACATTGGCCATTGACTGATTGTCTAAAGATGAACAATATAACCAATGCCTATCAATATATAAGGGGCTATGTTCTCTCGTTATCTATTGACAAAAGTGCTATTCTATACCCATTGTGCTATTGCTATACTTTGTGCTATTTGTGTTATGGCCATCCTGCTATTTTGTACTATACTCGACACTTGTGCTATATTTGGAAAGTTGTGCTATTTTGTTCTCGTGTTATCCTGCTATCTCTTACGTTACTTGACTCTCCCGCTCTATCATTAGTTACTCTGCCTTTTAGTGCGTTAATCATTTAAAGCCTGCTTGACTATTGAGATTTAAGTCCTACTGGGCGTTATCGCTCACCCTGCGTTATTTGTCGTTGTGTTCCCAGGTGAGACCGAGGATGAACCATACACTCAAGAGGATGGGAATGACCATGAGTGATGTTATGAGCACCCTAGTGTCTTAGCATTTGTTAGAGTCTTAGTTTAGTCTTTTACTTTTTATTTCAATGTAATTGGGCCCTATAGAACGGCTCTGAAATTAGTGGTTGTAACTAGACATTGGAAAGTTATTAATGAGAAGAATTTGCTTTAGTATTTATTCATTGCTCAATGGTTTGATGTCTAGTACTCGCTCTATACCCGTTTACTTGCAAATGCCTCACGTTCCGATATTCCGCTTCAGGGCGTGACAGTTTTGTGGTATCAGACCCTAGGTTATTCTTAAGTATATCATGATCTAGGTTAACCTGCCTCGCTTAGAGTCAATTATCCTACCTATGTGAGTTGTGGTTAGAGCCAAGGGTAAATAGCTAAAATGAACTCACACACGCACGAATTAAATTCGACATCAATATCATGACAATAAGTTATTTTTGTAGGAACTAAGCAACAAAGATGACTGCTAAACGTGCTCAAATGAGGGGCATGCAACAGACCATTCAGGAACTGATGCGCGCAATTGTGCAAGCTTCCCAAGGAGGTGGCAATCGTGGTGGTGTTGGCGACCTGCATCATAACTTCTGGAGTCTGAACCCACCTAGGTTCATGTATCCACGTATCCGGATGAAGCAGAACATTGGCTAAAAGAAACGAAAAGAATCTTCTGTGTCATGCAATGCGCAGCGGGGGATAAGCTGCTACTGGCCACCTTTCAACTTGAAATGGACGCCCGCACTTGGTGGGAGTCTGTGGAAGCGACCCGAGCGAATGGTCAGTTCACTTGGGCCAAATTCAAAGAACCCTTCAATTCCAAATATTTCTCCGAGCGTGTGCAAGAAAGGAAGGCTGTAGAATTTGTTGCTCTTAAGCAGAGGAGCCTGACAATGGCCGAGTATGAGGCCCAATTCTCTAGACTGGCAAGGTATGCTGAACACCTGGTGAACATGGAGAGAATGACGGCTAAGCGCTTTCTTAACGGCCTTAAGCTCACTACATTACCTAACTAACACCTCTTGACATCCAGACCTACAGCGAGATGGTGAAGAAAGCTCAGCTGCTGGAAGATGCTACGGACTTCACTGACCGTATCAAAGGGAAGTTCGTGAAAAGGGCAATGACTTCTGGACCATCATCTGTCAAGCCGACCAATGGTAAGAAACGTCCCTTCAACATCATGGAGGGGTCCAACCAAGAAAGAAAACCCAAGTCTTTGTACCCAACACTCCAGTGAAAAGCAACTGCACGCATTATGATAAGCCAAGTCACACTGCTGATGAATGTTGGAGGAATGTCGGCGCATGTCTGCACTACGAATGTCGTGAGCACCGCATCCCCGAGTGCCAGCTTCTGAAAGAACATGAGAGGCGCCCTAATGCGCCTAAGAAACAGGGAAGACTGCAAGCCCTACATAATGAGAACCCGCTATGGACGGTGGCATGGTAGAAGGTACTCTACAAGTTTTCTCCTTATCAGCATTTGTCTTATTTGATACTAGAGCAACCACTCATTTATATCTCAAAACTTTGTTGATACCCTGACTGAAAAACCTATATCCATGGGTTGTGAGTTCTCTGTCACAACGCCACTAGGAGAGAAGGAGAAACTGAACAAATACTTTCCCTCCGCTGATGTAATGATTGGAGACCATAACCTAAAAGCCGACCTGGTGTGTATGCCCATGGAAGGCTATGATGTAATTTTGGGAGCCGACTGATTGTCCACATATGGGGCAAGTGTCGACTGTAAGAAAGGGAAGGTTACCTTTACTGACTTTCCTAAATTAGCATTCTCTGGGATTAGACATAAGAGACGGATGTCTCTAGTCTCCGCCATAAAAGCCCACAATATGATAAGGAAAGGTTGCATTGCTTTCCTTGCGGCCGTAGTACTGGAAAAGAAGGGTTCTAAGATAGAAAACATCCACATAGTCCATGATTACCCCGATGTGTTTCCTGAAAATCTGCCAGGGATTTCCTCGGAACGTGATGTCAACTTCGCCATAGAGTTGATCCCTGGAGCTGCCCCGGTATCACGACAACTATAGTAGATGTCACCTGCCGAGCTAAAGGAATTGAAGGCGCAACTGATGGAGCTATTAGAGAAATGGGTTCATTAGACTGAGTACTTCCCCATGGGGAGCACCTGTGCTATTTGTCAAAAAGAAGGATGGATCGATAAGGTTGTGCATCGACTATCGTCAACTCAATCAGCTTACCATCAAGAATAAGTACCCACTGCCTAGGGTCGATGAACTTTTCGACCAGATATCTGGAGCTCAATATTTCTCCAAGATCGATCTTCTATTTGGCTATCACCAAATGAGGATCAATGATGACGATATCTTCAATACGGCTTTTAGGAGCAGGTATGGACATTATGAATTCGTCGAGTCTTGCGAGACAACAAACTGTACGCAAAGCTTAGCAAGTGTGAATTCTAGCTCGAAGAAGTGTCCTTCTTGGGCCTTGTCATCTCAAAGGACGGCATCTCCATTGATCCCTCCAAAGTCAAAGCTGTACTCAATTGGGAGAGAGCAACCAACGTCACCGAAATCAGAAGCTTCTTAGGACTGGCTGGTTACTACAGGCGGTTCATCAATGACTTCTCAAGATCGTCGTTCGTCTCACGCGTCTGACACGAAAGGAGAATCCCTACTCGTGGAGTAAAGAGTGTGAAAAAAGTTTCCAAACTCTTAAAGATTGTCTTACCTCAGTGCCTGTTCTCGCTCTGCCAATAGAGGGAGAGGTTTCTCTGTCTACACCGATGCCTCTGGAATTGGGATAGGGTGTGTATTGATGCAAAAGGAGAAAGCCATTGCCTACTCTTCCCGACAACTGAAGACTCATGAAGTCAAGTACCCCGTGCATGATCTTGAGTTGGTTGTCGTGGTCTTCGCCTTGAAGATTTGGAGACATTACTTGTATGGTGAAAAGTTCACTGTCTACTCAGACCATAAAAGCCTGAAGTACTTATTCTCCAGAAGAAACTCAACATGAGACAGAGAAGATGGCTAGAATACCTAAAAGATTTTGACTTAAACATCTAATACCATCCAGGCAAGGGAAACACTGTGGCTGATGCTCTCAGTAGAAAGCCAATGGCATCTGTTTCAAGTCTTGTCCTTGGCGAGATGCAACTACTAGAACAATTCGCAAGGTTAGACTAAAATATTGAACATAGGGATGATCGAGTCTTGGTTGCCAATATCAAGATTCAATCTGACTTGTTGGAAGAGATCAAAGTTCAACAAGATGATGATCCATTCTTGGTTCGCATTAAGGAAACTTTATCCGAAAGACCAGACTTTGCTATGACCGAAGATGGAAGGCTAGTATTTCAAGGAAGGACATGCGTTCCCGACAATGAAGAACTGAAGAGAAGATTGATGGATGAGGCTCACAAGATGAAGTACACTATTCATCCTGGAGGTACCAAAATGTATCAAGACATGAAAAGAACGTTTTGGTGTCCGAACATGAAAAGAGAGGTAGCTGAACATGCCGCACACTGCCTTACTTGCCAACAAGTTAAAGCGGAACACTTGCGCCCTGCTGGTGTACTCAAACCGCTAGATATTCCAGAATGGAAATGGGAAAGCATTGGTATGAACTTCATCGTGTGTTTACCCAAGACTCGTGGTGGACTCGACGCCATATGGGTCATAGTCAACCGACTAACCAAATCTGCCCATTTTTTACCTATAAAGAGTAAGTGGTCGGTAGAAGTACTAGCGGCCTTATATGTCAAGGAGATAGTAAGACTACAGGGAGTTCCATCACCTATTTTCTCAGATCGAGATTTACATCTCATTTTTGGAAAGGACTGCAAGTTGCACTGGGTAGTAAACTCAACTTTAGTACCGCATTCCATCCACAAACTGATGGGCAAACTAAAAGAACCAACCAAATAGTGGAAGACATGTTGAGAACTTGCACTATAGACTTCCAAGGATGTTGGAACGAGCACCTATCCCTCATTGAGTTCGCCTATAACAACAGTTACCAGGCGAGTATTAAGATGGCACCGTTCGAAGCACTCTACGGAAGAAATTGTAGATCTCCTGCATGCTAGAACAACAAAGGACATTCAGGTGATTAGAGACCGACTTAAGACTGCTCAGTCTAGACAAAAGAGCTATGCCGACAAAAGAAGGCGAGACTTAGAATTTCAAGTCGGTGATCATGTATTCTTAAAGGTGTCACCTACTCGTAGCATCCAAAGATTTGGTGTGAAAGTAAAGCTTAGTCCTAGATTTATCGATCCTTTTGAAGTACTCGAAAAGATTGGTGAGGTTGCATACCGACTGGCGTTGCCACCAGATCTGGCATTTGTACACAATGTGTTCCATGTCTCCATGCTCAGGAAATATGTATATGATCCTACACACATCATTCGCCACGAGAAGTTGGTATTGAACAAGGATGTGACATATGAAGAGAAGCTAGTCAAGATACTAGAACAGAAGGTACAACAACTCAAGAACCGTCCTATTCACGTGGTTAAAGTCTTATGGAATAACCGCGGAGTGGAAGAATCCACATGGGAACCGGAAGGAATCATCAGGCGGAACTACCCCAACCTTTTCGGTAAGACATTCTCTCCTGGATGATCATATGAATTTGGAGACCAAATTCTTTATAAGAGGGGGAAGATGTAGCAACCTGGAATTTTCGAAAAATAAAAATTTAATAATAATAAAAATAAAGCAATTACAAAATTAAATAAAAGAGAATTAAATAAAACCTATTAAATGAAAAGAAGTAATGGGCTTTATTAAATAGATCGATTAGAAATTAGTGGGCCAAAATAGAGATTTTTAAAAGAGAAATAATAGGAAAGTACCCTAAATTCATAACTTAATTATTACTTAAATAGAAAACGGGTATTTAATGCATTAAATAGCTAATTTGAGTTAGATTTTGATTCCTAAACCTATCCTAATAGGTTGGCCACGAATTTGGGTCCCAACCTACCCAAATTGGAATTTGCATGCTTAGAAAGAGGAGAGAAATAAGAAATCTCCAAATTAAATAGGAGTTAGTGTTCTATTAGGAAATAGAAAGGGAAGAGACATAATTACACTCTTAAAGCTCCATGGTCGGCCCTAGCTCGTTGCCAAGGGTTTCTGGACTAGGAGGAGAGGCCAAGGAAGAGGAGAATTCGTGGGAAGAAGCACTTCTCAAGCTCTCTCTCTCGCTCTTCAAGATCTAGCCCTAGAAGAGGAAATCGACCAAAGGTAGGCATTCTCACGAGCAAAACTAAATCAATTTTGTTTATAGGTTGATCTAAACCTCAGGAATCATAGCCCTCTTGTCTCATATTTTTTCATCAAGCAAATCTTTTATTCTTAATTTTTGAAGTTCTGTAAACTCCATGACCCCGAGCCCCCTTCTTAATTTTGATCTGCATGTATACTGAACCACATGCTACGAAATTTTTATAAGGGATACTCATGCATGTTAGGCTTCTTTTGCCCTGAAAGCCCTAATTTTCATTCATACTATCTTACGAATTAATTCGTTGATCTCATCTGTGTGTTGTTCCATCTTCTTCATGAATACATATGACCAAAGCATGTCGAATCCCTGTTTGTTTTCCAATTCCTATTTACTGTAAGTACCCATGCATGTCTAGATCAATTCGCAACTAGTTTCATGATTTTTCATTACTTGTGCAATTAGTTATGATTTTTTGAATCACCTTGTGTCAAATAGGGTAAGTCTAACCCGCAATCCAATACACTGTTCTTTCCCTGTCGGACTCGGGCGCAGACCCTGTGAACGCGACACCTCGATAGGCCACATTCATAGGGCATCATGATAGTGCCTTCCATCATGATCTGATCGTGACAAGGCCTGTCGTCACGATCTGCTGCCCGATCTGACGAGCCCGTCGCGACCCTCATGCGACCCCGTCGCGACCTGCCTGCCCGAACTGACAAGGCCGTCATGATCTGTACAAGCCCATGTCGCATTCCAGTTGACCCTGTCACGACCCTTACTAGGGTGCGTCGCGATCTGGCTTTTTGCATAAAAACCCAACTTTTTGCAAGTCTTATTGTTATACAGTCACCCCTGTCCTATTAACTGTCTTGTACGTAGAAAAAATGAAATTGTAATTATTGAATATATTTTAATTAATTCAAGTTAAACACATGATCTATCTTGTCAATGATTTTCTCATAACACTGGCACTCACTTTGAACCATCCAAATTTGGCTTAATTTGGCATGAAAATATTTCATAATGTATCTGGTAATTTATGTAATTAAATTTCCATATCTTGAATAGACTTGTCTATGTTTTCTCGCAATGTTTTGGGAACACCGATACCGACGCTCCACTGTTCTAGAATTCCTCTGGAACGTCGAGCACTCGTTTCTATATACACACGCTCTCTTGACTTGGACGAACTTTCCATCGGATACTCCTTCTGCCGGACTATTGAATCCTTATTCAAGGCCTCCGTAAGTCTCCTATATCCATGGAATCCCACATGGTCGACGAGCTGATTGTACCCTAACACCTATGATCCCCTTTAGGGATCAACATGATCGAAACGACTATTAGAAGTTCGCTCATATCTTGAATCATGCCAGACCTCTGGGCCTGTGCTTAACATGGCCAGTGGAAGGGTCATGAGTTCCACTTGACTGCCAACACCAAGTGCGCGTGTTGTGCAACTATTACTATCTCCTGTTTACTCGTCGTGTTACGTGCAATGTCCACTAGCTCTCATCTATACTCTACTCGCTCATCTATTCACGTTCACTCTACTATCTCGTCTATTCATCTAGTGCTCTCATCTATTTCTTGGTACTCTATATTCGTCTCTGACTGATTGTCTAAAGATAAACAATATAACTAATGCCTGGAAATATATAAGGGGCCCGATCTGGTCCTGGATGTACGCCCGAAAGTGCTACTGCCCATGGGAGTTAAATGATCAGAGTGTTTGGCATTACAATCGAGTGCTATCTATCTCGACTATCTAAATGACAATGAAAAAGTTCTATGTTCTCTCGTTGTCTATTGACAAAAGTTCTATACTATACCCGTTGTGCTATTGCTATACTTTGTGCTATTTGTGCTATGGCCATCCTGCTATTTTATGCTATACTCGACACTTGTGCTATATTTAGAATGTTGTGTTATTTCGTTCACGTGCTATCATGCTATCTCTTACGTTACTTGACTCTCTCGCTCTATCATTAGTTACTCTGCCTTTTAATGCATTAATCATTTAAAGCATGCTTGACTATTGAGATTTAAGTCCTACTGGGCGTTATCGCTCACACTGCGTTATTTGTCGTTGTGTTCTCAGGTGAGACCGAGGATGAACCATACACTCAAGAGGACGGGAATGACCAGGAGTGATGTTTTTAGCACCCTAGTATCTTAGCATTATGTTAGAGTCTTAGTTTAGTCTTTTACTTTTTATTTCAATGTAATTGGGCCCTATAGAACGGCTCTGAAATTAGTGGTTGTAACTAGACATTGGAAAGTTATTATTGAGAAGAATTTGCTTTAGTATTTGTTCATTGCTTAAAGGTTTGATGTCTAGTACTCGCTCTATACCCGTTTACTTGCAACTGCCTCACGTTCCAATATTCCGCATCGGGACGTAACACGCCATCCACCATCCACCTCACCACCATACAACAAACACCCTGTGTATACCTCCACAACTACCCATCTACTACAACATGCTGCCCCCCAGGCGTCCATTGATTCGTCCTTTTCGGACTCAACAACCTCCAACTGGGCAATACGATGGCCCTATTTTTAATGAAGAAGCTCCCGTGCCTTACGTTGCACCTACTCCGGCTCCCATGCCGATTACCGTACCTCCACCACAACAACCGCAACGACCTCCACCTCCACCACAGCCTGTTGCTCGGGCCGAAGTTGCCAATGACCAACCCATCTGCGAAACCACTTGGTGCTATGACGATGAACCTTATGAGGTCATTTTCGTACGCCATTTACCTACTCCTCCCACATTGCCATCCACATTTACCAAATCCTCCACTATCAAGCCTCCACCCATCATTACACCAATCATTGCACCTCCACTACACCAGCACCATTGGCAACCAAACCTGAACAAATCTTCCCCTTCATACCCATCACGCCTCCACAGGTCATACAACCTTCCATTACAGCCACCATATCCACCCCCATCCAACGGAGCAGGTGCAAACATTTCAGGAGATTCAAGTGTCAGCAGAAGGAAGCCCCGGGACTGGGCATGCTTTTCAAAATCCAAGATTTTATTCCTCGCATGCCGGTCATTGTTTCCATATCGGACACATTCACTGAGCGGGAGTCCTCCCCTCCAATTATGGCTATGAAGAGGCCTTCTAAATCAATGCCAATCATATCCGTTGCCAACCAGGTTCAATTCAAAATACTCATAGGGAATCTCCCTCTCCAAGCTCTCATGACCCCTCACTCCATTGTTGTAAACCTTCACACTCCAGTGAAGGGGTCAACTTCTCAGATTGTGCTCACGGACTCTAACGCCAAATCATTGGCACAATCTATTATTCAAGGGGACGTGCCCCCTTCCATATCACACGTTTTACAATCTTTGGGCACGGTCCCCTCTTTGTTGCTTCCAACTTCACTGGTGGAACTCCCCACCGTTTCATTGAATTATATTCCAAGGGAGTTACCACTGTTGCTTGAAACTCGGACGGATGTCAACAATCCAATCATTGAGAGCCGTTCAATCCCTTGGAAAAGAGCAAGACCATCTGCCCGCTGAGAAAATTTTATGAGGAAGTACTTGAGGGTCAGAATGTCGATTCCCAAGTGGAAGTCCAAACGCCGGGCAAGGCGAAAGTGTAAGGCCCTCGAATTTTCGTCGCATTATTTGTATTTGCGTGTGTATATTTGTGCTTGTGTATGTATATACATATTTACGTACGTATTGATTAGTACAATTACGTGTGCATATGTATATATTAGATGTAAATAATGCATGTATTGAATGGTGATAGTATGGATACACTACCATATACATATTGCATGTATATATGCATGGTATGCATAGTTTTCTGCATATTTTAGACTTCTGGCCGAAGGCCACCTTGGCGTCAACCCCTGGCTGTTGAGGTGGTGTCAGCGTCCAGACATGGACGCCAACACTAATCCTGGCGTCCAGCGATATGGACGCCAATCTCTCTGGCCTGCATGCGCAGCAGAGCTGCAAACTTCTGAAACAAGAAAGCCAGCCATTGGGGGGCTGTCCCCAACGGCTCTGAGGGCTATCAAGTCACCCTAAGAGTGGGAGAGAGGCCTCTCCTTAAGTCTGAACCCGGAGCTACCTTTCCCACCCCTCTCTTCACCCTTGCAAGAGGAGAAAAAGAGAGAAAGAAAACCTAGAAGAAAACTGAGAAAAACCCCACTCTTTGCACCCAAGAATTTGACTTCCTGGGGCTAGATCCGGCCATCTTCCACGACAAGAGGCTAGCTGGAGCAAAGGAGGAGGCTTCCCCGACAACCCCTTACTGTGGAGATCATCCAGGAGCCCGAAGGAAGAATATCTAGAAGGCGTTTCTGCACCTTCTTGGGACTGCCCAAGGAGGGCTTCTCCGAGCATTTTGATCCTTTGAAGCAAATTTTAAAAGGCAAGTGACCTAACCATGATGTCCCCGTATGAGTCTAGGTCGGTTTTACAATTTTTGTACATTTTCCCTCGAGTCCTAGACCCTCACATTCACCCAATCTTGAGAGGTCGGGTCTGTGTTTCTGCACAGGCCTGCATTGACGGCAAGGTCAATGGACGCCGATATCATGCTTGGCGTCCATCGACCATGCCGCTGACCCTGAGTCAGCGGCCAGAGACTGCCGCCAAGTTCCTCTGGACAGAACAGTGACCTGTTCTGCCCTTCCTATACACTATTTTCGGTATGGTTTCCGTGATGAGGATATATGGTAACCCTATACACTATGTATATTGTCAATTGTGGTGTGTGGATGAGTGTGATGTGTGATGGTGAATGTAGGAAATTTTATACCGTGAATGTGTAAGCATGAATTGTTGAAAATCTTGCCAATCCATGTTTCATGATTAGGATTAGTCTGAATGCCTTAGTTTTGTCAGAGCATGAAGATTAGTAGATCAGTATATGTATTCTCAATTTTGATAATTTGTCCATGCTTGCATGAGTTGCAAATAAATTCGGTTTCGGTAAATAGAAAGACATACAAGAATGATTTGTGGTGATCGATCTACAATTGTATGATTTAGGGTAAATTGTGAAATCTCAGATCATGTATATGGCAGTAATCTCTGTTTAAACAGTAAGTGGCAAAATTTCAAAATGTGTTAAACCCCATGTTAACTTAAATTGTGAATAGCATGCTAAATAAGTGTTTTATTTACTGTAAATCTCATTTAGCTCAGAAAAATCCGAAAAATTGAGTGTATGATCTACAACCCGAAAATAGCATGTGGTTACAATTTCAGGTCATTTGGACCAGTATATAAGAGTTATGTATTTTCCATGTGAAATGTAGAAATCTATGAATGTTATCGTAATGTGATTAGATATTGCTTAAACCTAACTTGAATGGTGAAATTACTGTGTGTTAAGCTCCTGAAATCTGTAGTGCCATGCTAGAAAAATAGAGATGTGTATGTGAGTGAGAAAGTGAATGAGATGAAAAGTGATATGTGTAAACCATGTGTAAAAATCGGTAAAATGTGTAAATGTGTAAATGGTGCCAAGTGTGACATTGCTTCCACAGAGGGCAGTGGAACTGTATCAGGGAAAAGTCCCCCTGAGAAAGTTCAGTGTGTAAGTGACCTTAAGGGCATTAGGGGGAAATCCTGGAGGTGGACAAGTACCACTGGTTTGGGTGGAGACTTGTTCTCCCG
The DNA here is from genome assembly GCA_014218235.1 of Colocasia esculenta. Taxonomy (NCBI): domain Eukaryota; kingdom Viridiplantae; phylum Streptophyta; class Magnoliopsida; order Alismatales; family Araceae; genus Colocasia; species Colocasia esculenta. Next base: position 47,932,883 of record CM024761.1, on the reverse strand, counting down.
GTCTGCGCAGTCCAAGAGTCGCCATTGGAATGCCTAGATGGCGTCTATGTGTAATATGATGTGTATATGTCCTTCTTTGGTGGTTTGGACTATGTGTCACGGCACCTAAAATGTGTAATGTGTAATGTGTATGTGTTCATGTGTAAATGTGCAAGTGAACTAATGTGAAATGTGTATGTGTAAAGTGCAACCATGTGAAAGAGGAAACTTGTGTAAAGAGAATGTGAAATTATAAATGAGAGGTTATGATTTTGAAACCCATGTGAGACAAATCTGAAATCATGTGAAATCAGTAAATTCACGTTATTATCATCATGTTTATATGTGCCAAGATGCCTAGAATCCATGTTAGGGATAATTGGTGAACGCGGGTACAAGATAGCATGATGGGTTGTTCACATGATATGTTTTACGCAATATTGTAGCTCTCATGTATAGGTTTACAGCCATTAAACCATGTGAAATCAGCAACCTAAAGCATGTGAAAATGTTTATGTATATGCTTAAGAACACGTAAAACTCATGCTAGTTGTGCTTCCTTTCATATACGTACATTGTTCATGTTGGTAGCTCTCATGTCTTGATTCTTTAAGGGCAAATTTCATGAGTAAATTGAATAGAGAGCATGTGATAGGTAAAGTTTTATTCTTAGAAATCTGAAAGCATGATCCATGTATAAATTTGTAAAACTTTCATGATAGGTTGAAACTTTAAAATGACTAGCATGCCATGTGTTGAAAATTTTGAATGTGCATATAGAAACCCCCATGACTATACGTGTATGTTATGAGTAGTGTTGCTTGCTGAGTCTTTAGACTCACTCCTTGCTTCGGCGTACAGGTGTAGTTGGTGACGTGGCACCGTTGGAGGAGATAGTGGAGACGGACTCCGAGCGCGGAGATTAGACTTTGGAGTTTCTTTGTGACTTGTGCATTTTCATAGTATGTAATTTTGAACGTTGTATTAGAGTATCATGAAAGGAATGTATAAGTGTGGACATTATGTATTTCTATTTCAGCAATTTAAATTATGAGAACTTTTAGTTCCTTATTGTTAATTGCAAACTTCATGTATGTTAAATGTGGATGATGAATGAATGGAGACAGTTGTCTTTTCTTCCGCTACTCTGTTGTATATTCGCGTGTATTTCAGCTGTATGTATCGTTTCGGTAAATGTCCCACTGTGAGGACTCTCGCTATACCGACGTGGGTTGGTATAACCGTACCGGTATAATGAGGGGCGTCACAGAGATTGGTATCAGAGCAACCGGTTGAGATTGCACATGAATATACCTAAGTCATCATCACCATTGCATGCTAAGTATGTCCACATGTGTAGAAAACACTAATGAGAAGTGAAAGATAGATAAGAAAATGGTTAGAAAACTTAGTAACCTAGCTCTAATGCTGGCTGAAATTTATTACAGCCATGGCTTCGAGAGGTAGGCGTGGTGGAGCATCGGCCCGTGAGGACGAGCCGCGACGTGATGAGCAGGCGGAGCAACAGGCCCCAGCACCGCGAGGCCCTGTACTTCCCCCACCGCCGCTTGTGGATTACGGAGTATTCATGCATGGTCTGGTACAAGCCATGCAGACGCAGGCTCATACCCAGGCAGCACTCCAGGCATAGTTGGAGGCCCAGGTAGAATAATGAAACAACTAGTAGTTTGCTATTTAAATTGCATGATATTGTATTTATTGTGTATTGTTATTGTTTAATGTAGCAGGCTCAGGCACCAGCTCAGGACCACGGTGGACCATCCATCATGGAGCGATTCAAGAGGACCCTCTTTTAAGGGGGAGAGTGATCCATTAATGGCAGAAAGCTGGTTAAGGGAGACAGAGAAAATCTTCCGAGCCATCAGGTGCCCTGATGAGGATAAGGTGACATTAGCCACCTACATGCTACAGGTAGACTTTTAATTTTGTATGTCTGTGTGTTCTGCTTAAGTTAGAATTGTTAGTTGGTACTTATGAGGATGTATTGCAGGAGAGAGCGGATGTATGGTGGTCCTCCCTACTTCGTACAAGCTTTGAGGACGGAGCAGTAGACGTGACGTGGGACGCGTTCGTGAGACTCTTCCGAGCCAAGTTCGTCCTAGAGCATATCCAGGACAAAATGGAGTAGGAATTTCTCTCCCTGACGCAAGGCTCCATGACTGTGCTGGAATACGAGGCAAGGTTTTCTGAACTTTCTAAATATGCACCGCATATCGTAGAGGATGAGCGCAGGAAGACCAAGAAGTTCGTGATGGGACTCAAGCCATCACTGCGGACGAGACTCGTGGCGTTTGACCACCGCACGCTGGACGAGGCCCTCAGTGCTGCCTGCAGGCAGGAGGGAGAAATGGAGCAGTATCTGGAGGAAAAGAAGGCTTCGCAGAAGAGGCCGGCAACGTCATTCCCGCGGCAGGATAAGAAGAAGACGGTGTACCAGACACTACAGAAACCAGTGGCAGTCAGTAACTCTCAGGTACCTTCTGTACGTTCCCTTGGTGTGAAGAAAGAGTGTCCCCATTGTGGGAAGACACACGGTGGTTCCGAGTGTTGGTTGGTAGTGGGTAGATGCTTGAAGTGTGGGAGCAGCGACCACAAGATCAAAGATTGCCCAAGACTTCAGCAAGGAGCTCAACGTGGAGCGCCAGCACCAGCAGTAGCGGCAGCCGCGCCAGCTACAGGAAGACCAGGAAGGCCTCGAGCCCCAGCTCGAGTGTTTGCTTTAGCTCGCGAGGACGCCGAGCAGGCGGAGCATGTCATCGAAGGTACGATTTTGCTTTTCGGTGTGCACGCTCGGGTTTTGTTTGATACGGGTGCTACTCACTCGTTCATTTCCGAGTGGTTCGATAGGCAGTTAGCCCTAGAGTCAGGCATAGAGTCTGAGGAGTTAGAGGTCCCTTTGTCTGTGCACACCCCTGCGGGTACGGTATCGACTAGGAAGTGCATTCCGTCGTTACCTGTGTGCATTGAGGATAGAATCCTAGATGGGTGTTTCTTCTTGCTAAAGATGAAGGACTATGATGCTATTCTTGGTCTGGATTGGCTAGAGGAGCACTATGCGTTGGTGGATTGTCGTCGGAAGAGGATTGTTTTCCGCGTTCCTGGTGAGGACGAGTTCTCTCATCCCTTGCCAAAGAACTTAGCGGGAAAGTTAGTTATCTCTGCCATGAAGGCGATGCACATGGTGAACAAGGGTTGTGACACATTTCTTGCCAGCGTTATGCTAGTACCCGATGCTGGTTCGTTACTGACTCTTGCAGAGATCGATGTGGTGCAGGAATTTCCAAATGTCTTTCCCGATGACTTGTCTGGATTGCCACCGGATAGGGAGATAGAGTTCACTATAGAGTTGCTCCCAGGCACCTCTCCTATCTCGAAGGCCCCATATCGGATGGCCCCTGCAGAATTAGCCGAGTTGTGGAAACAATTGCAAGAATTGCTCGATAAAGGATTCATTCGCCCTAGTGTTTCCCCTTGGGGCGCACCTGTATTGTTCGTCAAGAAGAAAGACGGGTCACTTAGGTTGTGCATTGACTATAGGAAGTTGAACCAAGTGACTGTGAAGAATAGGTACCCCTTACCTCGGATTGATGATCTGTTTGACCAGTTGCAGGATGCATCAATCTTCTCTAAGATTGATTTGCGATCTGGTTATCATCAGCTGCGGATTAGGAGTGAGGATGTGTCCAAGACGGCATTTAGATCCCGTTATGGACATTATGAGTTCTTGGTCCTTCCTTTCGGATTGACCAACGCCCCTGCAGCGTTCATGGATCTCATGAACCGGGTGTTTAGTCCGTATTTAGATAGCTTTGTTGTTGTGTTTATTGATGACGTGTTGGTCTATTCTCCGGATGAGGCCACACATCGTCAGCATTTGAGGTTAGTCTTAGAGGTTCTCCGTGAGCACAAGTTGTATGCGAAGTACAACAAGTGCGAGTTCTAGTTTCGCGAGGTTCACTTTCTCGGGCATGTTATCTCCGGCGCTGGTGTAGCTGTTGATCCAGCAAAGGTCCAGGCAGTTATGGATTGGGAGATTCCCCAGACTCCTTCGGAGTTTCTTAGTTTCATTGGGTTAGCTGGTTATTATCGGCGATTCATTGAGGGTTTCTCATCCATCGCCGCCCCTTTGACAAAGCTGACCCGGAAAGGTGAGAAGTTCGTATGGTCTGAGGCATGTGAGCGTAGCTTTAAGCTATTGAAGGCTAAGCTTACTTCTGCTCCGGTATTGGTATTGCCTAGTGGTCCAGAAGGTTTTGCCATTTATATGGATGCATCTCAGATTGGTTTAGGCTGTGTACTCATGCAGCGAGAGAGGGTAGTGGCTTATGCTTCTCGTCAGTTGAAGGAGCATGAGAGGAACTATCCGACTCACGATTTGGAGCTCGCAGCTGTGGTTCATGCACTAAAGATCTGGAGGCACTATCTTTATTGTGTCAGATTTGAGGTGTTTACCGACCACAAGAGCTTGAAGTATCTTTTCTCCCAAAAGGAATTAAACCTGAGGCAGAGAAGATGGATTGAGTTCTTGAAGGACTATGAGTTCGACCTTCAGTATCATCCTGGAAAGGCGAACGTCGTAGCGGATGCTCTTAGTAGAAAGAGGTCTTCGCTCCAGCAGGATTGGAAGATGTTGGAGGATGCAGCGTGCTCTATGACCGAGTTAGAGCCATCGCTGTGTCAGGCTTTTGTAGCTCAGCTATCCCTTAGATCCTCAGTCTTGGATGAGGTGATTGAGCAGCAAAAAGCCGACCCTAGATTGTTAGAGTTAGTGGGTAAGGCGGGCATTGCTCATGATGAGGACAGTGTGATTAGATTTCAGCACCGTGTTTGTGTCCCTGATTTGGTAGATGTCCGTGAGCATGTGTTAGCGGAGGCTCATAGATCGCGATTCTCTATTCATCCGGGTAACACTAAGATGTATCAAGACCTGAAGAGATCATTTTGGTGGTCCGGCATGAAGAAGGATGTTGCGGATTATGTGTCTAGATGTCTAGTATGTTAGCAAGTGAAAGCCGAGCGGCAGCGACCGTCCGGCCTTATGCAGAGGATGGATATCCCCGTATGGAAGTGGGAAGCTGTCACTATGGATTTCGTATCGGGTTTGCCTCGATCTAGAAGGGGCAATGACTCGATTTGGGTAGTTGTAGATAGATTCTCGAAGACTGCTTATTTCTTGCCTATGAAGAAGAAGCAGTCAGTAGAGAGTTTAGCTAGATTGTATGTTAGTGGTATCATTAGATTGCATGGTGTGCCGAAGTCGATCATTTCGGATCGAGATCCGAGATTTACTTCGAGATTGTCGAAGGGTCTTCAGGATGCGTTAGGTTCGGAGCTTAAGCTCAGTTCGGCGTTTCATCCCCAGACCGATGGACAGTCCGAGAGGACTATCCAGACGCTCGAGGATATGTTGAGAGCGTGTGTTTTGGATTGGAAGGATGATTGGGAGCGTCATTTACCTCTTGTGGAGTTCGCATACAACAACAGCTTTCATGCTAGTATTGGTATGGCTCCATTCGAGGCGTTGTATGGTAGGCCCTGCAGATCTCCTTTATGTTGGGAGGAGACTGGTGATAGGCAGTTGATCGGACCGGAGTTAGTTCAGGAAACTTCGGATAAGATTCAGCTTATCAGGAAAAGGCTTGTTGCGGCACAGGATAGGCAGAAGAGTTATGCCGACAACAGAAGGAAGGATTTGGAGTTCGAGGTTGGCGATCATGTCTTCTTGAAGATATCGCCTACTCGAGGTGTTGTCAGATTTGGCAGGCATAGCAAGCTAAGCCCTAGATTCATTGGCCCATATGAGATTCTCAGACGATTGGGCAGCGTGGCGTACGAGCTAGCATTACCCCCAGCGTTGGCTAGCGTTCACCCTGTATTCCACTTATCTATTCTCAGGAATTATGTCCGAGATCCATCTCATGTGATTAGTCATGAGCCAGTGGAGATCCAGCCAGATCTTTCGTATGTCGAGCAACCAGTAGCCATTCATGACCGGAAGGTTCAACATCTCCGGAACAAGAGTATCGCATCGGTGAAAGTTCTATGGTAGAACTTCTCACGTGAGGAGGCTACGTGGGAGCTTGAGGATGCGATGAAGAAGAAGTATCCCCTTTTGTTTGAGTAGTGTCGTTCTAACTTCGAGGACGAAGTTTCTTTAAGGGGGAGAGGGTGTAAGGCCCTCGAATTTCCGTCGCATTATTTGTATTTGCGTGTGTATATTTGTGCTTGTGTATGTATATACATATTTACGTACGTATTGATTAGTACAATTACGTGTGCATATGTTTATATTAGATGTAAATAATGCATGTATTGAATGGTGATAGTATGGATACACTACCATATACATATTGCATGTATATATGCATGGTGTGCATAGTTTTCTGCATATTTTAGACTTCTGGCCGAAGGCCACCTTGGCGTCAACCCCTGGCCGTTGAGGTGGTGTCAGCGTCCAGACATGGACGCCAACACTAATCCTGGCATCCAGCGATATGGACGCCAATCTCTTTGGCCTGCATGCGCAGCAGAGCTGCAAACCTCTGAAACAAGAAAGCCAGCCATTGGGGGGCTGTCCCCAACGGCTCTGAGGGCTGTCAAGTAACCCTAAGAGTGGGAGAGAGGCCTCTCCTTAAGTCTGAACCCGGAGCTACCTTTCCCACCCCTCTCTTCACCCTTGCAAGAGGAGAAAAAGAGAGAAATAAAACCCTAGAAGAAAACTGAGAAAAACCCCACTCTTTGCACCCAAGAATCTGACTTCCTGGGGCTAGATCCGGCCATCTTCCACGACAAGAGGCTAGCTGGAGCAAAGGAGGAGGCTTCCCCGACAACCCCTTGCTGTGGAGATCATCCAGGAGCCCGGAGGAAGAAGATCTAGAAGGCGTTTCTGCACCTTCTTGGGACTGCCCAAGGAGGGCTTCTCTAAGCATTTTGATCCTTTGAAGCAATTTTTAAAAGGCAAGTGACCTAACCATGATGTCCCCGTATGAGTCTAGGTCAGTTTTACAATTTTTGTACATTTTCCCTCGAGTCCTAGACCCTCGCATTCACCCAATCTTGAGAGGTCGGGTCTGTGTTTCTGCACAGGCCTGTATTGACGTCAAGGTCAATGGACGCCGATATCATGCTTGGCGTCCATCGACCATGCCGCTGACCCTGAGTCAGCGGCCAGAGACCGCCGCCAAGTTCCTCTGGACAGAACAGTGACCTGTTCTGCCCTTCCTATACACTATTTTCGGTATGGTTTCCGTGATGAGGATATATGGTAACCCTATACACTATGTATATTGTCAATTGTGGTGTGTGGATGAGTGTGATGTGTGATGGTGAATGTAGGAAATTTTATACCGTGAATGTGTAAGCATGAATTGTTGAAAATCTTGCCAATCCATGTTTCATGATTAGGATTAGTCTGAATGCCTTAGTTTTGTCAGAGCATGAAGATTAGTAGATCAGTATATGTATTCTCAATTTTGATAATTTGTCCATGCTTGCATGAGTTGCAAATAAATTCGGTTCGGTAAATAGAAAGACATACAAGAATGATTTGTGGTGATCGATCTACAATTGTATGATTTAGGGTAAATTCTGAAATCTCAGATCATGTATATGGCAGTAATCTCTGTTTAAACAATAAGTGGCAAAATTTCATGATGTGTTAAACCCCATGTTAACTTAAATTGTGAATAGCATGCTAAATAAGTGTTTTATTTACTGTAAATCCCATTTAGCTCATAAAAATCCAAAAAATTGAGTGTATGATCTAGAACCCGAAAATAGCATGTGGTTACAATTTCAGGTCATTTGGACCGGTATATAAGGAGTTATGTATTTTCCATGTGAAATATAGAAATCTATGAATGTTATCGTAATGTGACTAGATATTGCTTAAACCTAACTTGAATGGTGAAATTACTGTGTGTTAAGCTCCTGAAATCTGTAGTGCCATGTTAGGAAAAATAGAGATGTGCATGTGAGTGAGAAAGTGAATGAGATGAAAAGTGATATGTGTAAACCATGTGTAAAAATTGGTAAAATGTGTAAATGTGTAAATTGTGCCAAGTGTGACATTGCTTCCACAGAGGGCAGTGGAACTGTATCAGGGAAAAGTCTCCCTGAGAAAGTTCAGTGTGTAAGTGACCATAAGGGCATTAGGGGGAAATCCTGGAGGTGGAGAAGTACCACTGGTTAGGGTGGAGACTTGTTCTCCCGGTCTGCGCAGTCCAAGAGTCGCCATTGGAATGCCTAGATGGCGTGTATGTGTAATGTGATGTGTATATGTCCTTCTTTGGTGGTTTGGACTATGTGTCACGACACCTAAAATGTGTAATGTGTAATGTGTATGTGTTCATGTGTAAATGTGCAAGTGAACTAATGTGAAATGTGTATGTGTAAAGTGCAACCATGTGAAAGAGGAAACTTATGTAAAGAGAATGTGAAATTCTAAATGAGAGGTTATGATTTGAAACCCATGTGAGACAAATCTGAAATCATGTGAAATCAGTAAATTCACGTTATTATCATCATGTTTATATGTGCAAAGATGCCTAGAATCCATGTTATGGATAATTGGTGAACGCAGGTACAAGATAGCATGATGGGTTGTTCACATGATATATTTTACGCAGTATTGTAGCTCTCATGTATAGGTTTACAGCCATTAAACCATGTGAAATCAGCAACCTAAAGCATGTGAAAATGTTTATGTATATGCTTAAGAACACGTAAAACCCATGCTAGTTGTGCTTCCTTTCATATACGTACATTGTTCATGTTGGTAGCTCTCATGTCTTGATTCTTTAAGGGCAAAATTTCATGAGTAAATTGAATAGAGAGCATGTGATAGGTAAAGTTTTATTCTTAGAAATCTGAAAGCATGATCCATGTATAAATTTGTAAAACTTTCATGATAGGTTGAAACTTTAAAATGACTAGCATGCCATGTGTTGAAAATTTTGAATGTGCATATAGAAACCCCCATGACTATACGTGTATGTTATGAGTAGTGTTGCTTGCTGAGTCTTTAGACTCACTCCTTGCTTCGGCGTACAGGTGTAGTTGGTGACGTGGCACCGTTGGAGGAGACAGTGGAGACGGACTCCGAGCGCGGAGATTAGACTTTGGAGTTTCTTTGTGACTTGTGCATTTTCATAGTATGTAATTTTGAACGTTGTATTAGAGTATCATGAAAGGAATATATAAGTGTGGACATTATGTATTTCTATTTCAGCAATTTAAATTATGAGAACTTTTAGTTCCATATTGTTAATTGCAAACTTCATGTATGTTAAATGTGGATGATGAATGAATGGAGACAGTTGTCTTTTCTTCCGCTACTCTGTTGTATATTCGCGTGTATCTCAGCTGTATGTATCGTTTGGGTAATGTCCTACTGTGAGGACTCTCGCTATACCGACGTGGGTTGGTATAACCGTACCGGTATAATGAGGGGCGTCACAGAAAGACCAGCTCTCCTCCATCTTTTCCATTTCCTTTTCAATCATCCTTTGTGCTTCTCAGCACCTTCCCGTGGATTCTCCACGTTCCCTCCCCACGGGAGGCATTTTAACTTCATCCTTTTTATAATCCACTTTCTTACACTGGGCATCGCGCCCCTTTTCGTAATCCTTACTCTCCCACCCATGCCCCATGTGGCGCAACTCCTTTCTGTGCCCCACGTGGCACAACTCCCCTACGTGCCCCACGTGGCACATCTCCTTTCCGTGCCCCACGTGGCACACCTCCTTCCTATGCCCCACGTGGCGCACCTCCTTCCCGTGCCCCACGTGGCACATCTCCTTCCAGTGCCCCACGTGGCACATCTCCTCCTTGTGCCCCACGCGGCACATCTCCATCTCGTGCCCCACATGACACTACTCCCTCTTGTGCCCCACGCGGCACCTCTCCATCTTGCGCCCCACACTGCGCACCCTCCTTTCTGGCCTCTCGCGGCCCGCTTGTTCCCTTCTTCCCTCTGGCCCCACTGGATTCTTTTCTTCTTTCAGGGCACCGCGCCCTCCTTCTTCTCCAATCCCCTCCAGCCCCGCCAGAGTCTCCAAAATTTTCTCCACTCTCTCCTCGCCGCCTTTAATCGGGTCCTTCGACCCTTCTCGCATTACTTTCGGGGTTTTAGCCCCCACTCGTCATTTTAATTCCAAACAAAAAATGTAAATTCTTGTAGACTCCGAGTCTCGCCCCAACGTAAGGCATTTGTCCCCTTTTACCTTTCGAAAAAAAAATCTTATGTTAAAACTTACTATATTTTAGCAATGTTAAAAAAATCCAAAAAAATGAATATTCAGCATTGCCATGTCGTTGCATCATTTCTGTTATAACAATTCTGCGCCAGGAGTCCAAAATTCCCTCTTGAGTCATTAAGGTTTGCCCTTAGCATGGGCACTTGCACACACTCCACGGCGCCCTAAGTCGATTGCTCCCAGTAGACACCGTCACTGTGACAGCCACGCCTGAAAGGTACAAAAGTCTGTTTCTCCTCGTATTCGGCCAAAGTATGGGTAGTAGGGGAAGTTTGGGTGAGGCAACCAAGCGAAAGCACCTCCGTCATAAGAAGACGTCCTAAAAAATGGGCAAGTCAAATGACCAATAAAAAATCAAAGTCAAATGCATGTCAAGAGCGGCAAAATCCCTGCGGAGATCCAAATGGACCCAATCATGTGCATGCAAAATCAAAAACCAAATCAAGTCAATATGGCATGGCAAAGAGCAGCAAAGTCCCCATGGAGATCCAAATGGACCCGGTCATACGCATGTCCCTACAATCAAGTGGTCATCACTCAAGATTCCAAATAATTCAAAAGCCCCAGTGCTTAATGAGACTGAACCTTCTGACGGTTGTGCCAAGGAAGGAAGTCAACACCCAACTCCTCAATATCCATACCAAAGCTTATCTCCAAATTCTCTTCCCTTCTCCTGCCAGACCTAGTCGCCTTTTCAGGCATGGCTTTGATAGTGGCACAGTTAACAAAGTGCAATTAGCCCGTGGGCGCTACGGTAAAATGCACGCCCTACTCTAGGCAACCCTTAATGAAATGGGAGGTAACAAAAGACCCCTCGCTAGTCAATTTTTATAATCCTAATGTCGCCAAGGCATGGCAATATTTTCAAAATCTAAAAAAAATCAAATACTTCTAAAAATCCAAAAAAATCAAATACTTTCAAAATCAACAAAAATCACATATTTCCTTGGCACTGAACCTTCTAATGGTTGTGCCAAGGATGGAAGTCAACACCCAACTCCTCAATACCCATACCAAAGCTTATCTCCAAATTCTCTTCCCTTCTCCGTGCCAGACCTAGTTGCCTTTTCAGGCATGGCTTTGATAGTGGCACCTTTAACAAAGTGCAATTAGCCCATGGGCGCCACGTTAAAACGCACGCCCTACTCTGGGCAACCATTAATGAAATGGGAGGTAACAAAAGACCTCTCGCCAGTCAATTTTTATAACGCTAATGTCGCCACGGCATGGCAATATTTTCAAAATCCAAAAAAAATCAAATACTTCTAAAAATCCAAAAAAATCAAATACTTCCAAAATCAACAAAAATCACATATTTCCAAAATCACAAAAAATGCAAATATTTTTCAAAATCAACAAAAATTTGAATATTTTCCAAAATCCTAAAAAAAATCAAATATCTCCAAAAATTTCCATAAAAATTCAAATATTTCAAAATCTCAAAAAAATTAAATATTTTCAAAATCTCACAAAAATTTAAATATTAAAAAAAAACACATAAAATTTTGAATATCTTTCAAAATCGTAAAATATCTGTGATGGTATTGCACATGGCAAGCACATTGCCTCCTGTCTACGTCAGAATGATGCAAATCTTCCCCTTCATGAGTCCCTACCATCTTGCACTCCAATCTCTTTCAGCCAAGTCCGCTTATCCTCATGGTAGGACAAACAAACTAAATGAGCTGTTTATTTAATGCTTTATTAATACTCCAAGCTATGAATGCTATTTTTCCATGATATTTTGTGTTATCTTGGCTAATGAGTTTTGAGCGCAGGATTCGAGTTACCTCATCTGGCGCTACATCACGCTGCTGCTGCCACTGCCATCAATTATCTGCATCTATTATATGGCATACTCCTAGAGCACACCAGGGACCTTGTGGCTTTGAGGAATCTGGGATTTGAGTTCCCCTCTAACAAAAATAATGATTATTCCAGAGGAACGTTAGCCGCACGGATAGGCCGTTATGCTTGGCATGTGAGGATGACGGACCCATGCATAAAACCCTAGTCTTGACTTACCGGCGTAACAATATTATCCTTGGTTATTTTCTACTCCTCTTTTAATCTTATTTTCCTTTTAGCCTAGCATACATGCATATTGAAATCTCAGTGGAAAACCACTCTTCCAAGCTAATTTGAGGGCCATCCGTGCCTCAAATCCAAAGCAACCTTGAAATATTCCATTCCGGGTCGAATACCCAACTCCGTTTGTTGCCCCCTCCGGGCTGATTTCCTTCAGAACCTTTGTTTGGACTTATCCCTTTTATATTTCGTCTTTACTCCTAGAGATCCACCTGAGGCAGTGGCAGATGCCCTCGATGGTGCAACCTAACGGATTGTGTCCTTAGGTACTTCCCCTTCGCTGGAAGTTGATCTCTCTCTCTCTCCCCATGATCCACCTGTAGCAGTGGCAGAAGCCACCAATGGTGAAACCTAACGGATTGTGTCCTTAGGTAGTTCCCCGACGTTGGAAGTTGATCTTTACTTTCCTTTTGTGCCCCACGCCGCAACTCTCCTTTCCTTTGCCTTTCCTTTGTCCAAACACTCATTTTCTTTAGGTCTTCTTTCCGGTGGTGACTTCCTAGGTTGTTGGTGAAAGACTCTCATCAGGTGGTAGTCACCCATTGTCACGCGTGTCTATTTTTCACCTTGGCGTCTACTTTTCAGTCCGCTCCCGCTGCACTCCACTTCGCTACGCTACATTTCTTTTCACTTCACTTCTCTCCATTACACTCCATTACACTCCACTTCGTGCCCCTTCGCTTCGCTCCCCTGCAAAATAGACGCCAAAGCGTGGCAGCTGTAGACATGCTAATTTGGCTCCACCGTAGGAAAATTTCCTATTGCGCCATAATGCCACAGATGGCCCTCTTTTTACCTTGCAAGAGTAGTTTTCCTAATCATTCTGGACCACCCCATTCTTCCCCTGGTGCTTCCCCTCAATTTCCATGGCCCCTCGAAAATTATAGGCATCAAATCCATGTCACAATGGGTATGGCAGCCGCATTAGAAAGGCGTCCGGGATGATGGATGCGATTTACCACCTTATCGCAACAGCTCTAACAGGCGCGACCTTAACGCGACGGCCATGCAGGGTGCAACCATGAAAGTTGCATCGTGCATGCCAGACGCGTTTATCAGCACGTGCCTAAAGCGAATGGCGTCCAATCCAATGGACGCGATTTGAAAGTCAAAAAGGCTATGTCCCAGAAAGTCGTCGCGAGTAGGCCCGCAATCATGAGAAAATCCTGTAATTGCGTCCTTGTCAGCATACGCGATTCAAAAGGTCAAATCATAATTCCCTGTTAGCAGACAATGCATTTATGAGTCGATTGCCTCGGAAATTGCCCCTATGGTAATTGCATCAGCCATGGCCACTGCGTTTCGAGTCGCGGCAGTCATGGCAGATGCGATTCATATCCTTATCGCGGCACCCTGATAGGACACGATTTAGAAGACGTGACGGCAATCATGCACATGTCTAATCAATTTGACCTTCCGAACCATGGTTTGCCCCCCGAACGCGATTCAATCCATGTCGCGGCACGCAAGCCTGACGCGATTCAAGTCGCGACCTACCGCCCAGATGCGATTCAGGTTCTTGTCACGGCTACTGTACCCGATGCGATTCCAAGATTTCACCTCTATAAATTGACCCCCGACGGTCATTTGTAGAGGAGGGTTCCACGAAGCGGCAAAGCCCTGCCGAATCCCTACCTCGACTCCGGCCCAGGAGTATCTTCTAGCTCGCGCCAATCCACGCCTTCCTTCCTTAGAGTCCGGAGCCAACGCCAACGTCTTCTTCACGCGGAGCGGAACGATGCGGGAGCATCTCCCTCCTCTTCTCCATCCGTCCAACCGGCAACGCCACCGCGCCGTTTATATTTGGGGAAGCACCCCTCCCCCCTTTCTTTCTCCCTTATATTTGCATTTCCACTTCCTCCGGGCCCCACATGGCTCTCTATATATTCATCTCCTCTAGGCCCCATGTGGCCCCTTTTACTCCTTTTACATACACACATGCATTCACACACACACACACACCTACATTTTTAGGGGTTTAAAAACCACCACTCGGTGAGTCCTCCCCAATTTATTCATTTCTTTTATTCGTTCGGGATTCGATACTACACGTCTTATTTGGCTAATCCCCTTATTTTCTTTGTCTTTTTTTTTGTCAGGGTAATCAAAATGAGGAAAATGCCCTCTACCGCGGCCGACCATGTTCGTAGAGGAAGAAAGGACCCACATCATCCCCCACGCAACCCCCCACGCTTCAACAGGTATTTCGCGATCACACTTCCTCCATCCGCACCCCTTGCGCGTGCATCTCCATTCGGTACCCTCGCATACCTGGCGATCACGATCACACCACCCATCCAATATATCCCTCTTTGTGGACCACGCATCGTCCGTCGGTGGAATCTACACCAAGAAGCATAAATATTCTCTAAACTCTCCATGGCCGGCCCTAACACGTTGCTGGGGTTTGCTGGACGAGGAGAGGAGGCCAAGGAGCAGAGGAATTCGTGGGGAGAAGCTTGGACCAAGCTTCATCCCGAGTTCTTCAAGTTCTAACCCTAGAAAATGAAACGAGTCAAGGTAAGCATTCTTACGAGCAAAACATAATTAATTTCGTCTGTAGATTGTTCCAAACCTCAAGAACAAAGGCCCTCTTGTCTCATGATTTTTCGTCAACCCCATCTTTTGTTCTATATTTTTGAAGTCCTGCAATCACCATGTCCCCGAACCATCATGTTTAATCTATATCCCCATGTACACTTGACACCATGTTAGTAAAATTTTACTGGAGATATTGATTGATGTCAGGAATCTTTTGCCCATGAAATCCCTAATTTTCATTGATCATGCTGTGCGAATTAATTCTTTTATCTTCACTATACTATGATCTGAATTCTTTGTGCTTATTCATGTTCAAAACCTATCAGGACCATAGTTGTTTTCGAATTCCTATTTATTGTAAGTTCCCTCGCATGTCTAGATCGATTTTCAAGTGATTTTGCAATTTTTTATCAACTGTACATTTAGTTTTAAATTTTTGAATGAACCTGTGTCAAACAAGGGCAACCTGGACTACAATCCAAGGTGCTGTCGTTTTCCCGCTCGGACACAAGCGTAGGACCTGAGAACGCGACGGCCCGATAGATTGCATTCTCAAGGCTGATTGTGACATAGCCATCTGTCGCGTTCTGAATGCGACAGGCCCTGTTGTCACGATCTGGCAGCTTGCTATGACCGACCTGTCGTGACCTGTGCATGACCCTGTCGCGACCCTTACACCAGTACGTCGCGTTCTGAAGTTTTTCACCAAAACCCTACATTTTTGCTCAATTTGACTTTCTATAGTAAACTCTTACTATATTAACTGTCTTACATACAGTAAATAACAATGTTAAACATGGTTATGTGATTATTAATTAAAAGTCATTCACATGTTCCAATCACATCCATGATTCTCTTATTCATATGCACACACTTGAACCATCCAATCATGACTTGACTTGGCATAAAAATACTTCATAAAATATATGGTAATTAATTTTAATGATCTATTTAAAATGTCTCATTTATTTTAAATGAACTTGTCTTCGTTTCTTGCGATGTTTGGGAATACCGTTACCAACGCTCCACTGTTCTAGAATTCCTCTAGAATGTCGGGCACTTGTTTCTATATACACACTATTCTCTTGACTTGGACGAACTCTCCGTCGGATACTCCTTCTGCCAGACCAGTGAATCCTTGTTCAAGGCCTCTGTAAGTCTCGTCTGTCCATTGATTCCCACATGGTCGACGAGCTGGTTGTACCCTAACACCTATGATACCCTTTAGGGATCAATATGATCCAAACGGCTATAAGAAGTTCGCTCTTATCTTGAATCATGCCAGACCTTTGGACTTGTGCATAACATGTCCAGTGGAATAGTAGTGAGTTCCACCTAACTGCCAACACCAAACGCACGTGTTGTGCAACTGTTACTATCGATATTTACTCGACATTTCAAGTGCATTGACCTATAGTTCTCATCTATACTCGACTCGCTCGTCTATTCACACTCTCTCTACTATCTCATCTATTTATCTAGTACTCTCATCTATTTATTGGTACTCTTTATTGGCCATCGACTGATTGTCTAAAGATAAACAATATAACCAATGCCTGGCAATATATAAAGGGCCCGGTCTGGTCCTGGGATGTGCGCCTAAAATTGCTATTTGCCCGCGGGAGTTAAATGACTAGAGTGTTTGGCATTACACTCGAGTGCTATCTTTCTCGACTATCTAAATGACAGTCAAAAGTGCTATGTTCTCTCGTTGTCTATTGACAACGAAGTGCTATACTATACACATTGTGATATTGCTATACTTTGTGCTATGGCCATCCTGCTATTTGTGCTATCTCTTACATTACTTGACTCTCTCTCTCTATCATTAGTTACTCTGCCTTTTAAATACATTAATCATTTAAAGCATGCTTGATTATGAGATTTAAGTCCTACTGGGCATTATCGCTCACCCTGCATTTTTGGTTATGTGTTTTCAGGTGAGACTGAGGAAGAGACTTACACTCAAGAGGATGGGAACGACCAAGAGTGACGTCAAGCGTACCCTAGCATCCTAGTAGTTGTTAGAAATTGAGTTTAGTCTTTTGCTTTTAATCAATGTAATTGGGCCCCATCGAATGGCTCTGATATTAGTGGTTGTAATTAGACATTGGAAATTATTAATGAGATGCAATCGCTTTAGTATTTATTCTTGTCCAATGGTTTGATGTCTAGTACTCGCTCTGCACCTGTTTACTTGCAACTGCCTTACGTTCCGATATTCCGCGTCGGGGC
Source organism: Colocasia esculenta (assembly GCA_014218235.1). Lineage (NCBI taxonomy): Eukaryota > Viridiplantae > Streptophyta > Magnoliopsida > Alismatales > Araceae > Colocasia > Colocasia esculenta. The sequence goes on along the minus strand of CM024761.1, from coordinate 47,915,763 downwards.
ATGACAGTTTTGTGGTATCAGAGCTTAGGTTATTCTTAAGTATAGGATGATCTAGGTTGACCAGCCTCGACTAGAGTCAATTATCCTGCATATTGAGAGGTGGTTAGAGCCATAGGTAACTAGCTAAAATGAACTCACACACGCTTGAATTAAATTCCACATCGATATCCTAATAACAAATTATTTTGTAGGAACTTAAGCAACCAAGATGACTGCTGAACGTGCTCAAATGAGGGGCATGCAACAAACCATCCAAGAACTTACTCGTGCAATTATACAACCTACCCAAGGTGGTGGAAATCACGGCGGTGTAGGCGACCTGCATCGTAACTTCAGGAGTCTGAATCCACCGAAGTTCAGTGGATCCATGGATCCGGATGTGGCCGAACACTGGCTAAAGGAGACGGAAAGAATTTTCCATGTTATGCAATGCACAACGGGGGATAAGCTACTACTAGCTACATTCCAACTGGAGAAGGACGCCCGCACTTGGTGGGAGTCAATAGAAGCGACCAGGGCTAATGGTCAATTCGCTTGGGCCGAATTCAAGGAAGCCTTTAACTCCAAGTATTTCTCGGAGCGTGTCCAAGAGAAGAAGGATGCGGAGTTTGCTACTCTTAAACTGAGGAGCTTGATAGTGGCTGAGTATGAAGCCCAGTTTTCAAGACTGGCACATTATGCTGAACATCGGGTGAACACTGAAAGGATGAAGGCTAAGCATTTTCTCAATGGCCTTAGGCCACAGTACATCACTCAACTGGCCCCTGTTGACATCCAAACCTATATCGAGATGATAAAGAAAGCTCAACTGCTAGAGGATGCTACGGACTTCACTGACCGTATCAAAGGGAAGTTCGTGAAGAAAGTAATGACGTCTGGTCCATCATCTGCTAAGCCGACCAACGGCAAGAAGAGTCCCTTCAACATCACGGAGGAACCCAGCCAAGAAAGAAAAGTCAAAGCTATTGTCCTCGTCACTCCAGCAGAAAACAACTGCAAGCACTGTGACAAGCCAGATCACACAGGAGATGAATGCTGGAGAAAAGTCGGCGCATGTCTGTGCTGTGGAAGTCGTAAGCACCGCATCCCCGAGTGCCCGCTACTGAAGGAAAATGAAAGGCGCCCTAATGTGCCTAAGAAACAAAGCAGACTCCAAGCCCTGCATGATGAATAGCCCGCTGAGGAAGGTGGCATGGTAGAAGGTACCCTACAAGTTTTCTCCTTATTTGCATTTATTTTATTTTGATACTGTAGCAACTCATTCATTCATATCTGAAAACTTTGCTGATACTCTTAATGCTAAACCTATATCCATGGGATGTAAGTTCTCTGTCACAACACCACTAGGAGAAAAGGAGAAATTGAATAAATACTTTCCATCTACTGATGTAATGATCGGAGACCATAACCTAAAAGCCGACCTGGTATGTATGCCCATGGAAGGCTATGATGTCATTTTGGGAGCGACTGCTTGTCCACTTATGGGGCAAGCATCGATTGTAAGAAAGGGAAAGTTGCATTTAGTGATTTCCCTAAGCTGTCATTCACTGGGATTAGGCATAAGAGACATATGTCTCTAGTCTCTGCCATAAAGGCCCACAATATGATAAGGAAAGGTTGCATTGCATTCCTTGCGGCCGTGGTAGTTGAAAAGAAGGGCTCTAAAATAGAAGACATACATATAGTCCAGGATTTCCGAGATGTGTTCCCCGAAGATCTACTAGGGATTCCCCCGGAACCAGATGTCAACTTCGCCATAGAGTTGATCCCGGGAGTTGTCTCGGTATCACGACAACCGTACCAGATGTCACCTGCCAAGCTAAAGGAATTGAAGGCGCAACTGATGGAGCTATTAGAGAAGGGGTTCATCCGACCAAGTACTTCCCCATGGGGAGTACCTATGCTATTCGTTAAGAAGAAAGATGGATCGATGAGGCTATACATCGACTATCGTCAACTCAATCAGCTAACCATCAAGAATAAGTATCTATTGCCTCGGATCGATGAACTTTTCGACCAAATATCTGCAGCTCAATACTTCTCCAAGATCGACCTTCGATCTGGCTATCACCAAATGAGGATCAAGGATGACGATATCTTCAAAACGGCTTTCAGGAGCAGGTATGGACACTATGAATTCATCGTTATGCCTTTTGGTCTAACCAATGCTCCTGCAGCCTTTATGCAACTCATGAACATCATATATCGGCCATACCTTGACATGTTTGTGGTCGTCTTCATCGACGATATCCTTATATATTCAAAGACCAAGGAAGAACATGAAGAACATCTGAAGGTAGCACTGCAAGTCTTGCGAGACAACAAACTGTACACAAACTAGAGCAAGTGCAAATTCTGGCTCGAAGAAGTCTCCTTCTTGGGCCATGTCATCTCAAAATATGGCATCTCTGTTGATCCCTCCAAAGTCGAAGCTGTACGCCATTTGGGAGAGACCAACCAACGTCACAGAAATCAGAAGCTTCTTAGGACTGGCTGGCTACTACGGGCAGTTCATAAAGGACTTATCAAAGATCGCCGTTCCTCTCACGCGTCTGACACGGAAGGAGAATCCCTACTCCTGGAGTAAAGAGTGTCAGAAGAGTTTTCAGACTCTAAAAGACTTTCTTACCTCAGCACCTATTCTCGCTGTTCCAATAGAGGGAGAAGGTTTCTCTGTCTATGCTGATGCCTCAAGAATTGGGCTAGGTGGGGTATTGATGCAAAAGCAGAAGGTCATTGCCTATTCTTCAAGACAACTGAAGACGCATGAGGTCAACTACGTGTGCATGATTTAGAGTTGGCTGTTGTGGTCTTCGCCTTAAAAATCTGGAGACATTATTTGTATGGAGAACAATTCACTGTCTACTTAGACCACAAGAGCTTGAAGTATTTATTCTCCCAGAAGGAACTCAACATGAGACAGAGAAGATGGTTAGAATACGTAAAGGATTTTGACTTCAACATCCAATACCATCCAGGCAAGGGAAATGTTGTGGCTGATGCTCTTAGTAGAAAGCCGATGGCATCTGTTTCGAGTCTAGTCCTTGGCAAGATGCAACTACTAGAACAATTCGTAAGGCTAGACTTGAATATTGAACATAGGGATGATCGAGTCTTGGTTGCCAACATCAAGATTCAATCTGACATACTGGAAGAAATTAAAGCTCAACAAGACAGCGATCCATTCTTGGTTCACATCAAGTAAACCTTAACTGAAAGACCAGATTTTGCTATGACCGAGGATGGAAGACTGGTGTTTCAAGGAGGACATACGTCCCCGACAATGAAGAACTGAAGAGGAAATTAATGGATGAAGCTCACAAGACAAAGTACACTATTCATTCTGGGGGTACCAAAATGTATCAAGACATGAAAAGAACGTTTTGGTGGCCAAACATGAAGAGAGAGGTAGCCGAACATGCTGCTCATTGCCTTACTTGTCAACAAGTAAAGGCGGAACACATGCGCCCCGCTGGCATGCTTAGACCACTAGATATCTGGAAGTGGAAATGGGAAAGCATTGGCATGGACTTCATCATGGGTTTACCCAAGACTCGTGGTAGACTCGACGCCATATGGGTCATTGTCGACCAATTAACCAAATCCGCTCACTTTCTCCCTATAAAGAGTAAGTGGTTGGTAGAGGTACTAGCTGCCTTATATGTCAAGGAGATAGTGAGACTGCACGGAGTTTAATCATCTACTATCTCAGATCGGGATCCGAGATTTACATACCACTTCTAGAAAAGACTGCAAAGTGCACTTGGTACTAAGCTCAACTTTAGTACCACATTCCACCCACAAACTGATGGGCATACCGAGAGAACCAAACAAATTGTTGAAGACATGTTGAGAGCATGCACTATAAACTTCCAAGGTTATTGGAATGAGCACCTATCTCTAATTGAGTTCGCCCATAACAATAGTTACCAAGCGAGTATTAAGATGGCACCGTTCGAAGCACTATATAGCAGAAACTGTAGATCCCCTGCATGCTGGAATGAGGTTGGAGAACAACAATGGCTAGGCCCAGACATAATGCAAAATACAACAAGGGACATTCAGGTGATTAGAGACCGACTCAAGATTGCTCTGTCCAAACAAAAGAGCTATACTGACAGGAGAATGCGAGATTTAGAATTTCAAGTTGGTGATCATGTGCTCTTAAAGGTGTCACCTACTCGGGGCATCCAAAGATTTGGTGTAAAAGGGAAGCTCAGTCGTAGATTCATCGGTACTTTTGAAGTGCTCGAAAGGGTTGGTGAGGTTGCTTACCGGCTGGCATTGCCACCAAACATGGCATGCGTACACAATGTGTAGTAACCCGAAAAATTTTGTATTTAAAATTTTGAAATAAGAAATTTCTAAAAAAACGGAATAATAGAAACATACGTACCATTATCGTATGTGCAAGAACACATCTAAAAATATTGTAAAAATTGTAAATCAACTCCAAATATTATCCCTAACTGTTCAACGAATGAATTCATGCAATGAAAAATCGAATTGGCCAAACGTACGTCACAACGTGACTAATTATTCAAATTAGGAAGCTAAGTGGGAAAACCGTTAACATGGAAAAATAACATGCCGATAAATTAAACGAACATGTCAAGAGATTTCCAACATCATGAAATGAATAACCATTATCAGGTTTGGACCAATGGACCTCTCATAGCCCATGAATAAATTCAAATAAGAAAATGCAATAAAAATCATAACTCTATTATTCCCTAATTAAAAAGGGAAAAACCTATAAGATAAATTCCAATAAATAATGGGCTTGGTTGAATGGACCCATTAGAATTTAGTGGTCCAAAATAAGGATTTTAAAAATAAGAATAATGGGAAAATTCCCTAAATTCGCAACTTAAATATTACTTAAACAGAAAAGAGACATTTAATGCATTAAATAAGCAATTTGAGATGAAATTGGATTCCTAAACCTACCCCATATGGTTTAGCACGAATTTAGACATCAACCTAACCCAAATAGAAGTTGGAAAGCAAGGAAGGAATGAAGGAGTTACGAAATCTCGTAATTAAAGAGAAATTTGAGTAGTAGTAGGAATAGGAACCTTTACTAGCTTAAACACTCTCTTAACTCTCCATGGCCGGCCCTGAAACCTTGCTGGGGCTTGCTGGACGTGGAGAGAAGGCCCAGGAGGAGGAGAATTCATGGGGAGAAGGCTCTCTCAAGCATCTTCCTTTGTTCTTCAAGTTCTAGCCCTAGAAGAGTAAAATGACTAAAGGTAGGCATTCTCACGAGCAAAACCTAATTAATTTTGTCTGTAGATTGTTCCATGTACTAGGAACAAAACCCTCAAGTTTTATATTTTTCTATTAAGCCAATCTTTTATGGTTGATTTATGAAGTTCTGCAAATATGATGAACCCGACCCTTCTTCTTTATTCTTGATCTCCATGTATACTCAACCTCGTGCTCTCAAATTCTAACTGGAGTTACTGATGGATGTAAGGCATCTTTTGCCCCTAAAATCCCTAATTTTTATCCATCTTTCATCATGAATTAAATCTTGCATGATCTCGACAATGTACTGTCATGGTTTAACCTTAACTTGTGTTACATGTTCCATACCTCTTTCTGGAGTCGTTTTTAGATCAAGTGTTCAACAAATAACTTGTTACCTCATGAGTCTACTTTCATTTGGAACTATTTTCCCCAATTTTTGTTGACCGTACTGAGAGTATTAGTCCAAACATTAACACTATGTCAGATTCAGGCAGTCAGTCACAATGCATTTTATTACCCAGTCAAACGACATTTGTTTCTCAATTATTTGCTACTGTACAAAGTATTAGAAGTAATCTAACTAACAAAGGTGGTTTCACTCAATTTGGATCCCCCTAGCATTTGTTTTGATTTTTCAAATCCACAGGTGTCAAACCCAATCCAAGTCAGAGTTGGAAATAGGTAGAAAAAGCAACCCAAACGTCATTTTCGGGTAGCGACAGGTCAACATGTCGCTACCATAACGCGACAACATCATGGTCACGACCCATACCAAAAATCAGACTGTTTCATTGTCTTTTTCAGAAGGCGACAAGTTCATGGTCGCGTCCACTTTCAGAAGGCGACAGGCAAATTGTCGCGTTCTGCCTATGTCCACTTAATCGGCCATAACTTTTTGTATAGACCTCGGATTGATGAGCCATTTTCTTTGATGGATTCCTAATTCAAAGGGCTTCAATTTGATATATTCATGTGTGATATTTGAAAGAAAAATCAATGTGTTATGACCTTAGGAAGTGAAGTGATGAGACTGCATTTGCCATCTAAAATGCATACATCTTGGTTTCCGTCGTTTGGCGTCGTTCTTTGCATGTGTGAGTTTGATCTCTTCTAGTAAGGTTCTAGAAAGTATTAACATGCATTTATCAACCCATATCAAAGTTAAAAGCTAATTACATGATTTTTAATTGATCTTAAGTTCATGATCATGCTCTCTACATGTCGATTATCCACTTCTTGCCTTGTTATCAAACTTGCTAAAAACACATGTTATAAAATGGAGTCATATTGAATGATTTAAAATGCAATAACAAGACATATTTCTATCTATGATTTTTCTCACACGTTCACACACTTGAACCATCCAATTATGGCTTGACTTGGCATGAAAATATCTCACAATGTATCTGGTTAATTTATTGCAATAATGTACATTAAATTGCTCTATTTTAAATGAACATGTCTTCGTTTCTCGCGTTGTTTGGGAATACTGTTACCGACGCTCCACTGTTCTAGAATTCCTCTAGAACGTCAGGCACTTGTTTCTATATACACACTTTCCTTGACTTGGATGAACTCTCCATCGGATATTCCTTCTGCCGGACTAGTGAATCCTTGTTCAAGACCTCCCTATGTCTTCTCTGTCCATGGATTCCCACATGGTCGATGAGCCGGTTGTACCCTAACACCTATGATACTCTTTAGGGATCAACATGATCCAAACGGCTATTAGAAGTTCGCTCTTATCTTGAATAATGCCAGACCTCTGGACCTGTACATAACATGGCCAGCGGAAAGGTAGTGAATTCCATCTGACTGCCAACACCCTACATGCGTGTTGTGCAGCTGTTACTATCACTCGATACTCGACGTTTCATGTGCAATGACCATAAGATCTCATCTATACTCTACTCGCTCGTCTATTCATATTCACTCTACTATCTCGCCTATTCATCTAGTACTCTCTTGGTACCCTTTGAGCTTTTGGCTCTTGCTGTTTGTACTGTTCATGACTGTCTAGCGCTAAAATGGGTCTTGTGACTCTACTGACAAGAATGCATACTGTTCAGGGCATGGAGAGTGTCCGAGGGGCTCCAATCTAGTCCTAGTGTAGAGAGCCACCCGAAAATACCTGCAGGGGCTATAGACGGTGTTCTGCATTGCACCGGTTCTGACTATACTGTATTGGCTAGACATCTGGCTATTATCCTTTTAGTCTGAGGAGTTCAGACGTACTGTGATATTACTGTGCTATCACAAACTGTTATACTATTAGTCTAAAGAGTTCAGACATACTGTGCAATTACTGTGCTATCACAGACTGTTACTGAACGGCTACTGTCCTAGAAGTGACTATTGTCGTATTCTACTAGTGCGTCGTTGTGCAACCATACACGCTATCTCGTTACACACTATCTTGTCATACGCTCTACTTTCTCTACTTGATACTTGCTATCTTGAGTTATTGCGTACTATCGTGACTTAATCGCATTCAAAGTGCTCTACTCTCTCATTGTCTAATGACAATAAAAGTGCTATACTCTCTCGGCTATCCACGGATAACCAAAGTGCCATTACTATTTCGATTGACAAAAGTTAATCAAAAGTGCTATACTATCTAGATTGATGAAAATCAATCAAAGTACAATTTACTCTTTACATGACCAACTACTATCTCTCCTTGCTATACCTGTCGCTTGCTATTGCTTGCCATTGTCGCTACATGCTGTTGCGTTGTTATCGTCGTGACTTGACTTTAATCATCGTGCTATACTTGATTCATCTTCTATCTGAACCATGTTACTTGTGCTATTACTTTCTCGACTTTACATGACTCGCTCTATCATTAGTTACTTTGCCATTTAATACATTAATTATTTAAAGCTTGCTTGATCCTGAGATTTAAGTCCTACTGGGCGTTATCGCTCACCCTTCGTTATTGGTTATTGTGTCTCAGGTAAGTCGAACAATGACGTTACACACACCAATGGGACAGGACCCGAGTGATGAGTGACCCGGAGTCAAGTCATGAAGTTGCCCTAGTACAATGGAGTCTAGTAGTTATTGCTTTAGATTTCTTTTTAATGTAATGATGTCATTGAGCCCTATGTATTGGCTTCGAATTAGTGGATGTAATAGTTAGATGAATTATCAATAAAATAAAGAGTTATTGCAATTATTGTTCATTAGATGCTCTGATATTTGCGAATGTATGCGCAATTCTCGTTACCATACACTTTGCTCACGTTTCCCCCGATTTATTCCGCTGCTAAATTGGAGGGGCGTGGCACAATGTGTTCCATGTCTCCATGCTTAGGAAATATGTATATGACCCTACGCATATCATTTGCCATGAGAAGTTGGTGTTGAACAAGGACATGACATACGAAGAGAAGCCAGTCAAGATACTGGAACGGAAGGTGCAGCAACTCAGGAACCGTCCCATCCATGTGGTTAATGTCCTATGGAATAATCGTGGAGTGGAAGAAGCTACATGGGAACCTAAAGGAATCATCAGACGGAACTACCCCAATCTTTTCGGTAAGGCATTCTCTCCATTATGATCATACGAATTTGGGGACCAAATTCTTTTACGAGGGGGAGGATGTAGCAACCTGAATTTTACAAAAAATAAAAATTTAATAACATTAAAAATTAAATCAATTGGAAATCAAAGAAAAGGGAATTTATTAAAACCCATTAAAAAAAAGGAAGTAGTGGGCTTTGTTAAATGAACCCTCTAAAATTTATTGGGCCAAAATAGGAATTTTTACTAGAACAATAATAGGAAAATACCCTAAATTTGTAACTTAAATATTACCTAAATAGAAAAGAGGTATTAAAACATTAAAATAAGTAATTTAGGTTGGAATTGCATTCCTAACCCTACCCTAATAGGTTGGCCACGAAATTGCATCCCAACCTAACCCAAATAGGAAGTGGAAAGCTTAGAAGATGGATTGAAATAGGAAATGTCGGAATTTAATAGGAATTAGAGTTCTATTAAGAAATAGAAACCCAACAAGCATAAATACTCTCTAAACTCTCCATGGCTGGCCCTAACACGTTGCTGGGGTTTGCTGGACGAGGAGAGGAGGCCAAGGAGCAGAGGAATTCATGGGGAGAAGGCTGGACCAAGCTTCAACCCGAGTTCTTCAGGTTCTAACCCTAGAAGATCAAACGAGTCAAGGTAGGCATTCTTACGAGCAAAACATAATTAATTTCGTTTGTAGATTGTTCCAAACCTCAAAAACAAAAGCCCTCTTGTCTCGTGATTTTCGTCAACCGCATCTTTTGTTCTATATTTTTGAAGTCCTGTAATCACCATGACCTCGAACCATCATGTTTAATCTATATCTCCATGTACACTTGACACCATGCTACGAAAATTTTACTGGAGATACTGATTGATGTCAGGAATTTTTTGCCCCTGAAATCCCTAATTTTCATTCATCATGTTGTGCGAATGAAATCTTTTATCTTCACTGTACCATGCTCTAAGTTCTTCGTGCTTATTCATGTTCAAAACCTGTAAGGACCATTGTCAAGTCCCGACGTGGAATATCGGAATGCGAGGCACTTGCAAGTAAACGGGTATAGAGTGAGTAAAAGACATCAAACCATTGCACCATGGATAATACTAAAGGAAAATCTTCTCATTAATAACTTTCCAATGTCTAGTTACAACCACTAATATCAGAGACATTCTATAGGGCCCAATTACATTGAAACAAGAGCAAAAGACTGACTACGACTCTAAAATATTGCTAGGACACTAGGGTACTCGTGACGTCACTCCTGGTCGTTCCCGTCCTCTTGAGTGTATGTGTCATCCTCAGTCTCACATGAGAACACAACGACAAATAATGCAGGGTGAGCGACAACACCTAATAAGACTTAGATCTCAATAGTCAAGCAGGCTTTAAATAATTATTGCATTAAAGGCAGAGTAACTAATGATAGAGTGAGAGAGTCAAGTATAAGATAGCAGGGTACCATGTAACGACCCACTTCCAACCGGTACGGTTATACCAACCCACATTGGATGAGAGCAAGCCGCTATAGGGGAGAATACCCCAACAAGGAACAAGTGAGCTAAGACATACACAAATAGAAATGAATAGTGCAACAGAATTTTAAATAAGTCTTATTCCATCAACTTTTAATCCACATACCATAGTCTATATAGTCCAACAAGAGATATCATAAACAAAATAAATTTCCAATTACATAGCCGACTCCAAGTACATATGATCAAATTCAAATTACAATTGTAGCATTACATACTATGAAAAATAAATTACAATTCTTCAATCCACTCTTCCAACTCCACTTCAAATCTTCCTAGCTCCTCTGCTGCTAAGTTTCCTGAAATGTTTAGCAATAGTGAGTCTATAAAATAGACTCAGCAAGTAACTTAAGATTCAATACATACATGCTTTCTAATAATTTAACACACTAGAATTTCAGCAGTTAAAATCATACATGCTAATGTTATGAAAAAGATAATTTCACATGGAATTGTATTAAAAAGCTATTCTAACACATGTAAAACTACAATCTAAACAAGATTACTAACATCATGGTATCACTAACATGAGTAAAATATGTATTCACATGTTTTCATACTTTACATAAATCATTGTAAGCTTTGCACAACTAAACCATGGAAACATATACAAGATAGGTAGTACTCGTAGCATGATTTCTAACTCAATTTACATGCAAACATAACACTTTACTATACATTTAGCTTGCTGTTTTTATATGAATTTTATCATATTCATATAACATTTGCATATGGATCACATTTAACTACATAGCATAATACCCAACACATGTACATCAAACAGTTCTAATTTCATGGATATGAAAGCATAAACTTACACTTGGTACTAAAAGTAATATCTCTTTTATCACTTGACAATTACTATATTTACATATGCACACCAAGGAGTGATCTAATTCGTGGGTACAATAGCACACATTCATACATAGCAATAGATAGAATATCAATTAAACAATATTGTCATTTACACTTGTACTATTTTCTCGTTACATGCACACATATAATTAACCTTGGCTTTCACATACACTCACTTTTACTCTATCACACAATCATTTACAAGCATTTCCCCATTGTTTTCACTTACACATTCACATATTTCTTATCATTTCACTTCGCACATAACATGTGGCACATTTACATATATCTTGCAAATACCTTGTGCCATAAACACATATCACTTTACACATATTTCACATTATTTTATACATTGCCAAGACACAGCCCAAACCACCACTAGACTATCATATAACACACACATTCACTTTCATGTACTTAATCACCGGGCATGATAAAGTCTCCCTGCAGAAACCAGGGAAAGCCCTTCCCACCATTACCAGTGGAACCTGTCCTCCTCCAAGATTTTACAAGACCCTTTGCCAGGGTATAACAATTTATCAAGACCCTTACCCACGGTATCACATATCATATTGAGCCTTCCCGTAGGGGCACTACTACGGTACAGCTCCAAGCATCTAGGGTGGCAGTGTCTTATGGGCACATTGGTTTATCTTGACATATTAGCCATTTTACACACATTTATACTTATTCTCACACTTCCCATGCACACACATATACTCTTACATAATTCATACATGCATAATTGTTCTTTTGCTGAATTTAACCACACTGTTCGAATTGACAATTAATCATAATATGAATCCTATCATACTGAAATTGACTGAATTACATCAAATCACATTAAACATGCTCACATGGTCATTTTCTCATTTAAAAACCATAACCATACCTACTGTCATCCAATGAACACGAGATTTTTATCACATAATTAAAACAGTAAACATATCACATTCACAATTTTACATATTTTTCTGATCATAAAATACATTTATAACCATTAAAACTAATTACAGGTGCATCCATCACTAATTTCTCTTAAGTAATCATTTCAGTAAAACAAATGTATATGACAGTGCAATTACGTAAAGAAAACCATCACATGCTTACAGAAATTTCAAGAAACCCTAACTTACAACTGACAAATTTTCACAAATTAAATGGGGTTAGAATGCACTCACAGTCCAATTATCCTAATTTTAATAATTTACACAAATCACGAAAATTTACCAAAATCTCTTAATATGACCTAATGACTATATATGACCCCACATAAAAATTTAGTATGTGCACATATCTAGAATTCATTTAAACAATCAAAGAAGATCAAATAGTACGTTTTTCAGGACTAAAGAAGTAGACGTCAAGGGATGTTGCCGTTTACTTCTAACTGAGGAACTTGACTGCAACCTATGTTGCCGTCAACCTCTCCCAGCAGCACACACAGACCGCACTTCATACAAGGGTGAATTTGGGGTTCCAGGATTCGAGGAAAAATCCAGAAAAATGTTGGGACCTAGGGGACATGTATAGGATTGATATCTATAGGTTTCTTGCCTTTGTAAAAATCCCCATTTGGTTTTAATTGTTGGAGAAGCTCTCCTCGGCCAGTGCCAAAGAGCCTCCAAAATCTCCCAGATCTGGGTTCTTCTGTTGATGAAACTTGCTCCTCAGAGTTGAGACCTCTTCTTGGATGTATTGGCTGTCCACCAGATGTTGTAGCTCCTCTAGTTTCTGGATCAAAGTCTCCAAATATCAGCTTTTCACCATCTCTGTGTTGGGGTTTCAGCAAAATGTCAAAAGCCTTCCCCTCGCCCTAGGATGGGTGTTTTATAAGCTTGAGGGTTGGGGGGCACACTAGGGTAGGTTACCTAAGGTTTAGGAAGGGTTTCCTAAACTGGAACCAACTAAAATGCGAGCATTAACAATTCTGCAACCGTTACGTAGGAGGATATTGACGTCAACATCGGTTGTAGTCAACCTGGAAGTTGACGTCAAGGTCTGGCCACCAGAGTGGAGTTGGCGTCCAGGGGTGGCCGCCCACTGGCCCTTGGCATCAACGGATGTGGACGTCAACTGGGCCTCTGCAGGTTGGCGGCACAGTGCTGGCCGCCAACTGTGCCAGACAGCCCAAAACATTGATTTTGTCCGTTTTAACATATATTGAGGCTCCAACAATATAGTATGAACATAATTAAATATTTTTACACTAATTACATGCATTACACATATTTATTAATATAATTTACACCAATCTCAATTTAAGATAACATACATTAAGTGGCATACATATGTATACTTATGCACCATAGTTACATGTATTTAGCACAAATTTCAATATAAATGTAATACTCACACTATTTTCTAGATATCATACATGTCATAATCAAGTAATGATTATTGCAATAAGTAAATATCAAATGTACCATATTAGGTTTATACCTCTATACGCGTACAATGTATAATTATGTACAACATGCATGAATAGCACTTCACATTATATGCGTAGCATCATTTTAATATATCATGCATAATATTTAAATAGATACCTTATAAACACGATTGGCTAATTACTTATATTCATGAAAATAATATACACCCACACATATACACATGTGAAATAATTAATTATAACATGTATAATTTTTTTTTATGCACACCATATATGCAAGAACGAGCAAACATTTCATACATAATATATAAGTGGACAAAAATTCGAGGCCTTACACCCTCTCCCCATTAAAAAGATCTTCGTCCTCGAAGATCGGATCACGCACCCTTGGTGACGTCTCGATGCCGCTTCGAGTCCACTTAGACTGGTGTCTAAGTTCTTGTCGTTGGCTTCTTTACTACTGAAACATCTCGGGGAATAAACCTCTTCTTCTGATTAGAACACTCTTTAATCCGATGATTCTTGCTACCACACTTGAGACATCTTCCAGACCTTGTCCAACACACGTCTCCGCTGTGGTGCTTGCCACAATGCACACATACGGGCTTCTCGCTACCTGCCAAGGCTACTGATTGAAATGTTGATTCCATTGGCACCATAGTTGATTGCTGCCCTTCCATGAGCTTCTTCATCTTCCTCTTTTGCCGTTGAAATGGTTCTGGTAACATTTCTAATCGAGCTTTCTTCTCTACCAAGTACAACTCCATTTCACTCTCTTGCCTACATGCCGCACTAAGAGCTACATCCATAGTTCTAAGGTCAAACGCCACCAGTCTGGCTCACAATGACGGTCTAAGCCCCATTACAAACTTCTTTGCCTTGCACCTCTCATCAACAACTATGTGTGGCGCATATCTAGACAACTCCGCAAATCTAGCCTCATACTCCAAAACTGTCATCGATCCCTGAGTCAATGCTAAGAATTCCTGCTCCATTTTGTCCTGTATGTGTTCAGGGACATACTTGGCCTGAAACATCCTCACGAAATCTTCCCAAGTAACCTCTAGCTCCACTCCCTCAAACCGTGTGCGAAGAACGGAAGACCACCACACATCCTCTCGCTCCTGAAGCATGTATGTCGCCAGACTGATCTGTCATCCTCTGCACACCTGATGACTCTAAATATCTTCTCAATCTCCCTAAGCCAACTCTCTGCAATCAATGGCTCACTCTCCCCCTTAAAAAAAGGTAGAGCCATCCTCTTGAACCTCTCCATGATCGATACACCTCCTAAACCACAATTCTGCTGAGCTGGTGCTGGAACCTGAGCCTGAAGCTGATTCTGAAGAGCCACTTGTGTTTGCGCTTGAGTCTGTATCGCTTGTACAATCCCTTGCATGACCGTACCGTAATCAGCCAACGGTGGCGGGGGTGGTGCAGGCAGTCACTGAGGTGCTGGTACTTCCTGCTGATCTCCGTCAGTCCTCCTTAATTCTTCATCTTGAATAGGCAAGCTCGAACGTCGAGTCCTTCCAGCCATTGCTACAAAATAAACACTAAGTTAAACTCCATTTATCCTTATGCTTAACATATTATCATGCATTTATCTTATCACTTTTCTACTACTATTTTAATATTTCTTGGATCTGGCTATCCACTACAAAGACATAGAGATGTGATTTAGTTGATGGCTATTTATGTATAATCTCAACCCAAGGGCTTTGATACCATCTCTGTAACGACCCACTTCCAACCGGTATGGTTATACCAACCCACATCGGATGAGTGCAAGCCGCTACAGGGGAGAATACCCCAACAAGTAACAAGTGAGCTGAGATATACACAAATAGAAATGAATAGTGCAACGGAATTTTAAATAAGTCTTATTCCATCAACTTTTAATCCACATACCATAGTCTATATAGTCCAACAAGAGATATCATAAACAAAATAAATTTCCAATTACATAGCCGACTCCAAGTACATATGATCAAATTCAAATTACAATTGTAGCATTACATACTATGAAAAATAAATTACAATTCTTCAATCCACTCTTCCAACTCCACTTCAAATCTTCCTAGCTCCTCTGCTGCTAAGTTTCCTGAAATGTTTAGCAATAGTGAGTCTATAAAATAGACTCAGCAAGTAACTTAAGATTCAAACATACATGCTTTCTAATAATTTAACACACTAGAATTTCAGCAGTTAAAATCATACATGCTAATGTTATAACAAAGATAATTTCACATGGAATAGTATTAAACAACTATTCTAACACATGTAAAACTATAATCTAAACAAGATTACTAACATCATGGTATCACTAACATGAGTAAAATATGCATTCACATGTTTTCATACTTTACATAAATCATTGTAAACCTTGCACAACTAAACCACGGAAACATATACAAGATAGGTAGTACTCTTAGCATGATTTCTAACTCAATTTACATACAAACATAACACTTTACTATACATTTAGCTTGCTGTTTTTATATGAATTTTATCATATTCATATAGCATTTGCATATGGATCACATTTAACTACATAGCATAATACCCAACACATGTACATCAAACAGTTCTAATTTCAATGATATGAAAGCATAAACTTACACTTGGTACTAAAAGTAATATCTCTTTTATCACTTAACAATTACTATATTAACATATGCACACCAAGGAGTGATCTAATTCATGGGTACAATAGCACACATTCATACATAGCAATAGATAGAATATCAATTAAACAATATTGTCATTTACACTTGTACTATTTTCTCGTTACATGCACACATATAATTAACCTTGGCTTTCACATACAATCACTTTTACTCTATCACACAATCATTTACACACATTTCCCCATTGTTTTCACTTACACATTCACATATTTCTTATCATTTCACTTCACACATAACATGTGGCACATTTACATATATCTTGCACATACCTTGTGCCATAAACACATATCACTTTACACATATTTCACATTATTTTATACATTGCCAAGACACAGCCCAAACCACCACTAGACGATCAAATAACACACACATTCACTTTCATGTACTTAATCACCGACACAGTGATAAAGTCTTAGTTCCTGCAGAAACCGGGGAAAGCCCTTCCCTCCATTACCAGTGGAACCTGTCCACCTCCAGGATTTTACAAGACCCTTTGCCAGGGTATAACAATTTATGAAGATCCTTACCCAGGGTATCACATATCATATTGAGCCTTCCCGTAGGGGCACTACTACGGTACAGCTCCAAGCATCTAGGGTGGCAGTGTCTTATGGACACATTTGTTTATCTTGACATATTAGCCATTTTACACACATTTATCACTTATTCTCACACTTCCCATGCACACACATATACTCTTACATAATTCATACATGCATAATTTCTCATTTGCTGAATTTAACCACACTGTTCCAATTGACAATTAATCATAATATGAATCCTATCATACTGAAATTGACTGAATTACATCAAATCACATAAAACATGCTCACATGGTCATTTTCTCATTTAAAATCCATAACCATACCTACTATCATCCAATTAACCTGAGATTTTTATCACAGAATTAAAACAATAAACATATCACATTCACAATTTTACAGATTTTCCTGATCATAAAATACATTTATAACCATTAAAACTAATTACAGGTGCATCCATCACTAATTTCTCTTAAGTAATCATTTCAGTAAAACAAATGTATATGACAGTGTAATTACGTAAACATGACCGTCACATGCTTACAGAAATTTCAAGAAACCCTAACTCACAACTGACAATTTATCACAAATTAAATGGGGTCAGAATGCACTCACAGTCCAATTATCCTAATTTTAATAATTTACACAAATCACGAAAATTTACCAAAATCTCATGATATGACCTAATGACTGTATATGACCCCACATAAAAATTTCAGTATGTGCACATATCTAGAATTCATTTAAACAATCAAAGAAGATCAAATAGTACGTTTTTCAGGACTGAAGAAGTAGACGTCAAGGAATGTTGTCGTTTACTTCTAACTGAAGAACTTGACTGCAACTTATGTTGCCGTCAACCTCTCCCAACAGCACACACAGATTGCACTTCATACAAGGGTGAATTTGGGGTTCCAGGATGCGAGGAAAAATCCAGAAAAATGCTGGGACCTAGGGGACATGTATAAGATTAAGATCTATAGGTTACTTGCCTTTGTAAAAATCCCCAATTGGTTTTAATTGTTGGAGAAGCTCTCCTCGGCCAGTGCCAATGAGCCTCCAAAATCTCCCAGATCTGGGTTCTTCTGTTGATGAAACTTGCTCCTCAGAGTTGAGACCTCTTCTTGGATGTATTGGCTGTCCACCAGATGTTGTAGCTCTCAAAAAGCTCCTCCAGTTGCCGGATCAAAGTCTCCAAATATCAGCTTTTCACCATCTCGGTGTTGGGGTTTCGGCAAAATGTCAAAAGCCTACCCCTCGCCCTAGGATGGGTGTTTTATAAGCTTGAGGGTTGGGGTACGCACTAGGGTAGGTTACCTAAGGTTTAGGAAGGGTTTCCTAAACTGGAACCAACTAAAACGCGAGCATTAACAATTCTGGAACCGTTACGCAGGAGGATATTGACGTCAACATCGGTTGTAGTCAACCTGGAAGTTGTCGTCAAGGTCTGGCCGCCAGAGTGGAGTTGGCGTCCAGGTGGTGGCCGCCCACTGGCCCTTGGCATCAAGGGATGTGGGCGCCAACTGGGCCTCTGCAGGTTGGCGGCACAGTGCTGGCCGCCAACTGTGCCAGACAGCCCAAAACATTGATTTTGTCAGTTTTAACATATATTGAGGCTCCAAAAATATAGTATGAACATAATTAAATATTTTATACTAATTACATTCATTACACATTATTTATAAATATAATTTACACCAATCTCAATTTAAGATAACATACATTAAGTGGCATACATATGTATACTTATGCACCATAGTTACATGTATTTAGCACAAATTTCAATATAAATGTAATACTCACACTATTTTCTAGATATCATACATGTCATAATCAAGTAATGATTATTGCAATAAGTAAATATCAAATGTACCATATTAGTTTTATACCTCTATACGCGTACAATGTATAATTAAGTACAACATGCATGAATAGCACTTCACATTATATGCGTAGCATCATTTTAATATATCATGCATAATATTTAAATAGATACCTTATAAACAATATTTGCTAATTACTTATATTCATGCAAATAATATACACCCACGCATATACACATGTGAAATAATTAATTATAACATGTATAAATTTTATTTTTATGCACACTATATATGCAAGAACGAGCAAACATTTCATACATAATATATAAGTGGACAAAAATTCGGGGGCCTTACATACCATGTGAACGAAATAGCACAACTTTCCAAATATAGCATGAGTGTCGAGTATAGCACAAAATAGCAAGATGGCCATAGCACAAATAGCACAAAGTATAGGAATAGCACAACAAGTATAGTATAGCACTTTTGTCAATAGACAATGAGAGAACATAGCACTTTTTGTTTGTCATTTAGATAGTCGAGATAGATAGCACTCGAGTGTAATGCCAAACACTCCGATCATTTAACTCCCATGGGCACTAGCACTTTCCGACGCACATCCCAGGACCAGATCGGGCCCTTTATGTATTGCCAGGCATTTGTTATATTGTTTATCTTTAGGCAATCAGTCAATGGCCAATATACAGTACCAAGAAAAAGATGAGAGCACTAGATTAATAGACGAGATAGTAGAGTGAACGTGAAAAGATCAGCGAGTATAGCATAGATGAGAGCTAGTGGACATTGTACGTAACACGTCGAGTAACCAGGCAATAGTAACAGTTGCACAACATGCGCATGTGGTGTTGGCAGTCAGGTGGAACTCACTACCTCTCCGCTGGCCATGTTACGCACAGGTCCAGAGGTTCGGCATCATTGAAGATAAGAGCGAACTTCTAATAGCCATTTGGATCATGTTGATCCCTAAAGGGTGTAATAGGTGTCAGGGTACAACCGGCTCGTCGACCATGTGGGAATCTATGGACAGAGGAGACTTACGGAGGCGTTGATCAAAGACTCGCTAGCCCGGTAGAAGGAGTATCCGACGAAGAGTTTGTCCAAGTCAAGAGAGTGTATATATAGAAACGAGTGCTTGACATTCTAGAGGAGTTCTAGAATAGTGGAGCGTCGGTATCGGTGTTCCAAAACAACGCGAGAAAAATGAACACAAGTATATTTAAGAATGAAGCAATTTAATGACATACATTACCAGATGATTAATGTAACATGTTCATGCAAATTAAGCCATATTTGGATGGTTCAAAGTGCGTGTAAGTGTCATAAAATTGTAGATAGAAAGATCATGTGTATGTATTTTAATCACACATAAATGTTTAATTTATAACAAGTGTAATCTTCTGTGTGTATGATTGTTAAACAAGAGTACAAGCATTGTGGAGAGTCAGAACATCAAATTTTGGGGGTTTTATGCAAAAAGGCCAGAACGCGACGCACCCTTGTAAGGGTCGCGATGGGGTTCGGGCAGATCATGACGGGGTCTTGTACAGGTCACGATGGGCTTGACTTTTCGGGCAGGCAAGTCGCGACGGGGTCATGTGAGGGTCGCGACGGCGTCAACAGACCGGACAGCCAGATCGGGACGACCTGCCCTGTCACAATCAGATCGCGACAGGACGCTCTGTCGCGATGCCCTTGTGAACGCGGCCTGTTGGGCCGTCACGTTCATAGGGTCTGTGCCGGAGTCGGACAGGGAGAGTACAGTGCATTGGATTATGGGCCAGACTTTCCCGATTTTGACATAGGGTTGTTTTAAAATTAAGAACAAATTGTATATTACATGAAAAATTGCGAAACTAGTTTTAAATAGATCCAGACATATATGGGTACTTCTAGTAAATCAGAATCTGGAATCAACGAATGTTTCAGCATAGTTTAATATAGAGTATTCATGACGAACATAGAACAAGGTACAGTTGGGATTAACGAATTAATTCACATGCTAGGATGGATGGAAATTAGGGCTTTTTGGGGAAAAAGAAGTCTAACATCCATCAGTTCTTACAGTAAAAATCTCGTGGCATGAGGACGAGTATATATGAAAATATGAATTTAATAAGAGGGTTCGGGGTCATGAAGTTCACAGAACATTGAAAATTGAGAACTAAAGATTTGGTCGATGGAAAAATATGAAACCAAAGGGCTTTTGTTCCTGATGGACGAGACATCCTATAGAAAAATTTTCATGGTTTATGCTCGTGAGAATGCCTACCTTTGACTCGTTTTGTCTTCTAGGGATAAGAACTTGAAGAACTCAGGGAGGACTTGAGGGTTCCTCCTTCTCCACGAATTCCCCTTTCCTTTCGCTCCTTCCCACGCCCAACAAACCCTTGGATTGAGCTAGGGCCGGCCATGGGGCTTTTAGAGGTGTATTTAAACATCTCCCCATTCTATTTCCTATTATGACTCTAATTCCTATTTATTCCGAATTTCCTATTTCCCTCTCCTCTGTTTAGGCAAGAGATCTCCTAATTGGGTTAGGATGGGAGCTAATTTCGTGGGTATCCTATTTGGATAGGTTCAAGAATCCAAATCTAGCTCAAACATCATTTTTAATGCATTAAATACCCCTTTTATAATTAAGCATTATTTTAGTTACGAATTTAGGGTAATTTTTCCATTATTCCCCTTTTAAAATTCCTATTTTAGGCCACAAAATTCTATTGGGTCAATTTAATAAAGCCCATCACTTATTTTCCTTTAATGGGTTTTAGTAAATTTTCTTTCCATTAATTTCCTATTTAATTTATTTTCTTTTATTTGATTTCTAATAAATTTAATTAGTTTTTTTATATTATTGAATTTTTATTTTTCGAAAAATCCAGGTTGCTACATCCTCCCCCTCTTAAAAAGAATTTGGTCCCCAAATTCCTATGATCGTAAGGGAGGAAATGTCTTATCGAAAAGATCGGGGTAGTTCCGTCTGATGATTCCTTCCGGTTCCCATGTGGCTTCTTCCATTCCACGGTTATTCCATAAGACTTTAACCACGTGGATGGGACGGTTCCTAAGCTATTGTACCTTTCGTTCTAGTATCTTGACTGGTTTCTCCTCGTATGTTACATCTTTGTTTAACACCAACTTCTCGTGGCGAATGATGTGTATAGGGTCATAGACATATTTCCTGAGCATGGAGACATGGAACACATTGAGTACACATGCCAGATCCGGTGGCAATGCCAGTCGGTATGTGACCTCACCAATCCTTTCGAGTACTTCAAAAGGACCCATGAATCTAAGATTGAGCTTTCCTTTCACGCCAAATCTTTGGATGCCACGAGTAGGTGACACCTTCAAGAACACATGATCACCAACTTGAAATTCTAAGTCTCGCATTCTTTTATCGGCCTACCTCTTTTGTCTAGACTGAGCAGTCTTAAGACGGTCTCTAATCACTTGTATGTCCTTTGTGGTACGCTACACCATGTCTGGGCCTAGCCACTGCTATTCTCAAACCTCATTCCAGCATGCAGGAGATCTACAATTCCATCCGTAGAGTGCTTCGAACGGTGCCATCTTGATGCTCTTCTGGTAACTGTTGTTATAGGCGAACACGATAAGAGATAGGTGTTCGTTCCAATATCCTTGGAAGTCTATAGTGCAAGCTCTCAACATGTCTTCCACTATTTGGTTGGTTCTTTCAGTTTGCCCATCGGTTTGTGGATGGAACGCGGTACTAAAGTTGAGTTTAGTGCACAGTGCACCTTGCAGTCCTTTCCAAAAATGAGATGTAAATCTTGGATCTCGATCCAAGACTATGGATGATGGAACTCCGTGCAGTCTCACTATATCCTTGACATATAGGGCAGCTAGTACCTCCACCGACCACTTACTCTTTATAGGTAGAAAATGGGCGGATTTGGTTACTCCGTCCACAATGAACCATATGGCGTCGAGTCCACCACGAGTCTTGGGTAAACCCATGATGAAGTCCATGCCAATGCTTTCCCATTACCATTCCGAAATATCTAGCGGTCTGAGTACACCAGCAGGGCGCAGGTGTTCCGCTTTTACTTGTTGGCAATTAAGGCAGTGAGCGACATGTTCAGCTACCTCTCTCTTCATGTTCGGCCACCAAAATGTTCTTTTCATGTCTTGATACATTTTGGTAACTCCTGGATGAATAATGTACTTTATTTTGTGAGCTTCATCCATTAGCCTCTTCTTCAGTTCTTCATTGTCGAGGACGCATGTCCTCCCTTGGAACACCAGTCTTCCATCCTCAGTCATAGCAAAGTCCAGTCTTTCGGCTAAGGTTTCCTTGACGTGAACTAAGAATGGAACATCCTCTTGTTGAACTTTGATCTCCTCCAGCAGATCAGATTGAATCTTGATATTGACAACCAAGAATCGATCATCCCTATGTTCAATAGTTAGGTCTAACCATGCGAATTGTTCCAGTAGTTGCATCTCGCCAAGGACTAGACTTGAAACAGATGCCATTGGATTCCTATTAAGAGCATCAGCCACGGCGTTACCCTTGCCTGGATGGTATTGGATGTTGAAGTTAAAATCCTTCAGATATTCTAGCCATCTTCTCTGTCTCATGTTGAGTTCCTTCTGGGAGAATAAGTACTTCAGAATTTTATGATCTGAGTAGACCGTGAATTTCTCACCATACAAATAGTGTCTCCAGATCTTCAAGGCGAAGACCACGGCCGCCAATTCCAGATCATGCACGAGGTAGTTGACTTCATGAGTCTTTATTTGTCGAGAAGAGTAGGCGATGACTTTTTCCTTTTGCATCAGTACACACCCTAGCCCAATCCCTCAGGCATCGATGTAGATAGAGAAACCTTCTCCCTCTATTGGCAGAGCGAGAACAGGTGCTGAGGTTAGGCAATCTTTAAGAGTTTGAAAACTTTTCTCACACTCTTTACTCCAAGAGTATGGATTCTCCTTTCGTGTCAGTCGTGTGAGAGGAACGGCGATCTTGGAGAAGTCCTTGATAAACCGCCTGTAGTAGCCAACCAGTCCTAAGAAGCTTCTTATCTTGGTGACGTTGGTTGATCTCTCCCAATTGAGTACAACTTTGACTTTGGAGGGATCAACTGAGATGCCGTCCTTTGAGATGACATGGCCTAAGAAGGACACTTCTTCGAGCCAGAATTCACACTTGCTAAGCTTTGCGTACAGTCTTATGTCTCGCAAGACTTGCAGTGATATCTTCAGATGTTCTTCATGCTCTTCTTTGGTCTTTGAATATATGAGGATATCGTCGATGAAGACGACCATGAACTTGTCAAGGCATAGCTGATATATGATGTTCATGAGTTGCATAAAGGCTGCAACAGCATTGGTTAGACCAAAAGGCATAACGATGAATTCATAATGTCCATATCTGCTCCTGAAAGCCGTTTTAAAGATATCGTCATTCTTGATCCTCATTTGATGATAGCCAGATCGAAGATCGATCTTGGAGAAATATTGAGCTCCGGATATTTGGTCGAATAGTTCATCGACCTTGGGCAATGGGTATTTGTTCTTGATGGTAACATGAGTAAGTTGACGATAGTCGATGCATAGCCTCATCGATCCATCTTCCTTCTTAACGAATAGTACAGGTGCTCCCCATGGGGAAGTACCCGGTCTAATGAACCCCTTCTCTAACAGCTCCATCAGCTGCGTCTTCAGTTCCTTGAGCTCGGCAGGTGACATCGGGTACGGTTGACGTGATACCGGGGCAGCTCCAGGGATCAACTCTATGGCGAAGTTGACATCATGTTCCGGGGGAATCCCTGGCAAATCTTCAAGAAATACATCGGTGTAATCCTGGACTATGTGGATGTCTTCTATCTTAGAACCCTTCCTTTCAACAACTACGGCTTCTAGGAAAGCAATACACCTTTTCCTTATCAGGTTATGGGCTTTTATGGCGGAGATTAGAGACATCCATCTCTTATGTCTAATCCCAGAGAATGCCAATTTAGGAAAGTCACTAAAGGTAACCTTCCCTTTCTTACAGTCTACACTTGCCCCATAAGTGGACAACTAGTCGGCTCCCAAAATTACATCATAGCCTTCCATGGGCATACACACCAGGTCGGCTTTTAAGTTATGGTCTCTGATCATTACATCGGCAGAGGGAAAGTATTTGTTCAATTTCTCCTTTCTCCTAGTGGCGTTGTGACAGAGAACTCACAACCCATAGATATAGGTTTTTCTATCAGGGTATCAGCAAAGTTTTGAGATATAAAGGAATGAGTTGCTTCAGTATCAAATATGACAAATGTTGATAAGGACAAAACTTGTAGAGTACCTTCTACCACGTCACCGTCTGTAGCGGGTTCCTCATCATGCAGGGCTTTTAGTCAGCCCTATTTCTTAGGCGCATTAGGGCGCCTCTCATGTTCTTTCAGCAGCGGGCACTCGGGGATGCGGTGCTCGCAGCTTCTGTAGCACAGGCATGCGTCGACTTTCCTCCAGCACTCGTTCGAGGTGTGACCATGCTTGTTACAGTGCTTGCAGTTGCTCTTGGCTAGAGTGTTGGGTACGAAAACCTTCAGTTTCCTTTCTTGGCTGGATCCCTCCGTGATGTTGAAGGGATGCTTCTTGTCGTTGTTCGGCTTAGCAGATGACTGATTCGAGGTCATTTTCTTTTTCACAAACTTCCCTTTTATACGGTCGGTGAAGTCCATAGCATCTTCCAGCAGCTATGCTTTCTTCACCATCTCGGCGTAGGTCTGGATGTCAAGAGGTACTAGTTGGGTAATATATTGAGGTTTGAGGTCGTTGAGAAAGCGCTTAGCCTTCATCTCCTCAGTGTTCACCAAGTGTTCGGCATATCGTGCCAGTCTTGTAAACTGGGCTTCATACTCGGCCACAGTCGAGCTCCGCTGTTTAACAGCAATGAATTTTGCAGCCTTCCTTTCTTGGACACACTCTGAGAAGTATTTGGAATCGAAGGCTTCTTTGAACTCGGTCTAGGTGAACTGACCATTAGCTCTGGTCGCTTCAATAGACTCCCACCAAGCGTGGGCGTCCTTTTCCAGTTGGAATGTGGCTAGCAGCAGCTTATCCCCCGCAGCAAGTAAACGGGTATAGAGCGAATACTAGACATCAAACCATTGCACCATGGATAATACTAAAGAAAATTCTTCTCATTAATAACTTTCCAATGTCTAGTTACAACCACTAATATCAGAGCCATTCTATAGGGCCCAATTACATTGAAACAATAGCAAAAGACTGAATAAGACTCTAACATATTGCTAGGACACTAGGGTACTCGTGATGTCACCCCTGGTCGTTCCCATCCTCTTGAGTGTATGTGTCATCCTCAGTCTCACCTGAGAACACAACAACAAATAACGCAGGGTGAGCGATAACACCCAATAAGACTTAGATCTCAATAGTCAAGCAGGCTTTAAATATTTAGTGCATTACATGCAGAGTAACTAATGATAGAGCGAGAGAGTGAAGTATAAGATAGCAGGACAGCACGTGAACGTAATAGCACAACTTTCCAAATATAGCAAGAGTGTCGAGTATAGCACAAAATAGCAAGATGGCCATAGCACAAATAGCACAAAGTATAGGAATAGCACAACAAGTATAGTATAGCACTTTTGTCAATAGACAACGAGAGAACATAGCACTTTTGTTTGTCATTTAGATAGTCGAGATAGATAGCACTCGAGTGTAATGCCAAACACTCCGATCATTTAACTCCCATGGGCACTAGCACTTTCCGACACACATCCCAGGACCAGATCGGGCCCTTTATGTATTGCCAGGCATTGGTTATATTGTTTATCTTTAGGCAATCAGTCAATGGCCAATATAGAATACCAAGAAAAAGATGAGAGCACTAGATGAATAGACGAGATAGTAGAGTGAACGCGAAAAGATGAGCGAGTAGAGCATAGATGAGAGCTAGTGGACATTGTACGTAACACGTCGAGCAACCAGGCAATAGTAACAATTGCACAACACGCGGATGTGGTGTTGGCAGTCAGGTGGAACTCACTACCTTTCCGCTGGCCATGTTACGCACAGGTCTAGAGGTTCGGCGTGATTCAAGATAAGAGCGAACTTCTAATAGCCGTTTGGATCATGTTGGTCCCTAAAGAGTGTAATAGGTGTTAGGGTACAACCGGCTTGTCGACCATGTGGGAATCAATGGACAGAGGAGACTTACGAAGGCCTTGAACAAAGACTCACTAGTCTGGCAGAAGGAAAATCCGACAAAGAGTTTGTCCAAGTCAAGAGAGTGTATATATAGAAACGAGCGCTCAACATTCTAGAGGAGTTCTAGAACAATGGAGCGTCGGTATCGGTGTTCCAAAAGAACACGAGAAAAACAAACACAAGTATATTTAAGAATGAGGCAATTTAATGACATAAATTACCATATGATTTATGTAACATGTTCATGCCAATTAAGCCATATTTGGATGGTTCAAAGTGTGTGTACATGTCATGAAATTGTAGATAGAAAGATCATGTGTATGTATTTCATTCACACATAAATGTTTAATTTATAACAAGTGTAATCTTCTGTGTGTATGACTGTTAAAGAAGAGTACAAGCATTGTGGAGAGCCAGAACATCAAAATTTGGGGCTTTTATGCAAAAAGGCCAGAACGCGACGCACCCTTGTAAGGGTCGCGACGAGGTTCGGGCAGATCGCAACGGGGTCTTGTACAGGTCACGATGGGCTTGACTTTTCGAGCAGGCAGGTCGCGACGAGGTCATGTCATGGTCGCGACGGGGTCAACAGACCGGGTAGCCAGATCGCGATGACCTGCCCTGTCGTGATCAGATCGCGACAGGACGCTCTGTCGCGACGCCCTATGAATGCGGCCTATCGGGCCGTCGCGTTCACACGGTCTGTACCCGAGTCCGATAGGGAGAGTATAGTGCATTGGATTACGGGCCAGACTTTCCTAGTTTTGACACAGGGTTGTTCTAAAATTAAGAACTAATTGTATAGCACATGAAAAATCATGAAACCAATTTTAAACAGATCCAAACATATATGGGTACTTTGAGTAAATCAAAATCTGGAATCAACGAAGTTTCAGCATGGTTTAATAAAGAGAATTCATGACGAACATAGAACAAGGTACAGTTGGGATCAACAAATAAATTCGCATGCTAGGATGGATGGAAATTAGGGATTTTAGGGGCAAAAGAAGCCTAACATCCATCAATTCTTACAGTAAAAATCTCATGGCATGAGGATGAGTATATATGAAGATATGAATTTAATAAGAGGGTTCGGGGTCATGAAGTTCACAGAACTTTGAAAATTGAGAACTAAAGATTTGCTCGATGGAAAAATAACAAATCAAAGGGCTGTTGTTCCTGATGTATAAAACATCCTACAGAAAAATTTTCATGGTTTATGCTTGTGAGAATTCCTACCTTTGACTCGTTTTGTCTTCTAGGGTTAAGAACTTTAAGAACTCGGGGAAGACTTGAGGGTTCCTCCTTCTCCTCGAATTCCCCTTTCCTTTGGCTCCTTCCCACGTCCAGCAAACCCTTGGCATGTGGTAGGGCCGGCCATGGGGGTTTTAGAAGAGTATTTAAACATCTCCCCATTCTATTTCCTATTATGACTCTAATTCCTATTTATTCCGAATTTTCTATTTCTCTCTCCTCTTTTTAGGCAAGAGATCTCCTAATTGGGTTAGGATGGGAGCTAATTTCGTGGGTAACCTATTTGGGTAGGTTTATGAATCCAAGTCTAACTCAAACTTTTTTTTAATGCATTAAATACCCCTTTTATAATTAAGCATTATTTTAGTTACGAATTTAGGGTATTTTTTCCATTATTCCCCATTTAAAATTCCTATTTTGGCCAACAAAATTCTATTGTGTCAATTTAATAAAGTCCATCACTTCTTTTCCTTTAATGGGCTTTAGTAAATTATCTTTCCATTAATTTCTTATTTAATTTATTTTCTTTGATTTGATTTTATAATAAATTTAATTAGTTTTTTTATATTATTACATTTTTATTTTTTGAAAAATCCAGGTTGCTACAACCGTAGTTGTTTTTGAATTCCTATTTACTGTAAGTTCCCTCGCATGTCTAGATCGATTTGCAAGTGATTTCGCCATTTTTCATCCATTATACATTTAGTTTTAAATTTATGAACGAACCTATGTGAAACAAGGGCAACCTGGACCGCAATCCAAGGTGTTGTCCTTTTCCCACTCGGACTCAGGCGCAGAACCTAAGAACACGACGGCCCGATAGGCCGCGTTCTCAAGGTTGATCACGACAGAGCCATCCGTCGCGTTCTGAACACGACAGGCCCCGTTTTTGCTATCTAGCAGCCTGCTATGACCGACCTGTCGCGACCTGTGCATGACCCTGTCGCATTCTAAATGGACCCTATCGCCACCCTTACACCAGTACGTCGCGTTCTGAAGTTTTCACCAAAACCCTACATTTTTGCTCAATTTGACATTCTTCATTAAACTCTTACCATATTAACTATCTTACACAAAGTAAATAACAATGTTAAACGTGGTTATGTGATTATTAATTAAAAGTCATTCACATGATCCAATCACATCCATGATTCTCTTATTCACATGCACACACTTGAAACATCCAATAATGACTTGACTTGGCATAAAAATACTTCGTAAAATATCTCGTAATTTATTTTAATGATGTATTTAAAATGCCTCATTTATTTTAAATGAACTTTCTTCGTTTCTTGCGATGTTTGGAAATACCGTTACCGACGCTCCACTGTTCTAGAATTCATCTAGAACATCGGGCACTTGTTTCTATATACACACTTTTTTCTTGACTTGGACGAACTCTCCGTCGGATACAACTTTTGCCGGACTAGTAAATCATTGTTCAAGGCCTCTGTAAGTCTCCTCTATCCATGGATTCCCACATGGTCGACAAGCTGGTTGTACCCTAACACCTATGATACCCTTTAGGGATCAATATGATCCAAACGAATATTAGAAGTTCGCTCTTATCTTGAATCATGCCAGACCTCTAGACCTGTGTATAACATGGCCAGTGGAAGGGTAGTGAGTTCCACCTGACTGTCGACACCAAATGCGTGTGTTGTGCAACTGTTACTATCACCATTTACTCAACATTTCATGTGCATTGACCTGTAGTTCTCATCTATACTCGACTCGCTCGTCTATTCACACTCTCTATACTATCTGGTCTATTAATCTAGTGCTCTCATCTATTTCTTGGTACTCTTTATTGACCATCGATTGATTATCTAAAGATAAACATTATAACCAATGCTTGGCAATATATAAAGGGCCCGGTCTGGTCCTGGGATGCGCACCCAAAAGTGCTATTTTCCCGCGGGAGTTAAATGACTAGAGTGTTTGGCATTACACTCGAGTGCTATCTATCTCGACTATCTAAAAGACAATCAAAAGTGCTATGTTCTCTCGTTGTCTATTGACAACAAAGTGCTATACTATACACGTTGTGCTATTGCTATACTTTGTGCTATGGCCATCCTGCTATTTGTACTATACTTGACACTTGTACTATATTTTGGAAACTCGTACTATTTCAATCACATGCTATCGTGGTATCTCTTACAATACTTGACTCTCTAGCTCTATCATTAATTACTTTACCTTTTTAATACATTAATCATTTAAAGCATGCTTGATTCTGAGATTTAAGTCCTACTCGGCGTTATCGCTCACACTGCATTTTTGGTTATGTGTTCTCAGGTTAGACCGAGGAAGAGACTTACACTCAAGAGGATGGGAACGACCAAGAGTGAAATCAAGCGTACCCTAGCGTCCTAGTAGTTGTTAGAAATTGAGTATAGATCTTTTGCTTTTATTCAATGTAATTGGGCCCTATAGAATGGCTCTGATATTAGTGGTTGTAATTAGACATTGGAAATTATTAATGAGATGCAATTGCTTTAGTATTTATTCTTGTCCAATGGTATGATGTCTAGTACTCGCTTTGTACCCGTTTACTTGCAACTGCCTCGCACGTCGGGGCGTGACAGGGACATTTACCCAACACTAAACAATAGGTTGATATGTACATGAATAACAAAAGATTACAGTAGAAATAAAAGCACTAATCTTATTCCATCATCATCATCATATCCACAGTATGTATAGCAAGTAAAGAAAATACTAATGTCTACATTAATTACAATTTCAAGTAAAGTACACTGCCCACATGAATTACATAATTTCATTGTTTACATACTAGTGAAAGAAAAGTATAATGAAGTAAAGTCCAATAGAGTGCAGCTACTCCTCAAGCTCGGAGTCGCGCCTCTCAATGTCCTCCTCAGGAATGGAGGTACCTGTCACATCTGTATGCCGAAACAAGGATGAGTCTTCTAAAAGACTCAACAAGCAATCTAAGGATACAACCTTACACATATCATATACACATGCTACCCATTTTAAACATTTAGGAATAATCATGGTACATGCTTCATATTACTTAACAACTAAATATGAAAGTCTATAGCATGTTTTCTACACATTGTAACCAACATGATTCAAAGGTTCAAATCTTACTTAATTTAATTCACAATTATACACCATTAGAGCATGGAACAGTGTACAAGGTAAATAACATACCTAGCATGATATCTAACCATTTTCACATGCAATTATCACATTTATTTACACATTTAGCTTACTTTTTTAATGTAAATAAATCACAATTACACATGGTATCACATTTCCACTTGCTAACACTTTCATATTACACTATCACATGCCCATAATTCACATTGCACAATTCACATGTTCACATTCACATATTTACACTTTTTACACTAGTTTCCGTGACACATAGTCCAAACAACCACTAGAAGGACACACATATTCACATACACATACCCATTACCTAGGCAACACAGTGTCCCGCTCTTAGCTGCCTGTGCAGGTGGCTTGGTTGTTATTGCTATGACGTTGCTTCACACGCTGTTTCCGAGCTTGTGTTCTCGTTGCCCTGGTTTACACGATGGTTGTAGCCTAGCCGTGTATCGCTTCCTTGGGCTTGGTTGGTTGGGCCTCGTGGGCTGTGCTCAGTGGTTTCTGCTTTGCGGGTTCTCTCGGGGAGTCTTGTGTAGACACCCGACTGCTGGTTTTTGTAAACCGTTCCTTGGTGCCGTTCGTGGTGGCACTGTAGGGTGTAGCTCCCTGACCTCGTGGCGTGTCCGAGGTGAAGGGTGGTTCTGCTTGTGGGCCCTCGACCTAGTGGAGGTCTGAGGTGGCTGTGCCTATGGTGAGACGTTCGTTCTTACTTGGTTGCTTGGTGTCTCCCAGGGTGACACCTGGTTGTTCCTTCCCGACCTCGTGGAGGTCCGGGATGTTGGTGCTTGTGTCGTGAGACTCTGGTCTCCCGTGGTTGCTCTGGTGTCCCATGAGCTCCTTTGTCTCAGCGGGTGTGTGCTGAGGTGTTGCTTCCGCATTCTGTTTGACTCCGCTGGTTCTGCGGGAGTCGTGTTTGGCCCGACCCTGGTTGTGGGTCATGGCGTTACTCTGTTCCACTGCTTTGTAGTACTCTGTGGTGGGCGTTTCTCACTTTACTACTTTGTAGAGTAGTTTTGCTTCCGCTTTGTTGGAGTTCCTGCTGCTCTTGTTGGTAAGGGACTGGTTATCCCTACTGAGCCTATTTCGAGAGGCTTACCCCCCTACTCTCTTCAGGTAGGGACTTGCTGTCACAGGAGTTCATTGTCGGACGGTCGTGGTGGTGGCTTGTTCGCCGTGCCTTGCCAACAATGTGAGTTGTGAGCATGAGTGCTCTTTGTACCGTGAGTTGAGAGTGGCCTTTTCGCAAGTCCTCGGGGTATGCCTCTTAAGGACTGCACCTTTTTTTTGTACCTGTACTTTTATTTGGGACATGTTGTACATAATTTCTTTATTAATGTACGAACTTTCTTGTTATAGTTATTTGAATTCATTGCTTATCTCACTGGACTAAATTCTAACCCTTTCGGGTCTTCGGATCCGTGGGTGGCGGCGCGACCTTCGGGGGTCCATGGCGGGGGTCCAGGAGGTTGGGTCATTACAATGGCCATTTCAACGACTATAATTTCTAGAGAAGATATATAGAAGTCTGATGACTCCATGAAGAAAAACTTTTATGCAATAGAGCTTTCAAAGAACCAACCTTCAACATGCGAGCATTAGAAACAAGAGCCCCTTGCTTCACTCCGTACATTCCTTAGCTCATAGCTCTCATCCTTCATTGTCTAGATTTTTGAGAGCTTGTAGTTCTTAGTGTTTTGTTTAATTTAACTTCTTTCTCTCTTAGACATTGCCTCAGATCAAGCATTTCATTGTGAGCTTGGTCTAGGGGCCTTTCGCTTTCTTTCACATTTGTTGTGAAGTTCCTCTTCGGGTTGTGAAGAGAAGACCTGTTGAAAACAAGTGGTGTGTATTCCCTTCGGTAAGGAAGGAAGACATATGTATCAGGGTGGTTGTATTCCTCTTCAGGGTTGGAAGAGAAGGCCAGCTACGGCTGGATGTGTACGGGACCTTGAGGGGGACTGTACCCTTGGTTAGTGAAATCTCAAGTTGTTGCTTGGGGACTGGACGTAGGACTCCTTGGGATAGGAGGTCTAAACTAGGATAAAAACTCCTGTGTTGTGTGATTGGTTCTTTGTGTTTTTGTCTTCATTATCTCTAACACTAACCATCAATCTTAGTGTCTTCCTGTTAAGTGTTTTTATTGACAGGTTTTTGTCTAAACAAATTTTTAAAATCCCATTCACCCCCCCCTGTAGACTTGCTAGCTGGGCAACAAGTGGTATCAGAGCCAAGTCTCTTTGACAAAGAAGATCTCGCGATCATAAGAGCAAAGATAAATGGCAGCTCAAGGGTATGCAGAAGGTCAGTCAGTCAACCGACCCCCTCGATTCGATGGAAATGATAACAACTATTGGAAGACTAGAATGGAGTTCTTCTTGCAAGGTTTCGATTTTCAACTCTGGTCCATCATAGAAGAAGGAGATCTAGTGTGTAAGACCCGGCTTCCCGGCTTTCCGTCCGGTGTCTGGGATGACTGGCCACTAACGCGTCCAGGCTGGATGACGCGTTAGTGTCACATTAGGGGTGTCTGACGCGACAGTCATCCGTGTCATGAGGAGGGTGTGCGTCGTGTTCTTGTCGTGCCTGGGTTCTTCGTCGCGTCTTCGTGTTGCAACCGGTCAGTAGGTCACGACTGCTTTCTATCCTGTGGGTCATCTGACGCCTGTCAGAGTGGCAGGTGTGTCAGTACGGCCTGTCACGTTGTCACGGCGTCCTTGGGGGGCGTGTTCTCATCGCGGTCCGTTGACCCATCACATTAAGGTTGTTAATGCGACGAGGCGGGCCGTCGCGTTCTGGGTGCTGGGGGCTTAAGGCACTGGCCGGCTACCCCTTTACCCTATCTCTCCTCTTCTCCTCTTTCCCCTCTTCTCCAGCGATGGGGAGGCTCCCCTCTGGAGATCCGGGCATGGAGCGGCCGGTGGCTCGTGGCGGAGCATGGGAGTGGCGTCGTGGAGCGAGGAGGAGGTGGCTGTGCATCGTGAAGGCCCTTTGTGGGTTCAGTTCTTCGTGTGAGGTAGGGATTTCTTGTGCCCTGTCAAATCTGGGTGGATTGGAGCCTTCGTGGTTCGTAGAATAGCTTTTCAGCTTTCTGCATGCTCCCACCCCCGTGTGTGCATGTTTGTAACTCGTGGGCGGCCCTGAGATTGAGGATCCCGGCGGTCTGCTTCTCGACTAATGTCGCGACCGCGGTGCACGTCACGACACCAGTAGAGGAGTCAGCCCGGTCGAGCGCAACCTGATCGCGATGCGGTTGGTGATAGCGATAAGGGTCGCTGTCGCGGCACACTTTTTGGTCACGGCAGGTTCCTGTCGTGACACGTCTCCCCGTCGCGATAAGGTTGGTGTCGCGGCACCCTTCCCCATCACGATGAGATTGCGACGGCCTGTGGGGGCGCGACATTACCTGTATTGCCTCGGGTGCTTCCCTTGACCCGGTTGTATGTTGGAATGTGCCCCAGGGCAGGCTTTACCCTTAGGACGTTCTGGTAGGGAACGCAGCAGGTTACCTCCCTATGTTCTATGACTGAAGGTCACACCATTGTGGCTGTGTCCTGGCAGCGATGCTAGGAGGGTCGCATCTGTGTAATAATCGATTGACCGGCGGTCAATCGATTATTAGTAGAGCGACACGTTTCTGTGTTGTTGGTAGTGTTTTGAGGCTCCAGCTTTTCCGTGCGTGTTTGGTTGGCCGACGGCCCTCCTGGGGATCTGTGCGTGTCTCGTGCTCGTTGGGCTTGTCGTGTGCTACAAGCCAGCAGTTCGACGTGGTTCTGTTGTGCTGCCCCACCTGTTCGCCCAATGCTTGGTACTTGAGGGCTTGTCCCCATTCTGAGAGGTTGTTACCATTACCTGGGACCCCCATCCTCGGGAGCCTTTGAAGGGAGTGCTCCAGGCTACGAGCATGCTCGAGTTGGCAGCCGACTTGAGACAGACTCTAGTGCTGAGGGGAAAATAGTGGTTTAGACAGCGGCACTGAGTCGTTTGTAAAGCTCTCTTGTCTGGGGTGGGACGCCGAGCTCGTTGAGGTGTTTTCTTCCTGGCGCGGCCCAGATAGTCCTTGTCTTACTACCTCTCTCTGCGTTGGTTTTGGAGCCACATAGTGGTGCTAGGCGTGGGACCGCAACTTGGCCAGGCTGCGGTGTTGCGTGTGTTGTGTGTTTCTATGGAGGCTCTGTCTTACCCTTCCGCGGGGGTGGAGACAAGAGCTAGGCTAGTGAGCAGAGTGTGTGCGGACTACGGGTCCCCCTCATGGCTGCTAGCGGCGGTGGCATGGTTGCTGTTGTTGTGACGGTATTTCCTTAGGACATTTCCAAGTGTTATCCTCTAGAACGTCGATCACTTGTTTCTATATACACACTCTCTTGGCTGTGCTTAGTTTCCATGGGCATCATTGGTCTGGCCTTAGGCAGACCCGTGCTTCTGGTGGTTCCCACTCAGTGTCCTCTCGGTACTGTAGTTCCGTTCTTGGGTGCCAGTCCATAGTGGCACCAGCGTGTATGGCTTCCCGACCTTGCTATGTATCTGGGGTTCGGGGTCGTTCTGCTTGTGGGCCCTCGACCTTGTAAAGGTCTGAGGTGGCCATGCCTGTGGTGAGACGTCGTTCTCACTTGGTTGTTCCGTGGTCTCAGTAGGTGTGCTAAGCGTTGCTTCCGCTGTATGCCTGACTCCGTTGGTTTCTGCAGGAGTCGTGTGTGTGGCCCGACGTCGGTTGGTGGTCATGGCATTGCGCTGTTCTCTTCCGCTGCTTAGTAGTACTCTGTTGCAGGGGTTCCTCACTTCACAGCTTTCTAGTGTAGTTTTCCTATTTTCGGAGTTCCTGCTACTCTGGCCGATGAGGCACTAGTAATCCCTACTGGTCCTTGTTCGCGAGGCTCACCCCCCTACTTCCTTCAGCTAGGAGCTTGTCGTCGCGGGAGCTTGGTGTCGGACGGGTTGCGGAGGCGGCTGTGGCGCCATGTGTTGTCAGCAGCAGTGTGAGCTGAGTGTTGTGAGTTCTTGTAGCCGAGTGAGCTGAGAGTTGTACTTTGCAAGTCCTCGGGTTATGCCCCATAAGGACTGCACCTTTCTTCTTGCACCTGTGCTTTTGCTTGGGACACGTTGTATAGACCTTTGTATATTGTACATATTGTTATAGTTATTAAAATTTGGTACATATCTCACTAGACTATTTCTTCTAACCCTTTCAGATCTTTGGATCTGTGGGTGGCGGCGTGACCCTCGGGACCCCTGGCAAGGGTCTGGGAGGTCGGGTCATTACAGTTGGTATCAGAGCGAGGAGTCTACTGAGATTTGTAAAGAGTTAATAAATATAGCTGCAAAAAAGAAAGGTACTAGTGCACTGCTGACACTGTCCGACTAGTGTTAGGCTTGTGCTTTCAATTGTTTTGCAGGTGTGCGGCTTCCCTGCAAGGTTTGTGCGCGTGCCGCAGGTTGCAGTTGTTGTTGTGCCGCGTGCGTCGCGAGTGTGGTCGCTCGGTGTGTTCGTGCTGTAGCGGCGCGGTTCGTGCTGGACTCGCTGGCAGTGGTCTTCCTTGTGTGGAGGACACTTGCAGGCAAGTCCAGGCACGGTGCTCCTGGTCGTCTATGACACATTTGAGTGTGTGTGCGTTGCGAAGGCTAAGAGAGCCCGCGTGTGGTGTGGCCTTCACCGGTGCAGAGTTGTTGTCTGTGGAACCGGTGGAAGGTGTCTCTACCTTGTTGGTTGCCCCTTTGTTGTTGGCGTGTGTGCTGTGTTGGCTATGTGTGGTCTCTTATCTGTGCGCTGTTGTGCACTGTGCTCTACTCAGTAGGCATTGTTGCTCGAGCTAAGCAGATGTTCTGTGTGCCGTGTTGCATCGCTGGTTGAGCGCTGCGACACTTGCCTTTGGTTGTTGTCGTCCTGGTGCTGATTGGTTGTGAGCTCTGGTGAGGTGCTCCCAGAGTCTTTCCTTGTTGGTTCTAGTGGAAGTGAGGTTTCCCCAGAACTGTGTTGTGCTCGTTTCTGCTTGGTGTTGCATTGCCCTATAGGCTGAGGTACATCGCTTGGTTGCCCTGTGTTCTTGTGACGTTTCCTAAAACCATTTGCTGTTGTCCTGGTGAGGGTTCCCTCAGGACTGTTTTGCGCTCATTTCTGTTGTTGCCATGCTACCTCAGAGTCTGAGGTGTGCTGTTGTTTTGGCTGGTGCATTCTAGTGGTTTTTCCCAAAACGGTGCCTTAGTGGTTCTGGTGGAGGTTCTCCCAGGACCTGCTTGCATAGCTCCTGTAGTTCTGCTTGCTGTATTGTTCTCTCTGATGGTCTGTGTTGTTTGGTTGATGGGTTGTGCGTTCTAGTGAAGGTTCTTCCCAAGATCGCCCTTTTGTCCCTTCTGGTGGAGGTTCTTCCTAGGAGTGCTCTGTGTTTGTTTTGGGCCACCGTTGTGTTGCCCCTGTGGTTCGAAGTGTGTCGTTTGGTTGTGTTGCGTTCTGGTAAGGTTCTCCCAGGACGGCTCTTGGGGCTTTTGGTGGACGTTCTCCCCAAGGATGCTTCGTGTTTTGGTTATCGCTGCTCTCTCTCTCTGTAGAGATGAGCTGTCGTTGTTGCCGGGTGGACTGTCTGTGTTACAGTCTGCTTGGGCATTGCAAGTCAAGGTGTGGTGCACTTGGCCATGCGTCTGGCTACTGCGTTGGCTAGCTTGTCTCGTTGCTCGTTTCCAAGTTTTCTCGGCCGTTCTGGTGGACTTTGTGTGTCCCCAGGGTGCGGGTGGTTTGCCTCGTTTTCTCGCATCCTACGTGCTCGCCCAGATGGTGGTCTGGTGAGTGTAGTGGGTGTTTAGCGGGCTGTGCTTCTCATGGAAGTTCCAGTCTTGTGCTGTGGTTTTATCCCCCTCTCGTTAGTGGATGAGACTCATTGTGTGTGTCTCCTTCCCCTGCTTTCCGTTGGTTGCTCGAGGTGGCAATGCTCCACTGTGGTGCTGTGTTGCGAGGGTGTGCATCGTTGCGACCTTCTGGTGGAGTCATCTTCCCTTGAGTTGTTTTTGGGTTGAGCTGGTTACTCCCCTCATGCTGTCATTTCTGTTTGGCACCATGGTCGGTGGACCTGTTCGTGCCGTCATCGTTGATTGTTTCTTGCTGCTTGCCTGAACAATTTGGGCCATTAGGTCCCTGGTGGTTTAGTGCGAGGTAGTACCATTTTCTGTTGGGCTGCAGGCGTGAGTGTTGCTCTGCTGTGCACCGGTCTTCTTGCTTGGCTTGCTCGTGCGACCGTTTCTCCTGTGTGTATGCTCGATTGTGCCTCGGCTTTGGCCTTGGAGGCATTTCGTGTCATCGTTTTGGTGTTTGGCCTCTCTATCGAATGTGATAGAGGTGGTGCTTCTTACTCTTGCGTGCCAGGGAGTCGCCGTGGTTTTCGCTCCTCATGCGGCAGAGTCGGTGCTTTGTATTTTTGTGCCTCAAGGGCTGGGGCCGGTGTGGCCTGTTGTGCCCTTTTAAGCTTGCGGTCCTTTGTGTGTGGCTTGGACAGGTCTCTTGTGGAGAGTCCTTTCTGTTATCCTGTGGTATCGTTTTGACCGCTGGTGCACCTGTGTTGCACTTTGCTTAGTTTTGGTGCTTGTGGTAGCACCGTGTGCTTGTGCTCGAGTGTTTTGGTTTTGTGCCGTTTGGAGCCTTGGTGCATTGTGTTGTACCTTGGGTGGCTCCCAGTGCTTTTGATAGCACCCTGTGTTGTGCCGTGTGCCTATTCGTGAGATTTTGTGTCGTCTCACGACTTCACTCGATGTTGGAGGCATTGAGCTTTCCGCCTTTGGGACGCGTGTGCTAGCCTCAGTCTTGTGGTTGTACCATTGCTGCTGTGGGGTGGCTGCTTTGCCTTGTCTAGGTAGCACGACAGAGTTCAAGAAGAAGGACCACTCAAAGAAATTCAGGAAATATAAAAAGAAAGCTATGGCAGCTGCATGAGCAACGACAATGACTCAGACAGGAGTCAAGCTCCAGCGAAGAAGAAGAAGAAAATGCCAACCTGGCATTCATGGCAAATATAGAGGAAAATGTAACATCTGACTCTTCATTTACTTCCTATAATGAATCAGATTCCGACAGTTTAAGAGAGGCTTTTAATGAGTTATATAGTAAATATAAAGATGTATGTAAAATATTAAAAACTACTAAGAAAAGTCATGCATGTTTAGAAATTACTAACTCAGATTTAAAATCTTAAAATGAGCAATAGAAAGACAATTGCCAAATTAAAACGAGAAATGAATTATTATGTGAAGACTTGAAAAATAAAAATGAACGAATAACAATTCTAGAAAGTCAAGAAATAGTAAATAAACTTAAAAAGGAAATTGACACCCTAACCAAAGAAAATGAATATTTAACTAATACAATTGAAAAGTTTACAAATGGTAAATCAACTCTAATACTAAAAGGAGCTAGAAGATCGGGTAGGAAGAAGTATGGTTTAGGATATACTCCACCAGATATTGAAGAAACAATAGTCCACCCTAAAATGTATCCAACACCAAAATTTGTAGCTGAACAAAACACTGAATACAAATCTAACTTTAAGTACATCCCAACTGAAAAAGTTAGTAGAATTTCCTATTGTAGTCATTGTAACAAATTAGGACATACTAAAGTAACTTGTACAACTAAACACCTAAAATGGATCCCTAAAATAAAAGATGATGAAACTAACCATCAAGGACCCAAAAGAACTTGGGTATCTAAATCTTAGTGTCTTAATTGCAGGGAAGCCTTAGAGCATCGAAGTGGTACTTGGATAGCAGGTGCTCAAGGCACATGACAGGCAAGAGGAAATTGTTCTCACAAGTTGAAGATGAAGAAGGTACAGTGATGTATGGTGACAATGGAAAGGTACAGTGATCAGCTGCGGTTAGATGGAAACTGAAGGCAGAACTCTTATAGAAGATGTGTTATGCGTTAAAGGTCTCAAGCACAACTTAATAAGTATCAGCCAGCTGTGTGACAAGGGTCTTCAAATCAAATATCACGAATCTAAATGCAACATTATGAAAGATGGTGTAATAGTGTTCGAAGCATACAGAGAAAAGAATCTATATGTATTGCATCTAGAAGAATTAAAGAATCAGGATGTATGCCTTACAGCAAACAAAGAGCAATAAGCTAAATTATGGCATAGGAGATTGGGACACTGCACTTTAGATGGAATCAGAAAATTGGTCAAGAGAAATCTAGTGGAAGGTTAGCCCAAAGTAAGTTCAAGGATAGAGGGTGTCACACCGCGACACGGAATATCGGAACGCGAGGCAGTTGCAAGTAAACTGGTATAGAGCGAGTACTAGACATCAAACCATTGCACAATGAATAATACTAAAGAAATTTCTTCTCATTAATAACTTTCCAATGTCTAGTTACAACCACTAATATCAGAGTCAATCTATAGGGTCCAATTACATTGAAATAAAAGACTAAACTAAGACTCTATCATAGCACTAGGACACTAGGGTACTCTTGACAACACTTCTGGTTGTTCCCATCCTCTTGAGTGTATAGTTCATCCTCGGTCTCACTTGATAACACAACGACAAATAATGCATGGTGAGCTATAATGCCTAGTAGGACTTAAATCTCAATAGTCAAGCAGACTTTAAATGATTAATGTTTTAATAGGCAGAGTAACTAATGATAGAGCAAGAGAGTCAAGTAACATAAGAGATGTCAATGATAACACGTGAACGAAATAGCACAACTTTCCAAAGATATAGCACAAGTGTCGAGTATAGCACAAAATAGCAAGATGGCCATAGCACAAATAGCACAAATATGGCAATAGCACAACCGGTATAGTATAGCACTTTGTTTGTCATATTGACAATGAGAGAATATAGCACTTTTGACAATAGTCAATGAGAGAATATTGCACTTTTGATTGTCATTTAGAAAGTCGAGATAGATAGCACTCGAGTGTAATGCACTAGCACTTTCGGGCGCACATCCCAGGACCAGATCGGGCCCTTTATATATTGCCAGGCATTGGTTATATTGTTTATCTTTAGACAATCAGTCAATGGCCAATATAGAGTACCAAGAAATAGATGAGAGCACTAGATGAATAGACGAGATAGTAGAGAGAACGTTAATAGATGAGAGAATCGAGTATAGATGAGAGATAGTGGACATTGCACGTAACACGTCGAGTAAACAGGCGATAGTAACAGTTGCACAACACACGCACGTGGTGTTGGCAGTCAGGTGGAACTCACTACCTTTTCGCTGGCCATGTTATGCATAGGTCCAGAGGTCTGGTGTGATTTAAGATAAGAGCGAACTTCTAATAGCCTTTTGGATCATGTTGATCCCTAATAGGTATCATAGGTGTTAGGGTACAACCGGCTCGTCGACCATGTGGGAATCCATGGACAGAGGAGACTTACAGAGGCCTTGAACATAGACTCACTAGTCCGGCAGAAGGAGTATCTGACGGAGAGTTCGTCCAAGTCAAGAGAGTGTGTATATAGAAACAAGTGATCGACGTTCTAGAGGAGTTCTAGAATAGGAGCATCGGTATCAGTGTTCCAAAACATCGCGAGAAAACGTACACAAGTATATTCAAGAATGAGGCAATTTAATGACATAATTACCATAAAAATTATGTATGTGTTCATGCCAATTAAGCCATATTTGTATGGTTCAAAGTGTGTGTGCATGTGAATAAGAAAATCATGGACAAGATAGATCATGTGTTTGACTTAAATTAATTAAAATATATTCCATGTTTACAACTTTGTTTTTCGGTGTTTAACACAGCTAACAAGATATAGGAATAGCTGAAGAACAATAAGACTTGCAAAAGATGGGTTTTAATGCAAAAAGTCAGATTGCGACACACCCTAATGAGGGTCGCGATAAGGTCAACTGAGATTGCGACGGGTTCTTGTACAGGTCGCGAGGGCTTGTCGGTTCGGGCAGGCAGGTCGCGGCGAGGTCAGGTGAGGGTCATGACGGGCTCAACAGACCGGGCAGTCGGATCGCGACGACCGGCCCTATCGGGATCAGATCGTGATGGAACGCTTTGTTGCGATGCCCCTGTGAATGCGGCCTATCAGGGCGTTGCGTTCACTGGGTCTGTGCCAGAGTCCGATAGGGAGAGTACAGTGAGTTGGATTGCGGACATGACTTACCCTATTTTGACACAAGGTGATTCATTAAAACATATCTAATTGTACATGCAATTAAAAATCGTGAAACAATTGCGAATTATTCTAGACATGCATCGGTACTTACAGTAAATAGGATTTTGAAAACAAACAGGGTTTCGACATAGTTTTGTCATAGTATTCATGAAGAACTTAGAATAATACACAAATGAGATCAACGAATTAATTCGCATGATAGGATGGATGGAAATTAGGGCTTTGAGGGCAAAATAAGCCTAACGACCATCAAAATCTTCAATAAAAATTTCTGGCATGAGATCAAGTGTACAAGGAAAACAAGATTTAACAAGGGGGTTATGTAAGTTGCAGAACATGAAAAATCAAGAACAAAAGATATGCTCGATGGAAAAATAAGAAATCAAAGGGCTTTTGTTCCTGATGGACGAAACATCCTACAGATAAATTTTCATGGTTTATGCTCATGAGAATGCCTACCTTTAATGGTTTTTCTCTCATAGGGTTTGAACTTGAAAAACTCGGGAAGAACTTGAGGGATCCTTCTTCTCCACGAATTCTCCTTCCCTTTGGCTCCTTCCCACGTCCAGCAAACCCTTGCCAAGAGCTAGGGCCGGCCAAGAGGGTTTAGAGGAGTATTTAAGCATCTCCCCATTCTATTTCCCATTATGACTCTAATTCCTATTTATTCTGAATTTTCTATTTCCCTCTCCCCTTTTAGGCATTAGATCTCCTAATTGGGTTAGGATGGGGGCTAACTTCGTGGCCAACAAATTAGGGTAGGTTTAGGAATTTCAATCCAACTCAAACTTCCTTTTTAATGCATTAAATAACTCCTTTCTATTTAAGTAATAATTCAATTACGAATTTAAGGTATTTTTCTATTATTCCCATTTTAAAAATCTCTATTTTAGCCCACTAATTTCTAATGGGTCCATTTAACAAAGTCCATTACTTATTTTCATTTTATGGGTTTTATCTAATACTCTTTTATTTGATTTTCTAATTAATTTAATTAGTTTTCTTTTTGAATTTTTAAATTTTTATTTTTCAAAAAATCCAGGTTGCTACATCCTCCCCCTCTTAAAAAGAATTTGGTCCTCAAATTCGTATGATCGTAAGGGGGGAAATGTCTTACCGAAAAAATCGGGGTAGTTCTATCTGATGATTCCTTCCGGTTCCCATGTGGCTTCCTCCACTCTGCGGTTATTCCATAAGACTTTAACCACGTGGATGGGATAGTTCCTGAGCTATTGTACCTTCTGTTCCAGTATCTTGACTGGCTTCTCTTCGTATATCACATATTTGTTTAATACCAACTTCTCGTGGCGAATGATGTGGGTAGGGTCATAGACATACTTCCTGAGCATGGAGACATGGAACACATTTTGTACACATGCCAGATCCGGTGGCAATGCCAGTCGATATGCAACCTCATCAATCCTTTCGAGTACCTCAAATGGATCGATGAATCTAGGACTAAGCTTTCCTTTCACACCAAATCTTTGGATGCCACGAGTAGGTGACACCTTCAAGAATACATGATCACCGACTTGGAATTCTAGGTCCCGCCTTCTTTTCTCGGCATAGCTCTTTTGTCTGGACTGAGCAGTCTTAAGCCGGTCTCTAATCACCTGAATGTCCTTTGTTGTTCATTGTACCATATCAGGGCCTAGCCATTGTTGTTCTCCCACCTCATTCCAGCATGCAGGAGATCTACAATTTCTTCCGTGGAGTGCTTCGAACGGTGCCATCTTGATGCTCGCCTGGTAACTGTTGTTATAGGAGAACTCAATAAGAGATAGGTGTTCGTTCTAATATCCTTAGAAGTCTATAGTGTAAGCTCTCAACATGTCTTCCACTATTTGGTTGGTTCTTTCAGTTTGCCCATCGGTTTGTGGATGGAATGTGGTACTAAAGTTGACTTTAGTACCCAGTGCACCTTGCAGTCCTTTCGAAAAATGAGATGTAAATCTCGGATCTCGATCCGAGACAATAGATGATGGAACTCCATGTAGTCTTACTATCTCCTTGACATATAGGGCAGCTAGTACCTCCACCGACCACT
The DNA here is from genome assembly GCA_014218235.1 of Colocasia esculenta. NCBI lineage: Eukaryota > Viridiplantae > Streptophyta > Magnoliopsida > Alismatales > Araceae > Colocasia > Colocasia esculenta. Next base: position 47,871,354 of record CM024761.1, on the reverse strand, counting down.
TACTCTTTATGGGCAGAAAAAGGGCGGATTTGGTTAGTCGATCCACAATGACCCATATGGCATCGAGTCCACCACCAGTCTTGGGTAAACCCATGATGAAGTCCATGCCAATGCTTTCCCATTTCCATTCCGGGATATCTAGCAGTCTGAGTACACCAGCAGGGCGCATGTGTTCTGCTTTTACTTGTTGGCAAGTAAGGCAGTGTGCGGCATGTTCAGCTACCTCTCTCTTCATGTTCGGCCACCAAAATGTTCTTTTCATGTCTTGATACATTTTGGTACCTCCAGGATGAATAGTGTACTTTGTCTTGTGAGCTTCATCCATTAGCTTCCCCTTCAGTTCTTCATTGTCGGGGACGTATGTCCTCCCTTGGAACACCAGTCTTCCATCCTTAGTCATAGCAAAGTCCGGTCTTTCGACTAAGGTTTCCTTGACGCGACCTAAGAATGGATCATCCTCTTGTTGAGCTTTGATCTCCTCTAGCAGATCAAATTGAATCTTGATATTGGCAACCAAGACTCGATCATCCCTATGTTCAATAGTTAAGTCTAACCTTGCGAATTGTTCCAGTAGTTGCATCTCGCCAAGGACTAGACTTGAAACAAATGCCATTGGCTTCCTACTAAGAGCATCAGCCACGTCATTACCCTTGCCTGGATGGTATTGGATGTTGAAGTCAAAATCCTTCAAATATTCTAGCCATCTTCTCTGTCTCATGTTGAGTTCCTTCTGGGAGAATAAGTACTTCAGACTTTTATGATCTGAGTAGACAGTGAATTTCTCACCATACAAATAGTGTCTCCAGATCTTCAAGGCGAAGACCACGGCCGCAAACTCCAGATCATGTACGGGGTAGTTGACTTCATGAGTCTTCAATTGTCGAGAAGAGTAGGCGATGACTTTCTCCTTTTGCATCAATACACACCCTAGCCTAATTCCCGAGTCATCGGTGTAGACAGAGAAACCTTCTCCCTCTATTGGTAGAGCGAGAACAGGTGCTAAGGTAAGATGGTCTTTAAGAGTTTGGAAACTTTTCTCACACTCTTTACTCTAGGAGTAGAGATTCTCCTTTCGTGTCAGACGTGTGAGAGGAATGGCAATCTTTTAGAAGTCCTTGATGAACCGCCTGTAGTAGCCAGCCAGTCCTAAGAAGCTTCTTATCTCAGTGACATTAGTTGGTCTCTCCCAATTGAGTACAGCTTCGACTTTGGAGGGATCAACAGAGATGCCGTCCTTGGAGATAACATGGCCCAAGAATGACACTTCTTTGAACAAGAATTCACACTTGCTAAGCCTTGCGTATAGTTTGTTGTCTCGCAAGACTTGCAATGTAATCTTTAGGTGTTCTTCATGCTCTTCTTTGGTCTTTGAATAAATGAGGATGTCGTCAATGAAGACGACCACGAACTTGTCAAGGTATGGCCGATAGATGATGTTCATGAGTTGCCTAAAGGCTGCAGGAGCATTGGTTAGATCAAAAGGCATAACAATGAATTCATAGTGTCCATACCTGCTCCTAAAAGCCGTTTTGAAGATATCGTCCACTACAGAAAAACCAGGCTTTGCTTACGTCCAAACACAATCAGTAGATAACAAAAAATCGTAAGCATAGCCTTTGCTTACGCTGTTACCCTACGAAAGTGTTTCGTCTGCTAAAGTCCGACGGCAAAGGCCTAAGGCTACGGTGTTTTAAACTCCGTAAGTATATAGCTATAGTGACGGTGTTGGTAGTAGTCATTTTTTTTGTAAGGATAGACTCAGTGAAGGTGAATATCCCTATGGCATTGTAAACCGTAAGCACGTGTCTCTACAGCCACGTACACCATAAGCAAGTATGTTTCCCTACGGCCAAACACACCATAAGGAAGTATGTTTACCTACGACCACGTACACCATAACCAAGTATGTTTCCCTATGGCCACATACACCATAAGCATTTTTTTTCAACAAAAAAAAAAATATATATATATATATATATTTAAATGGATCCACATTCACCTACATTTATAGATCCACATTCACAAACAATTGGATCAACACGTACACATCCAGATTTAAATCCACACATTCACATTTGGATCAACACATACATCCACATTTAGTTCCACACATACACATCCACATTTATTTCCACACATCCACATTTAGATCCATATTCCACATTTAGATCCGCACACATTCACACCCACTCATTCACAATGCACAACACATTAATAATATAAAACACATTAAAGTTAACAAACAATAATGTTAATAAAAGATTACATCAAACATATTGTTCACATTCACATACTAGTGCTAAAGTCTGTTCAGAAGAGCAAGTTAATTGTTAGTAAATGAAATTGTCCAGATGTGGTGAGAGGAGATTTGTGATTTCTCCAAATGAGCTTGCTTTCTCCTTGGACGAAGACAGGTTTCAGCAGACAAACTACAAGAGCAACAATATGTGGTCAATAGGTACGGTGTGAGGATATTTATAACAAAAGAAACAATATGCTTAATAAACAGTAATGTAGGGAAATATGTCATCAAACCGTTACACTTGTATTAAATAACTCAAGGAAAAGAAGAAGCTTTTAGTCTTTTGCTTTGTCCCAGAAACAAAGTCCATGAGATGCACTGCTCTAGCTGTCTTGTATGTTTATTTAGCTTATGGAGCTGGTCCAGATGCTCATGTCAAGCACACTGATTAGTTTCAAGACCAAATGGAAAATGGAAAAGTACGAAAAATAGCCGGTTCAGCTTCTTATGATTTTTCAACATACCAAATAGAATGTTGGAGTCCTGAAACTGGAAGAGGACAAGCCTTCTCTAAAACCAGATTGGTTTCAGTTCAGTATTCTTTATGTTCAGCTTCAATCAGTTCGTGGCATGCATGCGGTGCTGCAACTTACTATCAGACTGGCATTTTTCTATCCGAGGATGATATGCAAACATATGACTTCAAGGGAATAGTGCATACAGTAAAAGAGAGGCAAAAAATTATACTTAAAGATATTCCAGCCACCTTGTATGTTGCAAATGGTTTTTGGTGAATATATGATTCGGCTATGCAATTCAGTGAATCTTAAAATTACATCATTTTGATTGTTGGCCTGCAAAGCAGGGTGGAGCAAATTTTGAAGTACCATGGTAATTTTAATGGTGTTTGTCTATCATGTTTGAATGATGAGAAATTTTCAAATCTCCAATTCATCGTGGATATTGGGCATTAAAACCTTAGTCCAACTTATACTCTCTGGCTTTTTCACTTATGTAAACATCATGGTTATGGCCTTTCTCAGAATGTTGTGACTCTGAATGGCTAACATCACATTTCAGGTTCGGCCGCAAACAATAGGGCAAGCAACCAAGGTTGGTGGAGTGAACCCTGCTGACATGACTACTTTGCTTATTTGGCTTGAGACTAGTCGTCGGAGGTCAGCTGAAAGGAGAACGCAGGAAATCCTGCGCATCTTTGCAGCTACGATGGAGATGGTACTACTGGGCTTGCCCTTCTGCATGGACAGTCTATGGTCTCATGGTTTCACAGCTGGGGGATCAACAGAGGCTTATCAGTGTCCCAGGCAGACCAGATTAGAGTGTCAAGGAGTTCCTGGTGGATTGCCTTGGTTTATAGGATAAACATTTCTGCCTTGTTGTGTTACTTCATTTAGGGATTGTTTCATTGCTCTTGTTCACATTCGCTGTCAGCATCAGGAAGCTGAATTTTCAGAAAAGATAATGAGAGGAAGAGGAGAAAATAGAAAACATGCATATATATATATATATAATTAATATTTATGGAGGAAGAGGAGAAAATAGAAAACTTGCATTAGTCTTTAAGAAATCTTCGTAACATGAATCAGCTAGAGTAGTATGTGGGCCAATTAAGGATGATGACACTGGTCTGTTTTGCATCTATTTACAGGTCTGTTTTGTACCTCAGACTACAAAATGCCTATAACTAAGCTGTCCAAAACTGGTGGACTGAGATTTTGTGGTATCAAATTTTGGTAATAGATTAAGATTCAATTACTCTATCCAGTCCCATTATGTACCAGACTCAGAGAACAAAAATCCCCAAAATAGAACGTCTGACAATATATTAAGAAAAATAATCAAATAAAAATCTACAAATTTCATTTACATGCGGATGGTGAAATACCCGGCAGGATAGTTGTTCTTTAACACTAGAATCTCAAGTGAGAGAACAGCGATGGAACGAAGTCAACAACTGACCATGCAAGGCCTGCATACTGGATAAATCTAATTCCAATATCAACATCATAAGATGGATAAGCTGTAAGCCTTAACACAATCAATATTGACAAAAAATGGCAGACATTTATGTGTTGGGGGAAGGCTCATTGACATATGTCTTCAAATTGGGATTTCTACACCATCAATGTCGTCTCTCTTCCATGTGATGTTTATGTCATAAAAAAAAGCAACATCATCATCAATGTTTACATCTTTTGCATCATTTTCAGTAACTTCTTCATTTTGCATGTCAAAGTAATTTCTCGGCTTTGTTTTCCTCACAACAGACCATCCTTCCATTTTGGGATCCTCCCCAGATGATAGTTGTTCCACTTGAGAGGTCAAAACATATGGTTCACTTGTACGTAATTTATAGTTTTGATTGACCAATGTGAAACCTTCATCTTTAATTACCCCTCGCTGAATATCAACCCAGTCACACTTGAAAAGCAATACCTTTCTTTGATCGCAATAGTTCAACTCTAATATTTTTTGAAGAACACCATAATATGTCACCTCATTTCGAATAGGAGCCTTGTCTTTAACACTGGAAAAACTTGAAGTTTTTGCAGACATAACAACACCACTATTCTGTGTCTTCCTATGAAGTTCTATATGCTGAGCCTGAAAACGAAACCCATTTACTAAACATATGTTAAACTTCTTCACCACATTCAATGGTCGATCTTTCAGCACAATTGTGTTTGCATGTAACCCATTATTGTACTTGTCTTGTAAGGAGTTAACCTAAAAAAAAAGGGTTACATGTTGGTTATCATTAAAACACAGGTGATGTGGACTACAAAAAAGGTTACATATGTTTACTTACTTTACACTTAAACCAATCTGGAATGTGTAATGTATGACATCGCTCAATTTCCATTTCACTTGCTCGTGGTCTTGTTTTCCTTATTTCTTCAAGATGCATACTACATACAAAATGTGGACAACACATTAACGGTATGGTATTGAGAAACAATACATTAATGGGTTGTCATTTGACTTACCTTATGTGAGGAGATATGTCCTCACAATTAAATAGTACATAGAGATGAGCTTGGTTCAACACATCATTCCAAAGATGACAAACAGTTCCACCACCTAAACATCGACCATTTGTTGAAAAAATATCCCATCCTTTTTGTGTCGATTGTTCAGCTCCTTCATCTTCATTTCTTAAAGGTTGGTTAAGCCATGTCTCAAAATCATCATCTAGATATCTCGAAGAAAAGATAATTGTCTCCTCTGCTATATATCCTTCTGCCATTGACCCCTCTAGACGTGCCCTATTCCGTACATAGGACTTAAGTTTCACCAGATACCTAGTGGAGATTCAAAAAAAATTCAAGTATTATTAGCAATAGTGTACAATCGTCAGACACAAGTATAAGATTAATGCAAACCTTTCAATGGGGTACATCCATCTATACTGAACTGGGCCAGTAAGCCTTGCTTCATCAGGTAAGTGGATGAGAAGATGTACCATTATATCAAAAAAACTTGGTAGGAAGATCATCTCCAATCGACACAATATGTTTGCAATTTATTGTCTAAGCTTATAGAAATCACTTGACGATGAAGTCTTGGAACATATTAGAGAAAAAAAATTACATACATCATTAATTGCAAATCTCAGCTCCTTTTGTGTCACTCCCCTCATTGTTACTGGAAGCAATTGTTGCATGAGGACATGACAATCATGATTTTTTAAACCCCAAATTTTCTTAGTATCATTGGGATTTACATGCCTTTATATGTTTGATGCATAGCCATATGGAACTTTCACACTTTTCAAAACCTTGCAAATCGCATCCTTCTCCATCTTGCTCAAAGTGAACATGGTAGGTGGCAATAGCAATCTGTTAGAATCTAGAGTTTGAGGTTGAAGAGTGGCCCTTATACCCAAATGTTGGAGAGCATGTCGAGCTTTCAAACCAACTTATGTTTTAGCATCAACATCTAACAAAGTTCCAATAATACTATCACAAGCATTCTTCTCGATATGCATGACATCGAGATTATGTCTCAATAGTAAAGACTTCCAATATGGTAAGTAAAAAAAAATGCTTTTCTTCTTCCAATTGGTATGACACTCAAGAGTGGATGATGATGCTGCAGCATCCTTTCGTTTTCTTCTCACCCCCACTTTAAATTTAGGAACTTTCCCAAAAGTAAATTTAAGTGGATGCAACTGCTTAAGTATATCAATCCCATATAACACACTTGGTTTGGGTCTTATTTCTTCTTTTCCATCAAACCTTCATTTCAAAGAACGAAACTTATGACCCACACCTAACCATCGACGATGATTAGTGTAACAAAAATTTTTACTACCTTTTAACCATAATGATGATGTATCTTCATTACATGTACGGAAAGCTAATCGGCTTTAGTGCTCCAACTAGACAGATAACCATATGCAGGAAAATCGTTAATTGTCCAAAGTAGTGAAGCACACATGGAAAATATTTCATGCTTATAAGCATCGAATGTTTCAACTCCATGCCAAAGAATTTGTAATTCTTCAATAAGTAGCTGAAGGTAGACATCAATATCTTTTCCCGGACCATTAGGACCCCGAATGAGTAACGACAAAAAATATGTTGTGGCTTCATACACAACCATGGAGGTAAGTTGTATGGTGTCAACAACACAGGCCATGTACTATGACTCATACTCATTATCCCAAAGGGGTTGAAACCATCACTTGCCAAGCCTAGGCGCACATTACGAGGTTCTAACCAAAACCATCAATGACATCTAACGCTTTCCAACAAGGGGAATCAGCTGGGTGCCTTAGAATGCCATCTTCTTGGCGTTCATCACTATGCCAACACATGGTTGCAAATGATTTACTGCAAGTGTATAATCTTTGCAGTCTTGGAATCAATGGAAAATGCTGAAGAACTTTCTTTGCAACCTTAATCTTCTTATTATGACCACTTCTTTCAGTTCCTTTCGTCCATCTACCTTCTCCACATTTAGGACAATGATCATACGACTCATACTCTTTCTGGTACAAAATACAATCATTAGGACATGCATCAATTTTGTGATAGTCATATCCCACTTTACCAATGATTTTTTTCAAATCATAAAAAGTAGTTGGCAACACATCACCTTCTGGAAGAGCCTCTTTCAACAGCTTCAGAAGCATGTGAAAAGATTTGTTGCTCATTTTTCCTCTACATTTTATGTTGAACAATCTGACTATAAATGAAAGCTTGTTGAATGTCTTGCAACCAGGGTACAAGGCCGTTCAACATCTACCAACAACTATTGAAATTCACCATATTCTCCTTTATTATCATCCATTGACTTCACTTCTGCATGTTTCGAATTTTCCTCACCAATAACATCCTCCAACATCAAATGCAGACCAACATCCTTCAGAAGTGTTGTACGTGTAAAATCCGTAGACATGTGCCTGAAAGAAGAACTACTCCCGTGGAACTTCCAAAATTGTTTGTCTTTAATGACTCGATATTGAAACAAAAGTTGTCTTACTATTTCCTTTTCATGTTTCAAGAGGCATACACACTCCAAAGAAGGACACTTAATCTTTGTTTATGGAGCAAAGTGAGCAGAAGCAAATTGAATGTATGTGTCAACTCCATCCATATATTCCCTTATATTCTTCAATTTATCCATCCAACTCCAATCCATAACGTCTAACTACAAAAAAATTATTTCATTTACATTATATTCATCATACTATAAATGTTGCAAGATGTCCAATGAATTGTTTAACGAGAGGACAAGGTAGAGTATGTGGGAAAGAACATGCCAAAAAGCTGAAAAAAGAGTGTCACAAGGCATGACTCAACTACGGTATGATATATCACTGTTATAGTTTTGATATAATTAGCACATGACACTAAGATTAATAGGACAATAAAAAAGGAGTGCCAGAGCACAAAACAAACAATGAGAATCTCAAGACCTGTGTATAAGGAGAAGCCAAGATACATTTGTCCTCTCCTGCCATGCCATATATGCTAAAAGTTGTCTTTAGACATAGAACAACAGTACCCAAATGTGTTGTGCGTTAACAACATATTTGGTATTAAAATAGATCGGAGATAGAGTGAAAATATCAAAATATCTCCAAATATGTTATGCATTATTAATGAGACATGGTCTAATGGGTTTTAATAACAAGCATGGTCAGATACGACAAATTTTAAAAAAGATGGGACATAAGGACACTCGAAGAATATAATATCCTATTTTGTATATATGTACAATTATACATGCTCATTATTAAATACAAAACAAATAGTCACAGAATGCATAAAAAATAAGATGATATAAATATGTCAACATATTAGTTTTGAAGTCGAACAGCCATGACATAGGTCTATAGTCTACTATGCAATGATTACGAAGAATGTAGAATCTATCATTGGAGGATCTAATACATTCCTATTTCAGGGATTTAAATTAAAAATTGAATACAAAGAATGTTTCTGATGGTACTTTGGTGACTAGTCTTGTGCCATTCTCCAGCCTCGCATGACACTGTTCCTTCCAATTCTCTCCCCTAGACTTGGCAATGGAATACGAAACTAGGCAAAAGGTGGGAAACTCTTTGGGCGCTATGGTAACATGGTAATGTAGACACCCGGTTCCAGCTAATGGGTTGAACCACATTTGTTATCACCTTAGTGGGCCCTTAGTTGGTCACTCACCTTGAGTCCATCACCAGCCTTGATTTGAGCCCATTTACAATTTAAATTGCCTTGAAATCCCGCCCATTATCACTTTGAGAGAGTCCTTAAGCATCAATAACTCTTATCCTTTCATGTGGTTGGCTGATAATTCACATAAATTTTGATTTCGTAGTCGTGACGCATCGTAGCGCCGCGTCTCGATGTCACGTTGATGCAAGCCGCCACGAGAGCCCATGCATTATCCATGCACGTTGGCATATTGTCACGTCGCCCCACCCCGGCGCGTCTTCAAGGTCGCGGCCCTACGATACGCCACGACAGCAGCTGCGTATGTAGGCCTCCGCAACCACCTCCTATGGGTATATCTTTATCCCTAGGGAATATCTCACCCCCTTGGGCAAGATTTGGGCCCTAGGGACTCTCCTTGAGGACCCCAAGGACTGTCCCATGCGATTTTGGGTGGTGTTCATCTCTCATTTTGATCATTTTAATTATTATGGGATATTCTCTCTTCAAAGCTCTATAAAAGCAAGGCCCTTCCTCAAGGACGAGGGGAGCCTCATTTTTCACCCCGAAGGGCTGCCGAAATCTCCTCTCACCAACACATAGACTCGTAGCCCTCCCATTTTCTACTTTTCCCACACATCCCCCTCCACGAAAGCTACTCATCCCTTCATCAACGGAGGGTGGAACGTGTGAACGGCAACTCCAACACTTCCCTGAAGCTTTTGCACAACATTTGGGACGATCATCAAGCCAGGGAGTCGCCCTTATAGGGCTCATCCTCTTCCCCTTTCTCTTTTTCTTCATTTCTTCATGCATCTCATTTATTTTCTAGATAGGTTGCATCCATTTTCCACCCATGTTTTCCACACAACCAAGGGGTTTAAATCCCCCCCCCAGGTGCGTTCCCACCATGATCTCACGTTTACCTTCATTTTTAGAATAAATACTACGCTAAACACGTTCTAATAGGGCTTTTTTTCTTGTTTCTTCTTTGTTTTGGCAAGCACCCAAGATTTTCCACGAGGAGCTCTTGTTCTCCAGCCGGCTGGAGGACAGGAAGAAGGTCCACACTCGACATCTCCCGCACATAGAGAATGCAACAGCGGAGGACGACGCGACAAGAGACGTGTCGGCGGTGGCGACGCATCACCAGCATGTTCGCGGCAGGTAAGACTGCCGCGACACCAGGTCCGCTTCCTTTCTCTTTCCATTTCCTAGTTAAGTTAGCCTATATCATTCTCTACTCGTTAGGCAACTTGCTAGGTGGCGATAACATTCCTACTTTCTACACTACTAGTTTTTAGTACATGTTTGTGTTGAGGGGGGGGCACAATCCCCGTGATTACACCTTTTGGCGATCACGGTGGGACCTTCAGTGCTACCCTCATCGATTTAGTTTGCCTGCCTGCCATGTTTTATTCCTTGTTTGTTCTTTTGGTGCCCTGTTAGTCTTTTGTTCCTTGTTTCCTGCATTTTTTGGCACTCGGGTCGTGTTGCAGTGACGCAATAAGATCGCATCGCCTGGAAAGGACGCGTTAGCAGGTCAGTGCTTTCCTTCTCATATCTGTCTTAGTTTGCTTCTATGAGATCAAGCATCCCTGTTCTATTTCCCTGTACCGTGTACTATCGTGTTTCTGGATGTTAGAATCCTATTAGGGTTTGGATTTGCCTTCTATTTTTTACTTGTAAGTTTTCGGGCTCTGTCGCAGCGTAGCGCACAGACGCAATTCAGTCACGTTGAGGGTAGGCGTCGCGTTACCAGGTATGCTTTGTATGTTAAAGTCTTGATCCATGAACCGGTTTCTGAGTGCTTCCTAACTTACCCTGTATTAGTTTAGTGTTTTGTACTTTTATCACCGTTTAGGGTAGTCTGTATGAGTCTGGTTTGGTGACATTCTTTGTTCTTGGGGCTCTGTTCTTATCGCGGTAGGCTGCCCTGTCGCGATAGGGTCGCGGTGTACATGGCCACGGCGACTCTGCCCGAGAACTTTTTGTTCACTCTGTTCCGTTTTTACTTGTCACTTGTGCACACATTTTGGGCACTTGGGCCCTTTGCATACACTATTCATCCCATTTGTTCAGGTTCCCCCTTGGTTGAGTGAGCCCTCTCACCTACGAGCACTTGTAGGCTGACTCGGGCCCACCTTCCGGGGACCTCCGTAAGTCCTCATGACCGTACGCATGTTGCGGTTCACGGGGCCGATTGTACTCGTCGTACCCCTTAGTCCAAGCCACCCCTCGTGTGTGAGTGTCCCACCCCTTAGCTACACCGGAGGACTCGAGTTCATGCCTATCAGGGTCCACTTGACCTAGTGACATCCCCTTAATCAATTTATATAAAGGTCAATTGCGAACTTTAAGAAATTTGCGCATTAATCATGACAACTTGAGTGTTTCAGTTCACCCCTCCTCTTCTCAGTCTTTCTTGCTCTGCTAGAGTCTAGGCATTGTCAGTATCACCCTTATTTGTTCTGGGGGTGCATGCGTCATTGTTTAGGGAGATCGAGTCAGTCCCCTCCGATCCTTGTATTCTATAATAATCCCTTGTTCGACATGGACCAATTACGGGTCCTTGCCGACGATGTCCTGCCTATCGGGCTGCTAGAAGAAGTGGCCCAACCCCTTGCAGCTATACTCCTGGGGCATATCCAATCTCCCCTTGTCATCGGGAGTCAATCCCATCCTCCTTCTCCTCTAGGGGGAGATGACCCCCATTCGTTATTCAGTCAGCTCCTTCCCCATCTCACTCCGGACCAAGTCCATGAATTTCTGGCTGCTGCCAAGGGGAAGCGACCTATATCTCCCCCAGGTCAAAGCGCAGTCCGACCGGCGGATCCCTCCGCCCATATTGCCACAGCACCCCATCTTTCTTCCTCAGGGGTAGACCCCACACCCCTCCATCCTCGGGCCATCCATTTCTCGGAACTGAGCTACCCTTCTGCAAGAGAGGTCTGGCCTCAATCTCCTCCAACTTCAACATATTATACAGTCGAGCCTGCTCCCCTCCCCCGTGAGAGGTCTCACTCTTTTGAGCAATCTCGTTCCCTTGTTTCCGCACATCATGTTCAAACCCCCTCCGACTTCTTCGCGGAGTGGACAAGTATGAAAAAGGAGCTACATGACCTCAGGAGGCAAATTGATCCTTGCAAGGTAGCCGATATTGCTCTCCCATCATTCCAATACCTCCGAGTACCACCCCAGTCGGAGCTCCCCATTTACCGGCGATACTCTGGGGTAGGGGACCCATATGTTCATTTAAAAGATTTTGTTTATGAATCCGCACCGCACAAGTATGACCGCCACCTCATGGCATACTTATTCAAAAAATCTTTAGATGGTCCAACTCTGGAATGGTTTTATTCTTTGCCTCCGGAGGAAGCCGAGGACTTCCAGATTGTTCGGGAGAGGTTTTTACAGCAGTTTCAAGATCGGGTCAGACCCAAATACTCATTTGTAGATCTGGTAGCTAAAAAGATGAAGCCCGAAGAGGAGTTCTCGACTTATGCTGACCGGTGGCGTTCACTGGCCGCCAAGGTTTATTGCCCCATGCCGAAGGAGGAGAAAGTCAAGCTATTGATCTCCAATGCCACACCAACCTACCAAGCCATCCTAGCCATGAATGACATCACTACCATGCACCAGCTATACAGCCGAGCCCGTTTCATTTAGACTCAACTTAAGGACTCAGCAACCACCCCAAGGTCAGAACCCTCCACAAGATCAGTGCCAGTACTCTCAAGTTCCTCCTCCTTAGAATGGCAATGCCCCCAGAAAGCCCAATGGAACCAAAAGAGCCCAATATCCTCCTCTGCCTGAGTCTTTGGCAGATGTCTTTACAGACCTCATGTCCTTGAATGCCCTTAGGCTCCCTCCTAAAAAGGCAAATTGGAATATGGCAGCGGATCAAACAAAGTATTGTGTCTACCATCGCCATCTGGGCCACAATGTGTCGGATTGTTTTCAGTTCTAGGACATAATATATGACCTTCATGAACATAACCAAATTGATTGGCAGAAATGAAAAGGCTAATTCGGACATTAAGAGACCAACAGGGTCAGAGGCAACAACAGCAACAACAGAGGTGACAGCAGCCGCAACAACAATAACAGCTGCAGCAACAACAACAACAACAGTTACAACCCTTCCAACAACAGTACCAGCAACAGCAAAAACAACAGCAGCCACAACAGCCGGCAAATGACCTTGGCATAATCTGCAACCCCATGCCACAACACCAGCCTGCTCCAAATCCCCAACCTGCTCCACCACCTCCTCCACCCGCACATGTTAACCAGTCATCCACCATCCAACACCCGAAGCTCAATGGGCCTTCGACAATGAGCATGAAGTGAGCCAGCTTCTGGTTAACTCCCATATCACACCCCCTACCACCACGCTTACATCCACCGGGCCTCCCTCCTTCGCACCCACTATCGCCACCATCACCTCACCATCCTATAACCCCCCAGTCATATCACCCATTGTCCCTTCGTCCAGCAACATCTCTCTCTCCCCTATGCCAGCGCCATTACTAGCCAACCCCTCCATCCTTGACACCTCACCCCCTCCACTCCACCATAACCTCGCCCTGCGGAGTGGGCGGATGTTCCATCGGATGTACCCCAAAGCACCAGTATCTATGCCAGGCCAACCAGCGCAGCAGTCCAACACCCAGCAGCAACAAGATATGGAACAGATAGACCCGGTCCCGGGGACCCAATATGACATTCTGAAGCATTTGGATCAAACCCCCGCCAAAATATCCATATTAGAGCTGATCAAAAGTTCACAGACTGACCAAGATGCCGTAAGGGCCTTCCTACAAAGAGTCATGGTTAGTGAGGACATGAACCCCGACAACCTGCCTTCAGTACTTTCTATTGTGAACAGGGGACCCACTATTACCTTTTCTGATGGTGAATTAGCTGCCCCCAAAGCCAGGAAGATGCCTTTGTGTGTGACACACACTATAAACAAGGTGGCCATTGATGCAGCGCTAGTAGATACAAGGGCTTCCATTAATGTATGCCCGTTGAGCACCCTAAGAGCATGCAACATCTCAGAGCGCCAATTGCAGCCTACTCCCACCACCATAGCTGCCTACGACAATTCACGATGTGCCTGTCATGAGATTATCTCGTTGCAAGTAGAGCTGGGGCCACTTGCCATGTCAATTGAATTTTATGTATTGAACATCGATCACACATGCAAGGCCATCCTGGGGCACCCGTGGATTGAATCACTAGGGGTAGTACCTTCCACGACATATCAATGTCTGAAATTCCCATTCCAAGAGTGGATAGTCAAGGTTAAGAGCATAGCAACGACCCACATAGTGGAAGCAGTTGAGAGGGTATTGCCATCAATCTGGCCATCGAATAAGCCCATCATCTCGGTGCTTGATGTGAATTACCCTTGGGCTTATACTTTCTCTTCTAATCGCCCGATTGGGTCCCCATCAGTGACAGCCGTCAGAAAGGATATGTCCACAAATGCAAAAGGAAGGAATATCATGTTCAGGCTCGATTATCAATCAGGAAAAGGCTTTGGTGCTCATCTCCAAGGGAGGACCAAGACGGTGGCCAGCACAAAGAAGTTCACAAAACATGGTCTAGAATACTCAGAATGGGCTGCATTCTCATCTTCTGCGGAGTCAGACCATGGCCCACTCACCTGGACACTGTATGAACATTTTGTCAAAGGACCGGTGCAGCCTGGGTACAATACTACAGTGGAAGAGGCACCAAGGTCAGCATACCGAGCCCTGGAAGCACAACCACCCAACAAGAAGAAGAGAGCCGAGACAGATACAGAAGCACCTGATCTTGAAGATTTGATTTCGTCACTCAGCCTGTTATTTGAGGAACCGGAAGCCGGAAAAAAAGAGCCAGAATTAGAGCATCTCAGCCGCTTGTTCAGTGAGGATGAGGAGCCACAGTCTCAAGCATTAGGATTATCAGCATCAACAGCCACCACCAAGCGACAGTTGCTTGGATTTGGTGAGAAAATTGAGATAGTCAGTTCAGCCATTCAATCAAAGGATCTCTGGCCAGGGTGTTCCCGGCCTCCCATCCATTTCATTTCATCCATCTGTGTCTACAATTTTGATTTTATTCCTTATCTCCACCCCTCATTCTCCAATTTTCCCCCAACGCTATTGAAGCATTAATCCGCCCTTCACCTCTCTTCACCATCTTCCTTAATGGCTCGTTCCTGTCCTTTTTTCGAAGCCTTCTAATGTAATGTAGTTCTTTTCATAGTTCAAAAACAAAAACACAAAAAAAAATGTGGGTTCCTTCATTCATCCTTTCCGTTCTTTTTTCTTCGGACGACGATCCCCGTCTCCTCCTTTCCCCTTTCTTCGGACGGCGATCCCCACCTTCTTCTCTCCTCCTTTTCATAGGACGGCGATCCCCGTCCTCCTTTTCTTTTTTGACTCACCCTTCCCACTTTCTGCCTTCAGCTGTCTAGCTCTCGCACTCTCCCCGACGGTGATCACCGTCACCCTCGCATTTCCCCTCTACTTCGACGGCGATCCCCGTCACCCCGCACTCCTTCTCTCTTGCTGGTGGCGATCCCCGTCACTCCCTTTTCTCCTGGGCGGCGATCCCCATCCTTCTCCTCCTTCTCCTCAATCTTTGCTTTCGCCTGTTGACCGACATGGTCATTTTGGGTGATCTGGGTGAGGGGCCTTCTGTTCCCCTGCACCCCATTTCTCCTGCCAGCACCCTGAGCTCGGGTGGCCTGCCCCCTCCTCCAGTCCCATCGGAGGACCATTGCAGCCCTACCACACCCTTTCCTTTCTTTTCCAATAAACCTTTGGACACTCCTCCAGAGCCTTTTGTAAATATCAAATATGGTCTAGGTTCAGGGGTAGAATCTAGCAAGTCCCCATCCCGTCTAGGAAGAAGAAGGGTAGTGGCATACCCCGTAGGTATCTGTTGGACCTAGTGCAAAGGTGTGGCGCTCTTCTAGCTATCAAAGACTTCGTCCAAGAAGCTGTAATTCTGAGCATAGAGGATTTGCGTAAAGAGGAAGGGCTAGATGATGGATTCGGAGTATATGAGATCTTAGTCGAAGATGACCCATCGGATGAAAATGATTACGAGATAGAAGATGCTACCGAGATGTATGCTAGCGGTATGAGGAGATTTGATGAACCAACATCGGTAGTAGATGAACCCACCAAAGAGGTAAACGTGGGAATAGAAGAGGATCCAAGGCTCTTAACCATAGCTTCCAGTCTCTCTCCTGAAGAAGAAGAGGCGCTCATAGAAATGTTAAGGGAGTTCAAGGATTCCTTTGCCTGGTCCTATGACGACATGCCCAGCATTGACCCCGAATTGGTGGAACATAGGTTAATTTTAAAGCTAGGGGTAGTTGCCGTTAAGCAAAAATTAAGGAGGTTCCTCCCCCACATTGCTTTGAAAATGAAAGAGGAAATCGATAAACTACACAAAGCCAAGTTCATCCGTGTAGTCCTCTATCCATTTTGGGTGGCAAACATAGTCCCGGTGATGAAGAATGACGGAAGGGTGCGCATCTGCATAGACTTCCGGAGCTTAAATAGGGCATGTCCAAAGGATGATTTCCGGTTACCTCACTTGGATGTCTTAATTGATAACACTGTAGGGTTCGAAACTCTATCATTTATGGATGGGTATTCAGGCTACAATCAGATTCGTCTAGCCCCGTAGGATCAAGAGAAAACCTCCTTCACCACCCCATGGGGAACTTATTGCTATGACGTCATGCCGTTTGGATTGAAGAATGCTGGCGCCACCTATCAAAGGGCGATGTTAGCTATCTTCCACGACATGATTCATATTGATGTTGAGGTATACGTGGATGATATCGTGGTGAAGTCTCGGACCAGAAGAGAACACTCCTTCGTGCTTGCTAGAGTGTTTCGTCTCGCACAAGAATACCAATTGATGATGAATCCGAAGAAGTGCGTATTTGTGGTTTCTTCAGGCAAGCTGCTAGGCTTCATAGTGAGCAAACGGGGGATTCAAATAGACCCGCACAAGGCCAAGGCAATAAATGAAATGCCTCCTCCCAAGAACATATCCGAGCTTCGAGGTTTGATTGGTTGGCTTCAGTTTATAAGGAGATTCATATATCAACACTCCCAAAGGTGTCGTCCCTTCTATGAACTGTTGAAGGGAGGGGTAAGTTTCGAATGGAACGCCAAGTGCCAAGAGGCCTTTGATGAACTCAAGAGTTATCTCATGAATCCGCCCGTGCTTCAGGCACCTATCCCTGGAAAACCCTTAATTCTATATCTGTCAACCATTAAGGACTCCCTAGGAGCTATTTTGTTCACCCCAGAAGGGATCACCATTCCTCTAGCCTATAAGCTCCAATTCTATGCCACCAACAATATCTTCGAGTATGAGGCTCTCCTTGCGAGTGTTAAGCTTGCCTACCTCTTAGGCGTGCGTCATCTCAAGATCATAAGAGACTCTCAACTCATCCTTCGACAAGTTCTTTCTACTTACCGCACTCGTGACCCTAAACTCAAGCCCTATCAAGATCTGGTCACACTTCTAGCCAAGCAATTTCGTCAACTCATCTACATTCATACTCCTCGCTCTGAAAATATCATGGCCGATGCCCTCGCATCCCTGGCCTCCTCTCTCTCCTTCCCTCTCAGCCGTAGCACTGAGACAATCACCGTTCAAAGATTGGAAGCTCCCTCCACTCAGGATCCTTGGTTCGTTAACCTTAGGAGCTCTGTAGTTTTGAAGGCAGAGAGAAAAGAAGTGAAGGAGTTATTGCTTGTGGAGCTAGGAGAAATGATGGAAGAAGAAAGGCCGTGGTACCATGAAATTGAGCAATATTGCAAAGACGGTACCTTCCCCGAAGAAGTTGAGGCAGAGGACAAGCGAGCCATCCATAGAGCGATGTTAAGGTATACCCTTATTGGTGAAGTGCTCTACAAACGCGCTCTAAATGGAATGCTCCTCCGATGTTTGTCGGACGAAGAAGCTTGGAAGGTAGTGGAAGGATCACATTCCAGTGAATGCGGAGGGCATGTCAATAGCCAAATGTGGGCTAAGAAAATTCTTAGGCAGGGCTACTACTGGCCGACCCTAGAAGAAGACTATGCCACCTACGTTAGTAGGTGTGTCAAATGCCAGATCTATGCCGATAAAATCCATGCTCCATCCTCCTCTTTACATCCACTATCTTCTCCTTGGCCTTTCTCCATGTGGGCCTTTGATATCATTGGGCCTCTCGGTGATCCTAATGCTCAGATAAAACAAACATCTTTCATTCTTACTGCTACCGTGTACTTCACCAAGTGGGCCGAAGCTGAAGCATTTGCAGAAATCAAAGGTTCAACCGTGTGCAAGTTCATCATTAGGAACATCATCGCGCGGTTCGGAGTGCCAAGCAGTCTCGTCACCGACAATGGACCACAGTTCATATCTCAAGAACTTCAGGACCTATGTAAGAAATTCAACATCTCCTTGCATCATTCGGCTCCATACTATCTGCAAGGCAACGGCCAGGCCGAAGCCACAAATAAAATGCTTTTGAAAATTCTAAAGAAAACTTGTGAGTCTAATAAATTTGCTGATTAGCCAGAGAAATTGGTCGAGGCTCTGTGGGCCTACCACACCTCCGTCCGTACGCCCACTAGGGAAACTCCATTCTCACTTATGGGATGGAAGTGGTATGTCCACACGAGATCCTTATTCCTTCGCTAAGGGTTCAGCTAGACAAGGAACTTAATCCAGATGAACATCGGGAGGCATTACTTGTACAGCTGGACCTCTTAGACGAACGGCGTTTGGCTGCAGCCGATCATGTTCTCGCATATCAAAATAGACTCTCGAGGTCTTTTCAAAAGAAAGTGATTGAGCATAAATTTTAACAAGGAGACATGGTTTTGAATAGAATTTTTATAAAACCTGGAGGTCCAAGGTCCAAATTGTCAGCAAACTGGGAAGGGCCATATGTCGTTAAGGAAGTGTACCCCGGAAACGCGTATAGGCTAGTTAATGTCGATGGTGAGGAGCTCTCTCACCCATGGAATGGGTTGTACCTTAAAAGATTCTACCCCTGATAACAACACCAATTTGCAAAAAAAGAATGTTGTTGGCCATGTGCCTCACTCCCCCTCATTGTGGTAAATGATCTCTATGTCCGGCTACACACACACAATACGGCGACCTAAGGCCAATTCCCCTTTGTTTATGGTGTTTTTGCTCAGCCCTCGTGTAGGGAACCTGAGGTCAATTCTCTTCTCGCTCAGACAAGGTCCAGGGGCAAAGGGGAGGCTAGCATGAAGACCAGCAAGCGGTATAGATCATGTGTATGAAGTCTCAAAGAGGGACAGTCAATTCAAAAGAAAAGCAAAAGGAAATGATGAAAATGTAAAAGAAAAATGAAAAGAAAATAGGGGCATGTCAAAGAGTGGCAGTACAGTTCCTCGCGGGACACCCTTGAGCCCGGTCGTACGCATGCCCCCAATTGAAAAAGAGCAATGACCTTAAAGTCCCTGGACAACAGACGGATTGCACATGTAACGTACCCATTGCAAGTCTTACAAGCCAGTAACCCGACCCCAAGACCAAGTCTTGTCTCATTACTAATCTTCCTATTCTCCCTAAAAAAAAAAAAAGACCAAAGAACCCCTACACCTGGTCTGTGTTGGAACATCAATATTTAGGGGGCAAGAAGCCTTAGTAAGCCAAAGATAAATGCACGTTGCACAAAGATATTATTCGCCAAACAAGAGAGGGAAATGAGGTCCATGGCTAATTACTCGAAGAGTAAGAGGTGTTGTTATCAGAAGATGTCAAAAAAAAATCAAAAAATCCAAAAAAAATAAAAATAATCTAAAAATTCTCAAAAAATCTCAAAAACCAAAAAATCTCCAAAATTCAAAAAAAAACCAGAAAATCTAAAAAATCTATAAAAAAATCAGAAGATCACAAAAAAAAATCTAAAAATTTTAAAAATAAATAGAAAGTCTCAAGAAAATCCAAAATAAATATTTTTTTTTAAACCCAAAAAAGAATGTGTGTACATATCGTTTTCCTTTAGCATGTATTATTTATTTTCCTTTCCGCCTATTTAATAAGGCTCAACCCCTTGATAATTAGAAAGTAAGATTCATGTTTATTTAAGTGCAAGGGGCTGAGTCAAAGAGCAGATCTAACCTGTTTTGCTTAGTGTACAGAGACAGGTAATTCTAAGGACACGCAGCATTGTACTCAGTATTCTCGTTCGCTCCCGTGTTTGGATCTCATCTCACACTCGTGTCAATTATAAATCATTCATTCCAAATAGGTTGACATGAAATAAAATTCACTAAGTGATGAACAATATGTACAAAAGATGGGGGAGGTGGCTCACAAGTCTCCTCACTGACCACCACCACTCTCCCCGAATCCGTCCTGTCTATCCAGTGGTGGTAGCATCTCACCACCACCTCCGCCACTCTGGGCACTCGCCTCGCCTCGGCGGCGCCTCTCCTCCTCCTCGTTCCTCCGACGACTGGAGGAACCCGCTAGATACTGACCAACAGAGGCGCCCGTCGCTCTGCTGACGCTCGCCCCGCTCCTACTCCTCTGTGTGAACAGCCTATGGCCGTCACTATCTCCTGAAGGCTATGGGATATTGCCTGCTGCGCCTGCAGGTTGGTACATAGTCGAGTCAGTTCTGCCTGATCTACCGACGACCCCTGCATGCGTAAGGCCTCCAACTCCCTCGTTGCCTCCGTGACCCGTGCCTCAGCTGCCTCCGCCCGGATGTGGAGCTGGTCTCTATCACCTCGGAGGGTCTGGATCTCCACCTGCAGTAGGTCTCTCTAACCCTACAGCTGGTCTCTCTGCCCCTGCAACTGGTCCCTCTGCCCCTGCAGCTCCATCGCATGCTCGGTGGTGAGCCGCAAATCCTTCTCCTACAAAAGAACAATTCAGTCAATATAAATTCTTGAATTAAAGATTCAATCTATGGTTCTGTTGTACTTACCTGCTCCTCCATGTGCCTCTGTGCCTCCTCGGCCCTCAGCACCGCTCCCGCCAGCTGAGCCTCTAGAAGTGATGGAGTGCCCCCTGCCGCTCGTGAAGAGGAAGCACTGCCTGCGCCGGTGCTCCTCACTTTCTCCAGCTCCCTCCTCTGCACACAAAAGTACACGTCAGTTTCAAAATCAATTATAAAATTAAGTACTGAAGTCTGAGTAAGTACTTACCAGCTCCTCGGCCTACCTCTGCGCCGACTCCCGATCCTGCATCGCCGAGTAGAGTAAAGCTCGGAGCGATGCAACCTCACCAGCTACGTCCACCTGCAGCACATTTTCAAATCACTAATTCAACTCTATAAATTCAAATTCGTAGAGTTGTGGTTTTAGGGTTGTTACCTGGTGTCACGCGCTCCTGTACACCTTCCCTCCGTTCTTCAAGGCATATTCCTGGAGGTATGCGTCGTCGGTAGTCGCCGTGGACTTTACTGCTTTCCCCTTGCGTTCCCAGTCGCTGATCTTTTCCTTCGCTCGCTCACGCCAATCGGTCATGTCGTGAAGCCCCCGGAAGCTCCGATCGGGCCTGCAGTACCGGTCCTGGACGGGGAACTCCACTGCACTCTGTCGAAGGCCGAGTGAGCACTGGCAAAGGAACAGGCGAAGAGGTAGCACCAGGTTGAATGCATGCACCCACACCGACCTACCGAAGTAGGGGCGGGCCTGCACCAACCAGGGCTGTCCCTCATCGCTCTCCCCCAGATATGGCTGCCAAACCACCTATACAACAAATTTCAATCATTCATCAAGCAATAAATCAAACATTTAAACTAGAGGGAATAGTTAGAATACTTACATCTAGGAACGGGTAGCTGTCAATGGCCTCCTGTAGGCGCTCGAGCTGGTCCCCGAGGTTGCGCGAGTCTCGGTGAGAATCCCAACGGCGTGCAACGGGCACGAGGCCGGGCGTGTGAGATCCCCTCTCCCCAGGGATGGGAGGTGTAGGTAAGACCAGACCTGTAAAAATTTGAAGTAGATTAGGTGGAAGTTTTGAGCAAATATGCAATTTATTTCAAAGGGTTAGAGAGAAGATGTGTACCTGAAGAAAGGGGAAGAATCCGCTCGTCGAAGTTTGCCGCTACGAGGTGCCCAAGCTATCGAACTGGTGTGCTAGAAAGGCTGCTCCGCAGGCGTACCCCCCTACCTCACTCAAGTCCTCTAGGAGTGGCAGAAAGCGGTAGTGGACTGCTTCGCCCCTCGTGCCAAACAGAAGTCTACCAAGAAAGAGTACGAGGAAGCGACGCAGATCCAGGTCCGCCTCCGCTCCCGGCTCACTCGCTAACTCCCTCCGGCTAATCCTGACCAGCCTCTGGAAGTGCTCATCCTTGGTCTCCCCTACTCCCTTCCCTACATCAAATATCCCCAAACTCTCCTGCAGTGCTACCCTTGGGACTAAGGAGGACCTATGACCTACGGGCAGATCTAGCAACCGCTCGGCCAGCTCCCGGTACCACGGATAGGTGAACCCGCTAACTGCCTTCCCGTGCACTCTGAGCCCCGTGATCCGGCTCACGTCCTCGAGGCTGGGGATCATGTGTCCCCATGGGAATAAGAAGGCAGTCGCCTCCGTATCCCACCTGCTCCACAGAGCCTGAGTGAGAGCTAGATCCGCCCTTATTCTGCCTATCCTAAAGATCTCACCAAATCCCATCTCCTCTACCCTCTCTCTCTGGAAAGGGGGGAAGGCTAGAAAACAGCCAAAACCAGCGTCCAGGATACTCGGGTCCTCATCTCACCCTACAGGCGCCAAAGTTTTGTTAAAAAATCAGTGTTCTGTGTTCGGTTCAAGTCGCGACACATGTCGCGACTTGTCGCGACGCGTCGCGACCGTATCGCGTCACTTTCCTAAGCCGCGATAAGGTCGAGTCAGCCAGCATTACCGCGACATGGTCGCGGCGCCCAAGACCGCCGCGACAATCTGTCATGACGGGTTGGGCTGACGCGTTCTTAGGACCGGACCGACCAGAGCCTCCCTCGTCCGATCCTCTTTTCTCCAGGCTTCCCGCCCTACATCTGCTCTCTAGGGGCTCCGTCTACTATTCCTATACATTCATTCATTTGATTTGGATCGAGTTTACATACCGATTTCATTGCTTTGGCTTTCTCCTTCCTCGCCTCTTCCATGTTCATCATCGGGGCCTCCGCCTCCTCCTCCGCTTCCATCTTGAGGTCGGCCTCCTCCGCCTTGACTGGGGGTGCCTCCGCACGGCGCCGGGAGCTCCGCCGCTCTGCGTGTCGTTTTCCCCAGGACGAGCCCTCACCGTTGTTCTTTCCTCCTTCCATGGCATTTATAGGTGATTAGCTTGAAGATTGGGGAGGGTTGCAAGGAGCAGGGAGAAAGATGCAAGAAATTCGAAGATTCTAAGGTTCGGTATTTTTTTTCAGAGTTTGAAAGCATGGAAAGAAGGAAAGGAGGGCGCCCTTTGCGTTTTGAATTGCTCGATTTGAGTCGCGGCCGCGCGGGGGGTCACGTCGGTTCGAGTGGCCGCGACCTTATCGCGACCATCCGCCCCGACGCATTCTGAAAGCGGTTACCATGGTTGTCGTGACATTAACAGAGCCCATTGCGCCAAACAGAAATTCTATTTTATTCATTCAACTCAAGTCATTACATGCACTAGTTCTTTCTGCAATTAAATAATTGCTAAAACCCTTTCCTAACTACCATCTGATATCTTTCCTACAATCAAATAAATCAATGCTCAAATGATTCCCCCTGCCGGCTGAATCTTCTTCAATGTTTCGAGGTACTCTTTAGTCATGTCTTCGTCTTCTTCTACCTCGGCTTGGAGAAGACCCAATGCGCATCCTTCCCAATGGAGGTTGGCGCTACGCACGTCGCGCTCATCTTGCTCGTCGCCTCTCTTCCTCTTTGAATAGGCGGGTAGTGTGAAGGGAAAGGGAACACCGTGTGAGCTGCACCGCACTGAAGGTAGCAGCGATCTGGGTTGTATAAAACCAGCGCTTCATTGCCCAACAATCTCAATGCTAGTCCGGTGCGCTGAGGGAGGTGGATTGCCTGATTATGCATGAAGCGCGGGCGCGTGTCAAATTCGGCCACGATCATCCTTTTGAAGTAACTGCGCCATGCCTTCAATCCTTTCAGTTGCGCAGTCTTGCACCATGCCTTGGTGCTCATCCAGAGAGGCCCGCCTATGAACGCTAGAGGATGGTGAAGCATGGACTTGCACTCCGTGGCCAAGGTGTCCATCGCCCGGAACTAGACGTGCATGCCCATCCAAAGCTCATGGGCGATGATCGAGCCATAGAAAGGGCGGCCTCCAGTCGCTGCAGAAGTCAATCCAGTATATAGACATCCTGTAACGACCCAGAATCCGCATTACCAGTAACAACCAGTAACCCGAATTCTGACCCGCTAACCCACGAGACAAGCTCGGAAGGGTAGGAAGTGAAAGTCCGAGGAGACTATATGTAAGAAGATACACACCATGCAAAGCAGTAAAATTCCACTATATGAACATATCATATACAATCTCAGAGTCTGAGACAAAGTACAGAGTACAGAAGTACAACAAAAGGTACAACTCACTGCAGCTAGGGAGCACCAACACCGGAGTGGCTAGACTCGCCTGGAACGGGAGTCGACGAAGACCCACCTGAAAGGGAAGGGAGTGAGTCTCAAGAAAAGAGACCCAGTAGGGAAAAGTAACCCACCGGCAACTAAACTAAAGTGCGGAAAGTAAAAACTGAAAGTAAGTACACGTCGCACCACAACACAAAACTGTAAACCACGCGGCTCAGTAACACACACTCACACACACAGCAAGTAGGACTCAGCTAGGGTCTGTGGCTCGGCGTCCCGTCACCACAGAGGCTCTCAACCCCAGCCACGTGTGCACACTACAGACGCTCTCTCTCGCGTCTGGTCCACGACCGGTTTTTCCCCTACGCTTGACCCTAGCGGTAGAGAAGGGGCTCCACGGAGACCGGCTCAAAACCACCAAAAGGAGTACGCACAGGACAGAGTCGCACTCGATGTCCCGGCTCACTAGCGGAGGACAACCACACGCTAGTCGTCTAGACGGAGTCGCACCCACGCCTAGGTAACACAACAGAAACGGGTACACGGTAACGCAACGCGCGTACAACAGACGGAACACACTCAACGTCTGAAACCCCGTACAGTAGTAAACACCTCGTGCCACAAACAACTACTCTTATGCACAGGCGGAGTCACACTCTAAGCCTGGCCCACTTGTGCTATTAGGGCGGACATCACATGTCAATCGCCTCTAATCACACAACTTAAGTCTGCTGGGAGACAGGATATAAACGGCCACATCGATTGCCGCCAATCAGAGGTAAACGGCAACCCCTATGCCGCCAACAATAACTAAACGGCAATCGACCTTGTCGTTTAATCATCCCTGAAGATCTCAACGTCAACAGATGTGGACGTTGATATCTTCAGTCCCCCATACCCAGAACTGAACCGAATCAGTCCCAATGGGCAGAAACACTTAACTAAACTCTGACTGATGGAGGAAACACTTCCTCTCATCAATCTACACTACCAGAATATCATAAATAGACAATCTAACACCTAGATTATCCAAACCACCCTCAATTCCGGCATGATATAACCCAAACCCTAAACCATGATTTGCACATCAATTAAGTTAATTGGACATGCTGGTTTGCTGGGGAAGGTTATAGGGGTTAAGTCCCTACCTCAGAACGCTTAATCAATCCCCAAACAGCCACCAATCGCGCCGGATTCCCCGAAGACTCCGCGCGAATCACGCCAAAACCTTGCGATTCCCGCCCGATCTAGCAACGCCACACGATCCAGGGCTTTCCACGAGCTCAAATCACTCAACAGAAGCTACAGGAAACAAGAAAGGCTAAGGTGGAAGGAAGGAGAGGAAAGGAGAAGAAGAAGCTCTGCTCTCGGGCTGCCCTATTTCAACAGGACTGGTTAGTCGACGTCACATCTGTGGTCGCCAACTGAACCGCCAACAGACTGACGTCCATATCCCCTGCCGCTGAGTTCAACCTCAGACGTCCACATCGCTGGACGCTGACTCAGACTAACGGCAAGCCTGGCCGTCAACAGCAAGTCAACGACAATGGTCTTGTCGTCGACCACACAGAACCACTACAGACCCAATAAGGATCCATTAAAACCCGAGACCTTACAGCTCTCCCCCTTAAGGAATTTTGCCCTCAAAATTCAAACAACACAAGGAAAGAGAAGAAGACTCACCAAAGAGGTACGGAAAATGCTCGCGCATCTCGTCCTCCCGCTCCCATGTCGACTCACCACCGGAGTGCCGCTGCCACGCAACACGAACTAAAGGGATTGCCTTGTTCCTCAACCTCTGAACTCGGCGATCCTCAATGTGCAACGGAAACTCTGGTACAGTCAACACTGGAGTCACCTCAGACCACTCTGCACTCTGCAGAACGTGAGACTCGTCAGAAAGGTATCTCCGAAGCATCGACACGTGGAACACATCGTGCACTGCTGCCAACTCTGACGGAAGCTCAAGTCTGTACGCCAAACCTCCGACACGCTCAGAAATGGTAAAAGGCCCAATAAAGCGAGGACTCAACTTTCCACGCTTACCGAACCTCACCACTCCCTTCATAGGAGACACACGAACAAACACCTGGTCTCCTACCTGAAACTCGAGCGGTCGTCTGCGCTGATCTGCATAACTCTTCTGCCGACTCTGAGCTGACTGAAGCCTCTGTCTCACAAGCTGAACTACCTCAACTGACTGCTGAACCAACTCCGGTCCCGTGACAACTCGTTCGCCAACCTCGAACCAGTCAAGAGGAGTGCGACACGGTCGTCCGTACAAAGCCTCATATGGTGCCAAACCGATACTGGAGTGATAACTATTATTATATGCAAACTCGACCAACGGCAAGTGAGCTGTCCACGACCCCTGCCACTCCAGGCAACAAGCTCTAAGCATGTCCTCCAAAGTCTGGATAGTCCGCTCTGACTGACCGTCTGACTGAGGGTGGTAGGCGGAACTAAAAGCCAACTCTGTCCCCAAAGCTCTCTGGAAACTGCGCCAGAACCCAGAAGTGAAGCGAGGATCCCTGTCTGACACAATAGAGATCGGCACTCCATGCAAAGGAACAATCCGCTCTACGTACAACGCGGCCAACCTACTCACACCCCAACTAGTCCTGACAGGCAAGAATCTGGCAGTCTTCGTCAATCTGTCCACAAGAACCCAAATGCTATCAAAACCTCCAGCTGTCCTCGGCAAACCACAAACAAAGTCAGTCGTAACATGGTCCCACTTCCACATCGGAATCTCTAACGGCTGCACAAGTCCTCCCGGACGCTGATGTTCGGCCTTCACCTGCTGACAGACCAAACACCTAGCAACAAAAGCCGCTATGTCTCTCTTCATCCCAGGCCACCAAAACTGACGTCTCAACCTGTGGTACATCTTGGTCGCCCCTGGATGAATAGAGTACCTGGAACCATGTGCCTTCTGCAACACGACTCTCCTAATAGACTCCTCAACAGGAACATAGAGTCTATCTCGGAACCTAACAGTCCCGTCTTCACAAAGCTCAACCTCTGGAAGAAGCAACACACTGCACAACTCGGGATCTGCCTGCTGAGCCTCAGCAACCTGTCTCACAACCGCGGGAGCTGCTAACAAAATGCCCAACCCACACTGATGACGACTGGATGAAACTCTGAAAGATCCCTCTGTCGCAGACTGCCACAACTGCCACTCTCTAAGCATCAGATGACTCATCTGTGCTTTCCTACTCAAGGCATCTGCAACTACATTCGCCTTTCCAGGCTTATACTCAATGCTGAAATCATAGTCCTTCAGATATTCCATCCATCGACGCTGCCCCATATTCAGATCCCTCTGAGAAAACACATATCTCAAACTCTGGTGGTCGGTACGGACTACAAAACTCACTCCGTACAGGTAAAGACGACAAATCCGCAAAGCAAACACCACAGCTGCAAGCTCTAGGTCGTGGGTCGGGTAACTCTCCTCGTGGGGCTTAAGCTGGCGAGACGCATAAGCCACCACTCGGCCTTGCTGCATCAAGACCGCACCCAAACCAACACCTGAAGCATCTGTGCAAACCTCAAAACCCTCCTCACCTGAAGGTAAGGCAAGAACTGGCGCCGACGTAAGCAGACGTTTCAACTCTATGAAACTCTGCTCACACTGATCCGACCACTCAAACGGAACTCCCTTTCTCGTCAACCGAGTCAAGGGTGCAGCAACCTGAGAAAAATCTCGAACAAACCTGCGGTAGTAACCTGCCAAACCCAGAAAGCTACGAATCTCAGACACAGATCTGGGACTCTCCCACTGCAAAACTGCCTCAACCTTCGCTGGATCTACTGAAACTCCCTCACCTGAGATCACGTGCCCCAAAAAGTGAACCTGTTGTAGCCAAAACTCACACTTGCTAAGTTTGGCATACAACTGGTGCTCTCGCAAAGTCTGCAACACGATCCTCAGGTGCTCGGCGTGCTCCTCCTCCGAAGCGGAGTACACCAGAATGTCGTCAACAAACACTACGACAAACCGGTCCAAGAACTGGTGGAACACCCGGTGCATCAGATCCATGAAGGCCGCTGGAGCATTGGTGAGCCCAAACGGCATCACCAAAAACTCAAAGTGTCCATATCTGGTCCGAAAAGCAGTCCTCTCAATGTCCGAGTCTCTAATCCGCAACTGATAGTAGCCCGACCTCAAGTCAATCTTCGAGAAGACACGAGCAGACTGAAGCTGATCAAAGAGATCATCAATCCTAGGCAAAGGATACCTATTCTTGATGGTCACTTGATTTAGCTTCCTATAATCGATACACAACCTCAGGCTACCATCCTTCTTCCGGACAAACAAAACAGGTGACCCCCACGGAGAAAAGCTAGGACGAATATAGCCCTTCTCCAACAACTCCTCAAGCTGCCTCTTCAACTCCCTCAACTCTGCTGGTGCCATACGGTACGGTGCCTGCGCAAAAGGTAAAGTGCCAGGAACCAACTCTACAGTAAACTCAATCTCTCTCTCTGGTGGCAAACCAGGCAACTCTTCCGGAAAAACATCCGGAAACTCACACACTACGGGAATGTCTCCCACTCCCGAGGCAATCTGGTCAAGAGTCACTGCAGAAACTAGGAAACCCTGACAACCAGAAGCAAGCAACCTCCCTGCCCTCAAAGCAGAAACTAAAAAGCGAGAAGTAAGAGGTACGATACCCTGGAAGTAGAACGCCGCTGCTCCAGGTATCCGCAAGTGCACCCTCTTCTTCTGGCAATCCATCACTGCACCATACCGCTCCAACCAGTCCATACCCAAAATCACATCATAATCATGCAACTGCAAGGCAAACAACGGGCTGACAACAACTGATCCTGCAACTGCACAGGTACCTCCTCGAGACAGTAGGACGTAAGGACAAAGTCCCCCGTCGGCAACTCTACTGCCAACTCAACAGACTCTCCCGAACTCAACTCTCCAAGGGAGTCTAAAAAGTCCTCAGACACAAAAGAGTGAGAGGCACCGGAATCAAACAAAACTCTAGCTGCATAACCAAAAACTGAAACAGTACCTTCCACCAGGTGAGCTGCCTCCGCGTCTGCACGAGTCAAGTGGGTAACACGACCTCTACCTCTCGACCCACCAGAACCTCCGGTCTGCTGACGCTGCTGCACAGGTGCCTGCTGCTGCTGCTGCTGCTGCACTCGGGGCTGCGACTGGGTCTGCTGCTGCGGCACACGAGGTAGCAAAGGACAATCTCGCGCCATATGACCCATCTGGTCACACCGGTAACACTGCCCAGCAAAAGTACGCTGTACCTGCTGCGAAGGCTGACCTGTCGGCTGCTGAACACTCCCAACCGACTGCTGCCTCTGCTCTGCCTGCCTCCTATCACGCCGAAACTTCCTCCGAGATCCTGACTTCGCCGTCGTCCCAGTAGAAGTGGACGCGTAAGAAGTCGTAGTCCTCGGGGTCGTCTGCACACTACCCTGCTGCTGGCGAGGCTGGGAAGGAACTACCTGCGTCTGAACCTCTGCACTCCGAGCACGAGTCCGCAAGGTGTCTGCCTCCAACGCTGCCGCTGTCTGATAGGCCGCATCCAAGTCTGTGACACGAGCAACTATCAGCGCCTGCCTGAGCTCTGGCCTCAAGCCTCTCACGAACTGCTGAGTCCTCAAACCCTCATCTCCCATAATCTGCGGAGCATAACGCCCTAACTCCACAAATCTGGCCCTGTACTGCACCACAGTAGAGTCCCTCTGCTGCAAGTCCAGAAACTGGTACAACCTCTCCGTCCGGACGTAAGTAGGACAGAAGGCTCTCTCAAAAGAAACAACAAACTCCTGCCACGAATCTGTCTCAGTGGGCGAGACTGAAAAGTAGTCTCCCACTCAGCGGACCACCAAGTCAACGCCTGCGCCTGCAACTGGTAACTGGCTAGGAGCACTCGCTCCTCTGGAACACACTCCATGGAACGAAAAGTCCGCTCCACTGCATCTAGCCAAGCTCGCGCTACATCTGGATCAGGCTGGCCCAAAAACTGAGGAGGCTGAAACTGCAAAAACTCCCTCAACACCCTCCCAGTACCACCCTGGGGTACCGGCGCGTCACGGTGCTGAGCAACAAACTGAGCCATCCCCTCAAGAAAATGAGTCATGTCCTAATCCCTGAGCTACCTGAGGTGGAGGTGGCGGCGGCGGAACAATACCACTATGTGCGTCCTGTGGCAAAGGCTGCGTCTGCTGAGGTGGCGGAGCATCTCCAACCTCCGGACGAGTCGCCTGCTCAGCTACTCCCTCTCTAGGACGTCGCCTAGGCGCCATAGAACTACACACAGAACAAAAATACACACATAAATACACTAACTAACTCCGGGCTACATAGTTGCACTGTACTCTTTAGACTCTGAGTTAACATGATGGGTATTTCCTTATATATATCTCATCAGACCAGGCTCTGATACCAAACTGTAACGACCCAGAATCCGCATTACCAGTAACAACCAGTAACCCGAATTCTGACCTGCTAACCTACGAGACATGCTCGGAAGGGTAGGAAGTGAAAGTCCGAGGTGACTATATGTAAGAAGATACACACCATGCAAAGCAGTAAAATTCCATTATATGAACATATCATATACAATCTCAGAGTCTGAGACAAAGTACAGAGTACAGAAGTACAACAAAAAGGTACAACTCACTGCAGCTAGGGAGCACCAACACCGGAGTGGCTAGACTCGCCTGGAACGGGAGTCGACGAAGACCCACCTGAAAGGGAAGGGAGTGAGTCTCAAGAAAAGAGACCCAGTAGGGAAAAGTAACCCCACCGACAACTAAACTAAAGTGCGGAAAGTAAAAACTGAAAGTAAGTACACGTCGCACCACAACACAAAACTGTAAACCACGCGGCTCAGTAACACACACTCACACACACAGCAAGTAGGACTCAGCTAGGGTCTGTGGCTCGGCGTCCCGTCACCACAGAGGCTCTCAACCCCAGCCACGTGTGCACACTACAGACGCTCTCTCTCGCGTCTGGTCCACGACCGGTTTTTTCCCCTACGCTTGACCCTAGCGGTAGAGAAGGGGCTCCACGGAGACCGGCTCAAAACCACCAAAAGGAGTACGCACAGGACAGAGTCGCACTCGATGTCCCGGCTCACTAGCGGAGGACAACCACACGCTAGTCGTCTAGACGGAGTCGCACCCACGCCTAGGTAACACAACAGAAACGGGTACACGGTAACGCAACGCGCGTACAACAGACGGAACACACTCAACATCTGAAACCCCGTACAGTAGTAAACACCTCGTGCCACAAACAACTACTCTTATGCACAGGCGGAGTCACACTCTAAGCCTGGCCCACTTGTGCTATTAGGGCGGACATCACATGTCAATCGCCTCTAATCACACAACTTAAGTCTGCTGGGAGACAGGATATAAACGGCCACATCGATTGCCGCCAATCAGAGATAAACGGCAACCCCTATGCCGCCAACAATAACTAAACGGCAATCGACCTTGTCGTCTAATTCATCCCTGAAGATCTCAACGTCAACAGATGTGGACGTTGATATCTTCAGTCCCCCATACCCAGAACTGAACCGAATCAGTCCCAATGGGCAGAAACACTTAACTAAACTCTGACTGATGGAGGAAAACACTTCCTCTCATCAATCTACACTACCAGAATATCATAAATAGACAATCTAACACCTAGATTATCCAAACCACCCTCAATTCCGACATGATATTACCCAAACCCTAAACCATGATTTGCACATCAATTAAGTTAATTGGACATTCTGGTTTGCTGGGGAAGGTTATAGGGGTTAAGTCCCTACCTCAGAACGCTTAATCAATCCCCAAACAGCCACCAATCGCGCCGGATTTCCCCGAAGACTCCGCGCGAATCACGCCAAAACCTTGCGATTCCCGCCCGATCTAGCAACGCCACACGATCCGGGGGCTTTCCACGAGCTCAAATCACTCAACAGAAGCTACAGGAAACATGAAAGGCTAAGGTGGAAGGAAGGAGAGGAAAGGAGAAGAAGAAGCTCTGCTCTCGGGCTGCCCTATTTCAACAGAACTGGTTAGTCGACGTCCACATCTGTGGTCGCCAACTGAACCGCCAACAGACTGACGTCCATATCCCCTGCCGCTGAGTTCAACCTCAGACGTCCACATCGCTGGACGCCGACTCAGACTTAACGGCAAGTCCTGGCCGTTAACAGCAAATCAACGACAATGGTCTTGTCGTCGACCACACAGAACCACTACAGACCCAATAAGGATCCATTAAAAACCCGAGACCTTACACATCCTAAGACCGCTTAGCCGATGCTCATACCTTCAGTAACCGAAGCAATTATGCTGATATTGGCGAAGGAGATGGCACCGTCCATTGCTGGAAATAGAATCACTCCGCAAATACAGATTTCAGCCACCGTGGCAATAGCCGTGTGATTCTCGGTCTTGCGCTTGCATTGCGAAGTGATCCATTGTGTGATGGGAAGAAGATGCACATGCCTCCCGCTAGTCATAGAGTGCAGGTCAGTCTTCCTCGTGGTAATCTCCGCGAGGATGCTCCATGAGTTGATAGGCTCCACGGTGTAGGAAATCACCAACTCCTTGCCCCTCTAATACCGTGGGAGACCGAGCATTATCTCCAGCTCCTCCAGTAGGATTATGGCCTCGAATGTGGGGAAGACAAATGTATGAGTTTGGGTGTGCCACAGTTCCACAAGTGCGGTGACGCTATCCCACATGTGCAGGATCTTGTCATAATTCTTGGCGAGGACAAAAACTGTGGATAGCCCCCACTCTTTCAAATGACCAACAGATGAAGGCGGGAGAAGCTCAAGCATCGGAGCTAGCCATGGCACCCGGGAGAATTGCCTCTCGCCGGGTAAGATCTAAGTGGTGATTGACGAACAGGGAGTCTAAGAGTGGAGAAGAAGAAAAGAGAAGAAAATAGTGGAAAACATAGTAAAGTTCAGAAATTCAGAAAAGGAAAGCACTTACTTGGAGCTCCGGGTGCATGCATATGTTCCCCGGGATGGAGGAGAGCCGCTGGAGATCCACATAAGACCCTTTAGTCGCCTTTGGACTGGAGTAAGGAGGGATATCCTCTTGGAAAGTTGAAAAGCTTCTCTTCATGGCTGCATGAGAGAGAAAGTTGAAGAAAAGAAGTAGCAAATGGTTAGCTGTGGGATTAGCCCCCCAAATCATCCTTTTATAGAGCTTATGTAGATGCAAACCCAGTCTAATCCTGTCTCTAGGTGTTAAGATAAGATTAGGAGAGGTTTAAGAGTCCTAGTGTAGGTCTGGAAGTCTTAGGATAAGGATAAACCCTGATTTCCTGCGTTTTCTGGGTTCGGGTCGAGTCGCGATGCTGCAATATGACGCGACCAGGTCGCGACATGGCGGGGATCCGCGACCTTGTTGCCGTCACCTAGGCCGACGCCACTCTAGCTGTTGTGTGATTTTCTATGTTTGTGCTTAGTATATTTGTTTGTTTAATTTTTTGATTATTGTTTGTATATATATTCTCGTTTCGTGCTTCTTATGTCTGTTTATTGTAAAAAAATAAAAATAAAAATAAAAAATAAACCTAAAAAAAATGGTAACTTCTGCGCTCCACAGGTAAGGGTATGTTTTTCTACCTTTACCCCGACATTACTATATGGTATTCTACTTATTATATTGCTTCAAGGACCGGCTGGTTCTCAATGTGTTCTGGGATTTGAGTTCCCCTTTACCAAAAACAGTGATAATCTAGTTGCACATTGTTAATCGTTGGATAGGCCGTGAGTTGTTTAAGTTCAGGGACTTTGGATTCAGGCTTGCACTCCGGTTGTTGGTAGTCTCTTGACCCGTTTCTTATTCGGCTTAACAATATTATCCTTGATATATTTTCTATTTTCTCCTTTTCTTTGCATTCATTTTGATGATTTCTTTATTTAGCCCAGCATGCATCATGTAGGACTTTGAGCCTTCTCGACTCATTCCTGACTATTGATGAGCCCTTGTTGAGTGCCCAATCATCCTTCATATTTCAAACAAGAAATCCAATTCCGCTCTGAATCGGATGGTTTGCCTCCGAGTGAGTTGTTCCCGTCAGTTTGACAAGAATTTCCCTGTCTGGATTCCCTATCCAATTTTTGTCCTATTACCTTGATCCATTTTGGTTGCAAACCGCTCCCAGGACAGAGTCATGAGCTACCTGCCTGGCACGCACATGTCCCTCCAAAATGAAACTTGCAGGCCAATCGACTAGGGTACCTCTCAATCGAGGGGTTGATCGTCCTCTTCTTTTCTCCTTCGCGTCCAGACTTGTGCTTTTCTTTGCATTCTGCTCGAGCAACTAACTCGGGACTTTCACGAAGATTCTAATTTCTTGTTAGTGAAATCGAGGGTCTCTTTACCAAGGTTCCCACTTTTCAGTCCACTCCGCATCATTTCTGCTCCGCCGTCACTTCGTGATGCCCCCACTCCACTTCCGCTTCGTTTCCTTGCAAAGTGGAAGCCAAGGAGGGGCAATCTGTAGACTCCCGGTTCCATCTAATGGGTTGAACTACATTTCTTATCACCTTAGTGGGCCCCTAGTTGGTCACTTACCTTGAGCCCATCATCATCCTTGATTTATGCCCATTTATACATTAAATTGCCTTGAAATCCCGCCCATTATCACTTTGAGAGAGTCCTTAAGCATCAATAACTCTTATCCTTTCATGTGGTTGGCTAATAATTCACATAAATTTCGATTTCATAGTCGCGACGCATCGTAGCGCCGCGTCTCGGTGGCGCGTCGATGCAAGCCGCCGCGACAGCCCATGCATTATCCTTGCACGTGGGCATACTGACGCGTCGCCTCGCCCCGACGCGTCTCCAAGGTCGCGGCCCTACGATACGCCGCGACAGTAGCTGCACATGCAGGCCTCCGCAACCACCTCCTATTTATCCTCCTATGGGTATATCTTTATCCCTAGGGAATATCTCAACCCCTTGGGCAAGATTTGGGCCCTAGGGACTCTCCTTGAGGACCCCAAGGACTCTCCCATGCGATTTTGGGTGGTCTTTATCTCTCATTTTGATCATTTTAATTATTATGGGATATTCTCTCTTCAAAGATATATAAAAGCAAGGCCCTTCCTAAAGGACGAGGGGAGCCTCATTTTTCACCCCGAAGGGCTGCCGAAATCTCCTCTCACCAACACTTAGACTCGTAGCCCTCCCATTTTCCACTTTTCCCACACATCCCCCTCCACGAAAGCTACTCATTCCTTCATCAACGTAGGGTGGAACGTGTGAACGGTGACTCCAACACTTCCCTGAAGCCTTTGCACAACATTTGGGACGATCATCAAGCTAGGGAGTCGCCCTTATGGGGCTCATCCTCTTCCCCTTTCTCTTTTCCTTCATTTCTTCATGCATCTCATTTATTTTGTAGATAGGTTGCATCCATTTTCCACCCCCAGGTGTGTTCCCACCATGATCTCACGTTTCCCTTCATTTTTATAATAAATACTACACTTAACACGTTCTAATAGGCCTTTTTTTCTTGTTTCTTCTTTGTTTTGGCAGGAACTGAAGCTTTTCCACGAGGAGCTCTTGTTCTCCAGCCGGCTGGAGGATGGGAAGAAGGTCCACACCCGACATCTCCCGCACACAGAGAACGCGACAGTGGAGGACGACGCGACAAGAGACGCGTCCGGCGTTGGCGATGCGTCACCAGCATGTTCGCGGCAAGTAAGACTGCCGCGACACCAGGTTCGCTTCCTTTCTCTTTCCATTTCCTAGTTAAGTTCATTCTCTACTCGTTAGGAAACTTGCTAGGTGGCGATCACATTCCTACTTTCTACACTACTAGTTTTTAGTACATGTTTGTGTTGAGGGGGGGAGGGGGGGGCACAATCCCCGCGATTGCAGGTAATGCATCAGATAAGCCCTTATTCAGCCAGATAATGCATAATCATCTCTCGACCAGTGGATATGGTAGTTACCCAGATAACTCCTTAAATGGCCATATACAACATTCAACCAAACCCAACCATGAGGGAGACAAAGAATCAAAGAAAACGGAAAAGAGTACTCACCTTCGCTGCGACGGACTCACCTTCGGCGATCAGTCAGCCCACAACTTTGCAAAAAACTGACCATAGTAGCACAGCCTCTGTGAGAACGGGCGCCGGGGGATGCACAGCGTGAGAGGCCAATTGCCCACTAAGAAGTGGAGGAGGAAGAAGGTAATGGGGTCGGCAGGAGATGCCCGGCGACGTGGAGGACATGTAGAGGAGTAGGGGAAGGAGGAAGTGGTGGCCGAAGTGTCCTTCCCCTGCTGTCGTCGCAAGTTCGCCGCTTGCTTCCACTGCAAATGTTAGGCACGGGCCTGTTGCTTGCCCTAAACCACCGACGGCGCTGCCTGCTACCGCCTTCTCCGCAAGTTCCGCTGCGACTCTTCTCCAATGCGAATGCTGCCTGCCTGCCGACGCCACTACTTGCCCTTTTGCCGCTGCTGCCCTTTTTCGCTGCAATGGGTCGCAGGAGGAGAGTGGAGGCAAGGGGTTGAAAGAGGGGTTTTTTTTCCACTTCAATCAGGGCGTGGGAGGCCAAAGTTCAATGGGCGCCCAATTAAAATTAATATTTTATTATATATTTGTTGTATTAAACTCCGTAGGTAAATGATAACGTTATATGCTTACGATATTACGCCATAGGGGTAGGCATATCTTAAAAGATTAAGAACAAAGTTTGTCTGATATACTTACGACATGTACAGTCCATAAGTATAGATATGTCTATCCATATGAATAGCTTAGGAATACACTGAACTGTAAGCAACTTTTGTAGGCGGAGCAAGGATTTCTTTTAGTTGTCATCCTTGATCCTCATTTGATGGTAGCCAGATCGAAGGTCGATCTTGGAGAAATATTGAGCTCCGAAGATTTGGTCGAATAGCTCATCGACCCTGGGCAATGGGTATTTGTTCTTGATGGTCAGCTGATTGAGTTGACGATAGTCGGTGCATAACCTCATGGATCCATCTTTCTTCTTGACGAATAGCACAGGTGCTCCCCATGGGGAGGTACTTGGTCTAATGAACCCCTTCTCTAATAGCTCCATCAGTTGCGTCTTCAATTCCTTGAGCTCGGATGGTGACATCCGGTACGGTTGTCGTGATACCGGGGCAACTCCAGGGATCAACTCTATGACGAAGTTGACATCTCGTTCCAGGGGAATCCCTGGAAAATCTTCAGAAAACACATCGGGGAAGTCATGGACTATGTGGATGTCTTCTATCTTAGAACCCTTTTTTTCCACAACTACGGCAGGTAGGAAAGCAATACAACCTTTTCCTTATCATGTTATGGGCTTTTATGGCGGAGATTAGAGACATCCATCTCTTATGTCTAATCCCAAAGAATGCCAAATTAGGAAAGTCACTAAAGGTCACTCTTCCTTTCTTACAATCGATAATTGCCCCATAAGTGGACAACCAGTCGCCTCCCAAAATTACATCATAGCCTTCCATGAGCATACACAGCAGGTCGAATTTTAGGTTATGGTCTCCGATCATTACATTGGCAGAGGGAAAGTAGTTGTTCAATTTCACCTTTTCCCCTAGTGGCATTGTGATAGAGAACTCACAACCCATGGATATAGGTTTTGCAGTTAGGGCATAAGCAAAGTTTTGAGATATAAAAGGAATGAGTTGATCCAGTATCAAATAAAACAAATGCTGATATGGAGAAAACTTGTAGAGTACCTTCTACCACGCCACCGTCCATAGCAGGTTCCTCATCATGCAGGGCTTGCAATCTTCCATGTTTCTTATGCGCATTAGGGCGCCTCTAATGTTCTTTCAGTAACGGGCACTCGGGGATGCGGTGTTCACGACTCCCGCAGCGTAGACACGCTCCGACCTTCCTCTAGCACTCATCCGCAGTGTAACCTGGCTTATCACAGTGCTTGCAGTTACTTTTTGTTTGAGTGTTGGGGGCGATAGCTTTAGGTTTCCTTTCTTGGCTGGGTCCCTCCGTGATGTTGAAGGGACGCTTCTTGCCATTGTTCAGCTTAGCAGATGACTGACCCAAGGTCATTTCCCTTTTCACGAACTTCCCATTTATACGGTCGGTGAAGTCTGTAGCATCATCCAGCAGTTGAGCCTTTTTCACCATCTCGGCGTAGGTCTGGATGTCGAGAGGTACCAATTGGGTAATGTATTGAGGCTTAAAGCCGTTGAGGAAGCGCTTAGCCTTCATTCTCTCAGTGTTCACTAGGTGTTCAACATATCGTGCGAGTCGTGAAAATTGGGCATCATACTCGGCTACAGTCGAGCTCCGCTATTTCAGAGCAGCGAAATCTGCAGCCTTCCTTTCTTGGACATGCTCTGAGAAGTATTTGGAATAAAAAGCTTCTTTGAACTCAGTCCAGGTGAACTGACCATTAGCTCTGGTCTCTTCGACAGACTCCCACCAAGCGCGGGCGTCCTTTTCAAGTTGGAATGTGGCTAGCAGTAGCTTATCCCCCGCTGCACATTGCATGACGTGAAAAATTCTTTCTGTCTCTTTGAGCCAGTGCTCAGCTTCATCTGGATCCATGGATCCACTGAACCTAGGTGGGTTCAAACTCCTGAAGTTGCGATGCAGGTCGCTTGCACCACGATTGCCACCTCCTTGGGTAGCTTGAACAATCGCGCACGTCAGTTCTTGGATGGTTTGTTGCATGCCTCTCATTTGAGCACGTTCAACAGTCATCTTTGTTGCTTAGTTCCTAAAAAATAACTTATTGTCATGATATCAATGTGGGATTTAATTTGTGCGTGTGTGAGTTCATTTTAGCTATTTACCCATGGCTCTAACCACAACTCACATAGGTAGGATAATTGACTCTAGTCGAGGCTGGTCAACCTAGATCATCGTATACTTAAGAATAACCTAGGCTCTGATACCACAAAACTGTCATGCCCCGATGTGGAATATCGAAACGCGTGGCAGTTGCAAGTAAACGGGTATAGAGCAAGTACTAGACATCAAACCATTGCACAATGAATAATACTAAAGAAAATTTGTCTCATTAATAACTTTCCAATGTCTAGTTACAACCACTAATATCAGAGTCAATCTATAGGGCCCAATTACATTGAAATAAAAGTAAAAGACTAAACTAAGACTCTATCATAGCACTAGGACACTACGGTACTCTTGACATCACTCCTGGTCGTTCTCATCCTCTTGAGTGTATAGTTCATCCTCGGTCTCACCTGAGAACACAACGACAAATAACGCAGGGTGAGCGATCATGCCCAGTAGGAATTAAATCTCAATAGTCAAGCAGACTTTAAATGATTAATGTTTTAAAAGGCAGAGTAACTAATGATAGAGCGAGAGAGTCAAGTAACGTAAGAGATATCAATGACAGCACGTGAACGAAATAGCACAACTTTCCAAATATATAGCACAAGTGTCAAGTATAGCACAAAATACCAAGATGGCCAGAGCATAAATAACAGAAATATAGTAATAACACAACGGGTATAGTATAGCACTTTGTTTGTCATGTTGACAACGAGAGATTATAGCACTTTTGACAATAGTCAACGAGAGAATATAGCACTTTTGATTGTCATTTAGATAGTCGAGATAGATAGCACTCGAGTGTAATGCCAAACACTCTGATCATTTTACTCCCATGGGCACTAGAACTTTCAGGCGCACATCCCAGGACCAGATCGGGTCCTTTATATATTGCCAGACATTGATTATATTGTTTATGTTTAGACAATCAGTCAATGGCCAATATAGAGTACCAAGAAATAGATGAGAGCACTAGATGAATAGACGAGATAGTAGAGAGAACGTGAATAGATGAGCAAATCGAGTATAGATGAGAGCTAGTGGACATTGCACGTAACACGTCGAGTAAACAGGCGATAGAAACAGTTGTACAACACGTGCACGTGGTGTTGGCAGTCAGGTGGAACTCACTACCTTTCCGCTGGCCATGTTATGAACAGGTCCAGTGGTCCAATGTAATTCAAGATAAGAGCGAACTTCTAATAGCCGTTTGGATCATGTTGATCCCTAAAGGGTATCATAGGTGTTAGGGTACAACCGGCTCGTCGACCATGTGGGAATCCATAGATAGAGGAGACTTACAGAGGCCTTGAACATAGACTCACTAGTCCGGCAGAAGGAGTATCCGACGGAGAGTTCGTCCAAGTCAAGAGAGTGTGTATATAGAAACAAGTGCTCCACGTTCTAGAGGAGTTCTAGAACAGTGGAGCGTCGGTATCCGTGTTCCAAAACATCGCGAGAAAACGTACATGAGGTAATTTAATGACATAAATTACCATAAAAATTATGTAACATGTTCATGTCAATTAAGCCATATTTGGATGGTTCAAAGTGTGTGTGCATGTGAATAAGAAAATCATGGACAAGATAGATCATGTGTTTGACTTAAATTAATTAAAATTTATTCCATATTTACAACTTCATTTTTTAGTGTTTAACACAGCTAACAACATATGGGAATAGCTGAAGAACAATAAGACTTGCAAAAGATGGGTTTTTCTGCAAAAAGTAAGATCGCGATACACCCTAATGAGGGTCGCGATAGGGTCAACTGAGATCGTGACGGGGTCTTGTATAGGTCGCGACGGGCTTGTCGGTTCGGGCAGGTAGGTCGTGATGGGGTTAGGTGAGGGTCGCGATGGGCTCAACAGACCGGGCAACCGGATCGCGATGACCGGCCCTGTCGCGATCAGATCGCGACGGAACACTTTGTCACAATGCCTCTGTGAACGCAGCCTATCGGGCTGTTGGATTCACAGGGTCTGTGCCCGAGCCCGATAGGGAGAGTACATTGCATTCGATTGCGGACCTGACTTATCGTATTTTGACACAGGGTGATTCAAAAAAACATATCTAATTGTACAGATGATGAAAAATCATGAAACTAATTGTGAATTGTTCTAGACATGCATGGGCACTTACAGTAAATAGGAATTTGAAAAAAAACAGTGTTTCGACATACTTTAGTCATAGTATTCTTGAAGAACTTAGAACAATACACGGATGAGATCAACGAATTAATTCACATGATAGCATGGATGGAAATTAGGACTTTTATGTGCAAAAGAAGCCTAATGACCATCAAAATCTCCAATAAAAATTTCATGGCATGAGATCAAGTGTACAAGGAGAACAAAATTTAAGAAGGGGGATCAGGGTTATGTAAGTTGCAGAACATGAAAAATCAAGAACAAAAGATATGCTCGATGGAAAATTATGAAATCCAAGGGCTTTTATTCCTGATGGAGGAAACATCCTACAGATAAATTTTCATGGTTTATGCTCGCGAGAATGCCTACCTTTAATGGTTTTACTCTCCGAGGGTTTGAACTTGAAGAACTCGGGGAAGAACTTGAGGGATCCTTCTTCTCCACGAATACTCCTTCCCTTTGGCTCCTTCCCATGTCCAGCAAACCCTTGGCACGAGCTAGGTCCGGCCATGAGGGTTTTAGAGGAGTATTTAAGCATCTCCCCATTCTATTTCCTATTATGACTCTAATTCCTATTTATTCTGAATTTTTTTATTTTCCTCTCCCCTTTTTAGACATGAGATCTCCTAATTGGGTTAGGATGGGGGTTAATTTTGTGGCCAACCCATTAGGGTAGGTTTAGGAATCCCAATCCAACTCAAACTTCCTTTTTAATGCATTAAATACCTCCTTCCGATTTAAGTAATAATTCAATTACGAATTTAAGGTATTTTCCTATTATTCACCTTTTAAAAATCTCTATTTTAGCCCACTAATTTCTAATGGGCCCATTTAACAAAGCCCATTACTTATTTTCATTTAATGGGTTTTATCTAATTCTCTTTTATTTAATTTTCTAATTAATTTAATTACTTTTCTTTTTATATTTTATATTTTATATTTTTCGAAAAATCTAGGCTGCTACAGAGGGCATGTGTGAATCTTGTGCAAAAGGGAAGCACACAAAATCATCCTTCAAGTCAAAAATAGTTTTAACCACTTCCAAACCTTTAGAACTGTTACATATGGATTTATTTGGGCCAATTAGAACAACCAGCCTTGGTGGAAAGAATTTTTGATTCGTGATAGTTGATGATTATTCAAGATTTACATGGGTATCATTCTTGGAGCATAATGATGACACGTTCGACAACTTCGTTAGGTTTAGTAAGAAAGTTCAGAAGGACAAGAAGTTCAGTATCATAAGTATTCGATCAGACCATGGAGGAGAATTTCAGAGCAAGCTACCCGGACCTGGTAAAAGCCCTTTTGATTTTTTCTGAAGGTAGAAGAGGACGGATCCGTTACCTCCTCAGTGTAGGGCAGCTCTCTTCATATTACTTATGCTTTATTGGAATCCTTGTTTGGTGTATCTACCGCCGGTCGCGGTGGGGTAGACAGTGTTGATATCCACATCAAGGGTTTGGGGATTATTGGTACTGAGTACAAGATGAAGGATGGAAAGATTGACATTAATCAGCTGAATGCCTTCAACTGGATTCTGCACTTCATTGTCTGCCAAATTCTAGTGCCTCGGAGTGCAACCTTCTCCACTTGCACGAAAGCAGATTCCGATATGATGTTCTGGGCGGTTCAGAACCAAGATATCAACATGGTTGAGGTGATTATCGAGAGGATGAAGCTTTCATCTGCAATTTTATGGGACAAGAAGAAAAAATTAAATGTGTGTCTATTGTATGCTCACTTGTTGACAAGGATTTACCAGCACTATAACATCAGTTTGAGTGGTGAAGTGTCTGAGAAGATGGGCCAAGCTATCAGGTCCAGAAATCCGAAGAAGAGTGGCTTCTCTTTAGTAGCTGGTGTTTGGACCAAGACCTCAGTCGCTGAAGGTAAGGCTATCATTGGAGAGGGTCCAGAAGTTCCTCCTATTCAAGAGGCAGAGGCATAAGTAAGGGTTGAAGCCCCTGTTGCAGAAGCTCAAGTTGTTCCAGCAGTCCAAGAGTAAGAAATCAGAGCAGAAACTGCAGTGGTTCAAGTAGAGGAAGAAGAGGCAGCAGCAGATATCAGAACTGAAGTTCCTTTGGCCAGTCCAAGAAGAATTGATGAGATACCTCCTGAGCTCATTGAGCCCATTGGGCAATCCTCAGAGGTTGAGTCCCCTTCGATAGTGGTTGTATAAGTAATTGAAGATATTCTGGAGACTATCGCTAATAGTCAGGGGGAGTAGGAAAAATCTCATGAAGAACAACATCAAATTCCTGCAGAAGAAAGTGTCCTGAATGTTGAGCAAGAAGGAAGTGTTCCAGAAGTTGTGGCACCAGGCCACAGTGATGTTTAGATGGAGGATGCTCCTATTCAGGGGGAGCATGTAGCTGAGAAGGAAGCAGAGATTCAGGGGGAGCACACTGTTAGCTCCCATGCTAATTAGTTCCAAGAAGGGGTTGTGGAGAGCCCCTTAGATGAAGATGTTGATCATGTGGAGCCAGTTATTGGCACTAGTGTCAAAGGTAATGGTGTGGCTACTAAA
Source organism: Colocasia esculenta (assembly GCA_014218235.1). Classification (NCBI taxonomy): domain Eukaryota; kingdom Viridiplantae; phylum Streptophyta; class Magnoliopsida; order Alismatales; family Araceae; genus Colocasia; species Colocasia esculenta. The sequence goes on along the minus strand of CM024761.1, from coordinate 47,827,348 downwards.
ATTCATCTCCTTACAATGAAGGCACACCAAAGGTCAAAGAAGAAGAAGATCCATGTGCACTTGAAGCCAGTAATTAAGAGGTCAGATGCACAAGGACAAACTCTGTGCTCTGTTCAATCTGATATTTCATCTATTTTTATAAGCCAGAGCACTGGAGCTAAGGTGATGGGAATGGTCAGGAACACTGCAAGTTGGATGAAAAATGAGCTATGAAGCATTAAAGAATAAGTTTCAATCCTTTTAGACCTGGTGAGGGCAGAATCATCTACTCCTGCCCCTCCTGCTTCCACTCCTGCAGTACTAGAAAGCAGTTCAGGGCCATCCGGGCCATGGAATGAGGAAGTAGTTCGGCCATCAGGGCCAGTTAATATTGAGAATTCAGGGCCATTAGAGCCAAAGATTGGTGAAGAATCAAGGCAGTTTGAGCAAGATCAGGCAACATCAGGGCCACCAGGGCCATCAGATGAGCAGTCTGAGCCACCAAGGCCAGTCATGGAATCAGAAGTTGTACCTGCAAGAGTTGAAGATTAGGCTGTAGCCCAGAGCCACGTTCTTCTCCTCTTCAGATTCCAGCCCCTCCTTCTCCACCATCCTCCTCCACTGCTCCACCAGCCCCTGCCACCTTCAAACAACCTCTTCCTAAACATGTTTCCTCACCCACTCCATTTCATACCACAACCTCCTCTTCTCTTGCTTCCTCTACATTCATTCCTCCTCCTCCTTCTGAGGTACCTCCAACCTCATCAGATGGACCATCCATACCACCACCCTCTACTGATTACTCTTTCCTTCATCCTCCTACTCCTCCCTCTTTTGTTACCATCATTCCTGAAGGTGCTCAACTTGCTCATGTCACTATTCAGGACATCAAAGATGAGTTTGAAGTAGCCATACTTCGCTTAGTCTTGTCAGTTGGCAGTCACATTCATAGGACAGGCTCTTCCAGCCATCCTCCTAAAAAGAGAAAAATCTCTTCCAACCTTGCCATTTCTTCTGAGCCTCATTTTCCACCTCTTTGGTTTTCTCTCATTGTTGAAAATCGAAGAAGGTCTCTCTATTGTGAATTCCTCCATAAATGCACATTTGCCACTATCTTTGGACTTCCCTATCTCAACCTCTCTGAACATTTAAATGTTGTTCTCCCTCTCTCTTCTCTCTCCAAAGCTGAACAGTCAAAAATTTTCTCCTTCACTGAAGCTAAAACTAAAGAACAGTGGGCTCGGGGCCACAAATCTCTGTACAATAAATTCTTGCTTGCAAGGTCAACCAGATTCCCACCCAGAGATCATCTATTGACTCTCTTTGAGTGGTTTGTGATTCATCACAAGGACACTTGGGGGCCGTTCATCCAGAAAGAGATCAAACTTATCAGGTATTTTCATATGTTCAATGATTACTGCGACATCAATAAACTGCCCGAAGTTCAGCTTGGCCAATTTCGGCAAGCTATTTCTCTTCTTAGTTCGGATACTGCTCATACCACCTCCATCCAAGTGGATTCTGCCACTTTGGAGATACCAGATGTTGTGTTTCTGCCTCCACTTCATTCCTTAGTCATGGAATCTACAGTAGGCCCTATTATTTTTGAAAAATTTGCTCGGGTCATGGGGCGCATTTCAATGTAGAAAGGAAATTCCCATGCTTTTCACATATTTGTCTACCGGGAATATCACCAAGGCCACATCAAGTCTGATGCTCTTGCCCCTCTTCTGTCTGAATGTGAGCGGCTATCTCCATCAGACTAGGAAAAATTGTACCATCTCACTGCTCAACAACTTGTTGATCTCAATGCTTCTCAAGCCAGATCAAATCAACCTCTTCTATCTGCTGCAGAATTTCTAGATCTAAATTCCATTCATCTTGTTTGAGATCCATTTGATACATGGGTTGAGAGATACAAGGTGTATGTGGCTATGAAAAAGGAACTGAAGCACCGGTAGATCTTCTTCCCCATCTTAGTAGATCAGTTTCTTTAGCATGCTAGCTTTGGTACCTCCAGCTTCTACAAAATGTCTCTTGGCCAGAATGAGTATGGAACTTTTATGGAAGCTCAGCGGCAACTGCACATCCAAAGGATGGCTCCTATTATGGTACCCTCCTACTCTATAGTTTATGGAGCCTTCCAAAGTTATTTTGAAGAGTATTAACGCAATGCATCGCCGATCATTACTCGCTATGCCTGCCTTATGTCCCCTGCTTTCTACATTCCTATACCACCTCAGTGAAATAATATAATGTCTTTTCTGTCTTCCATTTATCTTTCTTCTCTTATTTGTCTACTTTGATTCTTTTTGCTAAATGACAAAAAGGGGGAGAAAATAAAACATTCTGAAATACACTCTCTAAATTTCTCTAGCAAATTTACTTAGATTCATTTTAGATCCTTATATCTTTTTGTTATGTTTTGTCATCACCAAAAAGAGGGAGATTGATGATCAGTCCACCCCCAAATAATTTTATTTAATTATATACAATTTTGGTGATTAACAAAACTCTAACAATTATTTTCTAACAAGTTTTATGATGTTTATCCACAAGGAATAAATGGAGCCAAATTTGTAAGTATTTCTTACATTTTATCATTTAAAGTTCAGAGCATGCATTTTCTCTAAGTCCACATCGATTTCTCTTATAAGCATAATGATTCCATAAGTATCGCATAACGATTTCCCTTATAAGCATAACGATTTTATAAGCATGAACGATTCTATCGCTACAACGATTTTGGTTTCACATCGATTTCGGTTTCACAACGATTTGTTAAGTGAAACAACGATTTCAGTCTCACAATGATTCGTTAAGTGAAACATCGATTTCGGTTTCACAACGATTTGTTAAGTGAAAGAATGATTTCGGCCTCACAACGATTGGTTAAGTGAAACAACGATTTCAGTCTCACAATGATTTGTTAAGTGAAACAACGATTTCATTTTCACTTAGATTTCATAAGAAAAACAACGATTTGGTCATCGATTTCTTAAGAGAAACAACGATTTGATTGTTGTAATGATTCGATAAGTGAAGGCAACGATTTGAACGCTAGAACGATTTGCCTTTACGCTACAATGATTTGCTCAAACAACGATTTATTTATGTTTAAATAACGATTTGCTCAAACAACGATTTGTTTATGTTTAAACAACAATTTGATCAAACATCGATTTGTTTATGTTTGAACAACGATTTGCTCAAACAACGATTTGTTTATGATTGAACAATGATTTTCTCAAACAACGATTTGTTTTTGTTTGAACAACGATTTGCTCAAAGAATGATTTGTTTATGTTTGAACAATGATTTGCTCAAACAGTGATTTGTTTATGTTTGAACAACGATTTGCTCAAACAATGATTTGTTTATGTTTGAACAACGATTTGCTCAAACAACGATTTAATTATGTTTGAACAACGATTTGTATAAACAACGATTTCATAAGTTGTATAACTATTTCTTTGTCATAACGACTTCATGGATTACATCGATTTCACACATGATATTCAAATTTATTTTCAAATATTGTGAAAGACAAAGTCTTCCCGCGTGCATCACTAATATCCTTGCATTTAATGAGATTGTACAGTCCTCTGCATGATGCATATCTGGGTGCCTTCTATTCCTATGTTTCTATAGCAAACACTTTTCAGGATAGCAGAATGGCATTACTATTTTGGTGTACGTTCTTACTGCATGGTTTCTAACGTTGACTGACAAGCATAGAGACAGTCTAGCTATCTGTGCTTCAACATTTATTGTGTGTAGGTCATATCTTACAACGTTGGACAACCATAAGCTGAGGAATATGTAGATGAATCTTCTCTTTGTGTGCATGGCTCTAGAGCATTAAATGGCTACAGGCTTACCTGTCGCACACGATGAACCATGATGTCTAACGTGCTTCAAGCTTAGAGACAACGACCATTTCAACGACTATAATTTCAAGAGAAGATATATAGAAGTCTGATGACTCCATGAAGAAAAATTTTTGTGCAATAGAGCTTTCAGAGAACCAACCTTCAACTTGCGAGCATTAGAAACAAGAGCCTTTTGCTTCACTCCATGCATTTCTTAGCTCGTAACTCTCATCCTTCATTGTCTAGATTTTTGAGAGCTTATAGTTCTGAGAGATTAGTTTTATTGTCGATCTTTCTCTCTCAGACTTTGCCTCAGATCAAGCATTTCATTGTGAGCTTGGTCTAGGGGCCTTTCTCATTATTTCACATTTGTTGTGAAGTTCCTCTTCGGGTTGTGAAGAGAAGACCTGTTGAAAACAGGTGGTGTGTATTCCCTTTAGTAAGGCAGAAAGACCTGTCTATCAGGGTGGTTGCATTCCTCTTCAGGGTTAGAAGAGAAGGCCAGCTGCAGCTGGATGTGTAACGGTCCTTGAGGGGGACTATACCCTTGGTTAGTGAAATCCCAAGTTGTTGCTTGGGGACTAGACGTAGGACTCCTTGGGATAGGAGGTCCGAACCAGGATAAAAACTCCTATGTTGTGTGATTGGTTCTTTGTGTGTTTGTCTTCATTATCTCTAACACTAACCATCGATCTTAGTGTCTTCCTGTTACGTGTTTTTATTCATAGGTTTTTATCTAAACGAATTTTTAAAATCCCATTCACCACCCCCCCCTCTGGGCTTGCTAGATGGGCAACAACTTCATCATGAGCCAATTCCCATTGCACAGACCCATGGACATCAGAATATGAACATCATCTCATCTATGTAATATAAAGTGAGAAAATGCCATTAATATTCTTACCAAAAAGATTAGTGCAAGATTGTAAGTGTCATCACTAAAGTGAACTGGCTTGCAGGGCACTCATAACTAGCAATCTCGCACTTGACCTAAAGCCAATCACCTACATGTCTGATCCCCATCAGACCTCGGTGCCACTAAAAAACAATCTGAGTCAACAACTTTGTCAGTGGATCTATACTCTTATTTTCGAATGGAACTCTTTCCACTATTACATCACCACGGGCCACGATCTCTTAGATAAAGTAGAACCTCATAACATGCTTGGACTTCTGATAAGACCTGGGTTCCTTTGCTTGAGCAATCGCCCCATTGTTGTAGCAAAACAATGGAGTTGGCTCTTCATGGCCAAGCACCACTCCTAGATCTGCGATGAACTTATTCATTCAAACCGCTTCCTTTGCTACTTCTGCTGCACCAATGTACTCCGTCTTAGTGGTGGAGTCAATAGTAGTCTCTTGCTTGGAACTCTTCCGACTTACTGCTCCTCCATTCATGGTAAACACAAACCCTGAGTTAGACTTTCTATCATTGACATCAGACTGAACTCGAGTGCATGTAGCCTTCAACTTTGAGGCTACTTCCTCCATATAATAGTAAAAGATCCTTAGTTTTTATAAAGTACTTAAGGATAAACTTTATTGCTTTCTAGTGTTTTGTACTTGGATCTGCCTGATGCCTGCTCGTAACACTTGGAGCATGTGCTACATCAGGCCTAGTACATAGCAGATCATACATGATAGACTCTATCGCCGAGGTATAGGGATTCCTATCTATGTTTGCCCTTTCATCTAAACTAGTTGGGGACATACTCCTGGAATGTGAAATTCTATGTCTAATTGGTATGAGACCCCTCTTGAAATTTTCCATGCCAAACCTTTTGACAATGGTGTCTATGTACTTGGATTGAGACAGGCCAAGCATCCTCTTAGATCTATCTCTATAGATCTGAATCCCTAAAATATAGGATGCTTCCCCTAAGTCCTTCATGGAGAAATTCTATGATAACCATGCCTCCACTGTGGAAAAAAATCCTACATCATTCCCAATGATAAGGATGTCATCCACATATAACACCAAGATCGTGATAGCGTTCCCACTTTCCTCCCTATACACACAAGGCTCATCTCCACTCATAACAAAGTCATAATATTTGATTGCCTTATCAAACCTTATGTTCCAACTTTGGGAAGCTTACTTTAATCTATAAATGGACCTAAGCAACCTGCATACCATATCTAGACTTTCCTTGGAAACGAATCCCTCAGGCTATATCATATACACCTCTTCCTGGAGGTTGTCATTTAGGAATGAAATTTTTACATCCGTCTGCTAGATCTCATAGTCATGATATGCTACAATGGCCAACAATATTCTTATGGATTTCAGCATGGCAATGGATGAGAGGGTTTTGTCATAGTCAGCACCTTTCCTTTGACGATATCATTTAGCCACAAGCCTTGCCTTATAGGTCTCTACATTTCCATCTACTCCAATCTTCTTCTTGAAGATCCACTTGTATCAAATGGATACAATACCCTCAGGTGGATCAACCTGGTTTCAAACCTTGTTGGAGTACATGGAATCCATCTCATAATTCTTGGCCTCTTGCCACTTCCTAGAGTCTATGCTCATAATAGCCTCCTTGTAGTCTGAGGATCCATATCCTTGGAGTCATGTCCCACATATCTCACAGGAGGGATAAACTGTGGTGGAACGCTCGGCCAAGACCGTTAAAAAAATAACATACTTGATCCGAGTCCGCCTCCCGCGAACGGGCCGAAGCCTCGCAAGGGATACTGAACCACAGTCCGTGTAAACACAAAGGAACACACCATATTTTATATATATATCACAAGTTACATAGCCATATTTCCACAAAACTGAAAAGAAGTACAAGAGCCTGGGGCATACCCCTAGGTACAACTGAAGAAAATAATCAACTAACTACACTACACTGCTGGAGCTGCTACTACACAACTGGAGGTACCGACCCTGCTCCGCTACGGTGCGGCTCTGAACTGGACAACGGTCGTGAAACGTCCTCCTCGCTCTCACCTGTGGGGGTAGGGGTGAGCCTCGCTAGTCACTGGCTCAGTAGGGAACTCCCCCAAAACCGAGCAAACCAAAAACCACAGGTACAAAAGCAATAAACAGTACCAACAATTTATAGAACAGCTAAGCTGGATATAAAAGATGTGAAAGTACTCACCGTCTGCCGACTACGAAAAACAACTGTAATAATTAAATGGCAAACCAGTACAGGTGTACAAGCTAAAGTAGAGACAGCCAAACACGAGCCACATGAACTGGTTCGCGACACTAGAAACTGACTCGGACAAGCTAACACAGGTCTACCTCTCAGTCTCGTAGCCACGGACGAAAGGTCCAGCTGCCGCTCCACATGAAAAGGTCAAGCAACTGTGGAGAACAACCAAACACCACCACCTGCGGACCACACGGTCACAGGCCCATGCCTGGCAGCTCTAGAGATCCTGGCCCGAAACTGTCTAGAGTGAGGCACTGGAAAAGGACCAGTTGGGGTCCAGTACGTCTGTTGGTGTTCGTACCCCCAACTACGAGCGTGCTACAAGTGACTAAAAACAAACACAAGTGTCACTGTCCCACTGTCGTCTTTCCCTCAGCCGGACGTACAATTCAAACACAAGAGTGAGGGTGTCCAGGTCAAACGACACAGACCTCGATGGTACAACACAAGTACCAGGACAAAGCCCCAAGCTAACAGCCTGGCTCACAAAGAACCTGGGGCACCCAACCAACTGGAGAGCTAACCACGGTAGGCGTCGTACTACTCGCCACGTACACAAAACCACGTGCACGTCACACACAAACCGCGTGAAACCTCACGTAAACCTCAAGTAACAACGGTCCACTACATGTGAACTCAACTGTACTCGCATGAACAACACGCAGCCTCGAAAGTGAGTAACTAACTGCATAGCCAGTATGCTAAACACAGAAACCATGTGCACTCAGTGCACCACAGGTGCCAACGCACCATTCTTTATCGATAAATACCATAAATAGTCATTTCTGCTTATACACAAGTTAGCGGCCACATCGAATGCCGCTTACAAGAAGTTGACGGCATGGGATCTGGCCGTCTATATCCCGGCTGATGAGCTTGGCGACATACGATGTTGACGCCAATCTCTTCAACCTCTATTCCTACAGAAACCCTAAACCGATTCTACAGGTTTTACAATCGTTAAAACAACGGAAAAACATACAGAGATAGTTCCTCTAACATCCATACACTATAATAAAACTATAACATCATGCTTTACTACTTAAATTCATCAAACCACCCATTATTCCAAAATGGTGCAACTTAACCCGATAATACATTAAACATGCAGATTCATGTGGTTAAGTCGTGTTTTAATGATCCTACGGAGCTAACAGGGTTCATTCCCTACCTCAGAACACGCTTAAACCTTCTGAATTCTCCCGGTTCACACCGAACCCTCCACGAGCTCCCACAGCAATTGCACCACGCCACGGCGTTTCCTCGTCCGATTTGGCAATGCCACATGTCCCACGATCCTCCAACCACTCTCCTGTACCTGTTGGAAGCGTTAGGGATGCAGGGGCGTGAAGCTGGGGCAAGGGGAAGAGAGAACAGGGTGGAAAACCTGCCCTCGGGTGACCCTATAACCTGCAGAATTCACAGGTTGGCGTCAACCCCTCTGCTGCCTAGGGCAACCGCCACCATAAACGTCCACATCTTATGCCACCAAGTTCATGCAGTCAACGGCACCTTACCTGGACGCCAACAAGTCAACGGCCACCCCTGGCCGCCAACTCCAACTCAACTGCAGCTGGTCCTATTCCATTTCAGGACCAAACTTGCTCCTCACCTGAGCAAAGCACACATCCAAACCACACATTCCACACAACCAACTCACACTGGCCTCACAACGGCCATCACAACCATTACACACATGATCCGCATGGATCCGAAAAGCACGCGACGTTACATTACTATCATATAAAAAGAAAGTTTTGACCTCAAAATTCATAACACAATTCAAAGTTAAACAACTTAAACATACACACCTTTACAAGCACTATCATCTAAAAAGAAAATACAAAGACTTATTCAAACAGATAGGGATACCCTTTAGCCATCTCCTCGGCTAACTCCCAGGTATCCTCACCACCCAACCTATTTTCCCATCTCACTTTAACTAGCTCAATTTCATTATTTCTCAATTTCTATATCTTTCGATCAGTGATTTGCACCGGATACTCTGGCATAGTCATATCCGGTCTCAGGTCACCACCTTGATATCTGATTATTTGAGCTGGATCTTCAATGCACTTTGTCAACATAGAGACATGAAATATATCATGAACATCTGCAAAAAATCTGTTGGCAAATCCAGCCTATAAGCTATCTCCCCAATCCTTTATAGCCCTTGAAAGGGTCCCACATACCTTGGACTCAACCTTCCAGTCTTGCCAAACCTCATAATACCTTTACTCGGGGAAACTGTCAAGAAAACCAAATCTCCCACCTCGAACTGAAGTGGTCACCTCCGGATATCTGCATAACTCTTTTGCCTGCTTTGAGCTGCCTGCAATTTTTCTTTAATAAGCTTCACTATTTCTATGGTTTGCTGAATTAATTCAGGACCCACAAACTGCCTTTCTCCCACTTCATGCCAGTTCAATGGGGTTCTACATGGCTTTCCATATAAAGCTTCATACGGTGCCATCCCAAGACTGGTATAATAACTATTATTATAGGCAAACTCAACCATTCCCAAATGATGCTCCCACCTACCTCCCCAAACTAAACAACAAGCCCGCAACATATCTTCAATCGTCTGGATAGTCCTCTCTGTCTGACCATCCGTTTGGGGATGATAAGCAGAGCTATACCTCAACTCAGTACCAATTACTCTTTGCAGGCTCCTCCAAAAACCGGAAGTAAATCTTGGATCTCTATCAGACACAATAGTCTTCGGGATACCATGCAGTGGAACAATTCTTTCAACATAAATATTTGCTAATCTGTCCACTGTCCAAGACATACTTACTGCCACTAATCTGCACACCTTGGTTAATGTGTCAACAAATACCCATATTCCATTATGCCCGGAACTCGATCTTGGTAAACCTGCCACAAAGTCTATAGCAATATCATCCCATTTCCACTGTGGAATGGGCAACTGTTGCAATAGACCTCTAGGCTTCTGATGCTCTACTTTAATTTACTTACAGATAGCACACCTTGCAACAAACTCTGCTATTTCCTTTTTCATATGAGGCCACCAGAAATGCTTTCTCAAATCATGGTACATTTTAGTACTACCCGGATGGATATTGTACCTAGATTTATGAGCCTCTTCCAACACTCGCTACTTTACCTCTCTTTCCGCTGGAACAAACAACCTGCCCCTGAGTCTGACCACACAATTATCATCAATGGTAACTCCTTCCATTTTCACAATTTCATCTAAACTTACATCTGATCTCTGAGCCTCAATAGTCTGCCAATACAAAGACGGCTCTACAGCACTAGCAGCTAGTACTGCCCGTCGCTGACTACTGGGCACATATAAGGAGTTCTCTACTACCTCTTCATACAGCTTCCATTCTTTAATCATCATCAAACTTACATATGCCTTTCTGCTCAAGGCATCAGCTACAACAATGGCCTTACCCAGATGGTAAGCCAAACTAAAATCATAATCCTTTAAATATTCAACCCATCTGCGCTGGCGAAGGTTTAAATCTTTCTGCGAGAAAATATACTTCAAACTTTTATGATCTGTAAAGATCTCAAATCTCTCGCCATACAGATAATGCCTCCACATTTTCAAGGCAAACACAACCGCTGCCAATTCAAAATCATGAGTGGGGTAATTCTCCTCTGCCGGCTTCAATTGCCTGGACGCATAAGCTATCACTTTACTATGCTGCATAAGCACTGCGCCAAGTCCTCTCCTTGAAGCATCTGCATAAACCACAAAACCACCACTTCCAGCCGGTAATGTCAATATAGGTGCTGATGTAAGTCTCTTCTTCAATTCCATAAAACTTTTCTGACATTCACCGGACCACACAAAAGGCACACCTTTTCTAGTCAATTTAGTCATAGGTGCTGCAATCTTAGAAAAATCTTGAATAAAGCGCCTATAATAACCTGCCAATCCCAGAAAACTCCTAATCTCAGTTATTGTCTTAGGCACTCCCCATCTCATCACTGCTTCCACTTTACTCGGGTCTACTGCTATTCCTTTAGCTGAGATAACATGACCCAGAAACTGAATTTCTTTCAACCAAAATTCACACTTATTCAATTTAGCAAACAACTGGTTATCTCTTAACAACTGCAGAGTAAACCTCAAATGAGCTGCATGCTCCTCTTCAGATGCTGAATAAATTAGAATATCATCAATAAAGACCACAATGAATTGGTCTAAATATGGATGAAAAATTCTATTCATCAGATCCATAAAACCTGCAGGAGCATTAGTCAACCCAAATGGCATATCCACAAACTCGAAGTGACCATATATGGTTCTAAAAGCTGTCTTATCTATATCCTCCTCTTTGATTCTAAACTGATGGTACCTGGACCTCAAATCAATTTTGGAAAATACCTTTGCTGATTGCAACTGATCAAACAGATCATCTATCCTCGGCAACGGGTACTTATTCTAAATGGTCACATCATTCAACTTCCTATAATCAATACACATCCGAAAACTTCCATCTTTCTTTTTCACAAACAAAACCGGCGCTCCCCACAGGGAATGACTCGGTCTAATGAACCCTTTCTGCAACAATTCTTCTAACTGCTTTTTCAATTCTTTAAGTTCTGCTGGTGCCATCCGATATGGAGCTTTAGAAATCGGCATGGTACCTGGTAGCAACTCAATGGTAAAGTCCACCTCTCTATATGGAGCTAAACCAGGCAAATCCTCAGGAAAAACATCAGCAAATTCCCTAACCACAGGAACTGCTTCCACTGGCTGACTTGCTTCTACCAGACTTACTGAGGCTAGATAAGCCACACATCCAGCATTTATCAACTTTCTAGCTTTAATTGCAGAAATTAGAAACTTAGAGGTATAGAAAGGCATACCTTGATATTCAAATACTACACCATTAGGATGACAAAACCTGATCCTTTTCTTTCTGCAATCTAACATTGCTCCATAAGTCTCAAGCCAATCTATACCAAAATAATATCATAATCTGACAACTGCAAGGCATATAACCGACCCGGCATCTGGTTCCCTTCAATCATAACAGGAGTTTCATATATATAGCTTGAAGTGAGTAGGAACTCACCCAATGGAACCTCCACTACTAACTCACAAGACTTCTCCTCTAAAGGATGAGCTATACAATCCAGAAATTCTTTGGAAATGAAAGAATGAGAGGCACCCGAATCAAATAAGACTCTTTCTGAATAATTATAAAGAGGTAAAGTACCTTCTATCATATTTGATGCCTCCGCCTGGGCTCGGGTGATAGCCATAACCTGGCCTCTTCCCCGCTGCTGCGGTGCTCCTCTGCCACGACCTGCCTGTTGCTGCTGAAACTGCTGAGGCTGTTGTTGCTGTTGCACACCTCTTCCATACCCATATTCTCTTAGATAGGGGCAATTGTGGATCAAATCCCCGGCTGATTACAATTATAGCATCTATATCCTGGTGGAGTAATGGGCTGCCTGGCAGTACTCTACTGCGACTCCTCCACCTCAGGCCTACCTCGGCCTTGCTGAAACTGCTGATGACCTCCCCATCCTCTTCCTTTGCCTTTAAATGCTTGCTTTAATTTCTGACCCCATTTACCAAAGCCTGATGAAGAAGGTCCTGATGGTGCTTTACCCTTACTTGCACCTAATGATTGTTGCGGTAGCCGAAAACTACCTGAGCCTGACTCGCCCACCTGACGAGTCCGAATAGACCTCTCCAATGTAGGTGCTCTCTGGGCTGCTTCTTCCACTGTCTTACACATGAGAGGTACTATTGCATCCTGCAACTCCACTCTCAAACCTCTAATAAAATACTCAACCATCATATTATTATCTGAAACTACATAAGCTGCATAACGGCTAAGTGCCATAAACCTCATCTGGTACTCTAAAACTGAAGAGTTACCTTGCTGGAGCGTCCGAAACAATTCTCTTTTCACTTGTTGTACTTGAATCGTAAAGAATGTATCGTTAAATACATCGAGAAATTTCGACCAAGTAATAGCCCCTTCTGTCCTACCTGCAAAGGTAGTCTGCATCTTCAGTCGCCACCATTCTAATGCAAAACCTCTCAACTAATAAGCAGCTAACACAACTTTATCTGCTGCCGGACACCTCATAGTTGCAAAAACTCTTTCGATCTCATGAACCCAGTGCTCTGCTGTATCTGGATTCGGCCCTCCTGAATAAGTAGGTGGCTGGAATCTCAGAAACTTTTCAACATGCATCACCGGTTCCTCTGCTAATAGCACTGGTGCTGTTGGCACAGGTGCTACAAAAGGCACCTCTACTTGTGGCGGGACTGGAGCAATAGGTACAGTCTCTCCATCCCCAGGTGGCACTGCAACCGGTGGTACCGGCGCCTGCTGATCCATCCTCGCCCGAATATCCGTGAGGCTTTCCCAAATCCTCTCAATCATACGCTGAGTACTTTCCTCCGGATCATCTCCTCCACCACCCCAATCTCTTCTATCAGCCATTCCAGAAATTTCTACATAAACAAAACACCAAGTAAAAATCAAAACAACAAATTACCAGAAACCAGGGTCCCTACCAGCAGTGTACAAAGATCGAAATAAGGCTATGTATCTTTCTAGTTTCTTTATATTAACACGGACCTTGCTCTGATACCAACTGTGGCGGAACGCCTCGGCCAAGCCCGTTAAACCAATAAAATACTTGATCCGAGTCCGCCTCCCGCGAACGGGCCGAAGCCTCGCAAGGGATACCAAACCACAGTCCGTGTAAACACAAAGGAACACACAACATTTTATATATATATCACAAGTTACATAGCCATATTTCCACAAAACTGAAAAGAAGTACAAGAGCCTGGGGCATACCCCGAGGTACAACTGAAGAAAATAAACAACTAACTACACTACACTGTTGGAGCTGCTACTACATAGCTGGAGGTACCGACCCTGCACCGCTACGGCGTGGCTCTGAACTGGACGACGGTCGTGAAACGTCCTCCTCGCTCTCACCTGTGGGGGTAGGGGTGAGCCTCGCTAGTCACTGGCTCAGTAGGGAACTCCCCCAAAACCGAGCAAACCAAAAACCACAGGTACAAAAGCAATAAACAGTACCAACAATTGATAGAACAACTAAGCACGATATAAAAGCTGTAAAAGTACTCACCATCTGCCGACTACGAAAAACAACTATAATAATTAAACGGCAATCTAGTACAGGTGTACAAGCTAAAGTAGAGACAACCAAACACGAGCCACGTGAACTGGTTCGCGACACCAGAAATTGACTCGGACAAGCTAACACAGGTCTACCTCTCAATCTCGCAGCCACGGACGAAAGGTCCAGCTGCCGCTGCACGTGAAAAGGTCAAGCAACTGTGGAGACCAACCAAACACCACCACCTGCAGACCACACGGCCACAGGCCCATGCCTGGCACCTCTAGAGATCCTGGCCTGGAACTCTCTAGAGTGAGGCACTGGAAAAGGACTAGTTGGGGTCCAGTACATCTACTGGTGTCCGTACCCCCAACTACGAGCTCGCTACAAGTGACTAAAGACAAACACGTGTCACTGTCCCACTGTCGTCTTTCCCTCAGCCAGACGTACAACTCAAACACAAGAGTGAGGGTGTCCAAGTCAGACGACACAGACCTCGATGGTACAACACAAGTACCGGGACAAAGCCCCAAGCTAACAGTGTGGCTCACAAAGAACCTGGGGCACCCAACTAGAGAGGTAACCACGGTAGGCATCGTACTACTCGCCACGTACACAAAACCACGTGCACGCCACACACAAACCACGTGAAACCTCATGTAAACCTCAAGTAACAACGGTCCACTACACATGAACTCACCTGTACTCGCGTAAACAACACGCAGCCTCGAAAGTGAGTAACTAACTGCATAGCCAGTATGCTAAACACAGAAACCATGTGCACTCAGGTGCCAACGCACCAATCATTATCGATAAATACCATAAATAGTCATTTCTGCTTATACACAAGTTAGCGGTCACATTGACTGTCGCTTATAGGAAGTAGACGGCAAGGGATCTGGCTGTCTATATCCCGGCTGATGAGCTTGGCGACAAACGATGTTGACGCCAATCTCTTCAGCCTCTATTCCTGCAGAAACCCTAAACCGATTCTCTAGGTTTTACAATCGTTAAAACAACAGAAAAACATACAGAGATAGTTCCTCTAACATCCATACACTATAATAAAACTATAACAACATGCTTTACTACTTAAATTCATCAAACCACCCATTATTCCCACATGGTGCAACTTAACCCGATAATACATTAAACATGCAGATTCATGTGGTTAAGTCGTGTTTTAATGATCCTACGGAGCTAACAGGGTTCGTTCCCTACCTCAGAACATGCTTAAACCTTCCGAATTCTCCCAGGTCACACCGAACCTTCCACTAGCTCCCACAGCAATTGCACCACGCCACGGCATTTCCTCATCCGATTTGGAAACGCCACACGTCCCACGATCCTCCAACCACTCTCCTGTACCTGTTGGAAGCTTTAGGGATACAGGGGCATGAAGATGGGGCAAGGGGAAGAGAGAACAGGATGGAAAACCTGCCCTCGGGTGACCCTATAACCTGAAGAATTCATAGGTTGGCGTCAACCCCTCTGCCGCCTAGGGCAACGGCCACCATAAACGTCCACATCTTATGCCGCCAAGTTCATGCAGTCAATGGCACCTTACCTAGACGCCAACAAGTCAACGGCCAAACCACACATTCCACACAACCAACTCACTCTGGCCTCACAACGGCCATCACAACCCTTACACACATGATCCGCATGGATCCGTAAAGCACGCGACGTTACATAAACACTCTACTAGACCTACGCAAAGTTGGATCATATGTGATAGGTTACAGAATATAATCTTCTTGTGAAATGGTGCTTCAGTCAGGTTCTCCAACCTCACTCAATTCTATCATGCTCCCATTATTTCTACCAAAAACGTGCTCCTTTTAAAAAAAAAGGCTGCTCTCCTGGCAACAAAGACTTTTTGGTCCTCAAGGTGATAGAAATAGTACCCACAAGTTTTCTTGGGGTATCCCATGAATATGCACCATTTGTCCTTGATTCCAACTTATTGGGATTGTGTCTCTTAACATGGGCGGGGCATCCCCAAATCTTAGCATCGTTAAGATCGAGCTTCTTCTCTTTCCATATATTATATGTAGTGGACACTACCACCTTAGTTGAAACTATGTTTAGAAGGTAAACTGCAGTCTCTAGGGCATATCCGTAGAATGACACAGGGAGGTCGGCAAAACTCATCATAGACTGTGCCATATCCAATAGTGTGCAATTCCTCCTTTTTGATACACCATTGAGGTGAAGTGTATGAGGATGAGTCCATTGGGATAATATCCCGTGGTCCTTGAGGAACTTGGTGAACTCTATACTTAAGTAATCTCCTCCCCAATCTGATTGAAGAGTCTTGATACTCTTTCCAATTTACTTCTCCACTTCATTCTTATATTCTTTGAATTTCTCAAAAGCCGCAGACATGTACTTGATTAAGTACACATGCTTAAACCTTGAGAGGTCATTAGTGAATGTAATGATGTAGGAGAATCCACTTCTAGCATGTGTGGACATAGGTCCACATACATCAGTATTTATGAGTTCTAATAACTCAGAGGCTCTCTCTCCAGTTTGACTAAAAAGATAGTTGGTCAATTTCCTTTGAAAGCAAGATTCACAGGTTGCATATGACTCATAATCAAACGGACCCAAGAGTCCATCCTTCAGCAACCTTTGAATTCTTCCTTCATGGATGTGACTTAGCTTACAATGCCAAAGGAATGTGTCGTTCACCTCATCTCTCTTCCTCTTAGAGACACTAAGTATGTTCATGACATGTGAAAGAACATCTAGTAAGTACAAACCA
The DNA here is from genome assembly GCA_014218235.1 of Colocasia esculenta. Classification (NCBI taxonomy): domain Eukaryota; kingdom Viridiplantae; phylum Streptophyta; class Magnoliopsida; order Alismatales; family Araceae; genus Colocasia; species Colocasia esculenta. The sequence continues at coordinate 47,810,456 of CM024761.1, read as the reverse complement.
TTTACTAAAACCCTATTAATAATGATCTCATCATTAAGAAACATAGAAAAATCATTGTCCTAAAATAGAAATTTGTATCGCATTCTTGTCATACAGGAAATTGAGATAATGTTTCTTATAATGGAGGGTACAAAATAACATGTTTACAAAATAAAAGATGCTCCACCAAGCGCCCATAGGGTGACCTCGCCAACAGCAACAATTGTAACCTTTGTGTCATTTCCCATCCTCAGGTCCACCTCCCCTTTTGTCAATCTTCTACTCCTTCGTAGGGCTTGCAATGAATTGCAGATATGAGATGCATATTTGTATCTAATATCCATGCATTATCATAATTTTTTGACAAGTGAAGTTCAATCATGAACAAATGTGAAGCTAATCCTAGCCTTTGCATTGCCTTTTCTTCAAGGTAATCCTTGCAATTCCTTTTCCAATGCCTATCTTTGCCGGAGTGGAAATGCTATCCTTTTTTCTTTACTGGCTCTTTTTTGGCAACCTTTGTCTTGCCCGGCACATTGCCTTTGCTCTTAAGGGTCTTCTTGGCCTTCCTTTTCTTGTTGGTCTCACCAACATGGGGAACTGGTTTCTCCTTCTTGATGGCATCTCAACATCCCTCAACATATTGACTAGCTTAAGAAAGGTGGCCTCAATCTTGTTCATATTAAAATTCATTATGAATGGAGAAAAAGAATCAGGAAGGGATTGAAGTATAAGGTCCACACAGAGCTCTTTCACTAGGACAAGTCCTAGAGACACTAATTGCTCTATCCACTCAATCATCATTGGGACATGGTTCTTAACTGATGCCCCCTTAATCATCCTAACCTGGAAGAGACTCATTCATATCTCATATCGCTGAGTTCTCCCTTCCTCAAACAATTTGCAAAGATGTAAGATAATGGATTGTGCATCCATCTTCTCATGTTGCTTTTGCAACTTAGGAGTCATCGAAGCCAACATGTAACACTAAGCAAGACTTGAGTCATCCTTATACTTTTTATAACAAGAACCATCTTCCTCGCTAGCCCCTTCCTCTGGGTCAGGCACGATCTCATTGAGGACATATACGGTTTTCTTTGATGTGAGAACAATTCTCAAATTTTGGAGCCAATCCACATAGTTCAAACCAATGAGACGGTTGGCATCTAGTATGCCATGGAGTGGGTTTGAAAGCGACATATTTTTGAAAATAAAGATGTAGCAGAAAATTAATAACATACAGACTTTTGAATTTTTGTAAAAAATAAAGACATGGACTTTTGTCTTAATTTACTCCCACTATTTTCTCGCAAGCAACATGACACCCTCTAGCATGTGAATCAGATGATTCCAGCAAGCTTCTAGCGGGGATCAGGATCCAATAGGCATCTTGGCATGACCTCGAGGAACTAGACCAATTATACCAAGCCTAAAAGGTAGGCAACTCGTGCCAATCACAACTCCTTGTGATTCCAGTGATATTCGACCTCCAAATCATCATGGCCCAGAGGGACTCCACCACCCATGATGTTTGGTTAAGTTAGCACCATTATTACCTAACGAGCATGATTCAATGATATGCTTCCGAGGGACTCGACCATGTATACCATGTCCTCAAGTCATCAATGACATCTCCATGTCGTAGGCCACAAGATATCAAGTCTCAATATAGTTGAGCCGAAGTGACTCTGTTAAATCAATCCATATCAAGAAAAGGCGGTTGCCCTATAATGATGGAAGGCCATGTGGGTCAATATATGCTTACCGACTTAATTTATTATTAACAGTGGCGTTTTGATTTTTGTTGGTCTCAAAGCTAAATAATCTGCCTCCCACAAATATATTTAGCTTATATTTACATCACATGCAAATATGTACCTAGTAGGTGCAGAAATGAGTATACATCATATATATATATATAAATAACCACACTAGCTGATCATGGACCAAATATTAGCGTGATCAAGCCTGAGCTTAAAGACTTTATCACAAGACCCTGTCCTCAGCACATCTCATGAATGGTGATCCTCCTTTCAACCTCATTAATCTTGTCGGTGACTCATGCTCCCGCTACGCCTTCTTGAGTTATTTCAAATAATTACAATAATTATAAATAACTATAGGCACAAAGGCCTAAAACTGTATATTTTATTCAATTAAGAAATCTTGATCATATCAAGAGGAGGTACACAATCGAAGGGAGGTAGAAGTGCACAACAACTTTAATGAGAGAGAGGAAGAGGCTCGTAGGCCCCAAAGAATCACCATTAACACACACATACAAGCATCACATAAAGGTCCATGATCATCCGCCTACATCATACACATCACATGCATATTTGTAAGCTACTAGAAAATTATTTAAACAATTTAATTAATAAACTATTAGATTAACTCTTAATCTAAAGCTTTTGGATTAACACTTAATCCATGTTCCATGGTCTCCAACATGGAACATGTCACAGAATGAAAGAGATCTACAAGAACTGGATTATGTTAGCGAAAGTCAATGTTGTCACTCAAACTTAACAACATCCACTATCGTCAGGAACACTTCTTGGCAACAGTTAATTATGTTGTCAACATCTTTGGCTGCAACATTGATTTTGCTAGGAACTCTTCCTGGTGACAATAGTTCATGTCGCCAGGACATGTTGGCGACAACTTCCCATATCACCAGGACTTTGCTAGCGACAACAGAGGCTTGCTGGGTTTACATGAATTTATATTTGATGATTGTTTTTGATGATGAACAATTGATAAGCAATACTTGATGAACACTTCATGAACCATGCAAACACATGTTCAACATGATCATTTAAATGTTCATGTTATCTCACTAACAATGGTCTTACATGTAGGAGAGATTGCACAAAAATAGTGTGTTAAAACAAGAGCAAAAAGATCAAGAAAAGCTCAAAAGAAAAGCATCTGTAGACAGCTCCTCAGCTGCTTGTCGACAGAAAACTACAGACAGAAAACACCAGGATCTGAACATAACCATCTGTCGACAGATCCAAGTCGACTGTCGACAGCTACCTACAGGAAAACCCTTCCCGGATGTTTAGAGATCTGGCTAATGCAAATCTATCTCTAGCTGTCAATAGATGATCTAAGGCCTGTCGACAGATGTAAACAGAATCTCAATACGAGATCTCCATATGTTTCCTATGTGGGTGTTTCCTTGTTCCACGACTCTCTATACTTGAACACCAATATAAAAGGAACTCTTTGGAGTTAATTTCGTACACAAGCAGCCACCATCCAATACCCTAAGGAAATCCAAGAGAAGAAGTCTCTCTGTTGCTCTGCTTCAACCTGCCGCCCAGAAAATAAGAAGATCCATCTTCCAAGCGTAGGTGAAGTCAGTTCGTCGGTGATTCAAGCTTCTACATCAATCTGAACCTGTCAAGATGAAGTTTGAAGATCATCTAGACGACCTGTAGAAGGGTTCTACATAAGGATTTGATTCTCCAACTCAGAACCCTTCTAAGTCTCTATTTTCACTTCTGTGTGTGTGGTTGTGGATCAAGTGATTCTTGTACTTGATCTACGTGGTCTGCGTTGATCTGATCGTGATTTCACATCAGACAACTTGTGTGTGTGTGTTGTAGTGTTGAACTAGCTCATAACCAGTATTTCTGCGTGTGTGTGTGGACGGTGGATGTAGGATACACAAGTTGTGTACTCCGAACCACCTTAAAACCTCATGTCCTATGGTTTGCACGTCTTTATGTTAGATGTTTGGTAGACACGTTGTTTTCACACACGCTAGATAAATTGCTACTCTATCTATCTATAACTAACACATCTATGTTTAGTTTACACTTTGTTGCAAGTCTCAAAACTTTGCGTTTTTCATCAAAAGAAGGTGGTAGTCAATTTTAATTGGTAGTAATCTATTCAAGCCCCCTTCTAGATTAATATATAGTGTAATTCCGCTACCTTTCAATTGGTATCAGAGTGAGGTTTCTCCGATTTACTACTGTATTTATTTGATCTTACGATCAGGAGAGTCTCGATCTCATGGAATCTAATAAGGGGTACATGGCCGAAGGACACTCTGTGACCAGGCCACCCATCTTTGATGGTACTGATTATCCCTATTAGAAAAACCGCATGCAGGTGTTTCTTAGAGCGCAAAACTTCGAATTGTGGAAGATTGTCAGCAAAGGAGCATACACACTTCCCGAGGATGAAGACACCTGGACGAAGGACCAGATTGCGAAGGGAACTCTCAACTGGAGCGCCTTGAACATGATGCAGTGCGCAGTTCATCCCAAAGAATACTCAAGGGTCTCCACATGCACTTCAGTGAAAGAGATGTGGGACAAACTTGAACTGATCTACCAAGGTACGTTTGAGGTAAGAGAATCAAAAGCAAACATGCTAATTTCTATGTATGAAATGTTTAAGATGAACAATGATGAAACCATCTCAGACATGTTTGTAAGGTTCATGCTAATAATAAATGGTCTAAAGGGTCTTAAGAAAGAATACTCAGAAAGTGACTTGGTGAGGAAGATACTTCGGTCACTTCCATCCTCATGGAACACCAAGGCCACTGTCATTGAGGATTCAAAAGATCTCACAAAGATGAAACTAGATGAACTAATTGGCTCCCTGATGACATATAAAATAAATGTGAAAAGGAAAGAAACTGAAGAAAACCCAAAAAGGTTAATCGCCTTAAAAGCCTCCAAGAAAAATTCTTCAGGTTCCAAAAAGGATGTTCAACAGGAAAGTGATGAGCTTGAAACTTCTAGTGATAGTGAGAATGATGATATGGCCATGCTCACTAGACAATTCAAGAAATTCCTCAAATTCAAAAGGAAAGGGTCAGGTAACTCTAAACCTTTTCAAAAGAAAGATTTCTCAAATAAATTTGAGTCTAACAAAAAATCTGACATTGTATGCTATGAGTGCAAGAAATAAGGGCACATGAGAGGAGAATGCCCTGAGCTCAAGAAGAAGCTGAAGAAGGAGAAATTCACCTTCAAGAAAGCCAAAGCAATGATGGCTACTTGGAGTGATGAAGATGCAGATGAGGACGAACAAGCTACCTCTGGAGATGAACAAGTTCATTGTCTAATGGCAAGAAGCGATGACTCCAATGAGGAATGCCTAGAAGCCCAAAATCAAAACAAATGGTACTTGGACAGTGGCTACTCGAGGCACATGACGGGCGACAAAGAAAAATTCTATTTGCTGGTTGAAAAAGACGGAGGTCAAGTCATCTTTGGAGGTAACAATAAAGGCCAGATCATCGACATAGGTAAGTTCGGTAAGTATGCCTCCAACTCAATTGATAATGTATTGTTGGTTAAGGGCCTTCATCACACTTGCTCAGTATAAGTCAATTGTGTGATAAGGGTCCTAACGTTATCTTTGAATCAAAATCATGTCAAATCATTGATAAGGAAACAGGAAGTCTAAAATTTTCTGGAAAAAGGGTGACCAACATTTATTTGGTTGACTTAGATGATCCAGAAAATGAAGACTTGTGTCTTGTAGCAAACAAGCAGGATGAGCTTACATTGTGGCATCGTAGGCTTGGCCATGCAAGTTACAACATCTTGCACAAGATCATGAGACTTAAACTGGTAAATGAACTTCCTGAAATTTCCTTTAACAAGAATAAAAGTTTTTGTGATGCATTTGCACAGGGCAAACAAACCCGAAAATCCTTCAAATCAAAAGCACCGGTAAGCACTTCTAAACCTTATGAATTGTTGCACATGGACCTTTTTGGACCTACTAGAACACTGAGTCTCAATGGCAAACGATTTGATTTTGTCATTGTAAACGATTTTTCTAGGTTCACTTGGGTAAAATTTCTGGCTCACAAAAAGGAAGCACTAAAAATCTTTGAAGAATTCTTTAATAATATTGAGCATGGAAATATTAATAAGATATGCTCAATACGCATTGATCACGGGGGAGAGTTTGACAACAACTCATTTTCTGATTTTTACAGGCACCAAGGAATAGAACACTTGTTCTCCTCCCCGTGAACTCCGGAGTAAAATGGTGTAGTGGAGAGAAAGAACAGAACCTTGGTGGAAATGGCTCGAACCCTTATGATCGAAAGTCAACTTGCAAGGACCTTTTGGGCAGAAGCGGTAAACACCTCCTGTTACATCCTTAACAGAGCCATGGTAAGACATGTGATAAAGAAAACTCCCTACGAACTTCTAAAAGGTAAGAAACCCAGTATTGGGCATTTCAGAATTTTGGCTCAAAAGTCTTTATTCATAATAATGATAAAGTTGATTTGGATAAGTTCGAAGCCAAAAGTGATCAAGGTATTTTTCTTAGATACTCAGAACACTCTAGAGCATATAGGGTGTTTAATTTTAAATCTCGAACAGTGGAAGATACTCCACATGTTGTTTTTGATGAGTATCCAGCAAAGCCTAACAATTCAAATACCTACAGGTTTGAGGATGGAGATGAAGGAATAACACTTAGGGAACTACAAATGAAAGCAAAAGAAAATCCTAAAGCAGTTTCCAAGACTAAAAGTGGATATCTTCGCAGGTACAATGATGAAGATGACGTAAATCTGTTCAGAAATCAAGATGATGAACCTGAATAAAATCCACAAGAGGAAAAGCCTCAAGTTGAAACTCCTCAAGCACACCCTCCTCCAGAACAACCTCCTCAAGTCCAAGATCAACCTGGACCTTCAACAGTGACAAATGTCATGTAGAACAACTAGAAGATGGATTTTTCATCAACCAAGAAAAATATGTGAAGAAGCTACTGAAAAGGTTTCAGTTTGAACAAGCTAAGCCTGCTTCAACACTAATGAGCACAAGCTTGAAATTGGACAATGATGAGAAAGGTAAACCGGTAGATGCAAAGCACTTCCGAGGTATGATTGGTTCACTCCTTTATCTTACTGCAAGTAGACCGGACATACAATTTAGTGTTTGCCTTTGTGCTAGATATCAATCTAGTCCAAAGGAAAGCCATTTGGTTGCAGTTAATAGAATATTCAGATATCTCTCAGGTACGCATGCCTTGGGTCTTTGGTATCCAGCTGGGAGTAGTTTTGATTTGATATCATATTCCAATGCTGATTATGCTGGATGTAAAATTGATAGAAAAAGTACTAGTGGTTATTGCCAATTTCTTGGTGGTTGCATGGTTTCGTAGGCATCCAAGAAGCAACACTCGGTTGCACTCTCCACCGCAGAGGCAGAATATGTTGATGCAGGGAGTTGTGCAGCTCAAGTGTTGTGGATCAAAAGTCACTTGTCTGACTACAATATTGACATTGGATGCACACCAATCTTATGTGACAACAATGGTGCCATCAATCTTTCAAAGAACCCAGTCCAACACTCTAGGACAAAACACATCGAAATAAGACATCACTTCTTGGGAGATGAGGTAGCCAACCAAACCTTGGAGATTAGCTTCGTACCCACTGAAAAATAATTGGCTGGTATTTTTACAAAACCACTAGCTGAGGATAGATTCACAACATTGAGAAGAGAATTGGGTTTGTGAAAATTGCAATGAAACTCATACCAAATATTGAGTATATGTTCCTTGTGTGCACCAACTATGTAGTATATCAAATGGTGATTTGTGGAAGAACAAATTATGCTTGTTTGGAAACTGTCATTATGCGTGAGAAAAAATTTTCCGCCACGTATCCATAGTTAATTTGTAAATAAGGGTCATTTACTTTCTATAAGGTATTTAGTTTCTTTTCACTTTGCCCTTTCTTTCCTTCTTAAACAAATGGATTTCTTCAAAGTCTGTCCTCATTCATGAAATTGTGTGCATTTGATTGCATAAGTTGTGCAAATGTGTCTTGAAGTGCTTGATTGTTTGTGTCCACATGAGCACACACTATGGGGGAGCAAGTTCAGGTTAGATGACTGACATCTTGAGGGAAATTAATCATATTTCACATACCTACTTTTTCCTCACATGCCATATCTCTTTTCCTCTTTCATCCTAGCCTTAAATCTATTCTGCACAAGCAGCTATCGACAACCCTGCTCCATCCTGTCAACAGATCAGGCTCCACAGACACCAGTTTTTGCATTCTGTCTGTTTCCGTCGACAGACAACAATTCATCTGTCGACAGACAAGCACAGATTCTGACTTCCCAGAACAACCACTTTCTGTCTGTGTGCATCTGTCGATAGGCTCCTTCTAGTTGTCGACAACCACACACTTTCCATGCATTTCTTGGATATCTCACAACATTCTCTTTGAGCAGGTTCATGCCTTTCAAGTAAGGTGTCACTTCGGTGTCTATGCATGTTTTAATCATTCATAACCACATGATATTAAAGCCATTGTATGTATCACCATGATTTTGACATACTACTCATGTAAGAGTCTAGGTTGTATCATTCGGAGAATATTGATATAATCTAATGGATATCACCTAACTCCCTTGCATAACTCTCTTGTATGCACACACTGTTCACAAGTGTCTTGATCAGTCCTATGGTCATTGAACTCTATGTCTAGCATTGATTGTTAACCGCATACATTATTTGACCTTGATTTCCAAACAGAACATGATAAAATTCAAAAAAAGGAGAAAAGCTACATATTTCTCATATCTCAATACAATTCAAAAATTGGGCTAAAGATAGAGCAATGATGTGTATTGTTGAGTAACTGGGAACATGGGCATCACAAATGTCTGTCCTCGCCTCAAAAAGCTTACTCTTTAACTCTGTAGAATGGTATGATGGTCACTCTCACTGAGTAACTGGGGGTAAGGGCACTGGAAATGTCTATCCTCATGTCAAAAGGTGTTTGTGAACCTAATTACCACTTTTCCCATTGCATTTTGTTAAACAAAAAAAAAATTATAATAAAAAAGAAATCGTGTGAAGCCTCCACTGTTTGATTAATTCCCGGTCCATTGGTGTCTATGGCTAGCCATCTAAGTAGACATTTTCTTCATCAATTATTTGACCATCCTTTACTTAGAATCGTGTTCGGCTACAATAGTTTGTTATTCAACAGGGGTTATGGTAATCCCTTATGTTTTGGTAAGATGTTCTCTCTATGCTCCAACCTGCAACTTTTTGAGCATTATGTTTAAACTATTGAGGATATTGACTTAACTTAATATCAATGAGTATGACAGTTTAAACTATGTGTCCACCTGTTTTACACCTTATATATTCTTTGGATACACACTGCTCAGCAATTCATTACCAAATTCCTCAAAAATTCCCATCTGGCACATTTTCTGTGTGCGCCTGTCGACAGGCCCTTGGGCATCTGTCGACAGCCGGTGGCCACCCTATTTTGGGAAACCCAACGGGCCCACCGCTTCGGGGCTGATTTGGTGGGACCCTTGCCTTTTCAAATCGCATCCCAACTCCTTAAAAAGGCACCCACTCCCCTTCTTCCTTCTCTACCACCAAAACCATCCCCAGCCCCAAAACTCCTCCTTCTCCATAGCGCAAACTGTAGCGACCCTCATTATATCGGTACGGTTATACCAACCCACGTCGATATAGTGAACGTTGCCACAGTGGGACATTTACCCAACATAAACATTCAGCTGAGATACACGTGAATATAAGAACAGAGTAGCGGAAGTAAAAGAACCACTGTCTTCATTTCATTCATCATCCACATTTAACATTCATGATTCGATAACATTTAAAGAACTAAAAGTCCACATAATTAACTTGCTGAAAATCAAATACATAATTGTCCACACTTCAACATTCTTCCATGATAATGCTAGTACAATGTTGCAATTACATACTATGAAGTCAAATATCGCAAAGTACACCGACGATCTAATCTCCACGCTCGGAGTCGGTCTCCACTGCCTCCTCCGTAAGGGTGTCGTCACCAACTACACCTGTACGCCGAAGCAAGTAATGAGTCTAAAAGACTCAGCAAATAACTCTACACATACAATACATGTACATGCCATAGCAAGTTTTACATACATATTTACAAGACACAATCATGTGGCATGCTTGTCATTGAAATTCACAACCTATCATGGTGATTCTATTAATAATACACATGATTCATGCTTTCAGATTTCCTAAATTAAAAATCTCCTATCACATGCTCTCTACTCATTTCTACACATGAAAGTTCTACTTTCAATTAGACTAAAACATGAGAGCAATCTATCATGACTAGCTTACGTACATGAAGGAAAACATTGCTAACATGGTTACTACTCATTAGTATATATGCACAAAACCATTTCACATACTTTAAGCTTGCTGGTTTTACATGATTTCAGATTACTACAATATGGATCACAAATTCACAACTTCACATTTCGGTTTCACATTTTTACACAACTTTTTCAATCACATAGTATATACTTTACACATGCACGTTTACACATTGTTCACATTCACATTTCTTTACACATGAACACATACACATTTTAACTTTCACATTTAGTGCCGTGACACATAGTCCAAACCACCAGAGAAGGACACATCACATCACATACACATAGACGTCACCTAGGCAATACAGTGACAACTCTTGGACTGCGCAGACTGGGAGAACAAGTCTCCACCCTAACCAGTGGTACTTGTCCACCTCCAGGATTTCATCCTAATGCCCTTAGGATCACAACACATTGAACCTTCTCAGGGGGACTTTTCCCTAATACGGTTCCACTGCCCTCTATGGAAGCAATGTCACACTTGGCACAATTTACACATTTACCGATTTTTAACACATATATTTACACATGTCACTTGCCTCTCATTCTTTTTCTCACTCACACAAAGGCTTTGTTTTTCCTAACATGATTCTACAGTTAATAGTGACTACATGTTCAGAATTTTACACAAATCAGATCACACACACATGTCACATTATTCCCACATTAGCATGCATTCTTTTTCACATTTCTCGCATGGAAAAATTCATATTTCACTATACAGTTGTCCAAACGACTTGAAAATTTAACCACATGCTGATCTTTGGTTTATGATTCCACATGAAAATTTTCAGATGTTTCTGACTCAAAATGAAGTTACAGAAAATTTAACATCAATTTCACATTATTATTCATAATGCAAATTAACATGGAGTTGAACATAATCACAAATTTTAATAGCTCACTATCTGCACCCTAGCATGCACAGGGTCTCAAAATTTATTCTCGAATTTACCGAGAAACACGCAATTTACTAGAAATTTAACATGACCTACGCATGATTTCTATTTCCCAAAACAGAAATTTCAATAACCATACAAGCATGGGGAAAAAATGTCAGAAACTTAGAACACAGACAGAATCATACATACATGGTCTAACAAATTTGGGCAACAAAACTTTGCCACGGATCATTAGGATCATGGTGAATATACATTGCCATTCATTTCGCATACACATTAGATAGACGAATAAACTCAACCACCCACAAAATAAATGTTCATTCATTCTCCCATTTATCACATTAGCTACTATACATAGCATATAAGAGTTACATTATATCCTCATCGCAAAACACGTCAAAATTAATCAAATATGCCAAGAAGAACAGCTCACTGTTCTGTCCTGGAGAACATAACGGCGGTATCTGGCCGTTCCAGGAGTGGACGGCAGATCGCTGGACGCATACCAGGGATCTCGGCGTCAAGGGCATTGACGCCAAGTTCCTGTCTGTGCAGAAACACTGACCGAACTCCAAATGCAAAGGTGAAAGGGGGATCTAGGACACTAGGAAAAATACATAAAAACTATAAAACCCTACTTGACATCTACATGGACGGAGTGTAAAAGTTACTTGCCTCTGAAAAATACTCCAAAGGGATCTAAAATGGCGGTGAAGCTCTCCTTGGGCAGTCCCAAGAAGCCTCCAAAGACACCTTCCTCCGGGTTCTTGACTGATGTAGACACCAAAGCGAGATCGGGGAAGCCTTCCCTGATGCTCTAGCTATCTCCCAGTCGTTGTAGATGGCCGGATGAAGCTCCAAATTCCCGGATCTAGGCTTGCAAAGTCAGGTCCTTCTCACAGAAACTAGGGTTTGTCTTCTTCTCTTTGAAAAGAGCCAAGAGAGGGCTGAGGGTTGCAAGAATGGCTTGTATATAGAGGAGGGGAAGCTCTCCTCTCACGCAGGTCAGACAAGAGGGCTTTCAGACTGTTGGAGACAGCTCCCCAATGGTTGGGGTGGCTTGTTCTGGAATTCTGGGCTCTGCAGCGCATGCAGGTCAGAGAAATTGGCGTCCACATCGCTGGACGCTGGACTTAGTGTTGGCGTCCATAGGGTTGATGCCGACACAACATCGACGTCTATTGATATTGACGCCAATGTGGCCTTCGGCCAGAACTCTAAAACTTGCAGAAACCATGCACATTTTATACCTATATATGTGCCATATGTATACGTTATCATGTACACACTACCATCATACCATTCATACATTATTTACAACTAATTATACACCTGCATACATAAGTATACTAACTAGTACTTACGTAGATATTTACATACGTACATACACAACATGAATTATTTACGTGCAATACAATAATGCAACAAAATTCGAGGGCCTTACACAAACCCTACCCTGTCACCCTCCTACTTTCTCTCTTCCGTCTGTATCTCTCTTCCCTTCATCGCTCCTCTGTACTTCGTTCTTGCCATCCCCATGGCTTCCAAGGTGAAGAAGCTGGTCTCCTATCGTTGTCCCGCTTCCTCTAAAGTAGGCGAAGGCTCCCGGGCTCCCGCTGAGCGTCGAACGAAGCATCCGGATGATCGGTTATCCGAACTTGTGGTTCCTCCTCGTCTGAATCTCACACGGGCTTAGGGCTCCTTTAACAAGCTTGTACAGCCTCGGTATGTTGATTTCACTTCCTTGGCAGACCTGTTTCCGAACCTCCAACCCCTCTTTGACACCCAGGGCTGGACGGTCATTCTCTATTCCCATACGATCTATTCTCCTACTGCCATCAGTGAATTTTTCAACAATCTTGGCTACTCTGAGAACAATGAGTTCTACACCTCTGTTAAGGGAATTCCTTTCAAACTCACTACTAATCTCTTTAGCACAGCACTTCAAATCCCTAACCCTGGGGCTGATATACTCACCCATCACCCATTTGCCTCTGAGTACTATCACCTCATTCACCCTCTAACCATATGATGGAACCATGAAAATTGCTAAACTCAATGCCAACTCTTTTCCTCCACTGAACAGGATGATTCACCATATCTTCACCACCCTGATTGCTCCAAAGCATGGCAGTCGGGAACTCGTCACTGAGGTTCATAAATCTCTTTTTACCTTCTTCCTCAAGTGCGAGCAGATCAAGCTCCCTGCACTCATGCTTGGCTTAATCCGTCACTGCTTCTACAACCCCAAGAGATCCATGCCATATGCCTGCCCAATCACTTCCCTTCTTCGGTTCATTAGCATCAACATTCATGACAGTGAATGTGTCCAGCTCAACTCTCAAAGTAGTCTTGATCTCACTGCTGCACATAGGATGGGGTATAAGCTGGTTGATGGGGTTGTCACACGCGAACTCAAGGGTAAGGCACCAGCTGCTGCCATGGATGAAGATTGGGAGGATGATGAAAATGATGATGATCATCATGAAGAAGCTGATGAAGACTCCCAATCTGAGCCTCTCAATGCTCCGGGAGATGACGTTGGTGTTCACACTAGTGATTCTGCTGGTGAGCCTTCCATGCGTGATCTTCTAGCACAATTATAGCTTCAGATGTCCACTGGTTTTGATAAGCTCCATGCACGTTTGGACACCGTGGATACAAGCATTGACGCACTCGCGGATACTCAAGTCCAGCTCCAGCTCCGCTTCACTAGGCTGTCTACTAAGCTTCGTGACATCCGTCGGGCCTCTGCACCGCCTGGCGATGATGCTACTTAGAGAGTCTAAGTGTCTATTGTTGTGCATCATGGTCATAGTGTTGATGCACTAGTTTGTCTTGGTTGTGATGTTGTCTTCTTCATTTGCAATTCCTCATGTTACGTTATTTCTACTGTTGTAACTGTGTGTAATGATTACCACATCAATGAAATTCACAGTTACTTGCTCTCTCCCTGTATGTCTGACGTATATTTTTTAGATGTTGTCAAAAGGGGGAGAACTCAATTACAACTCAATTGTGCATTAATTGAAAATCTTTGTCATCATCAAAAAGGGGGAGAATGCTGGGTTTATATGAATTTATATTTGATGATTATTTTTTATGATGAACAATTGATAAGCAATACTTGATGAACACTTCATGAACCATGCAAACACATGCTCAACTTGATCATTTAAATGTTCACGTTATCTCACTAACAATGGTCTTATATGTAGGTGAGATTGCACAAAAGGCAGTGTGTTAAAACAAGAGCAAAAAGATCAAGAAAAGCTCAAAAGAAAAGCATCTGTCGACAGCTCCACAGCTTCCTATCGACAAAAAACTGCAGACAGAAAACACCAGGTTCTGAACATAGCCATCTGTCGATAGATCCCAGTCAACTGTGACAACTACTTACAGGAAAACCCTTCCCGGAAGTTCAGAGATCTGGCTAATGTAAATCTGTCTCTAGCTATCGACAGATGATCTAAGGCCTGTCGACAGATGTAAACAGAATCTCAATACGAGATCTCCATATGTTTCCTATGTGGGTGTTTCCTTGTTCCACGACTCTCTATACTTGAACACCCATATAAAAGGAACTCTTTGGAGTTAATTTCATACACAACCAGCCACCATCCAATACCCTAAGGAAATCCAAGAGAAGAAGTCTCTTTGCTACTCTGCTTCAACTAGCCGCCTAGAAAACAAGAAGATCCATCTTCCAAGCATAGGTGAAGTCAGTTCGTCGGTAACTCAAGCTTCTACATCAATCTAAACCTGTCAAGATGAAGTTTGAAGATCATCTAGACGACCTGTAGAAGAGTTCTCCATAAGAATTTGATTCTCCAACTCAGAACCTTTCTAAGTCTCTATTTTCACTTTTGTGTGTGTGGTTGTGGATCAAGTGATTCTTATACTTGATCTATGTGGTATGCGTTGATCTGATCGTGGTTTCACATCAGACAACTTGTGTGTGTGAGTTGTAGTGTTGAACTAGCTCATAAGCAGTGTTTCTGCGTGTGTGTGTGGACGGTGGACGTAGGATACACAAGTTGTGTACTCAGAACCACCTTAAAACCTCGTGTCCTGTGGTTTGCACATCTTTACGTTAGATTTTTGGTAGACACGTTGTTTTCACACACGCTAGATAAAATGCTACTCTATCTATCTATAACTAACACATCTATATTTAGTTTACACTTTATTGCAAGTCTCAAAAGTTTGTGTTTTTCATCAAAAGAAGGTGGTAGTCAATTTTAATTGGTAGTAATCTATTCAACCCCCCTTCTAGATTACCATATAGTATAATTCCGCAACCTTTCAAGGCTGTCTCCGAGGATTCGTGGCGACAATATATGTTGTCGTCAACATCTCTAGTGCACTAGAAGCCATAAAATCTTTCTCCATATGAAAAAAATGATAGTTGTTTGATTTCAATGTCCAACAACATTGTCGTTTGAACACTTCAAGAGATAATAGTCATTGTTGTTCAAACTGAAACCATGATGGAAAGCAACTAGCTTGCATGAAAATGATTTCAAATCACATAAAAGAAAAAACAAGACATCATCCCATGAATCCAGGCTCTGATACCATTGTAGTAGGGAAGCATACAAGGGCGTCAGATGCGCATCGGAAGTAAATATAAAAACAAAAATTGTAACAACCCGACCTCCTGGACCCCCTCCAGGGACCCTGAAGTTCACGTCACCACCCACGGATCCGAAGATCTGGAAGGGTTAGAAGAAATAGTCTAGTGAGATATGTACTGAATTTAAATGACTATAACAATATGTACAATATACGAAGGTCTGTACAACGTGTCCCAAGCAAAAGCACAGGTACAAGAAGAAAGGTGCAGTCCTTAAGGGGCATACCCCGAGGACTTGTAAAACACAACTCTTAACTCACTCGGGTACAAGAGCTCTCAACCCTCGATCTCACTGCTGCTGACAACACAAGGTGCCACAGCAGCCTACGCAACTCGTCCGACACCGAGCTCCCACGACGACGAGCCCCTAGTTGAAGAGAGTAGAGGGGTGAGCCTCGCGAACAAGGCCCAGTAGGGATTACCAGTCCCTCAGCAGCAGGAACTCCGAAAATAGGAAACTACACTAGAAAGCTGTAACGCGAGGAACACCTACAGCATGGTACTAGAAAGCAGCGGAACAGAGCGATGCAACACCACGACCAACAACCAAGGTCGTGGCACACACACGACTCCTGCAGTAACAAACGGAGTTGGGCACAGAGCAGAAGCAACCCTCGGCACACCCGCCGAGACCACGCAACAACCAAGTGAGAATGATGTCTCACCACAAGCATGGCCACCTCAGACCTCCACAAGGTCGAGGGCCGACAAATAGAACCACCCCGAACCATGGACACACCACGAGGTCAGGAAGCCTCACACGTGGGTGCGACCACGGACTGGCACCCAAGGACGAGACCGCAGAACCGAGAGAACACCGAAGCAGAAACCACCAGAAGCACGGGTCCGCACAAGGCTGGACCAACGACACCCACAGAAACTAGGCACAACCAGTCTATAACCGCAGTGCAAACTAGGGCAATGGATAACACTTAGAAACGTCATGAGGAAGCATTGTCACAACAACAACAACCAAGGCACCGCCGCTAGCAGCCAAGAGGGGGACTCGTAGTCCACACGCTCTCCTCGCTAGTCCAACTCTTGCCTCCGCCCCCGCGGAAGGGTGAGACAGAGCCGCCACAGAAGCACACCAACGCACGCAACATCGGAGCCTGGCCAAGCTGCAGCCTCACGCCTGACCTCCCTACGTGGCTCCGGAACCAACATAGAGCGAGGCAGTAAGACAAAGGACTAGCTAGCCTGCACCGGGTAGAACTCCAGCCATCCTCGGTGTCCCAGGCCTAGCCAAGAGAGCTCTACAAACGAGTCAGTGCCACTGTCCAAACCAACGTTTTCCCCTCAACTCCAGAGTCCGCCTCACTTGACTGTCGACTCGAGCACGCTCGTCGCCCCGATACCTCCCTCGGAGGTGCCTGAGGATGGGGGTCCTAGGTAATGGTAACAACCTCTCAGATCGGGAACAAGCCCTCAGGTGCCGAGCATCGGGCGAATAGGCGGGGCAGCACAACAAAACCACGCCGAACTACTGGCTTGTAACACACGACAAGCCCAACAAGTGAGAGGCATGCACGGACCCTCAAGAGGGCCGTCGGCCAACCAAACACGTACGAAAAAGCCGGAGCCTTGGAACACTATCCACCAGCACGGGAAGCCATCACTTTTCTAATAATCGATTGATCGTTAGTGAATCGATTATTAGCCAGACGCGCCCCTCCTAGCACCCCTACTAGGACACGACCACAAAGGTGTCACCTTCGGTCACTGAACGCAGGGAGGTAACCTGTTGCATTCCCTAACAGAAGGTCCTAAGGGCAAAGCCTACACTGGGGCACATGCCGACACATAACCGGGCCCACGAAAGCACCCAAGGCAACACAGGTATTGTGGAGACCCCCAAGGCCGTCGCGACACCATCGCGATGGGGAAGGGCACCGTGACAGCCCTTGTCACGATCGGGCGAAGCGACGCGACAGCAAACCCTGTCGCAACCTAGAAATGTGTCACGACAGTGACCCTTATCGCGACCGCCAAACGCGTCACGATAAGGTCACGACCGACTGGGCTGACGCCTCTTTTGATGTCGCGGCACGTCGAGCCGTCGCGACATCAGCAGAGAGGCAGACCGATGCGATCCTCGATCCCGGGGCCACCCACGAGCTACAAACATTCCACATGGGGGAGGGGAGCATGGGGAAAGTAGTATACACTATCTATAAACCCCGAGGGGCTCACAATCCACCTGGATCGAGAAGGGTTCAAGCAATCCCTACCAGTTACGAAGGACGAACCCCAAAGAGGGCCTTCACGATGGCACGACACCTCCTCATCACTCCACGACGCCGCTCCGCCACTCCGTCACGAGCCTGCCGGTGCTACCATGCCCTGATCGCCGGAGGGGAACCTCCTCATCGCTGGAGAAGAGAAGAAAGGGAAGAAGAGGAGAGAAGGGGAAAAGGGGCACCGACCAAGGCTTTTAGCCTTTGGCCCCTGAGACGTGACGGACCGCGACAAGAACACGTCCCCCACAGATGCCGTGACAACGCGATATGCCGTACTAACACACTTGCCACCCTGACAGGCGTCAGACGACCGAAAGGGTAGAAAGCTATCGCGACCTGTTGACTGGGCATGACATGAAGACGCGACAGAGAAGCTGGGCGTGATAGGAATGCGACGCACACGCTCGTCGCGACAAGGATGACGGTCACGTCGTGCACCCAAACGACGCGACACTAATGCGTCGCCAAGCCTGGACGCATTAGTGGCTAGTCATCCAAGACACTGGAAGGAAAGTCAAGAAACCGGGTCTTACATTCTACCCCCCTTAAACAATTTCATCCTCGAAATTGGGGCAAGCCCAAAAGATCCCGATGCACGAAACGAAACACAGGGAGAAAACACAAGACCAATGTGAATAAGACACTAAGTCTCAACACGACTTCCTCGTGGCAACCACCACACCGCCAAACGCACGCGGGCACACGAAGCCAGAAAACCAACGGCTCCCACAATGGGCTCTATAATACGGGTGGAGCACCAAGCCGAAAATCAGCAGCTCACTCCAGGCACACGTGGGGCGTCCAACTGGGACGACAACCCCACAAGTGTCGATCGATGCCAAAATCGGCCCGAACAGCAGAAAACGCTAGCTGAAAACCATACGGCTACAGCCACCAACAGACCCCGCTGTTGGGACCAGTCGACCAGCAACTCACTCTGTTGCCAGCAAAACCTGACAGAGGACGCAATTTCCGATAGCAACATGAGAAACAACTGAGAACCAACCACAAGTCTCAGGGGAACGGCCTCACGCTACTAGCAGCAGCTAGCACCGGTCACCAGCCCAACCGAGAGGCCATGCGAGAGACGAGAACCAGAGCACATCACGCTCGCGGAGGATCCACAACACACGGAACGACGTCCACTGTCACCACTAGGTCTCACCTAGACTTTCCTCACGTCCAACATGGACAACAACGCATGCGGAGAAACCTCAACACGAGAAAATGGTATCCACTGTCACCACAAGGTCTCGCCCAGACTGTCCTCGTGGTCCGACAAGGACACCAAACGTACGCGGAGCCACAAAAATTGGGAGTTAGACACTCCACAACGTGGCACACTGCGACGGAAGCATGGAAGACGTCTGAGGTTAAGCCAAAGCCAGACACCTCCCAACGTCGACAAACCACGTGGTCGAGTACTAGAGAGCCAATAGGCCTCACTATCATCAAACAAATCGACAAGAGACTCCGCCATCGGCTTCCAGACTCCCAACGCCACGCACAACGGGGAGCCAACGAGGAATTGGAAGCACACCCGCCATGCGTACACAGAGCTCAGCGCGGGTACCAACGTGCCAACCACCAGAAAGATTCACAACCACACAGGAACCGAAACAACCACAGAGGTCGAGAAGAACATGTCGACCTCAAATGCACCCAGACCGAAGCATGGTACCACAACCGATCACACTCGCTCCCAAAGCGAGAGGGAAAACCAAGACACAGGCTACGACCAAAGCCTGGCGTACCACCGATAGGGCTACCTAGACAAGGCAAAGCAGCCACCCCACAATGGCAACGGTACAACCACAAGGCATAGGCTAGCACATGTGTCCTAGATGTGGAAAGCTCAATGCCTCCAACACCGAGCGATGTCGTGAAACGACGCACGAAGCTCACGATCAAGGTACATGGCACAACACATGGTGATATCACAAGCACCAAGAGCCACCCAATCTACAACACAATGCACCAAGGCTCCAAATGGCACAAAACTGAAACACTCGAGCATGAGCATACAGTTCTACCATAAGCACCAAAACTAAGAAAAGTGCAACACAGGTGCACCAGTGGCCGGAACACCACGGGCTAACGGGAAGGACTCTCCACAAGAGACCTGTGAAAAGCCACATGCAAAGGACCGCAAGCCCGAAACGGCACAACAGGCCACGCCGGCCCCAGCCCTTGAGGCACAAAAACATGAAGCATCGAAAAACGTTCAAGGTGCAGCACACACAACAACACCAACGGGCTGAGACGACACAGGGCCCACCGAACGGGACTCTCCACAAAGACCGACAAGGGAAGTGTATGGAAAGCCGACAATATCAAGAGCACAACCACCACGTCGGCTCCAAAAAGCACACAGAACACGGAGCACCGACTCTGTCGCACGGGGAACGAAAACCACAGCGACTCCCTAGCATGCAAGAGCAAGAAGCACCATCTCCATCGCGGCAAATAGAGAGGCCCAACACCAAAACGATGATACGAAAAGCCTCTAAGGCACAAGCCGAGGCACACACCGAAATAACACTTGCACGAGCAAGCAACCAAACAAGAAAATGATACTACCTCACACTAAACCAATAGGGACCCAATGCCCCAAATTGTTTAGGCAGGCAGCAAGAAACCATCACAATGACAAACGGCACGAACAGGTGCACTGACCCACGGTGCCACAAGGAAACGTCAGTACGAGGGGAGCAACTAGCTCAACCTAAAAACAACTCAAGGCAGGATGACTCCACCAGAAGGTCGCAACGATGCACACCCTGGCAACACAACACCACAGTGGAGCATCGCCGCCTCGAGCAACCAACGGAAAGCAGAGGAAGGAGACACACACAACGAGTCTCTTGCACACGCAAGAGGGAAAACCACAACGCAAGACTGACGCTTCCACAAGAAGCACAGCCAGCCTAACACCCACTACACTCACTAGACCACCACTGGGAGAGCACGCTGGGCACAGGAAAACAAGACAAACCATCCAAGCCACGGGGACACACAAAGTCCCACCGGAGCGATCGAGAAACTTATAAATGACTAACGAGACAAGCTGGCCAACGCAGCAGCCAGGCGCACGGCCAAGCGCACAACACATTGACCGGAAATGCCCAAGCAGACTGTAACATGGACAGTCCAACCGGCAACAACGACAGCTTATCTCTACAGAGAGAGAGCACTGACAACCAAAAAAACACAAAGCAGCTTTGGGGAGAACCTCCACCGAAAGAGCCAAGAGACGTCCTGGGAGAACCTCACCAGAACGCAGCCCAATCTGTAACGACTCGACCTCCAGGACCCCCGCCAGGACCCCGAAGTTCGCATCGCCACCCACGGATCTGAAGATCCGGAAGGGTTATAAGAAATAGTCTAGTGAGATATGTACTGAATTCAAACAACTATAACTATATATACAATATACAAAAGTTTGTACAATGCGTCCCAAGCAAATGCACAGGTACATGAAGAAAGGTGCAGTCCTTAAGGGGCATACCCCGAGGACTTGCAAAACACAGCTCTCAGCTCACTCGGCTACAATAGCTCACATCACTCGCTCTCAATGCTGCTGACAACAACACGGCGCCACAGCCACCTCCGCAACCCGTCCGACACTGAGCTCCCGTGACGACGAGCCCGTAGCTGAATGAAGTAGGGGGGGTGAGCCTCGCGAACAAGGCCCAGTAGGGATTACTAGTCCCTCACCGGCCAGAGCAGCAGGAACTCCGAAAACAAGAAAGTACACTAGAAAGATGTAAAGCGAGTAACACCTACAGCATGATAATACTATGCAGTGGAAGAGAACAGCACGACGCCATGACCACCAACCGAGGTCGGGCCACATACACGACTCCCACAAAAATCAACGAGGCAACTCCCGGCACACCTGCCGAGACCACGCCACAACCAGGTGAGAACGATGTCTCACCGCAAGCACAACCACCCCAGATCTCCACAGGGTCGAGGGCCCACAAGCAAAACCATCTCAGACCTTGGACGCACCGCAAGGTCGGGAAACCCTGCACGCCGGTGCCACCACGGACTGGCACCCAAGAATGGAATCACGGTCTGAGAGAACACCGAGCGGAAAGCACCAGAAGCACGGGCCTGCCCAAGGGCAGACCAACAACGCCCACGGAAACGAGGCACAACCAGGCTATAACCGCCGTGCAGCCAGGGCAACAGATAACTCTTAGAAACGTCATGAGGAAATGTCGTCACAACAACAACAACCAAGCCACCGCCGCTAGCAGCCAAGAGGGGGTACCCGCAGTCCACACGCTCTGCTTGCTAGCCTAGCTCCTGCCTCCACCCCCGCGAAGGGTGAGACAGCGCTGCCACAGAAACACCCAACACATGCAATACCGCAGCCTGGACAACGCCTCACGCCTGACACCACTATGTGGCTTCGGAACCAAAGCAGAGAGAGGCTATGAGACAAAGGACTGTCTGGTCTGTGCCAGGAAAGCACACCAAACCCCTTGGCGTCCCAGACCCAGACAAGAGAGCTCTATAAATGACTCAGCGCCGCTGCCCAACCTAGTTTTCCCCTCAGCTCTAGAGTCTGCTCACGTGGGCTGCCAACTCGAGCACGATCATAGCCCTAAGTACTGCCTCAACAGGCTCCTGAGGATGGGGGTCCCAGGAAATGGAGACAACCTCTGAACGAAACAAGCCGTCAAGCACCAGGCGAATAGGTGTGGTAGCACAATAGAAACTACGCCGAACTGCTGGCTCGTAACACATGACAAGCCCAGCAAGCGAGAGGCACACACGAACCCTCAAGAGGGCTGTCGGCCAACCAAGGCATGCACGAATGGCTAGAACCTCGGAACAACAATAGACAGTACGGAAAACATGTCGCTCCGCTAATAATCGATTGACCGCCAGTCAATCGATTATTAGACAGACGTGACCCTCCTAGCACCATTGCCAGGACATGGCCACGAAGGTGTCACCTTCAGTCACTGAACACAGGGAGGCAACCTGCTGCGTTCCCTACCAAAAGGTCCTAAGGGCAAAACCTGCCTTGGGGCACGCGCCGACACACAAACTGGGGCCACGGAAAAACACGATGCAACACAGGCGATGTCGCGCCCCCGCAGGCCGTCGCGATCTCATCACGACGGGGAAGGGTGCCGCGACACCAACTTATCGCGACGGGGCAAGGCATCGCAACAGCAAAGCCTATCACGACTGAAAAACGCGTTGCGACAGCGACCCTTATCACGACCACCAACCGCATCGCGATAAGGTCGCGCCCGACCGGGCCGACGCCTCTACTGATGTCATGACGCGCCGTGAGGTCACGACATCAGCAGGAGGGTAGACTACCGGGATCCTCAATCCCGGGGCCGCCTACGAGCTACAAACATGCACACACGGGGGAGGGGAGCATGGAGAAAGCTAGTAAGCTATTCTACAAACCACAAGGGCTCCAATCCATCCGGATTAGAGAGGGCACATAAAATCCTTACCTTAAACGAAGAACCGAACCCCGTAGGGCCCTTCTCGTAGGAATGAACACCTCCTCCTTGCTCCACGCACGCTCCACGACGTCGGGACACCACGCACGCCCTCCTCGTCGCCTGAAACACACAAAGGGGAGAAGAGGGGAGGAAGAGGTCGCCGGAGGGAGAGGGAGAAGGGAAGAAAAAGAGAGAGGGGGAAGGGGTAGCCGGCCTGCGCCTTAAGCACCCAGCACCCAGAACTCGACGGACCGCCCCGTCGCGTTAACAACAGTAATGCGAAGGTCAACGGACCGTGACAAGAACGTGCCCCCCAAGGGTGCCGCGACAATGTGACAGGCCGTACTGACACACCTGCCACCCTGACAGGCATCAGATGATCGGACAGCGCAACATGACAAAACACTGTTGTGGCCTGTTGACCGGGTGCAACAGCAAGACGCGATGGAGAACCAGGGCGCGACCAACACGCGACCCACAAACTCGTCACGACACGGATGACTGTCGCGTCGGGCACCCCCGACGTGACACCAACACATCACCCAGCCTGGACGTGTCACACAACGAGCCAAGAAACTGGGTCTTACATTCTACCCCCCTTAAAACAATTTCGTCCTCGAAATTGAGACAAGCCCAGAAGGTCTCGAGGCACGAAACAAAACATGGGGAGCAAACGCAAGACCAATGCGAATAAGCCACGAAGTCTCAACACGACTTCCTTGTGGCAGCAATCGCACAGCCAAACACGCACGGCACGCGAAGCCGGAAAACTAACGGCTCACACAACGAGCCTCAAACACACGGGAAGCACTGAATCAAAAACCCAACTGCTTACGACATGCTCCAACACACCTGGAGCACCAAGTCAAGGAACCAACGGCTCACTCCAGCCACATGAAGGGGCGCCCAGACGGAACGACAACCCCACTAGTGCCGAGCGACGCCAAATCTTGCCCGAACAGCAGAAAAAGCCAGCTGAAAACTACACGGTTGTAGCTACCAATAGACCTCGTTGTTGGGACCAACAGATCAGCAACCCTCACTGTCGCCAGCAAAACCCGACAGATGACGCAGTTGCCAACAGCAACACAAGAAACACCGGCTAGCAACACGCTCTATCACCAGCAAAACCCGACAAAACACACCGTTGCTGACAACCACACAAGAACCCCTGAGAGTCAAGCACGACACTCAGGGAACGGCCTCACGCCACGAGCCACAGCTAGCACCGGTCACCAACTCGACCGAGTAGCCACGGGAAAGACACCAACTAGAGCGATGACACACTCGCGGTGAATCCTCAACACGTGAAACAACATCCACCGGTACCGCTAGGTCTTATCCAGACCTTCCTCGCGGTCCAATAGGGACAGCAAACACACGAGGAGAATCCCAATATGTAAAAATGGCATCCGCTGTCACCACTAGGTCTCAACCAGACCTTCCTCGTGGTCTGACAAGGACACCAAACACACGCGGAGCCACAACACTGGGAAACCACATGCTCCACAACGGGGCACACCGCAATGGAAACACGGAAGATGTCTGGGGTTAAGCTGAAACATGGCACCTCACAACGTCGACAAACCACGTGGTCGAGTACTAGCAGGCCAATAGGCCTCACTGTCACCAGACGAACCGACTCACCAGCGCCATGCACAACCAAAGAACCAACAAGAGTTGGAAGCATACCCGCCACGCGCACACAGAGATCAGCGCGGGCACCAACATGCCAACCACCAAAAAGACACACAACCACACGGGAACCGAAACAACTGCAGAGGTCAAGGACAACACACCGACCTCAGAGGGACCCAAACTGAAGTAGGGTACCATAGCCAAACACGATCGCTCTGAAAGCGAGAAGGAAAAACCTGGACACAAGCCACGACCAAAGCCCAGCGTACCACCGATAGGGCCACCTAGACAAGGCAAAGCAGCCATGCCACAGCGGTAATGGTACGACCACGAGGCATAGGCCAACAAAGAGTGTCCCAGAGGCAGAAAGCTCAATGCCTCCAACATCGAACGAACTCGTGAAACGACGCACGAAGCTCACGAACAGGCACACGACACAACACGTGGTGCTACCACAAGCACCAGGAGCCACCCAAGGTACAACACAATGCACTAAAGCTCCAGACGACACAAAACAAAAACACTCACGCATGAGCACACGGTGCTACCACAAGGACCAAAAGTAAACAAAGTGCAACCCACGTGTACCAGCGGCTAAAACCATACTACGGGCTAACCGGAAGGACTCTTCTCCAGAGACCCGCCGAAAGCCACACGCAAGGAACTGCAAAACTGAAAGGGCACAACAGGCCACATCGGACCCAGCCCTTGAGGCACAAAACACGAAGCATCGGAGAAAACACTCAAGGTGCAGCACACACAGCGGCACCAATGGCCCGAGACGACACATTGCCCACCGAAGGGGACTCTCTACTAGAGACCCACAACAGAAGCACACGAAAAGCCGACAACATCTTCAAGAGCGCAACAATCACGTCTGCTTCAAGAAGCACACGAAACACAAAACACCGACTCTGCCGCATGGGGAGAAAAAACCACAGCGACTCCCTAGCATACAAGAGCAAGAAGCACCACCTCTATCGTGACCGATAGAGAGGCCAACCACCAAAACGACGACATGAAAAGCCTCCAAGGCATAAGTCGAGGCACAATCGAACACACACCGGAACAACGATTGCACGAGCAAGCCATCTTGAAACCGGTGCACAACAGAGCAATGCTCATGCCTGCAACCCAACAAGAAAATAGGACAACCTCGCACCAAACCAACAGGGACTCAATGCCCCGAATTGCTCATGCAGGCAGCAAGAAATCATCACAACGATAAATGGCACAAACAGGTCCACCAACCCTCGGTGCCACAATGGAACGACAGCACGAGGGGAGCAAACAGCTCAACCCAAAACAACTCAAAGGAAGATAACTCCACTAGAAGGTCGCAATGATGTGCACCCCAGTGACACAACACCACAGTGGAGCATCACCACCTCGAGCAACCAACAAAAGTAGAGGAAGGAGACACGCACGCAACGAGTCTCTTCCATGTGGAGAGGGAAAGCCACAATGCAAGACCGACGCTTCCACAAGAAGCACAACCAGCCAAACACCTACGACACTCACCAGACCACTATCTGCAAGAGCACACAAGGCGCGAAAAATGAAGCAAACCATCTGAGCCACGGGGACACGCAGTCCCACCAGCGCAACCGAGAAACATGGAAATGACTAATGAGACAAGCTGGCCAACGTAGCAGCTAGATGCACAGCCAAGGGCACGATACCTTGACCGACAATGCCCAAGTAAACTGTAACACAGATAGTCCAATCGGCAACAATGACAGCTCATCTCTACAGAGAGAGAGAGCAGCGACAACCAAAATGAACACCGGGCAGCTTTGGGGAGAACCTCCACCAAAAGCGCCAAGAGCTATTCTAGGAGAACCTCACCAGAACGCATCCCAACCAAACGGCACACTTCGAACCACAGGAGCAACACAACGGTGGCCCGAAACGAACACGAAGCATTCCTGGGAAGAACCTCCACCAGAATCGACAAAGGGCGATCCTGGGAAGAACCTTCACCAGAATGCACAACCCAAATGACCAAACAACACAAACAATTAAAGAGAACACTACAGCAAGCAGAACTGTAGAAACAATGCAAGCCGGTCCTGGGAGAACCTCCACCAGAACCACCAAGGCACCGCTCTGTGAAAAACCCTCCAGAACGCACCAGCCAAACCAACCGCACACCTAAGACTATGAGGAGCACGGCAACAGCAGAAACGAGTGCAAAACAGTCCTGAGAAGAACACTCACCAGGACAACAACAAATAGTTCTGGGAAACCTCCACTAGAACACAGGGCAACCAAGCGATGCACCTCAGCCTAGAGGGCAATGCAACAACAACCAGAAACGAGCACAACACAGTTCTGGGGAAACCTCACTCCCGCCATAACCAACAGAGAAGAACTCTGGGAGCACCTCACCAGAGCTCACAACCAGTCAGCGCCAGGCTGACAACGACCACAGACAAGTGTCGCAGCGCTCAACCAGCGGTGCAACAAGGCACACAAAGCACCTGCTTAGCTCAGCATCCCGAGCACAGTGCACAATGGTGCACAGGCATACGAGTCCAAACACGCAACAACGACAACACACACCCCAACAACAAAGGGGTAGCCAACAAGGCAGAGACACCTTCCACCGGTTCCATGGGCAACAACCCAGCACCGGAGAAGGCCACCAACATGCAGGCTCTCTCAGCCTTCGCGACGCACACACGGTCAAATGCGCCGAAGACGACCAGGAGCACCGGACCTGGACTGGCTCGCAAGCATCCTCCACACAAGGAAGACCACTACCAGCGAGTCCAGCGCCGACCGCGCCGCTACAGCATGAACACGCCGAGCGACCACACTCACCACGCACGTGGCACAGCAACAACTACAACCTGCAGCACGCGCACGAATCATGCAAGGAAGCCGCACACCTACAAAACATTTGTAAGCACAAGCCTAACACTAGTCGGACGGTGTCAGCAGCACATTAGTACCTTTCTTTGGGACAGCTACAGTTATTAACTCCTTACAAATCTCAGTAGACTCCTCTCTCTGATACCAATTGTAACGACCCGACCTCCCGGACCCCTGCCAGGGCCCCGAAGTTCTCGTCGCCACCCACGGATTCGAAGATCCGGAAATGTTATAAGTAATAGTCTAGTGAGATATGTACTGAATTCAAACAACTATAACTATATATAAAATATACAAAAGTTTGTACAATGCGTCCCAAGCAAAAGCACAGGTACAAGAAGAAAGGTGCAGTCCTTAAGGGGCATATCCTGAGGACTTGCAAAACACAGCTCTCAGCTCACTCAGCTACAAGAGCTCATAGCACTCGCTCTCACTGCAGCTGACAACAACACGGTGCCACAGCCACCTCCGCAACCCGTCCGAGACCGAGCTCCCGCGACAACGAGCCCGTAGCTGAAGGAATTAGGGGGGGTGAGCCTCGCGAACAAGGCCCAGTAGGGATTACCAGTCCCTCATCGGCCAGAGCAGCAGGAACTCCGAAAATAGGAAACTACACTAGAAAGTTGTAAAGCGAGTAACACCTACAGCATGATACTACTAAGCAGCAGAAGAGAACAGCACGATGCTCTGACCACCAACTGAGGTTAGGCCACACACACGACTCTTGCGAAAACCAACGGAGTCGGGCACACAGCGGAGGCATCTCCCGGCACACCTACCGAGACCACGCCACAACCAGGTGAGAACGACGTCTCACCGCAATCACGGCCACCCCAGACCTCCGCAGGGTCGAGGGCCCACAAGTAGAACCATCCCAGACCACGGACGCACCGCAAGGTGGGAAACCCTACACGCAGGTGCCACCATGGATTGGCACCCAAGAACAGAATCACGGAGCCGAGAGAACACCGAGCGGAAACCAACAGAAGCATAGGCCTGCCCAAGGCCAGGCCAACGATGCCCACGGAAACAAGGCACAGCCAGGCTATAACCGTCGTGCAGCCAGGGCAACGGATAACACTTAGAAATGTTGTGAGGAAACGCCGTCACAACAATAGCAACCAAGCCACCGCCGCTAGCAGCCAAGAGGGGGAACCCACAGTCCACACGCTCTGTTCGCTAGCCTAGCTCCTGTCTCGACCCCCGCGAAGGGCGAGACAGACCCGCCACAGAAACACCCAACACACGCAACACCGCAGCCTGGCCAAGCTGCGGCCTCACGCCTGACACCACTACGTGGCTTCGGAACCAACGCAGAGAGAGGCAGTGAGATAAAGGATTGTCTGGTCTGTGCCAGGAAAGCACTCCGAACCCCTCGGCATCCCAGACCCAGACAAGAGAGCTCTACAAATGACTCAGCACTGCTACCCAACCTCGTTTTCCCCTCAGCTCCAGAGTCCGTTCACGTGGGCTGCCAACTCGAGTATGCTCGTAGCCCAGAGTACTTCCTCAACAGGCTCCCGAGGATGGGGGTCCCAGGAAACGGAGACAACCTCTGAACGGGATAAGCCCTCAAGTGCCTAGCACCGGGCGAATAGGCGGGGCAGCACAACAGAAACTATGGCGAACTGCTGGCTCGTAACACACGATAAGCCCAGCAAGTGAGAGGCACACACGAACCCTCAAGAGGGCCGTCGGCCAACCAAGGCACGCACGGACGACTAAAACGTCGGAACAACAATAGAAAGTACGAAAAACCCGTTGCTCCGCTAATAATCGATTGACCGCCAATCAATCGATTATTAGACAGAGGCGACCCTCCTGGCACCGTTGCCAGGACAGGGCCATTAAGGTGTCACCTTCGGTCACTGAACGCAGGGAAGCAACCTGCCGCGCTCCCTACCAGAAGGTCCTAAGGGAAAAACCTGCCCTGGGGCACGCACCGACACACAAACTGGGGCCACGGAAACACCCGATGCAACACAGGCGATGTTGCGCCCCCGCAGGCCGTCGTGATCTCATCGCAACGGGGAAGGGCGCCGTGACACCAACTTATCGCGACAGCAAAGCCTGTCGCGACCGGAAATTGCGTCGCGACAGCGACCCTTATCGTGACCGCCAACTGCGTTGCGATAAGGTCGTGCCCGACCGGGCCGACGCCTCTACTGATGTCGCGACGAGCCGTGCAGTCGCGACATCAGTAGGAGGGCAGACCGCCGGGATCCTCAATCCCAGGGCCGCCCACGAGCTACAAATATGCACACACGGGGGAGGGGAGCATGGAGAAAGCTGGAAAGCTATTCTACAAACCACAAGGGCTCCAATCCACCCAGATTAGACAGGGCACAAAAATTCCCTACCTTAAACGAAGAATCGAACTTCGTTGGGCCCTTTTCGTAGGAATGAACACCTCCTCCTTGCTCCACGCATGCTCCACGACGTCGGGACACCACGCATGGCCCTCCTCCTCGCCTGAAACACACAAAGGTGATAAGAGGGGAGGAAGAGGTTGCCGGAGGGAAAGGGAGAAGGGAAGAAAAAGAGAAAGGGGGAAGGGGTAGCCGGCCTGCGCCTTAAGCGCCCGGCACCTAGAACACGACGGACCCCCCCCCCCCCCCGTCACGTTAACAACCTTAACGCGACGGGTCAACGGACCGCAACAAGAACGCGCCCCCCAAGGGCGCCGCGACAACGCGACAGGCCGTACTGACACACCTGCCACCCTGACAGGCATCAGACGATCGGCCAGTACGACACGACAAAACACTATCGCGGCCTGTTGACCGGGCGCAACAGCAGGGTGCGACGGAGAACCAGGGCGCGAGCAACAAGCGACACACAAACTCGTCGCGACACGGATGACTGTCCCGTCGGGCACCCCCAACGCGACACCAACACATCACCCAGCCTGGACGCGTCAGTGGCCATTCATCCCACGACACCGGACAGAAGCCAGGAAACTGAGTCTTACATAATCAAACGACACACTTCGAACCACTGGGGCAACACAATGGTGGCCCAAAATGAACATAGAGCATTCCTGGGAAGAACCTCCGCCAGAAGTAACACGGGACGATCCTGGGAAGAACCTTCACCAGAACGCACAACCCAAACGACCAAACAACACGGACCATCAGGGAGAACACTGCAGCAAGCAGAACTGCAGAAGCGACGCAAGGCGGTCCTGGGAGACCTCCACCAGAACCACCAAAGCACCAGTCTGGGAAAACTGTAGCACCCCGAAAATTTTAATTACATAAAAATTCAAATAAATAGAAATAAATAATTTCCATAATATCAAGAGTATTTAAACATACGTATCATTATCGTATGTGCTAAAACACATCGTAAAATTTTGCAAAAATTATAAATCAACCCCACACATTATTCCTAAGTGTTCCATGAAGAAATTCTGTTCAATGAATAATCCAATTAACCAAGCATACATCACATGGTCACCGATTATCCAAATAAAGAAAACAAGTCGGAAAACTATTAACACGGAAATACGACACGACCATAAATTAAATAAGAATGTTTGGAAGACTTCCAACATTATATATTAATAAGCCATTATCATAATTGGGCTACTGGACATTATTGGGCCCAAAAATCAAATCAAGCTAGAAAATGCATGGAAATTCGTAACCATAAATAGGCTGAAATTAGAAAGAGGTAATTAGAGTTGAATTAGGATGAGATCATGCACTCTTGGAAACTCAAATTCGTGCCTAGCCATCCTTGGGGATTGCTTGATGGCCAAGTATCTGCAATGGAGGGAGAGATCTTCAAAATATGGAAAGACACAAGCCAAAACCGCAACCCTAGTTTCCTTGTTACAATAGGACTCCTAAACACCATAGACGCTTAAATACTCTTCACAAAACCCTAGGGACGAGTTCCACAACTTGTTGGGGTCGTGTGGAAGAGTGCTGGGCGGCTGGGGAGCTGTGGAACGACCACAAGAAGCTCATCTTCTTCCCCTTTTCGTCTGCTTCAGCCTGCACAACTTGTCCCCTTGGAGTCAAGCTATGGTAGGGTAAACCTAAACCCCATCGAGCAAGACTTACACCGCTAGAAATAGGGTCAAGTCTAAGTTCTAACTCAAGTGGAATGCACAATTTTCATGCAATACATTGGGAGTATTAGGCGTTCTTCAACAGACAGTCGGAACGAGGGTCTTCTGGAGAACGAAACTTCATCAACCCAGAGGGTAGGTTTTCTCGGGCCAAACATTAACAAATCATATACCAATGTGTAGAGCATCACGTCTAGTTTCATTTCCAATTGGTTTCATCGAATTCCAATATGTAGATCTTGAGTTATAGGCGTTTTGCCAAAGTCACGCATGTTAGGGAATTTTCATGTTCATGTCGATTTATCAGGCATTTTGAGGTTGTTTAAAATTATTTAAAAATCATAGTTTGCACTTATTCCATGTTCCCTACAACTTTGATGTTGAGGCTTTTGTCCGAAAAGCCCTATTTTAGAAGGTATAAGCGTTGCATGGATCAAACCCCAATTTCCTGCATGTTTCGGCGTTTTCAGTCTGAGCTTTGAACCGCGTCTGGTTTAGGCGACGCTTTTAAAGCGTCTGGAATCACGTCGCTCATGGCTGACATGATTCAATGAGAGGCGTCTGCGAGGCCCGACAGTTTAATGCGTTGACGAGTCAACCCGCGCGTGGGTCTACGTGCCCCCTGGGAGTCTGCGTCGGTCTGAATCGCGACGGGATACCCCGACGCGTTTCAGGCAGTTTTCCCGCCCAAGCCTTTATTAAATGAATTTCCTTGAACATGTA
This sequence comes from Colocasia esculenta, assembly GCA_014218235.1. Classification (NCBI taxonomy): domain Eukaryota; kingdom Viridiplantae; phylum Streptophyta; class Magnoliopsida; order Alismatales; family Araceae; genus Colocasia; species Colocasia esculenta. The sequence goes on along the minus strand of CM024761.1, from coordinate 47,777,704 downwards.
TGTTCTCACCGACGCATTCAGGTATGAACGTGGCAAAAAGGGTGGACACGATTTGGAAACTTCACTGTTTCGCTGGCTTTCGCTGTACACTATTTTAAAGTGCGTCCACTGTGTTTGACGCATATTTCAAAGCTTACCTGAGGTCTGTTTAACATGGTATCAAGTGTGTGATTTGTACGTCTTGGGTTTGATCATTACATGATGTCTGTTTAATGGCTTAAAAGTGTTTAACCCATTAAAAAATTATTATTACATGAATATTATTCTAATTGCTTTCTTAATGATATGATCATTCATGAAATTGGTGATTCGCTCTTGTTACTATTCTAGCTTGATTAAAATGATAATTTGTTATCATAAAATCTTGCAAACCATGATTAGTTAAAGTGCATAGTTTCATGTCATGCCATCATGTTAAGTGTTTTCCGCAACTTTAAAACCGGTGGATTATGGATTGAGATGCATACAACACTACACACTTGCACATCTAGGCAGCCCTTTCTTGGGGATTTGGATGATCTCTATCGGTCATTTCGAATCGGTAGACTAGCGACCTTTTCTCTAAGACCTCCGTAAATCTCCGTTCACCGTGGATTGCCACATGGAGATCGAGTTGGTTGTACCATTGAAGTTTCCTGGAGATAGCGTGCACTTCCTTTATTCTCTTGTTCTCGTGAGTGTGATTAAAACTCTAGACTCAAGTCATTATTGTAATGATTGGACTAAAGTATAAATCATGTCGTTATGCTGCCAAATTTATCTCTTGACCATTGTTATCATGAAGTCATGTTCAATTTACTTATTACTTGTTCTCATCATCATCATGAACATGACATTACACTTGCTTACTTATTGAAACTCTCATTGGCCATTATTAATGACAGTGAGTATCTACATTTAAATTTGAAGTGAGATGCTGACCGGGTACGGTGAGCGTCCAAGGGCTCCAGTCTAGCCCCAATGATGAAGAGTCATAAATATACTATTAACCATGGGGTATAATCATTACTGGCGTTGCATCTGCACTGGGAGTCGTGAGTGTCATGTTGAATGATAGATACAATAACCACATACACGTGTCTTGGTGTACATTCTTGCTGTATCTTTCCTTGGTGTACATTAGAATCTGCTTGCTTGATTAGTGTTACATGATCGTGCTCGTGTGTTCTTGCTTGCTTGCTTGCATGATATGGCCATCTTGAATTTAATGCAATTAGTGATATCTCGCGTTCTTGAAAGCAATTGACATCAAGTGAAATTTTGCGTGCTTTTACAAAGTGATATATTGTTAGTTCTATCTTGTTATATCCTTCTAGATCTTGCTCTATCATGATTACTCTATCTAGCTTGTATCATGTTTTAATGGGTTTTATTCGTACATGCATATCATGACATTCATCATGCTTACCTAGTTCTAAATTGTTAATCACTTATATCATTGCCCACACATTGAGATATAAATCCTACTGGGCTAGTTTCCTCATCCCCTACTTTTAACCATTCTAGGTGATTATGACATTCAAGAGGAAGAGCAAGTCGAAGATGGGACTGCGTCTGAGTGATGAGCGTTCCAACTATGAGTCTAGTTGTAGTAGTTTGCTTTGAGTGTTAGATTTATGTAGTAGGAAGTGAGGAATAAATGTAGTTTTTCTTTTTATTGAGTATTAGTCCTGTATTGGTTCCATTGAAACAATTATGAGATTTGAATACAATTTCCATTGAGTTCAATATTTGGGCCCTAGGATGATGTATGTTGTTATACATTTAGTGCGTGCTAGCTAGAGGCTTATTTGCCGACTGTTCACGTCTCGGGATATCGACTAGAATTATCTGAATTAACATCTGCTGCGTAATTCTCGGGACGTGACAGTTTAGTGGTATCAGGGCCTAGGAAAACCAAATAAGATATGTCTCAGGAGTAAGAGATACCTATGAAACCTAGGTCATGGAAATTAAATATAGTACCTAGTGAGAAAGGGATAGAGACTGGGAATATGTTAGAATGAACAAAACACTCTTTACCCATTGACTCTTATAATGTATCTAGAGACATTAATTGGTTTCCATCCCTTTCTCAGGAAGCTCATAACTCTTGCAAACCAACTTCAATGGCTCACAATCAGTGGAAAGCTATGTAAGAAACCGTAGCTGGTTTAACCCAGGCATTACAGAATGTGGTCCAGGCTGGCAATCATGCTGCAGCTGCAAGGAATGGAGCCGTTTATCTGCACCGGAATTTTAGGAGTTTAAACCCTCCTCATTTCTCAGAATCCCCTGACCCAGACGAGGCAGAGAAATGGCAAGATGAGATAGAACGAATTTTCCAAGTGATGCAATGCACTAATAGGGAGAAGATGGTAGTGGCCACTTTTCAATTCACTAAGGATGCCCGAGCATGGTGGAAGGCCACATCGGCCCACCTGCCTATTGTTGGCGAACTAGAATGGGCAGGTTTCCTGGAGATTTTTCGTGGAAAGTATTCTCGGAGAGGGTCAAGGAGAAGAAGGCAGCGGAGTTTGCCGCACTAAAACAGAAACGAATGTTCGTGGCTGAGTATGAGGCTCAGTTCGTGCGTCTGGCTGTGTATGCCTCACACCTGGTGGGAACTAAAAGACTGAAGGCAAATCGTTTAATGGATGGGCTCAGGCCTATGTTCATTGAAAAGCTCTGACCACACAACATCCAAACGTACACTGAGATGGTCCAAAGAGCTCAACTAGTAGAAGACACTATGGCTAAGGTGGAAGGCATAAGGGGGAAAGACATCTCAAAGCCGACCTTCATAAAAAGTGGATCAGTAGATACAACTGGAACTTTCCACAACAACAACAATAAAAACAACTACAACAACAACAAAAGGCCAACCACTGGGAAGGACTATGGCATGGAGAAAAAAATCAAAGTAGAAGAAACAACGACGGTGGAATATTCTAAATTTTGCGACATGCTTGGGCACCAAGCAGACAAGTGTTGGAAGAAGGCCGGAGCTTGCTTGCGATGTGGGAGTCAGGAACATCGTGATGATCAGTCTGTCCCCATGCAATTTTAATTAATTATATATATACATATTTTGATGATTAACAAAACCAAACAACAATTTATCAATTATATCTGCTGAATATTTCATAAGTCTTAAGTACAGGAAAAATCACCAAAGTCAAACAAGCCAATAAAGGTATGCATTACTGCTCTGAAGCTTTAATCTTTTCAACATGAGATTTCTCTAAGTTCATATCGATTTCTGTTGAAGTTATCATAACGATTTCTTTAGAACTCGCAAAGACTTGCTTGTTGTAACGACTTCATAAGTGATCATAACGATTTCTTTAGAACTCGCAACGACTTGCTTGTTGTAACGACTTCATAAGTGATCATAACGATTTCTTTAGAACTCGCAACGACTTGCTTGTTGTAACGACTTCATAAGTTATCATAACGATTTCTTTAGAACTCGCAAAGACTTGCTTGTTGTAACGACTTCATAAGTGATCATAACGATTTCTTTAGAACTCGCAACGACTTGTTTGTTGTAACGACTTCATAAGTGATCATAACGATTTCTTTAGAACTCGCAACGACTTGCTTGTTGTAACGACTTCATAAGTTATCATAACGATTTCTTTAGAACTCGCAAAGACTTGCTTGTTGTAACGACTTCATAAGTTATCACAACGATTTCTTTAGAGTTCATAACGACTTCATAAGTGTTCATGATTCACAACGATTTCTTTAGAGTTCATAACGACTTCATAAGTATTCATGATTCACAACGATTTCTTTAGAGTTCATAACGACTTCATAAGTGTTCATGATTCACAACGATTTCTTTAGAGTTCATAACGACTTCATAAGTATTCATGATTCACAACGATTTCTTTAGAGTTCATAACGACTTCATAAGTGTTCATGATTCACAACGATTTCTGTATCGTCATAACGACTTATATCTTATAACGATTTCATAAGTTATATAGTCTTCAATTTCATATCTTATTCATCTTAAAGCATTGACCAGTCAAACTCCACGTAGACATCTCTCTGACGCTTCTGCATTTATGAGATCTGCACGTATCTCTGCATGCATGCAGACTATATCTTCCTTTATCGTGCTTATTCTGATAACGTCCTTCAGACTCAAGCCAGTTGGCATTACTATTTTCTTGACTATTGCTACTGACGTTGACTGACATCAGAGACAGCCTATCTGTCTGCTGTTTGAGCTTGACATCTGTGCAGACCTTTGATGTAGCTTCATGGTACAACGTTAGACAAATAAAAGCCAACGGATCCCTGTGAAGATCTCATCTCATTACGTGCTCAAGTGATCAAAAGACTGTGACAGGAAGCTTCCAAGACTCCAGATGTCATTCAGTCTAACGGCTACTCAAGAGAGAGACAACGATCTCTTCAACGACTAGTTTTTCAAATTGAAGATATATATATATACAAGACAGAAGAAGAGAAGTAGTGTGGTTGACAGACCATTTTTAAATTCTTCTGAAGAAAATCAAGAGCCAAGATCCTTCACTCCGTTTTTTGCTCTCTTGCTCTCCTCTAGTTCTTGTGAAAATCTTGAGAGAGCATGTACAGTTCTGAGGGTGTGAATAGTTCATAATCTCTTCGCTCTCAATTCTAGTTGCTTCAGATCCTCTCTTATCAAAAGCTGGATCTAGGGGCGTGAAAGTTTTTTTACTCTTCTCTGTGCTGTTCCCTTCGGGTGTGAAGGAAGACCTGGTGGTATCCAGGGTGTTGCTCCCTTTGGTTGTAAAGGAAGACCTGGTGGTATCCAGGGTGTTGTTCCCTTCGTCTGTGAAGGAAGACCAGCTGAGCTGGGTGTTGTAGCGTCCTTAAGGGGACTGTACCTTAGTTAGTGCAATCCTGAGTTGTTGCTCAGGGACTGGACGTAGGACTCCTAAGTCAAGGAAGTCCGAACCAGGATAATCCTTGTGTTGTGTGATTGTCTTCATTGCGTAATTGTTATTTAAACTAACAAGTAACTAACGCTGTTCGAAGATTGTTTGTGTGATTGTTTTTGGTTACAGGTATCTCCTAGATTGAATTTATAAAAAACCCATTCACCCCCCCTCTGGGCTTGTCAACAGGGCAACACATCGTATACCAAACTATCCCATGCTAAAAGACCAAGTTGGAAGGAACCAGGGAGTGGTAAAGCGTCAAGGACGTGTGAATGCAATAACGCAAGCGGAGCTCCCAGAAGGAGGTATGATTGTTAAACCCCTAGACTTAACTTATGATGTTTTTCTTATTAGTACATTTCTAAGTGGGGGAGATCATTAAGGAGAAATTAGAAAGGAATAATCTAGTAATTATACTGTCACTCCCTCCAACTTAGCAGTGGAATAAATCGGAGGATACCTGAACCAAGTACATAGTAGAGAAAAATGTATAATCCGTTGAGTAAATCATAGTATCTAATGATCAATAATTGGAATTAGCTCTTCATTTCATTGAAATTCCACTAAGACTATTACAACCACTAATTCGGAGCCAATACATAGGGCTCAATAACATCATTACATTGAAAAGAAATCTAAGGCAATAACTACTAGATTCCAATTGTGCTAGGGTAACTTCATAAACTGACTCCAGGTCGCTCATCACTCTGGTCCCATCCCATTGGTGTGTGTGACGTCATGGTCTGACTTACCTGAGACACAATAACAAATAACAAAGGGTGAGCGATAACGCCCAGTAGGACTTAAATCTCAATAGTCAAGCAGGCTTTAATTAGTAATTAACGCATTAAATGGCAGAGTAACTAATGATAGAGAGAGTCATGTAAAGTCGACAAAGTAATAGCATAAGTAACATGGTTCAAATAGCAGATGAATCAAGTATAACATGATGATTAAAGTCAAGTCACGTAATAACAAGTAATGTCATTGTCAAGAAATAGCAAGCGACATGTATAGCAAGAAGAGAGATAGTAGTTGATCAAGTAAACAGTAAATTGCACTTTGATTGATTCTCATCAATTGAAATAGTATAACACTTGTGATTAACTTTCGTCAATCGAAATATTAATGGCACTTTGGTTATCCATAGATAGCCGAGAGAGAGTATAGCACTTTTATTGTCAAGAGACAACGAGAGAGTATAGCACTTTGAATGCGATCAAGTCGCGATAGCACACAATAACTCAAGATAGCGAGTATCAAGTAGAAAAAGTAGAGAGTACGACAGTAGTCTCTCAATAACAGTTCAGTAACAGTCAGTGGCAGTACAGTAACAGTGTAGTACGTCTGAATTAACAGACTAACAGTCAGATGTCTAGCTAATTTAGAACAGTCAGTCAGAATCGGTGTAATGCAGAACACCGTCTATAGCCCCTGCAGGTATTTTCGGGTGGTTCTCTGCCCCTAGGACTAGATTGGAGCCCCTCGGACACTCTCCGTGCCCTGAACAATATGCATTCAAGTCAGTAGAGTCACAAGACCCATTTTAGCGCTAGACAGTCATGAACAGTACAAAACAGTAGAAGCCACAACAGTTCAAAGGGTACCAAGAGAGTACTAGATGAGAGAGACGAGATAGTAGAGTGAACATGAATGGATGAGCGAGTAGAATATAGATGAGATCTTATGATCATTGAGTATGAAATGTCGAGTAACGAGCGATAGTAACATTTGCTCAACACGCGCGTATGGTGTTGGCAGTCAGGTGGAACTCACTACCTTTCTGCTAGCCATGTTTCGCACAGGTCCAGAGGTCCGACGTGATTCAAGATAAGAGAGAGAACAATCTAAGGCCGTACGGATCTTACTGATCCCTAGACAGTATCATAGGTGTTAGGGTACAACCAGCTCGTCGACCATGTGGGAACCCATGGACAAAGGAGACTTACGGAGGCCTTGAACAAAAACTCACTAGTCCGACAGAAGGAGTATCCGACGGAGAGTTCGTCCAAGTCAAGAGAGAGTGTGTATATAGAAACAAGTGCCCGACGTTCTAGAGGAATTCTAGAACAGTGGAGCGTCGATAACGGTGTTCCCAAAACATCGTGAGTAAACATAGACAAGTTCATTTAAAATAGGGCAATTAATATACATAATTAAAATAAATTGCTAGTTGTACATGCGACAATTTTCATGCCATGTTAAGCCATATTGGATGGTTCAAAGTGAGTGCAAGTGTAAGAGAAAATCACGGACAAGATAGATCATGTGATTAACTTAAACTAATTAAAATATATTTAATAATTACAACTTCATTTTTTTGTGTTCATGATACTTAATAAGACATGTGGGTGACTGTATAGCAATAGATCTTGCAAAAAGGTGGGTTTTATGCAAAAAGTTAAGATCGCGATGCACCCTTGTAAGGGTCACGGCGGGATCATGTGTGAACGAAACGGGGGCTTGTAAGGATCGCGACTGGCCTGTCTAAATAGGCAGGCAGATCGCGACAGAGTCATATGAGGATCGCGACAGGTCTATCAGGTCAGCGGCCAGAACGCGACGGGGTGCCCTGTCGCGATCAGATCACGATAGGTGCTATGTCATGACGGCCCTGAGAACATGGCCTATCGGGCCGTCGCATTCTCAGGTGCTTCTCCTGAGTTTGAGCGGGAAAAGTACTAGCATGGGATTGTGTGCCAACTTAACATGTTTTGACACTGAGTGCTTTGAAAATTGATAACTAATTGTATAGTCGATGAAAAATCATGAAACAAGTTGCATATTGATCTAGACATACATGAGTACTTATAGTAAATATGAATTTGAAAATAGATAGAGTATCGACATGCATTATTCAAGTCAAACATGGAGTACATGACACAATGAGTAGTTGAGATGAGAGAATTAATTCACAAAGTAGGGTGGATAAAAATTAGGGCTTTGGAGGGCAAAAGATGCCTAACATGCATCAATATCTTCAATAAAAATTTCAAGGCATGAGATAGAGTATTCAAGGAGATATGAATTAAACATGAAGGTTCGGGGTCAAGAGAGTTGCAGAACTTCAAAATTCAAGAAGAAAATATTGGCTTGATGGAAAATCATGAATGTTGAGGGTTTTGTTCTTGATGCATGGAACAGTCTACAGACGAAAACTTATGATTTTAACTTGTGAGAATGCTTACCTTTGGTCGATTTCCTCTTTTAGGGCTAGAACTTGAAGAACTCGGAATGAAGCTTGATGATGCCTTCTCCCAACGAATTCTCCTCCTCCTTGGCCTCTCCTCCAGGTCTAGCAAGCCCCAACAACATGTTAGGGCTAGCCATGGAATGATTGGAGAGTATTTATGCTTGTTGGGTTGTTATTTCCTAACAGGACACTAACTCCTATTAAATTCCAAATTTCCTCCTTTCCTAACCTCCTTCCAAGCTTTCCACTTCCTATTTGGATTAGGATGGGAGTTAAATTCGTGGCAAAAATCCAATTCTTACTCAAACTTCCTATTTAATGCATTAAATACCCATTTTATATTTAAGTAATAATTTAGTTACGAATTTAGGGTATTTTCCTATTATTCTTCTTTTAAAAAATCCCTATTTTGGCCCAATAAATTTTATATGGTCCATTTAACAAAGCCCATTATTTATTGGATTTTATCTTTTGGGATTTTCCTTTTAATTAGGGAATAATAGAGTTACAAATTTTTATTATATTTTTCTTACTTGATTTTATTCATGGACTATGAGAGGTCCATTGGTCCAATTCCGATAATGGGTAATCATTTCATGATGTTGGAAGTCTCTCTGATATGTTCATGTAATTTATGGGCGTGTTATCTTTCCGTGTTAACGGTTTTCCGACTTAGTTTCCAAATTTGGATAATTGGTCACGTTGTGACGTACGCTCGGCCAATCAGATTTTTCGTTGCACGAATTTCTTCGTGGAACACTTATGGATAATATTTTGGGTGATTTATAATTTTTATGAAATTTTTAGATGTGTTCATGCACATACGATAATTGTATGAATGTTTCTATTATTTTGATTTAAAGAAATTATTATTTAGAAGTTATTTAAAATACTGAATTTTTCGGGTTGCTATATATACCATAGTTCATCTGGAGGATTAAGATGGAGTTATGACAACTGTGGAAGGAAAATAGGAGTGGAAGGAACCAAATGAATAGTACGGGTGGCCATAGGTGTAGATGTTGGACTAGCATCCACGATGTTTAAACAAGTTAGAAGAATTAAATCCGAAACAACCTCAATGATCATAACTATCAAAAGCCAATTAATGATCTATGAATTTTGGGACCAAATTCTCTTAAGTGGGGTGTTGAGTTGTGTGTTTTGATGATGACATATTAATGATGTCTACACTATCACACATTGATTTTGATGATGACATATTGCACATATTACAATGATAACAAAACAACATGTTCTTTATGCTTAATGTTTCATATTTTACTAATAATGACATGTTTTGATGGTCCACTCTTCATATTTACAGGTTTGCAAAGTTTTGTCAAAATAGTGTCAACACTAGTTGACAGATAGGTCGACACTACCAGACTGCCCAACAAGCTTCTGAAGAAAAAGTCACAGTTAGGTCGACACTAAGTGATAGATAGGTCGACACTACCAGACTGCCCAGCAAGCTTCTGAAGAAAAAATCACAGTCAGGTCGACCCTAGTTGACAGTAAGGTCAACTCTACCAGTCTACTCAGCAAGTTCCTGAAGAACAAGCTGCCAGTAAGGTCGACACTAGCTGAGAGTAAGGTCGACACTAGTTGTCATCCAGTGAACTAGTTTTGGAGATATTCTCAGGAGGTTGACTCTATCTGTTGATCAGGTCGACACTAGAGTTTTGCCAGTAATGGGAAATTGGAATTTTTGATCAGTAGTATCAACAATATGGAATTGTAGGTTGACACTCTTTTTTGTAAACCAAGAATTGTGCAGAGCATAAAATCCAGCGGCTATGATCTCTTTCTGAGATCTTTATGGGAGATGCTATATTTACCTAATTGCCCTTTCATCCATGTGGCAATGAGGTAAAGGCCTTTTGGACACGTGGAAGCCTTGGGTGCACTCTAGGTTTTTGTGCACACCTTTCTCACGTTCTTGGGACTGCACAGTGGCTATATAAGCCTCCATCTCATCTAAAGTAGCCATCCTTTGAGTCATTCATTCATTCCATCAAAGAGGACATGGGGATCAAGGCCAAGCACTCAGAGAAAGCTTTGGAGTGCTGAACAGGAGCAGATCAAGAAGAAAAGCAGTAGACGAAGAATAAGGAATCGTGCATGCATCAGATCTGAAAACAGAGCATCGTGGATCTTGCACAGAAGAAGAAGAAAAGCTGGAAAGAAGAGGAAGATCTGAAGGCAGGTGGAAGAGGAAACCAGTGCAAGGGCAAAAGCACAAAGTTCATCCTCTGTGGAGAAACTCAAGAGCAAGAGTTCAGATCTGAAATTCTCTGTAAATTAGATCTGAAACAAAGTATCATGAATTGAGGCTGATTTGAAGGATTTCAGATCAAATTGGTTGAGAAGCATAACTAGATGATGCATATGCGCAAGATGATCTGAAGCACACCTTCAACTCTCAAGATCTGAAGATTCAGAGTTCAGATTACATAGACCAAAGGGAATTGCGGAAAACCGAAGGACTGGTGTTTGAGGATTTGTTTCCCTTAACTCTGATCTTCTTTTGTATTTGATTGTTTCCTTTTAAACTTTTCTCCGAACTCTTTGAGTGCTCCTACTGGTGATAGGAGTGTTGATCCCATACTGTGTGTGTGTGGATTGAAAAGGTTTATCATACCTTGAAGCTGCGAATCAGTGGATAAACTGTGCAATCAGCGGTTGGCAAGCTGTGAGTCAGTGTTCAAGCTATGAGTCAGCAGGTGTTTGAAGCTGTGAATCAGCGATTTAGTGAAGCCTCACTTGGTTTGAGTGAGAGGTGGACGTAGGTCTCCGTCTGGGAGCCGAACCACCTAAAAAATTTCCTGTGCAATCATTTGATCTATTTTCAACTAGATGCTTGCATAGGTTTCTGCATTCACGTTGCTTATCTAATTTCCTCTCACATCAATTCACTCATTCACATCAGTTCAGTAAAATTGTGAGTCTGTTTAGATCTTTAATGTTAAGTAATTTTTAATAGCTTAAGCTTCCGTTGAGTTTTGTTATAGATCTATTCAACCCCCCCCTCCTTCTAGATCTATTCACACCTGTGAAATCGATCCAACATAGGAGAGGGTGTAGCACCCCGAAAATTTTAATTACATAAAAATTCAAATAAATAGAAATAAATAATTTCCATAATATCAAGAGTATTTAAACATACGTATCATTATCGTATGTGCTAAAACACATCGAAAAATTTCATAAAAATTATAAATCAACCCCACATATTATTCCTAAGTGTTCCATGAAGAAATTCGTGCAACAAAAAATCCAATTAACCTAGCGTACATCACATGGTGACTGATTATCCAAATAAGGAAAACAAGTCAGAGAACCGTTAACACGGAAATACGACACGACCATAAATTAAATAAGAATGTTGGAATGACTTCCAACATTATATATGTAGCAACCCAGAAATTTTAATATTTAAAAATTCAAAATAACAATTTCTTTAAATCGAAATAATAGAAATATACGTGCCACTATCGTATGTGCAAGAATACATCGGAAAATTGCTTAAAAATTATAAATCAACCCCAGACATTGTTCCTAAGTGTTCTACTAAGACATTCAAGCAACGAAAAAATCTGATTGGCCAAGTGTACGTCACAATGTGACTAATTATCCAAATTCGGAAACTAAGTCGGAAAACCGTTAACACGGAAAAATAATGCGCCCATAAATTAAACGAACATGCTGGAGAGACTTCCAACATCATGAAATGATTACCCATTATTGGAATTGGACCAATGGACATCTCATAGCCCATGAATAAAATCATGTAAGAAATGTAATAAAAATCGGTAACTCTATTATTCCCTAATTAAAAAGGGGAAATCCCAAAGATAAATTCCAATAAATAATGGGCTTTGTTAAATGAACCCTCTAGAATTTGTTGGGCCAAAATAGGGATTTTTGAAATAAGAATAATAGGAAAATATCTTAAATTCGTAACTTAAATATTACCTAAATAGAAAAGGGGTATTAAAGCATTAAAATAAGTAGTTTTAGTAGAATTGGATTCCTAAACCTACCTAATGGGTTAGCCACGGATTTGGATCCCAACCCAACACAAATTGGAGTTGGCAAGCATGGAAAGGGTGAAAGAAATAGGAAATCTCGAAATTAAATAGGAGTTAGAGTCCTATTAGGAAATAGAAACATAGGAACCATAAATACTCTCCTAAATCCCCCATGGCCAGCCCTAGCTCATTGCTAAGGGTTGCTGGAACAGGAGGAGAGGCCAAGGAGGAGGAGATCTCGTGGGGGAGAAGAACCTCTCAAGCTCTCTCTCTCGTTCTTCATGTCCTAGTCCTAGAAGAGGAAAATGACTAAAGGTAGGCATTCTCACGAGCAAAACCAAATTAATTTCGTTTGTAGATTGTTCTAGGCATCAAGAACAAAAGCCCTCTTGTTTCATATTTTTCCATCGAGCCTATCTTTTCTTCTTGATTTTTCATGTTCTGCAACTAGCATGAGCCTGAACCCTCTTCTAAATTATTGATCTCCATGTTTACTCGACCCCATGCTCTCAAATTTTAACTGGAGGTACTGTTGCTAGTTAGGCTTCGTTTGCCGCTGAAAGCCCTAATTTTCGTCCACCATACTGCTCGAATTAAATCTTTGATCTCTATTGTACACAATTTCATGTTCTTTGTGAATAATTTGATTAAACCATGCCTAAATCTTATCTGTTCTCAAATCCCTATTTACTGTAAGTACCCATGTATGTCTAGATCAGTTTGCAACTTGTTCCGTGATTTTTCATCGATTGTACATTTAGTTATGAATTTTCGAATCAACATGCATCAAAAGAAAGAAACTTGGCCCGTAATCCCATGCTCTGTCGTTTTCCCGCTCGAACTGAGGTACAGTACCTTAGAGGCCGTGTTCTAAGGGCTGGTCGCGACAGTGCCTGTCTCATTCTGAACGCGACAGGGTCTGTCGTCGCGTTCTGGCCGCTTAATCAATCAAGCCCATCGGGTTCTTTACAAGGCCATGTTGCGTTCTGTTCTTACCCCGTCGCGACCCTCATATGGGTATGTCTATGTTTCTTGCATGAAAACCCATAATTCGTGATGCTTTGACACTCTACAGTGCCTATACCTTCTATTAACAGTCATACATGCAGTAAATATACTTGTCATAAATTGAACATTTATGTGTGTTTAAAATACATGCACATGACCACTTTCTATCTATAATTTCTCTTACACATGCACACACTTTGAACCATCCAAATATGGCTTAACTTGGCATGAAAATATCTCATAATACATCTGGTAATTATGTCAATCATGTAATTACATTGCCCTATTTTAAATATACTTGTCTACGTTTTCTCGTGATGATTTGGAACACCGTTACTGATGCCCCACTATTCTAGAATTCCTCTAGAATGTCGAGCACTTATTTCTATATATATACACTCTCTCTCTTGACTTGGACGAACTCTCCATCGGATACTCCTTCTGTCAGACTAGTGAATACTTGTTCAAGGCCTTTGTAAGACTCCTCTGTCCATGGATTCCCACATGGTCGACAAGCCGGTTGTACCCTAATACCTATGATACCCTTAAGGGATGAATATGATCCAAACGACTATTATAAGTTCGCCCTTATCTGAATCACGCCTGACCTCTGGACCTATGCGTAACATTTCCAGTGGAAGGGTAGTGAATTCCACTTGACTGCCTACACCGATCACGCATGTTGTGCACCTGTTATTATCGCTTGTTTAACGTTGTCTTACGAATATGTCCTTGTCTCATCTACTGTCTCTACACTCTCGTCTATTCATGTTCACTCTACTATCTCGTCAATTAATCTAGTACTCTCTTGGTACCCTTTGAGCTGTGTGGCTCCTACTGTTTTGAACTGTTCATGACTGTCTAGCACTAAAATTGGTCTTGTGACTCTACTGACTTGAATGCATACTGCTGAGGGCACGGAGAGTGTCCGAGGGGCTCCAATCTAGTACTGGGGGTGGAGAGCCACCCAAAAATACCTGCAGGGGCTAATGACGGTGTCTGTATTTGCACCAGTTCTGACTGACTGTTCTGAATTAGCTTGACATCTGAATGTTACACTGTTACTGTTAGTCTATTAATTCAGACATACTGCACTGTTACTGTACTACCACTGACTGTTACTGTCCTGATATTGAGCGACTACTGTCGTACTCTCTCCTTGCTCTACTTGTTACTTGCTAGCTTGAGTTATCGTTTCTATCGTGACTTAATCATATTCATTGTGCTATATTCTCTCTCGACTATCTACGGATAACCAAAGTGCAATTTACTCTTTACATGACCAACTACTATCTCTCTCCTTGCTATACATGTCGCTTGCTATTTCTTGACAATGATGTTACTTGATATTATTGTTATCGTTCTATCGTGACTTGACTTTAATCACTGTGCTATACTTGATTCATCTGCTATTCGAACCATGTTACTTGTGCCAATACTTTCTCGACTTTACATGACTCGCTCTATCATTAGTTACTCTGTCCTTTAAGCATTAATCATTTAAAGCATGCTTAATCTTGAGATTTAAGGCCTACTGGGCGTTATCACTCACCCTTCGTTATTTGTTATTGTGTCTCAGGTAAGTCGGACAATGACGTCACACACATCAATGGGACATGACTAGAGTGATGAGTGACTTGGGGTCAGTTGATGAAGTTACTCTAGTATTATGGAGTCTAATAGTTATTGCTTTAGATTTCTTTTCAATATAATGATGTCATTGAGCCCTATGTATTGGCTCCGAATTAGTGGTTGTTATAGTCTTAGTGATTTTATAATGAAATCAAGAGTTTATTTCAATTATTGTTTATTAGATACTCTGATATTTGCGTCTGTATGCGCAATTCACGTTACCATACTCGTTGCTCACGTTTCCCTCAGATTTATTCCGCTGCTAAATTAGAAGGGCATGACAGTAGATTAATAACCCATTATCATAATTGGGCCAATGGACATTATTGGGCCAAAAAATCAAATGAAGCTAGAAAATGCATGAAAATTCGTAACCATAAATAGGCAGAAATTAGAAAGAGGTAATTATAGTTGAATTGGGATGAGAGATCATGCACTCTTGGCAACCCAAATTTGTGCCTAGCCATCCTTGGGGATTGCTTGATGGCCAAGACACTTCAATGGAGGGAGAGATCTTCAAAATATGGAAAGACACAAGCCAAAACTGCAACCCTAGTTTCCATGTTACAATAGGACTCCTAAACACCAAAGATGCTTAAATATTCTTCACCAAACCCTAGGGACGAGTTCTACAACTTGTTGGGGTCGTGTGGAGGAGTGCTGGGTGGCTGGGGAGCTGTGGAACGACCACAAAAAGCTCATCTTCTTCCCCTTTTCGTCTGCTTCAGCCTGTGCAACCCATCCCCTTGGATTCGATCAAAGGTAGGGTAAACCTAAAACCCATCATGCAAGACTTACACCCCTGGAAAGAGGGTCAAGTCTACGTTCAAACCAAAGTGGAATGCACAATTTTAATGTAGTACACTGGGAGTATTAGACGTTCTTCAACAGACAGTCAGAACGAGGGTCTTCTGAAGAATGAAACTTCATCAACCTAGAGAATAGGTTTGCTCGAGAAAAACATTAACAAATCAATACCAATGTGTAGAGCATCAAGTCTAGTTTCATTTCCAACTGGTTTCATCGAATTCCAATATGTAGATCTTGAGTTATAGGCATTTTGCCAAAGTCCTTGCATGTTAGAGACTTTTCATGATCATCTCGACTTATCACGCATTCCGAGGATGTTTAAAATTATTTAAAAATCATAGTTTGCATTTATTATATGTTCCCTATAACATTCATGTTTAGACTTTTGTCCGCAAAAGCCCTATTTTAGAAGGTATAAGCATTGCATGGATCGAACCAAATTTCCTGCATGTTTTGGCGTTTTCGGTCTGAGGTTTGAACCCTGTCTGGTTTAGGCGACGCTTTTAAAGCGTCTGGAATCACATCGCTCGTGGCCGACATGATTCTGTAAGAGGCGTTCGCGAGGCCCGACGCATTAATGCATTGATCAGTTAACCCGCGCGCCGGTCTAAATCGCGGCAGGATACCCCAACGCGTTTCAGGCAGTTTTCCCACCCAAGCCTTTATTAAATGAATTTCCTTGAACGCGTCTGTTCTCACCGACGTGATTCAGGAATGAACGCAGGCACAAGGGTGGACGCGATTTGGAAACTTCACTGTTTCGCTAGCTTTCGCTGTACACTGTTTTAAACTTCGTCCACTGTGTTGGACGCATATTTCAAAGCTTACCCGAGGTCTATTTAACATGGTATCAAGTGTGTAATTTGCACGTCTTGGGTCTGATCATTACATGAAGTCTGTTTAATGGCATAAAAGTGTTTAACCCATTTAAAAGTTATAATTACATGAATATTATTTTAATTACTTTCTTAATGATATGATCATTCATGAAACTTCTGATTTGCTCTTGTTACTATTATAGCTTGATTAAAATGATAATTTGTTATCTTAAAATCTTGCAAACCATGATTAGTTAAAGTGCATAGTTTCATGTCATGCCATCATATTATGTTCTTTCCGCAAGTTTGAAACCATGGATTGTTGATTGAGATGCGTACAATAGTACACACTTGCACATCTAGGCAGCCCTTTCTTGGGGATTTGGAAGCTCTCTATCGATCATTCCGAATCGGTAGACTAGCGACCATTTCTCTAAGACCTCCGCAAATCTCCATTCTCTGTGGATTGCCACATGGAGACCGAGTTGGTTGTACCATTAAAGTTCCATGGAGATAGCGTGCACTTCCATTCTTCTCTTGTTCTCGTGAGTGTGATTAAAAATCTAGACTCAAGTCATTAAGGTAAAGATTGGACTAAAGTATAAATCATGCCGTTATGCTGCCAAATTTATCTCTTGACCATTGTTATCATGAAATCATGTTCAATTTACTTATTACTTGTTCTCATCATCATCATGAACATGACATTACACATGGTTACTTATTGAAAATCTCATTGGCCATTATTAATGACTGTGGGTATCTACATTGAAAATTGAAGTGAGATGCTGATCGGGCACAGCGAGTGTCCAAGGGCTCCAGTCTAGCCCCAATGACGGAGAGTCATAAATATACTGTTAACCATGGGGTATAATGATTACTGGCATTGCATCTGCGCTAGGAGTCGTGTGTGTCGTGTTGAATGATAGATACAATAACCACATACACGTGTCCTGGTGTACATTCTTGGTGGATCTTTCCTTGGTGTACATTAGTATCTGCGTGCCTGATTAGTGTTACATGATCATGCTCGTGCATTTTTGCTTGCTTGCTTGCTTGCGTGATATGGCCATCCTGCATTTAATGTAATTAGAGATATCTCGCGTTCTTGAAAGCTATTGACATCAAGTAAAATTTTGCGTGCTTGTACAAATTGATATATTTCTAGTTCTATCTTGTTATATCCTTCTAGATCTTGCTCTATCATGATCACTCTATCTAGCTTGTATCATGTTTTAATGGGTTTTATTCGTACATGCATATCATGACATTCATCGTGCTTACCTAGTTCTAAATTGTTAATCACTTATATCATTGCCCACACATTGAGATATAAATCCTACTAGGCTAGTTTGCTCATCCCCTACTTTTAACCATTCTAGGTGATTATGACATTCAAGAGGAAGAGCAAGTCGAGGATTGGAATGCATCTGAGTGATGAGTGTTCCAACTATGAGTCTAGTTATAGTAGTTTGCTTTAAGTGTTAGATTCATGTAGTAGGAAGTGAGGAAAAATGTACTTTTTCTTTTTATTGAGTCTTAGTCCTGTATTCGTTCCTTTGAAACAAATATGAGATTTGAATACAATTTCCATTGAGTTCAATATTTGGGCCCTATGATGACGTATGTTGTTATACATTTAGTGTGTGCTAGCTAGAGGCTTATTTGCCGACTGTTCACGTCTCGGGATATCGACTTCAATTATCTGAATTAACAACCACTGCGTAATTCTCAGGACGTGACAAAACACTCCAGAATGCACCAGAAAAAACCAACAACACACCTCAGACCCTGAGGCAGCACAGCAATAACAGAAACAAGTACGTAATAGTCCTGAGAGAAATCCTCACCAGGACAACAACAAATGGTTCTGGGAAACCTCACCAGAACACAAGGCAACTAAGCGATGCACCTCAACACAGAGGGCAACGGAGCAGAAACCAAAAACGAGCACAACATAGTTCTAGGGAAACCTCACTTCAGCCAGAACCAACAGAGAGGAACTCAGAGTGGACGCGCGACATAGTTGACTGTGCACTTTCGTTGTCCAGAGTTCTTCGCACACGTCAAAATGCGCACTTCCTCTAAAGTGTCTCACAAACATAAAATCATAAAGAAGAACTAGCACAATGGTGAGAACATGTCATATCCGCGGAGAAGAAGAATAAAGCTTGAATTAAACTACTTATACTTGAAATCTCTATCGACAATGCATTAAAAATGAATGTGTAAACAACACCGACCAAATCACTCACAATCTTGATGGATCAAATTTAATAAAGGGACAAGCTGAATTGAAATAAAAAGAAAAATGAAATCAATGTCCCCTCACAGTTGAGGGATCAAACCGGTAGACAGAAAGTTTAACTAGAAACCAACGAACCAATTTACCCCTACAGCTCAGGGATGAATAATCATAACTCTCCACAAACACCGGATCAGTAGCTCAAGATTCGGACATAAAATAAGTAACAAAAATTTAAAGTTGGTAAGTCAGATTTCTATTGCTATTACTGAAGAACATGGATCAAAGTGAGACCGAAAAGAAATTAAAGAACTCAATCAAAGATTTGCATGGAGACTAACATGAACTAAAATTTAAGATTACTGTATCCTACAACACACTGAGTCGATCTCACTATCTCCCACAACGAAACCTCCTAGTAGCCCAACGATCTGAAATTAGAACTCTTCAAACCCCCTAAAAATACCGAACCAGAAAAGATGCAGAACAATCGGAAGGGATGAAGAAAAAACTCAAAAAAACTTGAACCAACCCCTGGATCTCTCACACAACAGTGGAATTAGATGATGAGTTCCTTCCAATAGCCAAATTGCCATCTCCTAGAGTACACAACCCCGAGAGTCTTCAGATGCAAAATACAAGAAGAAGCCCTCCTGCTGCAATAGATCTCCTGGAAACCCTCGATCTCTCACAAAACACCAAAGAAAGGAACCCCAAAATCCCCCTCCCAGCGGCAACGAAGAGAAGAATGGAAAAAAAAAACTCACTGGTTTGGTCTCTCCTCCAGCAGTTCTACAACAATAGCTGAACTCCCCCGGAATGCTGAACCAAATCAGATGCACCTCTCGGTTGTCTTCACAGAACGCAGAAGAGAAATAGAATTTGAAACTAAGAACAGTAGCAAAATTGAAGAGCAAAATGGGCAATTCGACTCCATATGATTTCTCAGCAGCACATCAGAAATGACAAAAGCACAGAAGAACTGGACATCGCACAGACGGAAGGTGGAAGAACACTTGATCTAACAGCTAACAACCAACTCAAATGCTCACACAAAGAACATAAGATGTGCAGAAGAAATGACAGATCAAATTAGACGAAATGGGCTAAGCAAGTGCCCCTGGATCATTCACACAACAGTCGAATTATCACAAATTAATACTAAATGAGAACAGATGCTACACCTCGGAAGGACAGAACCCAGAACAATCCACCACTCACTGCTCTGATCTCTCGAAGAACAGGAATTAAGACAATCCCTAACCCTTGCTCTGCTAAATACAGGAGAGAAAGAACAAGAAGAATAGTAAAGAACTACTGGAATGCTCTTATAGCAAAGAAGTAAACCAAAACCTAAAATCGAACTCCAACCCTCCCCTGCTTGCAGAAAGAAAAAAAAAAAACAGGAAAAAAAATCTTCAGAATTCCGAACTCGGGAACCTCTGAACTCTCTCTGGAAGAACAAAAGAAAACTAAAAATTCCTAAAAATCGAACCAGAGAAGACTAACTAGAGAACTCTGGGAAGAGGACCTCGGGTCCTTTTATAGATGCTCGGGCGCCTCCTGGCGAGTTCCTCTTCCCGCCTCTACACGATCCCCAGCAGCCATCGCGCCATTTGCATGCGCCAGCCACATCAGCACCGATGGGCGCTTCCAGCTTCACTAGACGAACCAGATGCGTCGTCTGCATCTGCCCGAGCTCCATTAGCCGCTGCGCCATCTGCTCTGCACATCCGGTCCAGCAGCGCTTCACCAGCCTCATGTACCCAGGGCCACATCAGCACCGATCCGGCCACGCCGTACCAAGCTCCGCATCTGGGCGCTGGCCGCCCCAGCACCATCTAGTCACACACGAGCTCCAGCGCGCCAGCTCCTCTGCATCTTAGCTCCAGATCTGCGCAGCCCTGGTTGTCCAGCAATGGCTTCAACCTCCTGAGCCATGCCGCCCCCATCGCCTCCAGATCCGCTGGCTTGGCCGCCACCTCAGCACACCCAAAGCGCCATCCGCCATGCCTCCAGCGCTACGCAACTCCTGCTCTGCACCCCCTCCCAGTCGCTTCGCCAGAGGTCTTCCAGTAGCTTCTACTGGGGAAGAGTAAAAGTTTTAACCGGATTAGATGGGTTGGGTAGGGTAAAAAGGTCATTATTAAAATATTGAAATTGGGAGGGGTATGTGTCATGATCCGGTGAGATGAGAGAAATGGTAAAATAAATTTTATGGGGGGGGGGGTATGTGGCATAATGGTGGTGGTAGGGTAAAAATGTTTATTTAATGGGATTGAGTGAGATATTTATAAAATCAAAATCTATTTAAAAGAATATTTACAAAAATAGTATTTTAACAAAATTTATTTACAAAATATCTTTTATTTTCCAAAGTGAACCTAATTAGTCAATCTATGACTTATTGAATGAAAAATCTAATCATGTGTTTTCTAACCCAATGATTTGACTAAAATGTTCAAAATCTATTTATGAATAAAATGAAAATTAAAGTTAAACTGCACAATATCTACAGGCAAAAGATGTCTAAAATTACTATATGTATGAAATTTAACACGAAAAATTGTGTGGTTATCAGAGAGCACCTCACCAGAGCTCACAACTAGCCAGTACCAGGCCGACAACAACCACAGGCAAATGTCGCAGTGCTCAACCAGTGAAGCAACACAGCACACAGAACATCTGCTTAGCCCAAGCAACAATGCCGACCAGGTAGAGCACAGTGCACAATAGCGCACAAACATAAGATGACACACACAACCAACACAACACACACCCCAACAACAGGGGACAGCCAACAAGGCAAAGACACTTCGACCGGTTCCACAGGAAACAACCCTACACCGATGAAGGCCACACCACACGCAGGCTCTCTCAGCCACAGCGGGACACACACCCAATGCGCCGACGACGACGAGGAGCACTGCACCTCAACTTGCCTGCAATCATCCTCCATATGGGGAAGACCACTGCTAGCTAGTCCAGCGCCAACAGTGCCACCACGGCACAAACACGCCAAGCGACCACACTCGCCACTCGCGCGACACAGTAATAGCTACAACCCACCTGCAACCCGCACACGAATTTTGAAGTGAAGCAACACACCGGCAAAACAATTGAAACCACAAGCCTAACTCTAGTCAGACGGTGTCAGAAGCATACTAGTACCTTTCTTTGGGACAACTATAGTTATTAATTCTTTACAAATCTTAGTAGACTCCCACTCTGATACCAACTGTAACGACCCGTCCTCCCGGACCCCTGCCACGGACTTTGAATGCCACCCACAGATCCAAAGATCCGAAAGGGTTAGAAGAAATAGTCTAGTGAGATATGTACTGAATTCAAATAACTATAACAATATGTACAATATACGAAGGTCTGTACAATGTGTCCCAAGCAAAAACACAGATATAAGAAAAAAGGTGCAGTCCTTAAGGGGCATACCCCGAGGACTTGCAAAACACAACTCTCAGCACAGTTGGGTACAAGATGATGATCAATCTGTCTCCATATAATTTTAATTAATCATATATTTATTTTGGTGATTAACAAAACCCTATAAAAAGTTATCTAACACATATTCTATGAAGTCCAAGTACAGGAAATACACCAAGGACAAACAAGCCAATATTGGTAAATATTACTCTTCTGAAGCATTAACAAAATCAGATGATATTTCTAAGTCCACATCGACTTCTGTTGAAAATCACATCGATTTGCCTTCCACATCGATTCTGTAAGTGATCT
This sequence comes from Colocasia esculenta, assembly GCA_014218235.1. NCBI lineage: Eukaryota > Viridiplantae > Streptophyta > Magnoliopsida > Alismatales > Araceae > Colocasia > Colocasia esculenta. The sequence goes on along the minus strand of CM024761.1, from coordinate 47,755,295 downwards.
CATCGATTTGTTAAGAAATTGATACCACAACGATTCCTTAAGTCATCACAACGATTTCTTAAGACGTCGTACCAATTTGCTCGTCGCAACGATTTCTTTAACGCTCATAACGATTTGCTCTGCGCAATGATTTCTTTAGCGCTCATAATGATTTCTTTAGTGTTCATAACGATTTCTTTAGCGCTCATAACGATTTGCTTTGCGCAACGATTTCTTTAGCGCTCATAACGATTTCTTTGCGCAACGATTTCCTTAGCGCTCATAATGATTTCTTTAGCACTCATAACGATTTGCTTTGCACAACGATTTCATTAACGCTCACAACGATTTGCTTTCTATAATGATTTCTTCAGTATTCATAACGATTCCTTTAATGAATACAACAATTTGTTTTCTATAACGATTTCTTCAGTATTCATAACGATTCCTTTAATGAATACAAGGATTTGCTTTCTATAACGACTTGTTAAGTGCTCATAACGATTTCTTCAGTAAACACTTAATCATAACGATTTCATAAGTCATATAGGCATCAACTTTATGTTTTATATCGACTTGATATTTATCTTATTTCTGAACGCGTTGAAAAGTCAAAATCATCTCATATCTTTATGACAGCTTTGCATTAAATGTAGACTGAACGTATCTCTGCATGCATGCAGACGATCACGTCTACCATTATGCTTACTCTGTGTGTATCTTTTAGAACAAGCTATTTGGCATTACTATTTTGGTGAATATTCACATCAACGTATACTGACAACAAGGGAGCCTAGCTGTCTACTGTTCTAGCATTTAATATTTGCAGTGTCCTAAAGACATTCTGTCATACAATGTTGGACCATATAGACGCCAGAAGATCATATCTCTTTGCGTGCACAAATGGATAAAAGTCTATTGACTAGAAGCTTCCAAGTTTCAAACAGTATAATGTCTATCAAACAAAGAGACAACGGTTACTTCAACGACTACATTTCAAATTGGAGATATAAATACAAGATATCAGCTCCAGAAGAAATATATAGAGAAGAGAGAAACTTACCATCGAATACGACAAGCATTTGCAGATCTTCTGAAAGAATCCGAGAGCCAAGAATTCAATTCTAATGTGTCTTTAGCTCTTTGCTCTATGTGCTGTAATAGAAATCCTAAGAGAGCCAGTGTAGTTCTGAGAGAGTGCCTTGTTTAGATTATTTACTCTTATTGCTAGTAGCTTCAGATCTTGTCTTGCTAAAGCTTGATCTAGGGGCTTGTTTCCTGCTTATTCTTGTCTTGTGCCTATTCCCTTCTGGTGTGAAGGAAGACCTGGTGGAATCTAGGGTGTGTTCCCTTCTGGTGTGAAGGAAGACCTGGTGGAATCCAGGGTGTGTTCCCTTCGTTGTGAAGGAAGACCTGGTGGGGATCCAGGGTGTTCTAGTTCCCTTCATGTTGAAGGAAGACCAGCTGAGCTGGGTGTTGTAGTGTCCATAAGGGGACTGTACCTTAAATAGTGGAATCTTGAGTTATTGCTCAGGGACTGGACGTAGGACTCCTAAGGATAGGAGGTCTGAACTAGGATAAACTCTGTGTGTTGTGTGATTGATTTCCTTTGTGTGCATTTGCTGTTTATACTAACTTTCACTAACCTTCATCGAAGACCGTCCTTGTGTGAATGTTTTAAGTACAGGTACTAATCACATAATTTTTTAAAAGACCCATTCACCCCCGCTCTGGGCTCGTCAACTGGGCAACAAGTGGTATCAAAGTGAGTCTCTTCGACAAAGAAGAAGATCCAACGATCTGAAGAGTAATGATCCATGGCAGCCCAAGGTCATTTCGAGGGTCAGTCAGTTAACCGACCACCATTGTTCGATGGAGAAGACTACACTTATTGGAAGGCCAGAATGGAGTATTTTCTACAAGGTCACGACTATCAGATATGGTCAATAGTGGAAGAAGGCGATCTCCTGGTCGTAAATGAGAAAGCTCAGTGGACAGATGACGACAGGAAAAAAATCTCTTTAAATGCTAAGGCCAAGAGCATTTTGTGCTGTGCCCTCAGCAAGAAAGAATTCAATAGAGTATCAGCCTGCATATCCACAATGGAAATGTGGGAAAAATTAAGGATCAGTTATGAAGGCACAGAAAAGGTGAAGGAGACAAGAATTGACATTCTTGTAACCCAATATGAAAGATTCCAGATGCAATCAAGTGAGTCCATAATCAGTAGATTTACAGATATCACAAATGGGTTAGCCAGACTAGGAAAGACCTATGAAATAGGAGATATGGTCAGAAAGATTCTTAGATCTCTACCATCTTCATGGGCTCCCAAAGTTACAGCCATTGAGGAAGCTAATGATCTGAAAAGGATGTCATTGGAAAAGCTCATTGGGTCCCTTATGGCCCATGAAATAAATATGGAAAGATTAGGAGAGTCCTCCAGTAGAAAAAAGCATTCAAATGCTCTTAAAGCAGAAGAAGACAGGTCAGATGAGTCATCAGCTGAAGATGAGAGCTCAAGTGATTGCGAAGATGAAGAAGCTATGCTGTCAAAAAGATTGCAGCGCATTCTTGCTAAGAAGAAATTTCAGTCTAGAAGAAGGCACTTGAAGAGAAATAAGGAATTCAAGAAACCAGAAGGAAAGGATCAGAAGAAGGGCGAGCCTATATGCTATGAATGCAAAAAGCCAGGACATATCAAGGCAGAATGTCCCAGACTCAAGAAGCCTGAATTCAGAAAGAAAGAAAGCTCCAAAAAATTTAGGTAGTATAAGAAGAAGGCTATGGCAGCAGCATGGAGCAACAGTTGCAACTCTGACAGTGAGTCAAGCTCAACCAGTGATGAGGAAGAAGCCAACTTGGCCTTCATGGCAAATACAGAAGAAATGGTAACCTCTGACTCATCCTTTGATTCTTGTAATGGTTCTGATTCCGATAATCTAGAAGAAGCATTCAACGAATTATACAGTAAATATAGAGAAGTAACCAAACTATTAAAAGTATGTAAGAAAAATAATGCTTGTCTAGAAAACACAAACTCAGATCTAAAATCAGAAAATGAACAATTAGAAAGCCAAATAACTGAACTTAAAAGGAGAAATGAACTGTTATGTGAAGATCTAAAAGCTAAGAATGAACAAATAATTAAATTAGAAAAACAAGCAAGCTCAGAGCAACTGAAAACTGAAATTAAGACACTAACAGAATAAAATATACAGTTATCTAGCACATTAGAAAAATTCACTAATGGTAAAAAATCCCTAATATTAAAAGGTGCTAGAAGATCAGGTAAGAAGAAAAATGGATTAGGTTATACACCCCCTGATAATGAAGAAACAGTAATATATCCTAAAACATATCCGACTCCAAAATTTGTACCTAAACAAGACATAGCATACAAAGCAAACTTTAAATATATAGAAAAAGTAACTAAACTATCCTATTGCAGTCACTGTAACAAATTAGGACATATTATAACTACATGTCCAACTAAACATAAGAAATGGGTAATAAAAAGGGAAACCAATGATACTAACCAATCAGGACCCAAAAGAACTTGGGTACCTAAAACTTAATGTTTTCATTTCAGGGCAATCTTCGAGCATCCAAATGGTATCTGGACAGTGGGTGCTCAAGGCTCATGTCAGGAAATCGGAAGCTATTCACTCATCTTCAAGCTGAAGAAGGAACAGTTACGTACGGAGACAACAAAAAAGGAACAGTGATAGGCAGTGGTTCTGTGAACAATAAAGGAAAAATAGTTATTGAAGATGTGTTGCTTGTCAAAGGGCTAAAGCATAATCTCATTAGCATCAGCCAGCTCTGTGACAGAGGTCATCAAATTAATTTCCTAGAGTCTAAGTGCAGTATCTTGAAGGAGGGAGCAATAATATTTGAAGCCAACAGAGAAAAGAACCTGTATGTGCTTTATCTTGAAGATCTCGAGGATCAAGATATTTGCTTAGCAGCCAATAAAGAGCAGTCAACTGAGTTGTGGCACAGAAGACTGGGTCATTGCAGTTTGGATGGCATGAACAAGCTTATAAAGAGAGGTCTTGTGGAAGGTCTGCCAAAGGTCAGCACTAAAATGAATGGCATCTGTAAACCTTGTGCAAAAGGGAAGCATACCAAGAGTTCCTTCAAATCAAAGACTGTGGTAACCACCTCTAAACCCTTAGAACTCCTTCATATGGATTTATTTGGGCCAATGAGAACCACTAGTCTAGGAGGAAAGAATTTTGGGTTTGTTATTGTCGATGATTATTCCAGATTTGCATGGGTCTCCTTCTTGGAACATAAATATGATACTTTTGAGAGCTTTGTAAGCTTCAGTAGGAAAGTTCAGAAAGACAAGAAGTTTTGCATTGTTGGAATCCAGTCAGATCATGGAGGAGAATTTCAAAATGAAAGATTTGCAAAATTCTGTGATGACCAAGGGATTGAGCATAACTTCTCAGCACCAAGGACACCATAGCAGAATGGAGTTGCTGAAAGAAAGAATAGAACCTTATTGGATATGACTAGGACAATGTTGTCAGAATATAACTTACCAAGGTATGTTTGGGCTAAACCAGTAAACACAGCAAGCTACATCATTAATAGAGTAATGATCAGTCCAATATTGAAGAAAACCGCATATGAGTTGTTCAAAGGGAAGAAACCGAAGATCAGTCACTTCAGAACTTTTGGATGTCCATGCTTCATCCACAGCTACGGCAAAAGAGACATTGGTAAGTTGGATGCTAAATTAAATGAAGGCATCTTCATGGGGTATGCTTCTAAGCCCAAAGGCTATAGAGTATTTAATAAGCGAACACTATTGATTGAGCAATCTGTGCACATTATCTTTGATGAAACTTACCCTTCCTTAAGAAAGGAAGAAGACAGTGACATTGATGATGCAGATGATTTGTCCAAGAAATTAAAGAACACATCAATTGAGGACAAGGAAGATCCACCTCTGGAAGACCTACAACAAGCAGATATTGAACATGAAAATCTTCTAAAGGAATGGAGATACAAGAAGGATCACCCACCTGAGAACATCATTGGTGATGCAACTGTAGGGGTAAGAACAAGAGGTAATCTAATCCCTTGTGACTACTTAGCTTTTGTTTCTCAAATAGAGCCTAGGACGGTCAATGAAGCTCTTACCGATGAATCTTGGATTTTAGCCATACAAGATGAACTGAATCAGTTCAAGAGAAACCAGGTATGGTCACTTGTTCCTAGACCATTAGATCATCCAGTTATTGGAACCAAATAGGTGTTTAGAAATAAATTGGATGAAACTGGTGTGATCTTAAGAAACAAGGCCAGATTCGTAGCTCAAGGCTATTCCAAGAGGAAGGCATTGATTTCGATGAAACCTATGCTCCTGTAGCTAGACTTGAGGCTATTAGGATTTTACTTGCATATACATCTGCTCTAGATTTAAAGCTATTTCAAATGGATGTTAAACCCGCATTTTTAAATTGTTTTATTAAGGAGGAAGTGTATGTTGAACAGCCTTCAAGTTTTGATCATACAGAATTTCCAAATCATGTTTTTAAACTTCATAAGGCATTATATGGTTTAAAGCAAGCACCAAGAGCCTGGTATGAAAGTCATAGCTCTTTTTTATTAAACCATGGTTTCAATAGAGGTCAAGTAGATAGCACCCTTTTTATAAAGTCAAAGGTCAAACACGTTTTACTTGTTCAAATTTATGTAGATGACATAATTTTTTGATCTAATGATGAGTCTCTTTGCAAGTACTTTGAAAAGCTCATGCAGGGAGAATTCGAGATGAGCATGATGGGGGAGCTGAACTACTTCCTTGGATTATAAATCAAGCAAGGAAGAGATGGCACCCACATCTGTTAAGCTAAATACACCAAGGAACTCCTAAAGAAATTTGGATTCGAAAATTCCAAACCATTGTCAACACCAATGAGCACATCAACAAGAATGGACAGTGATAAAGATGGTAAGAAGGTAGATCAAAAGATCTACAGAGGTAGGATAAGCTCTTTACTTTACTTAACTGCCAGCAGACCTGATATACTATTTAGTGTATGCATGTGTGCTAGATATCAAGCAGATCCTAGAGAATCTCATTTAATTAGTGTTAAAAGAATTTTCAGATACTTGTCTAGAACTCATGATCTAGGTATTTGGTATCCAAAATCATGTGAAATAAATTTAGTAGGGTACTCTGATGCTGACTTTGCTGGATGCAAATTAGATAGAAAAAGCACCAGTGGTTGTTGTCAATTTCTTGCACGGTGTCTGATATCATGGTCCTCCAAGAACCAAAATTCAGTAGCACTCTCAACAGCTGAAGCTGAGTACGTGGCTGTTGGAAGTTGTTGTATACAACTCTTATGGATAAAGCAACAGCTTGAGGACAATGGAGTGCACATCAAGTCTATCCCACTGTTGTGTGACAACACCAGTGCCATAAACTTAACCAAGAATCTAGTACAGCACTCAAGAATCAAACACATTGAGGTTAGATATCATTTTATTTGTGATCATGTAGCAAATGGTAATATAGAAATTTCATTCATAGACACAAATAATCAGTTCGCAGATATCTTCATAAAAGCCTTGCCCGAAGAAAGATTTACATCTCTCAGAAGGGAATTAGGTATGTGTAAATTGTGAAAGAATTATCTGTTAAAACTGGGATAGCAAATTTCAGAGCTCAAATTATTTATTCTCCTTAAATTTAAGTAAATATCTCGTCTATCTAAGCAAAAATTCCCGTCGGTTCGCCATTTTGTAAATGTTTATTATTTCGAACTGAAGTTTTGTCGTATAAAAGGTCAACCCTTTTTTCGAAAAAGGGCTTTTATCGTTTATTTCATATTCCGCAATCTATGTGGAAACGATTCCTCTTCCTTCTATCCCCTTAGTCCTCCTGCATGAGGTGATAACCCATCGACCCCAGCATCGACTTTCCTCAGATTCGAAGCCTTCAACCTCTCCCGCCAGAAATTTCTTGAGGGGTTCTTCCACAATCACCCTTCCTGTCCTCCAGAACCTTTCCCTGTTAGATTTCATGGCCTCTACAGCTGTTTCCGACACCATTGGGGGCTACGGAGCTGCGTTCCTCACAGCAGAGCAGCAAAGTAGGTGCGCGTCTGTTAAGGCATAGGTCAGTGGTAACAAGGCAGTGGATTTGGCAAACTTGGAGAAAAATGGCATGGGCAGTTTGGTTGAAGCTCTACAAAGGCTGAAATGGACAAAGATCACAACCCTATCTAAAGTAAGTTATCCGGATTTGGTTAAAGCTTCTTATGTGTGCTTGAAGACTAAAGCGGATGGGACCTTGACTTCCCTGGTCAAGGGTACCCAGATCAGAATCTCTAGAGACCTTTTGGCATCTTTGTTTGATGTCTCTACCACCGGTCACAGTGGCGTCCACTCAGAGGACACTAATATCAAGGGTTTAGGGATTATTGGTCCGGAGTTTAAGCTGAAGGATGGGAAACTGGATATTAACCAGCTTAGTGCTTTCAATAGATTGTTGCACTTTATTATTTGTCAGATTATTGTGCCTAGAAGTGCATCGTTTTCAACCTGTGCCAGGGCAGACTCAGACCTGATGTACTGGGCTATCCAGAATCAGGAAATTAATACTACAGACTTGATAATTGAAAGGATGAAGTTTGACAGCGCTCAGTTGTGGGACACAAGAGCAAGTTGAACATCTCACTACTGTATGCCCATCTCCTGACAAGAATTTTCCAGCACTTTGGGATCAGCACAGTTGGTGATGTGTCTGAGAAAATGGGCCAAGCCATTAGGTCCCGAAATTTGAAGAAGAGTGGCTTTTCACTAGTTAATGGTATCTGGTCAAAGGTTGGCATAGTTGAGGGTGAAGCCATCGTTGGTGAAGCCCAAGAGGATCTAGAACCACCAGCAGCAGTAGCATGGTCACTAGCAGCATCAGCAGTAATAATAAAAGAAGCACCAACAACAACTGTATCAGAAGCAGCAGTTGATCCAGCTGTTCCAGCAACAGTACCATCAGCAGCAGAGGAAAAGCAAGCAGAAGAAGCGAGGACATTTCTCCTGAGTACATTGAGCCCTTTGGGCAATCTTCAGAGGACCCTCTTCCTTCTTCCCAAGTAGGCTCTCTACTTAGGGAGGTACTGGACACCATTTCTCAAGAGGAGCCAGTTGCAAGTAATCCTCATGAAAGGGTCATGGAAGAAGCTCCAGGTCAGCAGGAGCAAGGTTCAGCTCAATTCGATTATGTAGATGCTCCCATTCAGGGGGAGCAAGCAATTGAGCCAGAAGTATCAACATCTCAGGGGGCGCATACTACAGATGCCCCTGCAAATGAAAGATCTAATTCAGTTCATGATGAAGATCATGAACCAGGTGAAAAGAGAAGCAAGCGAACTGCACTAAGAAGGCTGAGGAAGACAAAGAAGATTAATTTGAAGCCTATTTTGGAAAAGTTGGAAGCACAAGATGAGATCCTGTCCTCAGTACAGTCCAATGTGAGTTCCATCATGGTTCGCCAAGAATCAATTTCCAATGATATATCTAATATAAGAAATGCAATGAAGTGGTTCAATTAGGAGATGAGGAGCATGTATGCATCACTCTCTGAGATTCTGAAGGTAGTTGGATCCAAAACTCCTCCTCAACCCTCTGCCCCTCAGAGCAGTTTAGGAGCTATTCCCAGGCCATCAGGGCCCTCAGTTCAACTATCTGGGGCATCAGGGCCTGAAGTAGCAACAGAGAGCAGTGATCCAGTACCATCTCAAGGCAGGCAGCTAGCAGAAGGGGCAGTGCCATCTGGGCAGAATGTGGAAGAACCTACAGGGTCAGTGATCTCCATGGAAGTACTGCATGGTGCAGAAGAGGCCACTGTTGCGCCTGAAGCCCCTGAGTCTTCAACCCTTGCAACACCAACGCCCTCTACACCACCATCCTCATCCACAGCACCTCCAGCTCCACCTACCTTCAAACAACCCATGCCCCGCACAATTTCCTCACCAACACCTTTTCCATCTCAACCTTCCTTCTCTCCTTCTTCTTCCCAAATCATTCCTCCTCCTCCTGTTATTGAAAATCCTCCAGCCTCCTCATCAGCTGGAGCCTCCTCTTCATCGAGTCATTCTACTACAAGACTTTCCTCCACTTTCAATTCCAAATCACTTCTTTATCCTTCTACTCCACCTTCTTCCATAACCTTCATCCATGAGAACCCACAGCTTGGCAGCGCGTTTCTCACTCAACTTGAGGATGAGTTTGAACACTCTACACTCATCTCAATCTTAGCTGTTGCCAATCATGTTCACAAGACTAATTCTCCCAGTCCTATTCAGAAGAAGAGGAAACTCTCCACCTCTATCTCAGTACCTTCTACACCCAAATTCCCTCCTCTTTGGTTCTCCCTCACTGCTGAAATTGATAGGAGACCAATCTATCGAGAATATCTGCAGAAATGCATTCTCTCTACCATTTTTTCCATTCCTTTTTAAACCTCACTGATCACCTCACCATTGTTCTTCCCTATTGCCACTTGTCCAAGGCCAACCAATCAAAAATCTTTCAGTTGGCTGAATGCAAGTCTGAAGACTAGTGGGCCAAAGGGCACAAGACTCTCTACACCAAATACCTCCAGGCCAGGGATGAGAGCATTTCCAATCGAGATCACCCACTCACTCTCTCTGAGTGGTTTGTTATTCATCATCAAACTGTCTGGGGTCAGTTCATCCTTAAAGAAATCAGGATAGCAAGGCACTTTCAGCTCTACAATGATTACTGGTATCTACATAAGATTCCTGAGGTGCAGTTTGGTCAGTTCCATGGGGCTCTTGCTCTCCTTCAGACAGAGCACCCTGTGAATTGCTCTTTTAAGTGGATTTTACCTCTCTCAAAATGCCTACCAATGTGTCGCTCCCCAAGCTACACTCATTGGTATTTGATTCTTCTGCTGGTTCTCATGCTTTTGAGCGGTTTGCTAGAATAATGGGCAGACTGTCAGCCAAGCAAGGTAGACTCCCTTCTTTTCAGAGATTCATCTTAGAATATCACCTTGGACATATATCCTCGGAAGTTCTCGCTCCTTTAATCTCTGAGTGTGAAAGGCTTTCTCCCACAGACTGGGAAAAGCACTACAGACAATCTGCTCTCCAGCTAGAATCAGTCAAAGTTCCTTGTTCAAGGCCGGGAAGCCGAGCTTATTTGCTGAAGCCTTCTTGGATCTAAACTCTATCAATCCAGTTCAGGAACTATATGTTCTATGGGCTTCAAGATACACAGCTTACTTTTCGTTGAAGAAAGACCTACTTGATCACCAGCTTTTCTATCCCATCACTCTTGATTGATACCTTCAGCGTGCTAGTTTTGGACAGAGTACTTTCTTCAGATTCACCATGGACAAGCATCAGTATGCACTATTCCTAGAAGACCAGTGGCAACTGTACATTCAGCGCATGCTCCCTTCCATGGGTGACTCTTTCACTATAGCACCTGGTGTTTTCACTCAACTTTTTGAAGGCCAAGAGATTAAGGCATGGGAAATTATTTTTCAGAATGCCTCTCTTCTATCTCCCTGTACCTTCTCAACCTTAATACAATATCCTTGAATGTGTATCTCTTTCTTCTTTGTCTCAGTTTAGGTTTTTGCTTAATGACAAAAAGGTGGAGAAATATACTGAGCATGTTTGAAATACATTCCGCAAATATTTAGATACTTTATTCATGCTTCCTGATAAGTTTTGTCATCACTAAAAAGGGGGGGGATTGATGATCCGTCTATCTCCATATAATTTTAATTAATTACATATTTATTTTGGTGATTAACAAAACCCTATCAAAAGTTATCTAACACATATTCTATGAAGTCCAAGTACAGGAAATACACCAAGGTCAAACAAGCCAATATTGGTAAGTATTACTCTTCTGAAGCATTAACAAAATCAGATGATATTTCTAAGTCCACATCGATTTGCCTTCCACATCGATTCTGTAAGTGATCTCAACGATTTGTTAAGAAATTGATACCACAACGATTCCTTAAGTCATCACAACGATTTCTTAAGACGTCGTAACGATTTGCTCGTCACAACGATTTCTTTAGCGCTCATAACGATTTCTTTAGCGCTCATAACGATTTGCTTTGCGCAACGATTTCTTTAGCGCTCATAACGATTTTTTTAGCGCTCATAACGATTTGCTTTGCGCCATGATTTCTTTAGCACTCATAACGATTTCTTTAGCGCTCATAACGATTTCTTTAGTGCTCATAACGATTTGCTTTGCGCAACGATTTCTTTAAAGCTCACAACGATTTGCTTTCTATAACAATTTCTTCAGTATTCATAATGATTCCTTTAATGAATACAATTATTTGTTTTCTATAACGATTTCTTCAGTATTCATAACGATTCCTTTAATGAATACAACGATTTGCTTTCTATAATGAGTTGTTAAGTGCTCATAACGATTTCTTTAGTAAACACTTGATCATAACGATTTCATAAGTCATATAGGCATCGACTTTATGTTTTATATCGACATGATATTTATCTTATTTCTGAACGCGTTGAAAAGTCAAAATCTTCTCATATCTTTATGACAACTTTGCATTAAATGTAGACTGAACGTATCTCTGCATGCATGCAGACGATCACGTCTACCATTATGCTACTCTGTGTGTATCTTTTAGAACAAGTTATTTGGCATTACTATTTTGGTGAATATTCACATCAACGTTTACTAACAACAAGCGACAGCCTAGCTGTCTACTGTTCTAGCATTTAATATATGCAGGGTCCTAATGACATTCTGTCATACAACGTTGGACCATATAGACGCCAGAAGATCCTATCTCTTTGCATGCACAAATGGATAAAAGTCTGTTGACCAGAAGCTTCCAAGTTTCAAATAGTCTAACGTCTATCAAACAAAGAGACAACGGTTACATCAATGACTACATTTCAAATTGGGAATATAAATACAAGATAGCAGCTCCAGAAGAAATATATAGAGAAGAGAGAAACTTACCATCGAATACAACAAGCATTTGCAGATCTTCTGAAAGAATTCGAGAGCCAAGAATTCAATTATAGTGTGTCTTTAGCTCTTTGCTCTCTGTGCTGTAATAGAAATCCTAAGAGAGCCAGTGTAGTTCTGAGAGAGTGCCTTGTTTAGATTATTTGCTCTCAGTGCTAGTAGCTTCAGATCTTGTCTTGCTAAAGCTTGATCTAGGGGCTTGTTTTCCTGCTTATTCTTATCTTGTGCATGTTCCCTTCTGGTGTGAAGGAAGACCTGGTGGAATCCAGGGTGTGTTCCCTTCTCATGTGAAGGAAGACCTGGTTGAATCTAGGGTGTGTTCCCTTCGTTGTGAAGGAAGACCTGGTGGGGATCCAGGGTGTTGTAGTTCCCTTCGTGTGAAGGAAGACCAGCTGAGCTAGGTGTTGTAGTGTCCATAAGGGGACTGTACCTTAAATAGTGGAATCCTGAGTTACTACTCAGGGACTGGACGTAGGACTCCTAAGGATAGGAGGTCCGAACTAGGATAAACTTTGTGTGTTGTGTGATTGATTTCCTGTGTGTGCATTTACTGTTTATTCTAACTTTCACTAACTATCATCGAAGATCGTCCTTGTGTGAATGTTTTAAGTATAGGTACTAATCAAATAATTTTTTAAAAGACCCATTAACTCCCCCTCTGGGCTCGTCAACTGGGCAACACAAGAGCTCTCAACCCTCGATCTCACTGCTACTGACAACACACGGTGCCACAGCCGCCTCCGCAACTCGTTCGACACCGAGCTCCCGCAATGACGAGCCCCTAGCTGAAGAGAGTAGGCGGGTGAGCCTCCCGAACAAGGCTTACTAGGGATTAACAGTCCCTCAGCAGAAAGAGCAGCAGGATCTCCGAAAATAGGAAACTACACTAGAAAGTTGTAACGCGAGGAACACCTACAACATGGTACTAGAAAGCAGCGGAACAGAGAGATGCAACGCCACGACCAACAACCAAGGTCGTGACACACACACGACTCCCGCAGAAACCAAGAGAGTCAGGCACAGAGCGGAAGCAACCCTCAGCACGCCCGCCGAGACCACACAACAACTAGGTGAGAACGATGTCTCCCCACAAGCACGGCCACGTCAGACCACCACAAGGTCGAGGGCCGACAAACAGAACCACTCCGAACCTTGGACACACCACGAGGTCGGGAAGCCTCACACACGGACTGGCACCCAAGGACGAGACCGCGGAACCGAGAGATCACCGAAGCAGAAAACACCAGAAGCACGGGTCTGCACAAGGCTGGACCAACGACGCCCACGGAAACTAGGCACAACCAGGCTATAACCACTGTGCAAACTAGGGCAACGGATATCACATAGAAACGTCGTGAGGAAGCGTTGTCACAAGAACAGCAGCCAAGCCACCGCCGCTAGCAGCCAAGAGGGGGACCTGTAGTCCATATGCTCTGCTCGCTAGCCTAGCTCTTGCCTCCTCCCCCGCGGAACGGTGAAACAGAGCCGCCACAGAAGCACACCAACGCACACAACACTACAGCCTGGCCAAGTTGTGGCCTCACGCCTGACCTATCAACGTGACTCCGGAACCAACGTAGAGCGAGGCAGTGAGACAAAGGACTGGCTAGCCTGCACTGGGTAGAACTCCGGCCGTCCGCGGTGTCCCAGGCCTAGCCAAGAGAGCTCTACAAACGAGTCAGCACCGCTGTCCAAACCACCGTTTTCCCCTCAACTCCAGAGTCTGCCTTACTCGGCTGTCGACTCGAGCATGCTCATCGCCCCGATACCTCCCTCGGAGGCACCCGAGGATGGGGTCCCAGGTAACAGTAACAACCTCTCAGATCAAGAACAAGCCCTCAGGTGCCGAGCATCGAGCGAATAGGCAGGGCAGCACAACAAAATCACGCCGAACTGCTGGCTTGTAACACACGACAAGCCCAACAAGCGAGAGGCACACACAGACCCTCAAGAGGGCCGTCGGCTATCCAAACATGTACGAAAAATCTGGAGCCTCGGAACACCACCCACTAGCACGGGAACCCGTTGCTCTTCTAATAATCGATTGATCCCCAGTCAATCAATTATTAGCCAGATGCGCCCCTCCTAGCACCCCTGCAAGGACACGGCCACGAAGGTGTCACCTTCGGTCACTGAACATAGGGACATAACCTGCTGCGTTCCCTACTAGAAGGTCCTAAGGGCGAAGCCTACCCTGGGGCACATGCCGACGCACAACTAGGCCCATGGAAGCACTCGAGGTAACGCAGGTACTATCGCGACCCCCAAGGCCGTCGCGACACCATCGCGACGGGGAAGGGCACCGCGATAGCAACCCTTATCGCGACCACCACACACGTCACGATAAGGTCGCACCCGACTGGGCCGACGCCACTTCTGATGTCATGGCATGCTGAGCCGTCACGACATCAGCAGAGAGGCAGACCGATGGGATCCTCGATCCCGAGGCCGCCCACGAGCTACAAACATTCCACACGGGGGAGGGGAGCATGGGGAAAGCAATAAACACTATATATAAACCCCGAGGGGCTCCCAATCCACCTGGATCAAGAAGGGTTGAAGCAATCCCTACCGGTTACGAAGGACGAACCCCAAAGAGGTCCTTCACGATGGCACGACACCTCCTCCTTGCTCCACGACACCGCTCCGCCACTCCGCCACAAGCCCGCTGGCGCCACCACGCCCCGATCGTTGGAGGGGAACTTCCCCATCGCCGGAGAGGAAGGGAAAGGGAAGAGGAGGAGAGAAGGGGGAAAGTGGCGCTGGCCAAGGCTTTTAGCATTCGGCCCCCGAGACGTGACGGACTGCACTGTCATGTTCAGAACCTTAACGTGACGGGTCAACGGACCGTGACAAGAACGCGTCCCCCATGGATGCCGCGACAATGTAACAGGCTGTACTGACACACCTGCCACCCTGACAGGCGTCAGTCGATCAAAAGGACAGAAAGCTGTCGCCACCCGTTGACCAGGCGCGACACGAAGACGTGACAGAGAAGACGGGCGTGATAGGAACGCAACGCACACGCTCGTCGTGACAAGGATGACTATCGCGTCATGCACCCACGACGTGACACTAATGCGTCACCAAGCCTGGACGTGTTAGTGGCCAGTCATCCAAGACACCAGAAGGAAAGCCGGGAAACCATGTCTTACAAAAATACATTCCCCACAAAAACATACTGGACCGGATGATGTTTGGGTGGATGACATTCATACAATTCATACAAGGGTAAGACTTTCTCACCTAGGAGAGCTCGTATATCCCCTAAAGCACAGAGGCAGTCCCGGGGATGAAGGAGCTCACTGACCTCCCTCTAGTAGTGTCCACACGATAGTCTTCGGTGATGACGGCTCCTCCTCTCTTTGTCGTCTCCTCCCTCGTGTTCACCTTTGAGGTGCACCAACAACAAGGTCCACAATAGGTGCAGTAGTAGCATCAAGCAAGAGATGGAGATATCTGCTCTCTCTCTCTCTCTTCTCTCCTTGGAAGAGAATAGAGAGAGAGTAGCTGAGAGAGTGGAAGATTTAGTGAGGGTCTGGTGGGATAGAGCTCAGCCTGTAGCTCTTCCACACCCTCTACTTCTATAGAGGTTAGCCGACCAACCACGTATGGCCCACATGTCGTGCTAGTGTCTGTACCCCCAACCACGAGCACGCTACAAGTGACCGCACACCTAAAAACACAAGTCGCTTCCCTCTGTCGTCTTTCCCTCAGTCGGACGTACAACTCAAACGTAGGAGTGAGGGTGTCTAGGAAGAAGACATAGACCTCGACGGTACACACAATATCGGGACAAACCCCGAGCACTAACGTGCCTGGCTCACACAAAACCTGAGGTACCCGACTAGAGAGGTATTCCAGAATAGGCGCCGGACCACCACACTCGGCTATCACACAAACCATGTCAGTCACTTAACACCTCGGTGAAACTTATATCACGATATATTAAATATAATTGGCTCGTCACTGGTCACCATGTGACCTCCAACCTAAGTGACACAAACACATACTTAAATCACAATAACATCCAATAATCTTGCCTGCCATTGGTCACCCCGTGACCTCCATTTCCATATTAATACAATATAATAACAACTTAATAACCATGCAAAAGACACTAAAGGGCCGAGGCTATGTTCACACTGGAACCTCACTACCCAGCCACCACAATCTAACCACAACAGCTATATTACAATAAACACAATGTCAAAACACTTGCCGCGCACACACAAACCACATGCACGACACTCAAACCACGTAAACACCATGTAAACGGCATGCTCCACGAGTGCTACAAGTGCATTGGCACCACTTATCCATGCCATGCACAACACTTTAACGATAATCGGATAATCGCATTAGTAAAACAGACACAACCAATTCTCTCGGTTGTGATCGTGACATAGGCAATTGTCGCCTTCTCATCGTGAACCTCGATATGTTGTGATCCAAAAGCCTAATGCAACGGGCCAGCCTATCGCGTTCAGAATGCCACAGAGGGCTTCGTCGCCTATACAGGCCGGAACCCTAAATCGGGTTCCCATCTCCAGATCACCCCTACAAACCATACAAACCATGTTTAATTTCTATTTTTCATGCTTTACTCAATACCCTAGCATGATATTTGTTGTTCTTTAAGCGATTAACAAACCAAACATGCATCAGATGCGATTCACAACATAAAAATGGGCAGAATCACCCTACCTTCATGAAGAACACGAAGACCGATCACAACCCGACGTTTCCCCCGCTCCATGCAACGTCCTCGCGGAGAGACCATGCTGAAACTCCTCTAAAACCCCGAATCGCCCGAAAACCTACACAGAAATGTCTCCCTGGCCGAGCAGAGCTTCCCAAGGTCTATTCGGCCGACCTTGCATAAAAACACATCGCAGTTGGGAATGCGATGTAGCCCTCCATCGCGACCTGAACGCGACGTAAGAGGTCGTCGCCATCCTAAGGCCGACGTCAGTAAGCCGCCCAACGTGCGACACACGGCATGCATGCAGACGACAACCACCAAACAGCGGTTTGAATAACACGACACCCAGGGTCGTCACGTTAAGAACGCGACGCCTAGCACTGTCACGTTCATAGACAGTGAACCAGTGAGTGCTTTGGGCCCAATCTACCTGCCCACGAAGCCTCATAGTTTATGAGAACACCTGAAACACAGACTAATGGGCCACACACATTGGCCACCAAAATAGCTAAGCAAGGATCTGTGAAGATCCAAAAAATGCACAACGTTACATCATTAGTCTGTGTTTCAGGTGCTTCCGCAGGTTGTGAGGCTTTGTGGGCTGGCAGATTGGGCCCAAAGAGCTCACAGGTTCTCTATCTATGAATGCGACAGAGGCTGGCCTCGCTTTCTGAACGCGATGACCCTGGGTGTCGCGTTCGGGTTGCCGCCGTGGAGCGGTCTTCGTCTGCATGTCTGCTGCGTGTCGCGCGTTGGGTGGCCTGCTGACATCAACCATGGGAAGGCGATGGCCTTCTCCGTCACATAATTCAGGTCGCGACGGCAGGGTACTTTACGTTCCCAACTGTGATGCATTTTTAAGAAAGGTCAACGAGTAGAACTTAGGAAGCTCTGCTCGGCCAGGGAGGAGTTTTTGTGCAGGTTTTCGGGCGATTCGGGGTTCTAGAGGAGTTTTTGGCATGCTCTCGCCGCGAGGACGTCGCACGGAGCGGGGGAAATTCCGGGTTGTAATCGATCTTTGTGTTCTTCATGAAGTAGGGTGATTCTGCCCATTTTCATGTTGTGAATCGCATGTGACGCATGTTTGGTTTCTTAATCGCTTAAAGACTAGTAGATATCATGCTAGCATTGAGTAAAGCATGAAAAATGGGAATTAAATGTGGTTTGTATAATTTGTGGGGGTGATCCGGAGATGGGAACCCAGATTAGGGTTCCAGCCTGTGAATGCAACGGAGCCCTCTATCGCGTTTTGAACACGATAGGCTGACTCATCGCGTTAGGCTTTTGGATCGCCACATGTCGGGGTGTCGCGATCAAAAGGCGACAGTTGCCTATGTCGTGATCACAACTGAGAGAATTGGTTGTGTATGTTTTACTAGTACGATTATCCGATTATGGTTAAAGTGTTCTGCATAGCATGGATATGTGGTGCCAATGCACTTGTAGCGCTCGTAGAGCGTGTCGTTTCCATGTTGTTTACTTGGTAAGTGTGTTGCTCATGAAGTGAGCGTGTGTTTACGTGGTTGGCGTGTTGTGCACATAGTTAGTGTATTGTACTCATGGTGTTTACGTGGTTTGAATGTCGTGCATGTGGTTTGTGTGTGCATGGGAAGTGTTTTGACGTTGTGTTTATTGTAATATAACTGTTGTGGTTAGTTTGTGGTGGTTGAGGAGTGAGGTTCCAGTGTGAACCTAGCTTCGGTCTTTTAATGTCTTTTGTATTATTTTTAAGATGTTTTAATTAGTAAAGTATATGTATGGTTATTAAGTGATTATATATTGTATTGATATGGCAATGGAGGTCATGAGATGACCAATGGCAGGTAAGATTGTTGTATGTCATTGTGATTTAAGTATGCGTTAGTGTCGATTAGCTTGGAGGTCACATGGTGACCGGTGATGAGCCAATCATATTTAATGTATCGTGATATAAGTTTCACCATGTATTAAGTAACTGACGTGGTTTGTGTGCTAGCCGAGTGTGGTGGTCCGGGGCCTATTCCGGAATACCTCTCTAGTGGGGTACCCCAGGTTTTGTATGAGCCAGGCACATTAGTGCTCGGGGTTTGTCCCGGTACTATGTGTACCATTCAGGTTTGTGTCGTCTATCCTGGACACCCTCACTCCTTGTTTGAGTTGTACGTCCGGTTGAGGGAAAGACGACAGTGGGACAACGACTTGTGAGAGTTTGTGTTTGGTCGCTTGTAGCGCGCTCGTGGTTGGGGGTACGGACACCAGTAGATGTACTGGGCCCCAGCTAGTCCTCTGTTTCCAGTATCTCACTTTAGGGAGCTTGGGCCAGAGACCCTAAAGGTGCCAGGCATGGGTCTGCAGCTGTGTGGTCTGCAGGTGTGGTGTTGGTTGGTCTCCACTGTTCTTTGGCCATACTGTGTGGTTGTGGAGCGGCAGTTGGACGTTTCGTCCGTGACTGCGAGACTCAGAGGTAGTTCTTGTGTTGTGTTGTCCGGGTTGGTTACTGGCTTCATGAACCAGTAGTCCATTCCCATGTAGTGGCGTCGTTCCTTTCCCACTCGTGCTTTGCCACTAGTGGTGGCTTGTGTGTGTGACAGGTTGGTTGAGGTTTTACACGTTGTGGTGTGCCCTGGTGGTGGCACGATACTAGTTGTGGATCCGTGGTGGTACCTCGTGGTAGTAGGAATTTGTACCCTTTGTGGGTAGTTTTGTGTTGTGGTACTTTGTGTTCCAGTCCCTTCAGGTGTTGAGGTGGACTGGTGTTCTGTTGAGGTTTGTGGAGTGACCTTCCTCGTGTTGTGCTTTTACTCGTCTTTGGGTAAGTTTCCTATTATGTTTTTGTGTGAGGTGTTGGTGTGAGGTGGATTGGCTAGCTGATGCCAGTCGTGTTACCCTACGTGGGTAGGTTGCCTATGAAGCTTGTAGCTTCCGCGACCAGCTATTGTAATGATTTGCCTGTGTGGCTTATGGCCTAGGCATTACAGTTGTTTAGCGGACTAGTGGTGCTGTGCTGGTCCTGTTGTCCCTCTTCCCTTTTGGGATTGGTATTAGCTGATGTAATTGTGTTTAGTTTTTATTAATTATCCTTTGATGTGAGTATGATATGGTTTGGCTATCGGTGTTGCCAAGGAGACCCTCTGGGGTTGAGGTTCTTCCGTGTTGTGTGTTGTTTTGGGTAGTCCCTACTGAGCCTGTGACTTGTTGAGGCTCACTCCCCCTACAGTTCTTTTCAGGGCTTGCCGTTGTGTGGCTTGAGGTGGTGTTGTGGCAGAGTTGTACCACTAGCAGTAGAGTTAGTCGTGTTGTGTGTGCTTGTGCTCCCTCGGGGTATGCCCCAGGTAGTTGTACTCTTTTAATTGGACATGTAATAATGTATTGGGACATTTTTAAATTGTTATATATAGGTATGAGCACATGTACTTTGTTGTGTCTTATACAGTTATGGTTCTCTTTTATATTCTTACTGGATACGTGTACGAGCTATCCCTTGCGTGACTTCGGTCCGTTCGCGGGAGACGGATTTGGATATGGAGCCTTATTGGGCATTAATATCCAGGGCCGTCACAATTGGTATCAGAGCATGGTCCAGTTAGCATATGAATAGTCATTGAGGTTACAATGTCTCAAGATATGATTTAATGTCCACTGCTGGTAGTAATTCTACTATTTTATTTGGTTTAAAGTGGTTTTTCACGTGAGTTTTGTCATGTGTATTGTGTGTTTGTTTTATAAGTTTGGCAGTTATTGGTAATGGCTGAGAGAAGATGTGGTTAGAAGAAACCCAGTTTGTGAAATAGGTATGATTGTTTGCACACCTGGCTATTGTTAGTAATGGCAGAGAAATGGTGAGGTTTGTGGTATAAGTTGAGTGGTTACATTAGTGTGCCAGTTGTAGTTAAAGTGTGGTTGTTTAAAGGTTTTCAGTTATAGAAATTGATAAGAGATTAGTGAATTTGGCTATGATAATCAAGAAAGGTAGAGTAGTGTTCTGAGAAAGATATGTTTGATATGTGTTAGCAAGGTATAGTGTTGACAGAGACAGGTATAAGGTATTAGTGTGATGGGACAACAGTAGGAGCAGTATTATTAATGAGGAATGGTATGTGTTAAGAATTGTGGTTGAGGACCTTGGCAGAGGTATTGTAGTGTTCAGGATTTGTATTAGTAAGTATTAACAAAATAGCCTGGGTAATAATGTGATTAGTGTTATAGGAAGTTTGGAATAATTGAGAGAGGCAGATTAGTCTCAGATGAGGTACTGGTAAATAGAGAAGCAAGGATTTATGGCAGTCATACAAGGATAAGTGTATTTGGTGATTAGAGATGAGTACAGTAAAGAGCTTGGAAATAGTGTTGTTGTAATTCTTGTAAATAATGATGATAATGGGAATTTGATATGGAGATCTATGTAAGTATGTACAGAGGTGGTCAGTTAAGTAGAGAGAGAGTAAAGGAAGATCAGTGCACAGTTAGAATTTTCTGAGAATTTTACAATAAAGATATTTATTTGGTAAGTGGCAGTTTGTAGGATTGTACAAAATGGTTTATTAAAGAATACAGTGTTAAAGATTGAGGTTAAGATTAAGAATGTTTGAAATAAGGTAGAGATATGGGGGACAGAATAGAAAGGAATGGATTAATTAAGAAGCAGTTGAGAAGTATCAGGTTAAGTGGAATAGCAAGGTAAATGATGAGAGGAATTAAAGTGAAGGTTTGAATGGAAAGGATCATGGTAAGTATGATGTAGTAGCAATGGTTTCAACATTTGAGAATAGAGCTGCAAAATAGAATAGAGAAATCAAGCAAAGCAAGTTATAGTATTTAAAGAAATCAGTTTCAGATTTTTGCTTTGGCAGTATTTCAATTAAGGATGATTGTGTATTAGCAGGAATTGCAGTATAAATGGTACAGTGAAGATAGCCAGATAGTGGAATAGATAAGAGAAACATTTTGTAGAAATTATATCGTGAATAGTGTAAGCGGCAATACAGATTAGATTAAGAGTTATTGACAGATGCATTTGGGGGGCCTCTAAGAGTTATTGACAGTTTTGCAGGGGGTTTCTCTTACTGAAGAAGATGACAGATGCATTTGGGGGACCTCTAAATATGGGAATTCTCCTCAAAATCGGCATACAACTTGGTTAGGAATTCTGGGGTTAGATGTCCTCCTCTGAAGAAAATTTGGCATTCAACATACAACAAGAGAGCCTCCTTGTTCTGCTGGAAACTAATTAACAGAGCTATTGTTGTTGACCAAAGAATTGCTGAGAGTGGCATATATCTGGCTTCCCGTTGTTCTTGCTACATAAATCCTAATTATGAGGATCTTTATCACCTCTTTATTCATGGTGATCTTGTGGTGGCTTTATGGACTTGGTTTTCTCCTTTAATCAATCCAAAGGTTTATCTTCACAGTAGTATTACGGGTAGAGTGTGGAGATTCCTATCATCGAATAATATTTCTTCCCCTTTTCGTTATGTTTCTCTTCATTGCCTTATCCTTTTGCTTTGGGAAATATGGAAGGGGCGATGTCTGGCCAGGATTGAGAACAAGAGGACTTCTGTTAGGATGGTGATTAGCAACATCAAATTCACAATTGCCCATTCTTTATCCAATATGTAATTCTCTATTGATGCCATTCCTTCTGAGATAAAGGTACTTCAACAGTTTGGCTTCTTACCACAATGCAAAATCAAACAATGCAAGTTCATCTGCTGGATCGCTCTGATAACTGATTTCTCCTTAAATGTGAATGGAGCCAGTAAAGGGAATCTTTGAGTTTGCGGAGGTGGTGGTTGCATACGTGATAAGTATGGTTCAGTTCGAGTTGCTTTTGCTCATTATTATGGCTATGGAAATAGCATGATTGCTGAGGTTAGAGTGCTCTGTGATGGCCTTCATTTGGCAGAACTGCTTGGGATTCGGCTTTCTACTGTCCATTCGGACTCTCTAGCTTTGGTTACCTCAATCCAGTCTGGTCGCTGTCCAACTTGTCATGCATATCGCTGGTGGAGAGATGCTAATACAATGCTCAAGAATAATTCTTACTTGTTATGTCATGTTTATAGGGAGATCAACCAAGTAGCGAATGCTCTGGCTAATTATGGTTGTTAGGTAAGCTGAACAAAGTATTCTGGGGATCTTACAACGTCCCCCATAAGTGTAAGGGTCCCATTGTGCTTGATAAAATGGGTTTATGCCATGTCAGGCTCATGTAATCAAGGTAGCGCTTTGCTACACATTCAAATTTTATATATATTTTCGACCTAGGGGTCTCTTCGGTGGAGTGAGTCCATTCTCCCCCTCTTGGGGAGGGTGCACTCTCCTAGATTGAGTTCCTGAGGACCGTTTCCAATAAAAAAAAAAAGATTGAGTTATTTATCAGAGAATGAAAGGGTTGATCTTTTAATGAATTTTGTATTATTATTAAGATGGTTTAATTAGTGAAGTATATGAATGGTTATTAAGGGATTATATATTGTATTGATATGGCAATGGAGGTCATGAGATGACCAATGATAGGTAAGATTGTTGTATGTCATTGTGATTTAAGTATGCGTTATTGTCGATTAGCTTGGAGGTCACATGGTGATCGGTGACGAGCCAATTATATTTAATGTATTATGATATAAGTTTCACCGTGTATTAAGTGACTGACGTGGTTTGTGTGCTACCGAGTGTGGTGGTCCGGCGCCTATTTTAGAATACCTCTCTAGTTGGGTACCCCAGGTTTTGTGTGAGCCATACACGTTAGTACTCGGGGTTTGTCCCGGTACTGTGTGTACTGTCGAGGTCTATGTCATGTTCCCTAGACACGTCACTCCTGTGTTTGAGTTGTAGGTCCGGCTGAGGGAAAGACGACAGTAGGATAGCGACTTGTGACAGTTTGTGTTTGGTCGCTTGTAGCGCGCTCGTGGATGGGGGTACGGACACCAGTAGATGTATTGAGCCCCAGCTAGTCCTGTGTTTCCAGTGTCTCACTTTTGGGAGCTCGGGCCAGAGTCCCTAAAGGTGCCAGGCATGGGCCTGCAGCTGTGTGGTCTGTAGGTGTGGTGTTGGTTGGTCTCCACTGTTCTTTGGCCATACTGTGTGGTTGTGGAGCGGCAGTTGGACCTTTCGTCCGTGACTCCGAGACTAAGAGGTAGTTCTTGTGTTGTGTTGTCCGGGTTGGATACTGGCGTCATGAACCAGTAGTCTGTTCCCGTGTATTAACATCGTTCCTTTTCGACTCATGCTTTGCCATTAGTGGTGGCTTCTGTGTGTGACAGGTTGGTTGAGGTTTAACTCGTTGTGGTTTGCCCTGGTGGTGGCACGATACTGGTTGTGGATCCGTGGTGGTACCTCGTGGCAGTAGGTACCTATGGCCTTTGTGGGTAGCTTTGTGTTGTGGTACTTTGTGTTCCAGTCCAATCAGGTGTTGAGGTGGACTGGTGTTCTGTGGAGGTATGTGTTGTGACCTTCCACGTGTTGTGCTTTTACTCGTCTCTGGGTAAGTTTCCGATTATGTTTTGACGTGAGGTGTTGGTGTGAGGTGGATTGGCTAGCTGATTCAAGTCCTATTACCCTACGTGCGTTAGTTGCTTGTAACGACCCGACCTCCCGGTCCCCCCGCCAGGGACCCCGAAGGTCGTGCTGCCACCCACGGATCCGTAGACCCAAAAGGGTTAGAATTTAGTCTAGTGAGATAAGCAATGAATTTAAATAACTATAATAAGAAAGTTTGTACATTTATAAGGAAATTATGTACAACATGTCCCAAATAAAAGTACAGTTACAAAAAGAAAGGGGCATACCGCGAGGACTTGCAAAAGGAAACTCTCAACTCACACAAAACAAGCGCTCATGCTCACAAGTCACACTGCTGGCAACGAGCGCGTGCAAGAAACCGCCACCGCCACCGTCTGACAAAGAACTCCTACGACAGTGAGTCCCTACCGGAAGTGAGTAGGCGGGTGAGCCTCACGAACAAGGCTCAGTAGGGATAACCAGTCCCTTACCAGCCAGAGCAGCAGGAACTCCAGCAAAGCGGAATCAAACTACTCTACAAAGCAGTAAAGCGGGAAACACCTACGGCAGAGTACTACAAAGCAGCGGAACAGACCAAAGCCACGACCTGCAACTGGGGTTGGGCCAATCATGACACTCGCAGAACCAGCGGAGTCAAACACAATGCGGAAGCAACAGCTCGACACGCACCCGTCGAGACAGAGAAGCTCACGGACAACCGGACCAACGACGTGAGACAAGAGCCTCATGACACAAGCAACCCATACCTCCATGAGGTCGGGAAGGAACAACCGGGTGTCACCACGAGAGACACAAAGCAACCATGTGAGAAGGAACGTCTCACCACAGGCATGGCCACCTTAAACCTCCATAAGGTTGAGGGCCCACAAGAAAAACCACTCTAGACCTCAGACACTCCACGAGGTTAGGGAACTACACCCTACAGTGCCACCACAGATGGCACCAAGGAACAGTTTACAAAACCAACGGTCGGGTGTCCACACAAGGCCCCCCGAGAGGTCACACAACATTGAAACCGCTAGCACAGCCCACGAGGCCAAACCAACCAAGCCCATGACACTAGACACGGCTAGGCTACAACCATCATGCAGGCTAGGGCGACGAGACTCACTTAGAAAGAACGTGAGAAACTCCGTCACAGCAAGAGCAACGAAGCCACTGCCACAGGAAGCTAAGAGGAGGACACTCTGTCGACACCTCCAACTCGCCAGCTGCTGACTCCTGCCCACAACCTCCCCGATAGAGTGAGGCTAGTAAGCCATAGCAGAGAACAACTAACAAACCACCGCAGCCTGGCCGAGCTGCAGTCCCACGCCTACCCTCCCTACGCAGCTCCGGAACCAACGTAGAGCGAGGCAGTGAGAAGGACTAGCTGGTCCGCACCAGTAAAAACATCTCAACCACCTCGGAGACACAGACACAGCTAAGGGAGCTCCACAAGCGACTCTACGCCACTGCCCACCACCGTTTCCCCTCAGCTCTGGAGTCCGCCACACTAGGCTGTCAACTCGAGCACGCTCATAGCCCGGAGAACTCCCTCAACAGGCTCCCGAGGATGGGGGTCCCAGGTAACGGTAACAACCTATCTCACGGACAAGTCCTCAAGTGCCTAGCACCGGGAGAAAGAGAACTGGCGGGGCAACCACCACAGAAACTGCACTGTTGGCTTATAACTAAGACAAGCCCAGTAGGCACAGGCATGCACGGTACACCTCCCGGAACCCTCAGGAGGACCGTCGGCCAACGCCAGCACACACGGCACGGCCCAAGAACCCGGAACGCCATCAAACAGCACAGAAACCATTGCTCTTCTAATATTCGATTGACAGTCAGATAATCGATTATTAGACAGACGCGAGCCTCCTAGCACCACCGCTAGAACACGGCCACGAAGGTGCCACCTTCGGTCACTAAACGTAGCGAGCCAACCTTCCGCATTCTCTACCAGATGGTCATAAGGGCACACCTGCCCTAGGGCACACACCGACATGCCAACCGCGGCCATGGAAACACCCGAGGCAAGCCAGGTTCTTTCACGCCCTCCTTGCCCGTCGCAATACCATCGCAACAGGAAGGGAAATTACAACAAGCACCCTGTTGCGATAGGGAAGTGCGTCGCGACAACAAGCTTGTCTCGACAGGAAACTAGGTCGTGACACGACCCTTATCCCGACGGCCAACTACGCCGCGATAAGGTTGCGCCCGACTGGGGCGACGCCTCCTCTGATATCGCGACGCGCTCTGCGGTCGGGACATCAGACGGAAGGCTGACCGATGGGATGCTACATCTCGTGTCGCCCACATAGCACAAAATGCACAACCGCGGGGAGGGGAGCATGGGGAAAGCTGTAAAGGCATGAAGCAACACAAGAGGACTCCCAATCACCCGGATTGGAAGGGCACAAGAGATCACTATAGGTTTTGAAGAACGGAACCCCAAAGGAGGGCCTTTACGATGCTCGGCCGCCTCCTCCTCGCTCCACGACGCCGCTCCGGCTCCACCACGAGCCGCCGCCGGTGCCACCACGCTCCAACCCGCCAAAGAAGGATGAGGCGGAAAAGCTTTGTTGGGTTGAGTGTGTATTTGAAACCTTTTAATGATGACTTTAATCATGACTAATTGACATCACTCATAATTTGATTTTGATGATGACATTTTGTACACTTTGTACGTATTAAAATGATGACTAGATGAACATGTTATACATTTTATACATATCACACCAATGCTTAAACAACATGTTTTTGATGTTTAAAATCTCACATTTTAATGATAATATCTTGTATTAATGGTTTACACTTTATATTTTCAGGTTCACACAAATTTGTCACAGTGGTGTCGACACAGTCCACCTGTGTGTCGACACTAGTTCACTATCTCAGAAGCCTGTTCTGAAGTTAGCAGTCGAATTTAGCATTGTACTGTAGCAGTCGAATACTGAAGTCGAAGTTAGCAGTCAAATTTACCATTCGACTGGAGCCGTCGAATTTAGCATTCGACTTCAGCATTCAACTACATCATTCGACTGCTGCAGTGGGAGTCAACCAGTGGTGTCGACACAGTCCACCTGTGTGTCAACACTTGATGACTGTCCCAAGAAGCAGTCAGAACAGTTGAAGCCTGTGGTGTCGACACAGTCTACCTGGGTATCGATACACTTCGAATGAAGCTCAAAATGGGAATTTCTCTGGACACGTGGCCGCTTAGGGATTAAGGGAATCTGCCTAGGTTTTTGTGCCCACGTACTCCAAGGGTCCACATGGACTTATAGAGCTATAAATACCCTGAATCATTGCCCCCCTAAGGGTGTCCTGCTCTTGCAATTCCCAGAGAAACTTTTTGGCGGCAAAAAGGGATCTCTCCAGTTCTTGCTCATCTCTAGAAGCTGTGATCCATCTTTTCAAGAGAAAGTACAAGGGAGTGAAGGCCAATTTCTGTAGAGGGCTTTGAAGTGTCGAGCAAGGGAGAAGATCCAGCAGAAGCACAGCAATTGAAGAGGAATTTCTGGCGATTCAGAAGCTATTGAAGCAGAGCATCGTCAATTGACAGGGAGCATCTTCAAGACTCTTCAATTCAACCTTCTGCAAGAAATGTTCATCGAAGAACACTCATTCTACATCCATTTCTCTCACTTCTGAGTTTGTTCTTCCTTATTTCGTCTATGAGATTTGCGCATGATGTTCTGCACAAATTTCTGTGTATGAATCTGTCTTGAATCAGATCATTGCTAGAGGATCTGATTTCTGTTGTCTTTGATCTAGCTTTTGTATTGTGAGCCGTCGAGCTCTGGTTTATGAGTCGTCGCACTCACTGTGTGGTTTGAGCCATCATGCTCAATTTGGAGTCGTCGTGCTCCAGTTGTTGTGTGAGCCACCGTGCTCAGTTTGTGAGTCGTTGAACTCATGGTTGTTTGTTGAGCCGTCGTGCCCAAGGGTGTTTGGAGTCGTGGTGCTCCGGTGTGAGTTGTACTCTTTTGAGTAGTGGAGCTTCACTGTGTGAGGGGTGGATGTAGGAATCACTGGTGTGATTTCTGAACCACCTGAAAATCCTTTCTGCAATGGTTTGATCTGCTTGTCTACGCTAGATGCTTGCATAGGATTTCACTTTCACACTAAGTGTTTAATTGCTTCACACATAATCTACACACACCCACACTTCAGATCAGTAAACTGTTTGTCTAAATTGATCTCTGATTCGAAGTAATTTTGAATTGCTTAAGCTTCCGCATTAATTGGTGTTAGATCTATTCAACCCCCCCTTCTAGATTTGTTCCATCCACCTATTCGATCCAACAATTGGTATCAGATCGGGTTAATATCTGTTTCTGATCTGATTTGATTGCTTCTATTTGATCTCTATGTTACTTGCTTGAATTATTTGCTTGCTCTTTCATTGTCTCTCATTGTGATTGATGGATTCTCGAGGATTTATGGCTGAGGGTCATTCCATTAATAGACCACCATTCTTTAATCGGTCTAATTACTGTTATTGGAAAAATCGCATGCAAGTTTTTTCTTAGGGCTCAAAACTATGAAATCTGGAGGATAGTTGAAGTGGGTCCTCATGAAAATCAGGGAGATGAGGAGAATTGGACTAGAGAGAAAATTAGGAAAGCTACTCTTAATTACAGTGCCATGAATATTCTTCAATGTGTTGTCCACCCTAAAGAATATTCAAGAATATCCATGTGTAAATCAGCTAAAGAAATGTGGGATAAACTTGAATTAATGTATGAAGGAACATCTCAAGTTAGGGAAACCAAAGCAAACATACTTGTTTCTGAATATGAATTCTTTATAATGAAATTTGATGAATTAATTTCTGAAATGTTTGCTAGGTTTATGATAATTGTCAATGGTCTGAAGGCATTAGGTAGGGAATACATGGATGCTGATCTGCTAAGAAAAATTTTGCGTTCTCTCTCATCCATTTGGCATACAAAGGCTATAGTGATTGAAGATTCTAAGGATTTATCCAAAATTTCTTTGGATGAACTCATAGGATCTTTAATGACTAATGAAATAAATCTGAAAAGAAGTGAAGAACATATGCTTAATGTGACGGCCCTCATTATACCGGTACGGTTATACCAACCCGCGTCGGTATAGCAAGCGTCATCACAGTGGGACATTTACCCAACGATACATTCAGCTGAGATACACGTGAATATAGAACAGAGTAGCGGAAGTAAAAGAACTACTGTCTTCATTCATTCATCATCCACATTTAACATACATGGAATTGCAATGATATTAAAGAACTTAAAGTTCACATAATTTAAATTGCTGAAAATTTAATACATAAATGTCTACCATTATATATTCTTTCCATGATAACACTAATACAACGTTCAATTTACATACTATGAAATGTAAAAGTCACAAGTACTCCAAAGACTAATCTCCGCGGTCGGAGTCCGTCTCCACCGTCTCCTCCAATGGTGCCACGTCACCAACTACACCTGTACGCGAAGCAAGTAGTGAGTCTAAAGACTCAGCAAGTAACACCACTCATACCATACACGTACATGTCATAGTAGGCTCTACACACACCATTGCAAAAACTCAACTTGTATCATGCTTAACGTTCGAAATGAATAACCAACCATGATAATTCTATAAGTAAACACATGATGCATGCTTTCAGATTTCCTTATCAAGATAAATTCCTAACACATGTTCTCTAATCATTCCTACTCATGAAATTCTACTTTGCATTTTAACTAAAACATGAAAGAACTTAGCATGATTATCCTACGTACATGAAACAAAACACACCTAGCATGGAATCTACACATTCTTGTGCATGCACACAAACATTTTACAAACTTTAACTTGCTGGTTTTCACATGATTTAGCAACCATAACCCTACACATGAGAGCTACAATGTTATTTAAAATACAACATGTGAACAAACAAACATGAAATCTTGTGCACATACTTGTTAATTGTCCCTAGCATGGATTCTAGGCATTTTACACATATAAGCATGTTCCTAACATAATGAAGCTACTGATTTAACATGGTTTCAGATTTGTCAAAACATGGATTACAATATCATATCCTCACATTTTGGTCTCACATTTTCTTTACACAAATTTCCAATTCACATAAATTGCACTTTACACATACACATTACACATTGTTCACTTTCACATTAACACATGAACACATGCACATTTACACATTTACACTTTCACATTTAGTGCCGTGACACATAGTCCAAACCACCAAAGAAGGACACAACACATCACATCACATAGACGCCATCTAGGCAATACAATGGTGACTCTTGGACTGCACAGACCGTGAGAACAAGTCTCCACCGTAACCAGTCGTACTTGTCCACCTCCAGGATTTCCCCCTAATGCCCTTAGGGTCACTTACACATTGAACCTTCTCAGGGGGACTTTTCCCCGATACGGTTCCACTGCCCTCTATGGAAGCAATGTCACACTTGGCACATTTACACATTACACGTTTTCCGCTTTAAGCACTTAGTTTAGCACATGACATTCACATTTTACTCATTCACTCATTTACACACATGGTGCTCTGTTTTCCTGACATGTCACTATAATCACAGAAATCTAGTGTTCAGGAGATTTCACAAATCAGGTTGACACATACAACATCAAATTATTTTACAAAGGCATGCATTAGTTTCACATTTTTCATGGAAAATTCATATTGCATCATATACTGGTCCAAATGACCTGAAATTTTAACCACATGCTGATTTCGGGTTTAGGATTTCTCAGGCAAATTTTAGATTTTTCTGAACTAAAACGAAATTACAGAAAATCTAACATTAATTTCGCATGCTATCTGCAATTCGATTTAACATGGAGTTAAACACAACCACAGTTTTAACCACTCACTGTCTGAACCCTAACAGGCATGGAACTACAAAATTTATTCCTAAATTTATTGGACAATCAATTAATTTATGGAAGACTTATCATGACCTAGCATGATCTCTATTTTTTTTCCTAAACAATTTCACAATAATTCACACAAGCATGGGAATAATCTCAGAAATTTAGAACAGGGACTGAACCTCACATGCATAATCTTCACAAATTAGGGCATTTTGACTTGTCCTAAATCATGCAAACATGGTTTAACAAGATTAAAACTCATCACACATGTATCTTCATGAATTAATTAAGTCCTAACATTCATAATAATCCATCCACACACACCACATCCGTCACCTCAACATTATACATACATATAAATGATTTACAGTATATCCTCATCGTGAAACATATCGAAAATAATCGTATAGAAGGGCAGAACAGGTCACTGTTCTGTCCAGATGAACTTGGCAGCGGTCTCTGGCGGCTAATTCATGGTAAACGGCATAGTCGATGGACGCTAAGCATGATCTTAGCTACATGGGACATTGTCGTCAATGCCAGGTCTGTGCAGAACACAGACCCGAGCTCCAAAGATGGGGTGAATTTGAGGGTCTAGGACACGAGGGGAAATATACAAAAATAGTAAAACCAACCTAGACACATACAAGGACATTATGAATGGGGTACTTGCCTCTAGAAAAACTCCAAGGGATCTAAATGGGTCGGAGAAGCTCTCCTTGGGCAGTCCCAAGAAGCCTCCAAAAGAGCTCTCCTCCGGGTTCTAGGTCGATACATGTGCTGCAGCAGTGGTGGGGAAGCCTTCCTCGATGATCCAGCAAGCTCCTTGTTGCAGCAGGTGGCCGGATCAAGCTCCAGAAGCTCGGATTTTGGGTTCCAAAGTTGGGGTTTTCCTCAGTTCAGAAAGTAGGGTTTCTTCTCCTCTCTTGCAAAAGGGTAAAGAGATGGGTTGGGGAATAAATTCGGGTTTAGATATATGGGAGAGGATTCTCTCCCACGCACAGGGTGATAGGATGACTCTCAGACTGTTGGGAGATAGCTCCCCAATGGGTGAGTTGCCTTGCCTCCGAAATTTCTGGCTCTGCAACGCATGCAGGTCAGAGAAGTTGGCGTCCATATCCTTGGACGCTGCGATTAGTGTTGGCGTCCATGGGTGGACGCTGACACCTCATCGACATCATGCTATTAACGCCAATATGGTCTTCGGGCAGAAGTCTAAAACATGCAGAAACCATGCACCTTTTACACCTATATACATGCTATATGTATACGTTATCTTGTACACACTACCATCAAACATTACATACATTATTTATTATATACATACACACATAAGTACACTGATTAATACATACATAGATACATACATACGTACATACACAACTTGAATTATCTACATGCAATACAATAATGCAATAAAATTCGAGGGCCTTACACCCTCTCCCCCTTAAAGAAACTTCGTCCTCGAAGTTAGAACGACACTACTCAAACAAAAGGGGATACTTCTTCTTCATCGCATCCTCAAGCTCCCAAGTAGCCTCCTCTCATGAGAAGTTCCGCCATAGGACCTTCACCGACGCAATACTCTTGTTCCGGAGATGCTGAACCTTCTTGTCAAGAATAGCTACTAGTTGCTCGACATACGAAATATCTAGCTGGATCTCCACTGGCTCACGACTAATCACATGAGACGGATCTCGGACATACTTCCTGAGCATAGATACGTGGAATATAGGGTGAACGCTAGCCAAAGCTGGGGGTAATGCTAGCTCATATGCCTTGCTGCCCAAACGTCTGAGAATCTCATATGGGCCAATGAACCTAGGGCTCAACTTACTATGCCTGCCAAATCTGACAACACCTCGAGTAAGCGATATCTTCAAGAAGACATGATCGCCAACCTCGAACTCCAAATCCTTCCTCCTGTTGTCGGCATAGCTCTTCTGCCTATCCTGTGCTGCAACAAGCCTCTTCCTGATAAGCTGGATCTTATCCAAAGTTTCCTGAACTAACTCCAGTTCGATCAACTGCCTATCACCAGTCTCTTCCCAACACAACGGAGATCTGCAGGGCCTACCATACAAATCCTCGAATGGAGCCATACCAATACTCGCATGAAAGCTGTTGTTGTATGCGAACTCTACAAGAGGTAAATGATGCTCCCAATCATCCTTCCAATCCAGAACACACACTCTCAACATATCCTCGAGCGTCTAGATAGTCCTCTCGGACAGTCCATCGATCTGGGGATGAAACGCCGAACTGAGCTTCAGCTCCGAACCTAAAGCATCCTGAAGACCCTTCCACAATCTCGAAGTAAATCTCGGATCTCGATCCGAAATGATCGACTTCGGTACACCATGCAATCTAATGTCACTACTAACATATAATATAGCTAAACTCTCTACCGACTGCTTCTTCTTCATAGGCAAGAAATGAGCAGTCTTCGAGAATCTATCTACAACTACCCAAATCGAGTCATTGCCCCTTCTAGATCGAGGCAAAACCGAAACAAAGTCCATAGTGACAGCTTCCCACTTCCACACTGGGATATCCATCCTCTGCATAAGGCCAGATGGTCGCTGTCACTCGGCCTTCACTTGCTGAGACACTAGACATCTAGACACATAATCCGCAACATCCTTCTTGATGTCGGACCACCAAAATGATCTCTTCAAATCTGATACATCTTAGTGTTACCTGGGTGAATAGAGAATCGCGACCTATGAGCCTCCGCTAACACATGCTCACGAACATCTACCAAATCAGGGACACAAACACGGTGCTGAAATCTAATCACACCGTCCTCATCACGAGTGATGCCCGCCTTACCCACTAACTCTAAGAGTCTAGGGTCGGCTCCCTGTCGCTCGATCACCTCATCCAAAACAGAGGATCTAAGGGATAGATGAGCTACAAAAGCCTGACACAACGATGGCTCTAACTCGGTCATAGAGTACGCCGCATTCTAACATATTCCAATCCTGCTAGAGTGAAGACCTCTTTCTACTAAGCGCATCCGCTACGACATTTGCCTTCCCAGGGTGATACTGAAGGTCGAAGTCATAGTCCTTCAAGAACTCAATCCATCTCCTCTGCCTCAGGTTTAATTCCTTTTGGGAGAAAAGATACTTCAAGCTCTTGTGGTCGGTAAACACCTCAAATCTGACACCATAAAGATAGTGCCTCCAGATCTTTAGTGCATGAACCACTGCTGCGAGCTCCAAGTCATGAGTCGGATAGTTCCTCTCATGCTCCTTCAACTGACGAGAAGCATAGGCCACTACCCTTTCTTGCTGCATGAGCACACAACCTAAACCAATTAGGGACGCATCCGTATAAATGGCAAAGCCCTCTAGACCACTAGGAAATACCAATACCGGAGCAGAAGTAAGCTTAGCCTTCAATAGCTGGAAGCTAGCTCACATGCCTCAGACCATACGAACTTCTCACCCTTCTTGGTAAGCTTTGTCAAGGGGGCGGCGATGGATGAGAAACCCTCAATGAATCGCCGATAGTAACCAGTTAACCTAATGAAACTACGAATCTCCGAAGGGGTCTTGGGAACCTCCCAATCCATAACTGCCTGGACCTTTGCCGAGTCCACTGCAACACCAGCACCGGAGATAACATGCCCGAGGAAATGAACCTCGCGCAACCAAAAATCGCACTTGCTGAATTTAGCATACAGCTTGTGCTCACGAAGAACCTCTAACACTAACCTCAGATGCTGACGGTGCGCGGCCTCATCCGGAGAGTAGACCAACACGTCATCAATAAACACTACGACAAAGCTATCTAAATAAGGTCTAAACACCGGTTCATGAGATCCATGAACGCTGCAGGGGCATTGGTCAATCCGAAAGGAAGGACCAAGAACTCATAATGTCCATAACAGGTTCTAAATGCCGTCTTGGACACATCCTCACTCTGAATCCTCAACTGATGATAACCAGATTGTAAATCAATCTTAGAAAAGACTGATGCCTCTCGCAACTGGTCAAACAAGTCATCAATACGAGGTAAGGGATACATGTTCTTACAATCACTTGGTTCAGCTTTCTGTAGTCAATACACAACCTAAGTGACCCGTCTTTCTTCTTGACGAATAATACAGGTGCGCCTCAAGGGGAAACACTAGGGCGAAAAAATCTCTTATCAAGCAACTCCGGCAACTGCCTCCTCAACTCGGCTAACTCCGCAGGTGCCATCCGATATGGAGCCTTCGAGATAGGAGAGGTGCCTGGAAGCAACTCTATGGTAAATTCTATCTCTCTATCCGGTGGCAATCCAGACAAATCATCAGGAAAGACGTCTGGAAAATCCTACACTACCTCAATCTCCGCAAGAGTAGGTGACTCATCAGCCTCTGGCACTAATACCACGCTGGCAAGAAAAGCGTCACAACCCTTGTTCACCATGCGCATCGCCTTCATGGCAGAGATGACCATCTTTCCCGCCCAGTTCCTTGGCAAGGGGTAAGAGAACTCATCCTCACCAGGAATGCGGAAAACGATCCTCTTCCGAAGACAATCCACCAATGCATAGTGCTCCTCTAGCCAATCCAGACCAAGAATAGCATCATAGTCCTTCATCGTTAGCAAGAAGAAACACTCATCTAGGACTCTATCCTCAATGCACACAGGTAACGACGGAATGCACTTCCTAGTCGATACCGTACCCACAGGGGTGTGCACAGACAAAGGGACCTCTAAATCCTCAGACTCTACGCCTGACTCTAGGGCTAACTGCCTAGCGAACCGCTCGGAAATGAACGAGTGAGTAGCACCCGTATCAAACAAAACCCGAGCGTGCACACCTAAAAGCAAAACCGTACCTTCGGTGACATGCTCCGCCTGCTCGGCGTCCTCACGAGCTAAAGCAAACACTCGAGCTGGGGCTCGAGGCCTTCCTGGTCTTCCTGTAGCTGGCGCGGCTGCTGCTACTGCTGGGGCTGGCGCTCCACGCTGAGCTCCCTGCTGAAGTCTTGGGCAATCTTTGATCTTGTGGTCGTTGCTCCCGCACTTCAAGCATCTACCCGCTACCAACCAACACTCGGAACCACCGTGTGTCTTCTCGCAATGGGGACACTCTTTCTTCACACCAGGGGAACGTACAGAAGGTACCTGTGAACTGCTAACTGCCACGGTTCGCTGCGGTGTCTGGTACACCGTTTTCTTCTTGTCTTGCCGTTGGAATGTTGATGCTGGCCACTTCTGCGAAGCCTTCTTTTCCTCCAGATATTGCTCCATCTCTCCCTCCTGCCTACACGCAGCATTGAGGGCCTCATCCAACGTGCGGTGGTCAAACGCCACGAGTCTCGTCCGCAGTGATGGCTTGAGTCCCATCACGAACTTCTTGGTCTTCCTCTGCTCGTCTGTCACGATATGAGGTGCATATTTAGAAAGTTCAGAAAATCTTGCCTCATATTCCAGCACGATCATGGAGCCTTGAGCCAAAGATAGAAATTCTTGCTCCATCCGATCTTGCACATGCTCAGGGACGAACTTGGCCCGAAAGAGCCTCACAAACTCGTCCCAAGCAACGTCTACTGCGCCGTCCTCAAACCGTGTACGGAGTAGTGAAGCCCACCAAACATCAGCTCTTTCCTGCAGTACACCGTTCATAAGCACCGTCTAAACAAATCTAACTTAATAGAACATACAAGCATAACTAAGGCATACCTGTAGCATGTAGGTGGCTAACGTAACCTTATCGTCATCTGCACATCTGATGGCTCGGAAGATCTTCTCTATCTCCCTCATCCAGCTTTCTGCCATTAACGGGTCGCTCTCCCCCATAAAAGAGGGTGGTAGCATCCTCTTGAATCTCTCCATGGTAGAAGGCCCACCATGGTCCTGAGCTGCTACTTGAGCCTGCTACAGCACACATCAAGCATTATACAATCAACATAATATCACATAAGCAATTAAAAACAGACTGTTAATCATTTTATTAGTCTAACCTGAGCCTCCAACTGTGCCTAGAGTGCTGCCTGGGTATGAGCCTGGGTCTGCATGGCCTGCACCAGACCTTGCATGAACACTCCATAATCCACAGGCGGCGGTGGGGGAAGTACAAGACCTGGCAGTGCCGGGGCCTGCTGCTCTGCCCGCTCGTCACATCGCGGCTCGTCCTAACGGGCCGGCGCTCCGCCACGCCTACCTCTCGAAGCCATGGTTGTAATAAAATTTCAGCCACCATTAGAGCTAGGTTACTAAGTTTTCTAACCATTTTCTTATCTATCTTTCACTTCTTATTAGTGTTTTCTACACATGTGGACATACTTAGCATGCAATGGGGATGATGACTTAGGTATATTCATGTGCAATCTCAACCGGTTGCTCTGATACCAATCTCTGTGATGGCCCTCATTATACTGGTACGGTTATACCAACCCACGTCTGTATAGCAAGCGTGATCACAGTAGGACATTTACCCAACGATACATTCAGCTGAGATACACGTGAATATAGAACAGAGTAGCGGAAGTAAAAGAACTACTGTCTTCATTCATTCATCATCCACATTTAACATACATGGAATTGCAATGACATTAAAGAACTTAAAGTTCACATAATTTAATCGCTGAAAATTTAATACATAAATGTCCACCATTATACATTCATTCCATGATAACACTGATACAACGTTCAATTTACATACTATGAAATGCAAAAGTCACAAGTACTCCAAAGACTAATCTCCGCGGTCGGAGTCCGTCTCCACCGTCTCCTCCAACGGTGCCACGTCACCAACTACACCTGTACGCCGAAGCAAGTAGTGAGTCTAAAGACTCAGCAAGTAACACGACTCATACCATACACGTACATGTCATAGTAGGCTCTACACACACCATTGCAAAAACTCAACATGTATCATGCTTAACGTTTGAAATGAATAACCAACCATGATAATTCTATAAGTAAACACATGATGCATGCTTTCAGATTTCCTTATCAAGATAAATTCCTAACACATGTTCTCTAATCATTCCTACTCATGAAATTCTACTTTGCATTTTAACTAAAACATGAAAGCACTTAGCATGATTATCCTACGTACATGAAACAAAACACACCTAGCATGGAATCTACACATTCTTGTGCATGCACACAAACATTTTACACACTTTAACTTGCTGGTTTTCACATGATTTAGCAACCATAACCCTACACATGAGAGCTATAATGTTATTTTAAATACAACATGTGAACAACCAAACATGAAATCTTGTGCACATACTTGTTAATTGTCCCTAGCATGGATTCTAGGCATTTTACACATATAAGCATGTTCCTAACATAATGAAGCTACTGATTTAACATGGTTTCAGATTTGTCACAACATGGATTACAATATCATATCCTCACATTTTGGTCTCACATTTTCTTTACACAATTTCCAATTCACATAAATTGCACTTTACACATACACATTACACATTGTTGACTTTCACATTAACACAAGAACACATGTACATTTACACATTTACACTTTCACATTTAGTGCCATGACACATAGTCCAAACCACCAAAGAAGGACACAACACATCACATTACATAGACGCCATCTAGGCAATACAATGGCGACTCTTGGACTGCGCAGACCGGGAGAACAAGTCTCCACCCTAACCAGTCGTGCTTGTCCACCTCTAGGATTTCCCCCTAATGCCCTTAGGGTCACTTACACATTGAACCTTCTCAGGGGGACTTTTCCCCGATACGGTTCCACTGCCCTCTGTGGAAGCAATGTCACACTTGGCACAATTTACACATTACATGTTTTCCGCTTTAAGCACTTAGTTTAGCACATGACATTCACATTTTACTCATTCACTCACTTACACACATGGTGCTCTGTTTTCCTGACATGTCACTATATTCATAGAAATCTAGTGTTCAGGAGATTTCACAAATCAGGTTGACACATACAACATCAAATTATTTTACAAAGGCATGCATTAGTTTCACATTTTTCATGGAAATTTCATATTGCATCATATACTAGTCTAAATGACCTGAAATTTTAACCACAGGCTGATTTCGAGTTTAGGATTCCTCATGCAAATTTTCAGATTTTTCTGAACTAAAACAAAATTACAGAAAATCTAATATTAATTTCACATTCTATCCGCAATTCGATTTAACATGGAGTTAAACACAAACATAGTTTTAACCACTCACTGTCTGACCCTAACAGGCATGGAACTACAAAATTTATTCCTGAATTTATTGGACAATCCATTAATTTATGGAAGACTTATCATGACCTAGCATGATCTCTATTTTTTTTTCCTAAACAATTTCGCAATAATTCACACAAGCATGGGAATAATCTCAGAAATTTAGAACAGGGACTGAACCTCACATGCATAATCTTCACAAATTAGGGCATTTAGACTTGTCCTAAATCATGCAAACATGGTTTAACAAGATTAAAACTCATCACACATGTATCTTCATGAATTAATTAAGTCCTAACATTCATGATAATCCATCCACACACACCACATCCATCACCTCAACATTATACATACATATAAATGATTTACAGTATATCCTCATCGTGAAACATATCGAAAATAATCGTATAGAAGGGCAGAACAGGTCACTGTTCTATCCAGATGAACTTGGCAGCGGTCTCTGGCCGCTAATTCATGGTAAACGGCATAGTCGATGGACGCTAAGCATGATCTTAGCGGCAAGGGACATTGCCGTCAATGCCAGGTCTGTGCAGAACACAGACCCGAGCTCCAAAGATGGGGTGAATTTGAGGGTATAGGACACGAGGGAAAATATACAAAAATAGTAAAACCAACCTAGAGACATACAGAGACGTTATGAATGGGGTACTTGCCCCTAGAAAAACTCCAAGGGATCTAAATGGGTCGGAGAAGCTCTCCTTGGGCAGTCCCAAGAAGCCTCCAAAAGAGCTCTCCTCCGGGTTCTAGGTCGATACAGGTGCTGCAGCAGTGGTGGGGAAGCCTTCCTCGATGATCCAGCAAGCTCCTTGTTGCAGCAGGTGGCCGGATCAAGCTCCAGAAGCTCAGATTTTGGGTTCCAAAGTGGGGGTTTTCCTCAGTTCAGAAAGTAGGGTTTCTTCT
The DNA here is from genome assembly GCA_014218235.1 of Colocasia esculenta. Taxonomy (NCBI): domain Eukaryota; kingdom Viridiplantae; phylum Streptophyta; class Magnoliopsida; order Alismatales; family Araceae; genus Colocasia; species Colocasia esculenta. The sequence continues at coordinate 47,715,093 of CM024761.1, read as the reverse complement.
CCTCTCTTGCAAATGGGTAAAGAGAAGGGTTGGGGAACAAATTCGGGTTTAGATATATGGGAGAGGATTCTCTCCCACGCACAGGGTGATAGGATGACTCTCAGACCGTTGGGAGATAGCTCCCCAAGGGTGAGTTGCCTTGCCTCCGGAATTTCTTGCTCTGCAATGCATGCAGGTCAGAGATGTTGGCGTCCATATCGTTGGACGCTGGGATTAGTGTTGGCATCCATGGGTGGACGCTGACACCTCATCGATGTCATGCTATTGACGCCAATATGGCCTTCGGGCAGAAGTCTAAAACATGCAGAAACCATGCACCTTTTACACCTATATACATGCTATATGTATACGTTATCATGTACACACTACCATCAAACATTACATACATTATTTATTATATACATACACACATAAGTACACTGATTAATACATACGTAGATACATACATACGTACATACACAACATGAATTATCTACATGCAATACAATAATGCAATAAAATTCGAGGGCCTTACACTTAAAGATAAACCAGTAGCACTTAAGGCTTCATCAAGCAACAAAGAGAAAAATCATGAAAAATGAAGTTCTGATGAGTCTGAGTCCAATGAGGATGAACATGCCCTCATGACTAGGCAATTCAGAAAATTTTAAAAATCAAGAAGAGGAAAACTCAATGCAAAGAAAGAATATTCCTTTGTTAAAAGGAATGCTTCTTCTTCAAATTTTAATGCTGGTAGAAATCAAAAAACTGATGAAGGTATTATTTGCTACAGGTGCAACAAGGCAGGACCCATGAAGGGTGAGTGTCCTGTGATCAAAAAGGACAAATACAAGAAGAACAACAAATTGAAGAAGCCAAAAGCCATGATAGCAACTTGGTCGTATGAAGACCAAATTAAAGATGAAGAAGAGAACTCCTCAAGTACTGTAAATGAGGAGTTATGCTTTATGGCAAACAACAGTGATGGAAAGGTAAGTACTTCTTTTGAACAATATTCCATTGAAGATTGGCAAGATGCATATGCCGAGTTGATTGAAAAATATTCTGAAATAAGAAAAAAAAAATATCTGAGAAAGAAAATTGAAAATGTCATGCATGATACTTAAATAGAAGAATATCTGAACTTGAAAATGAAATAATTGAACTCAATAAAGAAAAGGAAGATGTTTTGAATGACATTGATTAATTTAAAATTACATCTCAAGAGGCCAACAATGATTTTGAAAAACTTTCTGAAAGAATAGAATTGCAACAGAAAGAAAAGCAACAAGTCATTGATGAAGTTCAGAAACTCAAGAAGTTGTTGGATGAAAAGGAACAAGTGATAAAAAATTTCACAAATGGAAAGGAAAACCTTGATGCATTGTTAGGAGTAAAAATGAATGCTAAAAAACATTGACTAGGTTTCACCACAGAAAAATCTTTGAAGAATAAATCTGGTGAAAAGAAAGAAAAACCTTCAAAAATTCTTTTGATAAAATTTGTCAAAAGCACTAGTCCAGAAAACAAAAATAAACAAGAGTCAATGAACACATCTGAAATACCCAAGAATCAAAACAAAAAGAATGTTTCTAACCAAAAGCAAGGAAACAGGTCGACACACATTGCTGATAGGTCGACACCAGTCCAACACAGGTCGACCTGTCCAATTCTGAAAAACAACAACCAGTTGAACAGAAATTCAAATAAAAATCTGAAAAATTGTAAAAACACAAAAACAAATTTTCATGATGGTTATTGGAGATCCAGGACATCATGTCAATCTAATTCGATCAATTCTTGGAATCAATGGTATCATAATCATTACTGGTACCATTCACAATCGTTTTATCCAAAAGTTCCAAGATATCGATAGAATTCTTGGTTTGGATTTCCATACATGAACAATCATGCCAAAATACATAATTTTCAGGTTTATGAAAGGAAAAACACTGGTGTTTTCATTCCAAATCAAAATGTTAAAATGCCAAAAAGGGAAATCATTTATGAAACAAAACAAAATCCAAAAACAACTCAAATTTGGATCAGAAAAGACTTGTTGTTTTTGCTCAAACAAACTGATGGTCCCAACAAAGTTTGGGTACCAAAATCTTTTCTTCTCTGATCTGATTTATGCAGGAAAGTCGTGCACCCAACTCCAATGTGTGGTTCCTTGACAGTGGGTGTTCACGACACATGTAAGGCCCCCGAATTTTTGTCCACTTATATATTATGTATGAAATGTTTGCTTGTTCTTGCATATATGGTGTGCATAAAAAAAAAAAAATTACATGTTATAATTAATTATTTCACATGTGTATATGCGTGGGTGTATATTATTTTCATGAATATAAGTAATTAGCCAATCTTGTTTATAAGATATCTATTTAAATATTATGCCTGATATATTAAAATGATGCTACGCATATAATGTGATGTGCTATTCATGCATGTTGTACTTAATTATACATTGTACACGTATAGAGGTATAAAACTAATATGGTACATTTGATATTTACTTATTGCAATAATCATTACTTGATTATGACATGTATGATATCTAGAAAATAGTGTGAGTATTACATTTATATTGAAATACGTGCTAAATACATGTAACTATGGTGCATAAGTATACATATGTATGCCACTTAATGTATGTTATCTTAAATTGAGATTGGTGTAAATTATATTTATAAATAATGTGTAATGCATGTAATTAGTGTAAAAATATTTAATTATGTTCATACTATATTGTTGGAGCCTCAATATATGTTAAAACGGACAAAATCAATGTTTTGGGCTGTCTAGCACAGTTGGCGGCCAACACTCAGTTGGCGTCCACATCCCTTGACGCCAAGGGCCAGTGGGCAGCCACCCCCTGGACGCCAACTGCACTCTGGCGGCCAGACCTTGACGTCAACTTCTAGGTTGACTACAACCGATGTTGATGTCAATATCCTCCTACGTAACGGTTCCAGAATTGTTAATGCTCGCATTTTAGTTGGTTCCAGTTTAGGAAACCCTTCCTAAACCTTAGGTAACCTACCCTACTGCGTACCCCAACCCTCAAGCTTATAAAACACCCATCCTAGGGCGAGCGGAAGGCTTTTGATATTTGTTGAAACCCCAACACCGAGATGGTGAAAAGCTGATATTTGGAGACTTTGATCCGGCAACTGGAGGAGCTTTCTGAGGAGCTACAACATCTGGTGGACAGCCAATACATCCAAGAAGAGGTCTCAGCTCTGAGGAGCAAGTTTCATCAACAGAAGAACCCGGATCTGGGAGATTTTGGAGGCTATTTGGCACTGGCTGAGGAGAGCTTCTCCAACAATTAAAACCAATTGGGGATTTTTACAAATTCAAGTAACCTATAGATCTCAATCCTATACATGTCCCCTAGGTCCCAGCATTTTTCTGGATTTTTCCTCGCATCCTGGAACCCCAAATTCACCCTTGTATGAAGTGCGGTCTGTGTGTGCTGCTGGGAGAGGTTGACGGCAACATAGGTTGCAGTCAAGTTCTTCAGTTAGAAGTCAACGGCAACATCCCTTGACGCCTACTTCTTCAGTCCTGAAAAACGTACTGTTTGATATTCTTTGATTGTTTAAATGAATTCTAGATATGTGCACATACTGAAATTTTTATGTGGGGTCATATACAGTCATTAGGTCATATCATGAGATTTTGGTAAATTTTCATGAATTGTGTAAATTATTAAAATTAGGATAATTGGACTGTGAGTGCATTCTTACCCCATTAAATTTGTGAAAAATTGTCAGTTGTGAGTTAGGGTTTCTTGAAATTTCTGTAAGCATGTGATGGTTGTGTTTACGTAATCACACTGCCATATACATTTGTTTTACTGAAATGATTACTTAAGAGAAATTAGTGATGGATGCACCTGTAATTAGTTTTAATGGTTATAAATGTATTTTACGATCAGAAAAATTTGTAAAATTGTGAATGTGATATGTTTACTGTTTTAATTCTGTGATAAAAATCTCAGGTTAATTGGATGATAGTAGGTATGGTTATGGATTTTAAATGAGAAAATGACCATGTGAGCATGTTTAATGTGATTTGATGTAATTCAGTCAATTTCAGTATGATAGGATTCATATTATGATTAATTGTCAATTGGAACAGTGTGGTTAAATTCAGCAAATGAGAAATTATGCATGTATGAATTATGTAAGAGTATATGCGTGTGCATGGGAAGTGTGAGAATAAGTGATAAATGTGTGTAAAATGGCTAATATGTCAAGATAAACAAATGTGCCCATAAGACACTCCACCCTAGATGCTTGGAGCTGTACCGTAGTAGTGTCCCTACGGGAAGGCTCAATATGATATGTGATACCCTGGGTAAGGGTCATGAAAATTGTTATACCCTGGCAAAGGGTCTTGTAAAATCCTGGAGGTGGACAAGTTCCACTGGTAATGGTGGGAAGGGCTTTCCCCGGTTTCTGCAGGAACTGAGACTTTATCACTGTGCCGGTGATTAAGTACATGAAAGTGAATGTGTGTGTTATATGATCGTCTAGTGGTGGTTTGGGCTGTGTCTTGGCAATGTATAAAATAATGTGAAATATGTGTAAAGTGATATGTGTTTATGGCACAAGGTATGTGCAAGATATATGTAAATGTGGCACATGTTATGTGCAAAGTGAAATGATAATAAATATGTGATTGTGTAACTGAATACAATGGGGAAATGTGTGTAAATGATTGTGTGATAGAGTAAAAGTGAGTGTATGTGAAAGCCAAGGTTAATTATATGTGTGCATGTAACGAGAAAATAGTACAAGTGTAAATGACAATATTGTTTAACTGATATTCTATCTATTGCTATGTATGAATGTGTGCTATTGTACCCATGAATTAGATCACTCCTTGGTGTGCATATGTTAATATAGTAATGTCAAGTGATAAAAGAGATATTACTTTTAGTACCAAGTGTAAGTTTATGTATTCATATCCATGAAATTAGAACTATTTGGTGTACATGTGTTGGGTATTATGCTATGTAGTTAAATGTGATCCATATGCAAATGTTATATGAATATGATAAAATTCATATAAAAACAGCAAGCTAAATTTATAGTAAAGTGTTATGTTTGCATGTAAATTGAGTTAGAAATCATGCTAAGAGTACTACCTATCTTGTATATGTTTCCATGGTTTAGTTGTGCAAAGTTTACAATGATTTATGTAAAGTATGAAAACATGTGAATGCATATTTTACTCATGTTAGTGATACCATGATGTTAGTAATCTTGTTTAGATTATAGTTTTACATGTGTTAGAATAGTTGTTTAATACAATTCCATGTGAAATTATCTTTGTTATAACATTAGCATGTATGATTTTAACTGCTGAAATTCAAGTGTGTTAAATTATTAGAAAGCATGTATGTTTTGAATCTTAAGTTACTTGCTGAGTCTATTTTATAGACTCACTCTTGCTAAATATTTCAGGAAACATAGCAGCAGAGGAGCTAGGAAGATTTGAAGTGGAGTTGGAAGAGTGGATTGAAGAATTGTAATTTATTTTTCATAGTATGTAATGCTACAATTGTAATTTGAATTTGATCATATGTACTTGGAGTCGGCTATGTAATTGGAAATTTATTTCGTTTATGATATTTGTTGTTGGACTATATAGACTGTGGTATGTGGATTAATAGTTGATTGAATAAGACTTATTTAAAATTTCATTGCACTATTCATTTCTATTTGTGTATATCTCAGCTCACTTGTTACTTGTTGGGGTATTCTCCCCTGTAGCGGCTTGCTCTCATCCGATGTGGGTTGGTATAACCGTACCGGTTGGAAGTGGGTCGTTACAACACATGACTGGAGACAGAATGAAGTTTTCATTTCTGATTGAAAAGGAAGGAGGATCTGTCACTTTTGGTGGTAAAAATAAAGGGAAAATCATTGAATTTGGAAAGGTTGGTAAATCCTCCTCAAGCTCAATTGAAAATGTTTTGTTAGTTGATGGTTTGGATTATAATCTTTTGAGCATTAGTCATTTGTGTGACAAAGTTCACAAGGTTGTTTTTGAATCTGACTTTTGCAAAATAATTGATTCTTCAACTGAAAAAATAAAATTATTTGGAAAAAGAGAAAACAATGTCTACATGATCAATCTTGATAAAAACTTTGCTGAAAACATTTGTTTGGTGGCAAATAAAAATGAAATTTCATGGACATGGCACAAAAGACTTGGTCATGCAAGTTTCAACACAATAAATAAACTCTTAAGGCTAAATCTGGTTAAAGGACTTCCTGAATCTCTTCCAAATGTAGAGAATCAACTTTCTAGGATATGTGCTTAAGGAAAACAAACCAAAAAATCTTTTAAAATTTTCAATGATGTACTCACTTCTAAGCCACTAGAATTACTTTATATGGACCTTTTTGGGCCAACTAGAATTCTTAGTCTTAATGGTAAAAGATATGGATTTGTCATCATTGATGATTTTACTAGATACACTTGGGTTATCTTTCTATCCCACAAAAGTGATATTTGTTTAGAATTCAGGAATTTCTACACCACTGTCTTAATGAGCTTTTCACATAAAATCAAATCCATTTTGACTGATCATGGGGGAGAATTTGAGAACAAAGCTTTTTCTGATTTATGTACTGAACTGAACATCTTCCGCATATTCTCTTCTCCAAGAACTCCAGAGCAAAATGGAGTTGTGCAAAGAAAGAATAGAACCCTTGTGGAAATGGCTAGATCCATGCTTCTATAAAGTAAATTGTCCAAATCTTTCTGGGCTGAAGCTGTGAACACAACAAATCACATCCTGAACAGAGCATTGGTCAGTCCAAAAATTAGAAAAACCCCTTATGAACTTTTGAAAAACAAAAAACCAACTCTGTCTTATTTTTAAATCTTTGTTTCCAAGTGTTTTGTACATAACAACAATAAATAAAATCTTGATAAATTTGATGCAAAAAGTTTTGAAGCCATTTTTCTTGGCTATTCAGAAATTTCTAGAGCTTTTAGAGTTTACATTCTCAAGAATAAAACTGTGGAAGAATCTCCACATGTAGTTTTTGATGAAAACTCATATCAAACTGATGACTCTACATCTTGTAGGGTTCCTCAAATTAATAAAGAGGATGTCTTCGTTGTCGAATCTTCACCAACTGTTGAAGAGGATGAAGATCCATTTGAAAATCTGGACAATCAATCACCTACCATAAGTGGTTCAAGTAATATTGTTCCAGAACTGAATGCATCCCAAGAGGTAATTCCTGAAAATAGATTTTTAAGAGATCATCCAATTGAGAATGTAGTTGGTAGTGTGCATGATAGAGTTAGAACTAGATAAACTTTTTTGAATGCAATAAATGAAGACCCTCTAGCACTAATTTCCCAAATTGAACCTAAGTATATTGATGAAGCTCTAACTAGTGAGGATTGGATCAATGCAATACACGACTCATCAATTTGACAGAAATGAAGTGTGGGAATTAGTACCTAGGCCTAGTGATCAATTTGTTATTGGCACTAGATGGGTGTTTAGAAATAAATTGAATGAAAATGGACAGGTTGTTAGGAATAAAAGTAGACTAGTTGCCAAGGGTACAATCAGGAGTTTGGAGTTGATTTTGAAGAATCATATGCCCCTGTAGCTAGACTAGAAGCTGTGAGAATATTTCTTGCTTTTGCATTATCCCTGAAATTTAAAGTTCATCAAATAGATGTGAAAAATGCTTTCTTGAATGGATACATCAAAGAAAATGTTTATGTAGAACAACCTCCCGGTTTTGAAAATAAAAAATATCTTGATCATGTTTTCAAACTCAATAAGGCTCTTTATGGTCTTAAGCAAGCTCCAAGAGCTTGGAATGACTGTTTGTGCTCATTTTTGTTGAATAAATGTTACACAAGAGGTTATGTAGACCAGACCTTGTTTACAAGAATTGTAAATAATCAAATCATTGTTGTTCTAATCGATGTTGATGACATAATTTTTGGGTCTACAAATAAAGCTCTTTGCACTGAATTTGTTGATGTTTTGAAAACTGAGTTTGAGATGAGTTTCATGGGAGGCTTACAATTCTTTTTGGGATTGTAGGTACATCAAACCAGTGAAGGAATTTGCATAAGTCAAACAAAGTATGTGAAAGAACTTCTGAAAAAGATTGACTTTCAGCACCTCAAGCATTCAAGCACACCAATGGCAATAACTCTTACACTAGAGGAAGACTCATTTGGTAATTCAGTAGATCCAAAGACCTACAGATGTATGATTGGTTCTTTACTTTACCTCACAACCTCTAGACCAGATATTCAGTATAGTGTGTGCATGTGTGTTAGGTTTCAAGCCAATCCTAAAGAAAGTCATATGTTAGTTGTCAAAAAAATTTTTAAATATCTTGTTGGATCATGTGAACTTGGAATTTGGTATCTTGCCGGTTGCAAGTTAGATTTAATTGGTTACTATGATGCTGATTATGCTGGTTGTAAGCTTGATAGAAAAAGTACTAGTGGCTTGTATTTATATCTAGGTGGATGCCTAATTTCATGGGCTTCTAAAAAGTAACATTCAGTAGCTCTATCCACTGCAGAGGCTGAATATGTTGCGGCTGGTTGTTGTGGCACTCAAGTTCTTTGGGCGAAACATCAGCTCCTAGACTATAATCACAAATTGGGTTGTATTCCTATTTTGTGTGATAACACTAGTGCTATTAATTTGTCTAGAAACCCAATTCAACATTCACGAACAAATTATATTGAAATAAGGCACCATTTTCTAAGGGATGAGGTCGCTAAAAAATCTTTTAAACTTCACTTCATTGAAACTGAAAAACAAATTGCAGATATTTTCACTAAGCCTCTTATAGAAAACAAATTCTCATCTTTAAGAAGAGAGCTTGGTTTGTGCAAATTTCCATATTCTTGATATCTTCTATCTCTTTTTGCAAATAAAAGTCTTCATGTTCTTGCAAATAAATTTCTCACTCACACATTGCATTGGCATTCTTGGTATATCAAATGGTGATTTGAAGAAAGACAAGTCATGCTTGTCTACACACTTTCACTATGCATGAGTATATGTCTCCGCCAAGTATCAAGAGTCTTGTATGCAATTGTTGAGGGGGAGTCTCTGTCTTTCAATAAAATATTCTTGTTCATTCTATTTTCACTTCATTCCATTCCTATTTCTTCAACAATCCTCATGTTGACCTTGTGAGGGGGAGATACATGAAAGGGGGAGTCATTGTCACATTCCTTGACCTTACTTGTCTATCTTGAACCCCAAACTCATCAGAATTTTTGAGTCATTGTGCTATTTTCTTATGAGAGAATTAAGACATTGAAACTAAACTCATTGTGCATTTAGTTTAATTTCAAAGATTCATTATCATTTCAAGGTTAAGCAATCTTAATACTGAATGTGTTTAAAATGTCTTGCAAAACACTTGTAGGCACATGAGTGGCTTTACTATTTAACATGTGTATGTTTAAGCTTCATTTTTACCACATGTTAAGAATAATTTTTCTAAATTTGTAGTCATGACTTTTCTGGTCAAGGCAAACATATTTTTGCAAAACTTCAAAAGAAAATGATCAACAATCTGGAAAGATACAAACAGAGCAATGCAAATTCTTGAATCACTAAGTAACCGGGCCATTTCACCTAAAAAGTGATTTGTTTCGCATCAAAAAGTGAAAATAAAAAATTTCAACTCTGTATAAGATAATGAAAGTTAAACCACCGAGTAATCAAGAGGTCTTGCATCTAATCAATGTGATCTCTTGCAATGAAAAGTGAGATTTAACTAATTTATTCTTGTATTCCTTCCCAGTTAAAAATGAAAGAAAATCAAATTGACAGGATGGAAACGCTTAAGACCTTAATAAAGTTCATGTATACTGAGTTTAGACCTCTTATTCTACATTGTGTTAAAATTAAAGCTCCGAACATCCTTGTTAAATTCTTATGCTCAGTCATATAGGTCACTTTACTTCACATTTGCATCATTATTTTAACTACATTCAGATCATTATATTTTACTATACTTTGTGTTGAGTGTGTCTTTATGATTAAACTTTATTGCACAATACAAAAAACACAATAATTTCTCTCATATGTTAATATCACTTTGCCTCACTTATTTTAATTCTTCTTGAACTTTCATTTTCACAACTGGAATTCTTGATCTCCTACCATTCTTTGCTTCTCTCTCTTATCTATCTTTTTAATGATGTCGAAAAGGGGGAGAAAGATCCTTAAAATGGGGAGAAAGTTCTTTAATGGGGAGAAAGTTTCTTATGGGAGAAAGTTGTTCAAAGGGTGAATATAGTCAAGGGGAGTCATTGCAGTCAAGGGAGTCAGGCTATTGGGAGATTGTACATAAATTTTGCCATCATCAAAAAGGGGGAGAATGTTGGGTTGAGTGTGTATTTGAAACCTTTTAATGATGACATTAATCATGACTAATTGACATCACTCATAATTTGATTTTGACGATGACATTTTATACATTTTGTACATATTAAAATGATGACTAATTGAACATGTTATACATTTTATACATATCAAAACAATGCTTAAACAACATGTTTTTGATGTTTAATATCTCACATTTTAATGATAATATCTTGTATTAATGGTTTACACTTTATATTTTCAGGTTCAAACAAATTTATCACAGTGGTGTCGACACAGTCCACCTGTGTGTCGACACTAGTTCACTGTCCCAGAAGCCTATTCTGAAGTTAGCAGTTGAATTTAGCATTTGACTGTAGTAGTCGAATACTGAAGTCGAAGTTAGCAGTCAAATTTACCATTCGACTGTAGCAGTCGAATTTAGCATTCGACTTCAGCATTCAACTACAGCATTCGACTGCTGCAGTGGGAGTCAACTGATGACCAAACTTTCCCCATATAAATTACTTCACTTATTTATATACATTAATTTTGATGATTAACAAAATAGTACTAATGAATGACTTGACCTTTGAGAACAGGAAATAAAAGAAAAATGAAAGTTCAAGACAATCAGGTAAGTCTCGTTTCATGCTTTGTCCAAGTCTTTGTATCGACTTCTATTGATAAGCAGAACGATTTCCTTCTGACCGACAAGATTCAATCAAATCGATACCGCAATGATTTCTTAAAGATGTTGCATCGATTTCGTAAGTTCTCGGAACGATTTCTTTAGAACTCACAACGACTTTCTAGTCGTAACAATTTCGTAAGTTCTCGTAACGATTTCTTTAGAACTCACAACGACTTTCTAGTCGTAACGATTTCGTAAGTTCTCGTAACGATTTCCTTAGAACTCACAACGACTTTGTAGCCGTAACGATTTCGTAAGTTCTTGTAACGATTTCTTCGAAACTCGTAACGACTTGGTAGCCGTAACGATTTCTTTAGTTCTCGTAACGATTTCTTTGAAACTCGTAACGACTTGGTAGCCGTAACGATTTCGTAAGTTCTCGTAACGATTTCTTGGAAACTCGTAACGACTTGGTAGCCGTAACGATTTCTTTAGTTCTCGTAACGATTTCTTTGAAACTCTTAACGACTTGGTAGCTGTAATGATTTCTTTAGTTCTCGTAACGATTTCTTTGAAACTCGTAACAACTTGGTAGCCGTAACAATTTCTTTAGCTCTCGTAACGATTTCTTTGAAACTCGTAACGACTTGGTAGCCGTAACGATTTCTTTAGTTCTCGTAACGATTTCTTTGAAACTCGTAATGACTTGGTAGTCGTAACGATTTCTTTAGTTCTCATAACGATTTCTTTGAAACTCGTAACGTCTTGATAAGTGTTCACAACGATTTGCTTTGTGCAACGATTTCTTTAGAGTTCATAACGACTTGATAAGTGTTCATAACGATTTGCTATGACTCATAACGATTTCATAAGTCATTCAGTTATCGATTTCATATCTTGATATCTTATTCATCTTAAAGCATTGACCAGTCAAAGTCCTCGTAGATATCTCTCTGACGCTTTTGCATTTATGAGATCTGAACATATCTCTGCATGCATGCAGACCATATCATCCTTTATCGTGCCTACTCTGATAACGTCCTTTAGACTTAAGCTATTTGGCATTACTATTTTCTTGACTATTACCACTGACGTTGACTGACATCAGAGACAGCCTATCTGTCTGCTATTTAAGATTGACATCTGTGCAGACCTATGAACTAGCTTCATAGTACAACGTTAAACAAATAGAAGCCATCGGATATCTTTGAAGATCTCATCTCTTTGCGTGCTCAAGTGATCAAAAGACTGTGACAGGAAGCTTCCAAGACTCCAGATGTCATTCAGTCTAACGACTACTCAAAAGAGAGACAACGGACTCCTTAACGTCTATATTTCAAATTGAAGATATATATACAAGTCAGAAGAACAGAAGAAGAACAACGTTCAAGAAATATTCAAATTCTTCTGAAGAACGTTTTGAGCAGAAAACTTCATTCCTCTTAGCTTTTGCTCTCTCTAGCTAGTGAAAACGATCTTTTGAAGAGGAGCTTGTGTAGTTCTGAGAGTGAGCCTAGATTTAGATTCTTTGCTCTCAGTGCTAGGTCCTTCAGATCATTGCTTCTTGCAGTTTGATCTAGGGGCTTGTCCTTCAAACCTCTCCTTGTGTTGTTCCCTTCTGGTGTGAAGGAAGACCTGGTGGTATCCAGGGTGTTGTTCCCTTCTGGTGTGAAGGAAGACTTGGTGGTATCCAGGGTGTTGTTCCCTTCGGGTGTGAAGGAAGACCAGCTGAGCTGGGTGTTGTTGTTGTGTCCTTAAGGGGGACTGTACCCTTGATTAGTGAAATCCTGAGGTATTGCTCAAGGACTGGACGTAGGTCTCCTGTGGGAAGGAGTTCCGAACCAGGATAAAAATCCTTCTGTCTTGTGGTTGCATTTTGTGTGATTGTTATCTCATTTCCTCAAACTCTAACCTTCATTTAAGTTGTTGTGCAATTCTTTTAGTGAACAGGTTTTAATCGAAGATCAAATTTTTAATAACCCATTCACCCCCCCTCTGGGCTAGCTAGCTGGGCAACAAGTGGTATCAGAGCGAGTCTCTTCGACAAAGAAGAAGATCCAACGATCTGAAGAGCAAAGATCAATGGCAGCCCAAGGCAACTTCGAAGGTCAGTCAGTCAACAAACCACCTCTGTTCGATGGTGAAGATTATCCGTATTGGAAGACCAGAATGGAATATTTTCTACAAGGCCACGACTATCAAATCTGGTCGATAGTAGAAGAAGGCGACCTGGTTGTCACGAATGAGAAAGCACAATGGACAGATGAAGACAGAAAGAAAATCTCCTTGAACTGTAAAGCCAAGAGCATTTTATGTTGTGCTCTAAGCAAGAAGGAGTTTAACAGAGTCTCAGCCTGCAAATCCTCCATGGAAATGTGGGAAAAGTTAAGGATCACATACGAAGGTACAGATAAAGTAAAGGAGACAAGAATCGACATTCTTGTCACTCAGTATGAGAGATTTCAAATGCAGTCAGGTGAGTCAATCACCCAGATGTTTAGTCGATTCACTGACATCACCAATGGTTTAGCCAGTCTAGGAAAGTCCTATGAGATTGCAGATATGGTAAGAAAGATTCTTAGATCCTTGCCATCTTCTTGGACACCAAAGGTCACAGCTATCGAGGAAGCTAATGACCTTAAGAGAATGTCAGTAGAAAAACTCATTGGGTCCCTCATGGCCCATGAGATCAACATGGAAAGGCTAGGAGAATCATCTAGCAGAAAGAAGCACTCCAATGCTTTGAAAGCAGAAGAAGAATCATTAGAAGCAAGCTCTAGCGGGAGTGAGGTAGACAACGAAAATGAAGAAGCAATGCTCTCTAAGAGATTACAACGCATCCTGGCCAAGAAGAAAAAAATTCAATCCGGCAGAAAGTACTTTAAGAAAAATAAAGACTTCAAAAGATCAGATGGCAAAGAAATGAAGAAAGGAGAGACCATCTGTTATGAATGCAAGAAGCTTGGACATATCAAGGCAGATTGTCCAATGCTAAAGAAAAATGATCACAAGAAGAAGGATAGCTCCAAGAAGTTCAGAAGATACAAGAAAAAGGCAATGGCAACTGCTTGGGAGAACAGCAGTGACTCAGACAGTGAGTCAAGCTCAAGCAGTGATGAAGAAGAAGCCAACCTGGCTCTCATGGCCAACATCGAAGAAAAGGTAACCTCTGACTCTTCTTTCGATTCTTGCAATAATTCTGATTCAGATTCTGACAATTTGGAAAGCGCCTTTAATGAACTCTACAACAAATATAAAGAAGTGTCTAAATTACTTAAGATTAGTAAGAAGAATAATACATGCTTAGAAAATACTAACTCAGACTTAAAAACAGAAAATGAAGAACTAGAAAAGCAATTAATCGAACTAAAAAGAAGAAATGAATTGTTGTGTGAAGACTTACAAGTTAAGAATAAACACATAACAAAATTAGAAAAACAAGAAAGTATAGATGAGTTAAGAAAAGAGATTAAAAATCTAAATGAAGAGAATGAGAAATTAGCAAGCACATTAGAAAAATTTATAAATGGTAAGAATCCCTTAATATTAAAAGGAGCTAGACGCTCAGGTAAGAGAAAAGATGGTGTAGGCTACACACCACCTGAAAATGCAGAAACTATAATTCCACCTAAGGTGTATCCAACTCCAAGATTTGTTCCTGAGGAGAATACAGCCTATAAAGCCAATTTTAAGTATATTGAAAGAGTAACAAAAACATCATGTTGTAGTCACTGTAATAAGCTGGGTCATTTAAAATCCACCTGTCCAACAAGACATAAGAAGTGGATAATGAAAATAAAGATTAATGATATGACCCATCAGGACCCAAAAGAACTTGGGTACCTAAAGCTTGATGTCTTAATTTCAGGTTAATCCTCGAGCATCCAAATGGTATTTGGATAGTGGGTGTTCAAGGCACATGACAGGAAACCAGAAGCTGTTTTCACATCTCCAAGCTGAAGAAGGAACAGTCACCTATGGAGATAATGGGAAAGGAACCGTAGTAGGCAGTGGATCAGTAAATAGCAAAGGAAAAACCATTATAGAAGATGTGCTATTAGTCAAAGGATTAAAACACAACCTCATCAGTATTAGTCAGCTGTGTGATAGAGGTCATCAAATCAAGTTTCAAGAATCAAAGTGCAGCATACTAAAGGATGGAGCAGTCATCTATGAAGCAAATAGAGAGAAGAATCTGTACGTGCTCTACCTTGAAGAACTCAAAGAGCAAAATGTGTGTCTGGCAGCCAGCAAAGACAAATCAACCGAGCTGTGGCACAGAAGACTAGGCCACTGCAGCTTGGACGGATTGAACAAGCTCAGAAAGAGGAATCTTGTGGAAGGTCTACCAAAAGTCAATGGAAAATTGGAAAGTGTTTGTAGACCTTGTGCTAAGGGAAAGCACACAAAGAGTTCCTTCAAGTCAAAGACAGTGGTGACTACCTCAAAACCCTTAGAGCTCCTACATATGGATCTATTTGGACCAATGAGGACTACGAGTCTTGGAGGAAAGAATTTTGGATTTGTCATAGTAGATGATTACTCAAGATTCACATGGGTATCATTCTTTGAGCATAAAGATGATAGTTTTGATAATTTTGTCAGTTTCAGTAAGAAGGTCCAGAAAGATCAGAAGTTCAGTATTGTGTCCATTCGATCAGACCATGGTGATGAGTTCCAAAATGAAAAGTTTGCTAGATTCTATGATGATCAAGGAATTCAGCACAATTTCTCAACACCAAGGACTCCACAGAAAAATGGTATAGCTGAGAGGAAGAACAGAACTCTCTTGGATATGGCAATAACCATGCTCTCTGAATATGAGCTACCAAGATATTTTTGGGCTAAAGCAGTCAACACAGCCAGTTACATTGTCAACCGAGTAATGATCAGGCCAATACTGAAGAAGACTGCATATGAGTTGTTCAAAGGAACGAAGCCCAAGATAAGTCATTTCAGAATCTTTGGATGTCATTTCTTCATTCACAACAACGAAAAAAGGGACATTGGTAAGTTGGATGCCAAGTCAGATGAAGGCATCTTTATGGGGTATACTTCTAAACCCAGAGGCTATAGAGTTTTCAATAAACGCTCTTTATTAATTGAACAAACTGTGCATGTTATTTTTGATGAAACTAACCCTTCCTTGAGAAAGGAAGTAGATAGTGATAATGATGATGCAGATGAACTGTCCAAAAAGCTTAAAGATACATCAATTGAGGACAAGGATGATCCACCTCTGGAAGAATTACAACAAGAAGAAATTACTCATGAAAATCTTCCAAAGGAATGGAGATACAAGAAAGATCACCCACTTGAGAATATCATTGGTGATCCATCCATAGGGGTAAGAACAAGAGGTAATGTAATTTCTTGTGATTACTTAGCCTTTGTTTCTCAAATAGAGCCTAAGATAGTCAATGAAGCTTTATCTGATGAATCTTGGATATTAGCCATGCAAGATGAACTAAATCAGTTCAAGAGAAACCAAGTATGGTCACTTGTTCCTAGACCATCCAATCATTCAGTTATTGGCACCAAGTGGGTGTTCATAAATAAACTGGATGAGTCTGGAGTAATCCTAAGGAACAAGGCTAGACTGGTAGCTCAAGGCTACTCCCAAGAGGAAGGCATAGATTTCGATGAAACCTATGCACCTGTAGCTAGACTTGAGGCTATTAGGATTTTACTTGCTTATGCATCTGCATTTGATTTAAAACTATTTCAAATGGATGTCAAATCAGCCTTTTTAAATGGTTTTATCAAGGAGGAAGTTTATGTTGAACAACCTCCAGGTTTTGATGATACCGAATTTCCAAATCATGTATTTAAACTTCATAAGGCTTTATACGGTTTAAAGCAAGCACCTAGAGCCTGGTATGAAAGGCTCAGTACCTTCTTATTAGATCATGGTTTCATTAGAGGTAAGGTAGACAGTACATTATTTATAAAATCTAAGGTTAAAAATATACTTCTTGTGCAAATATATGTAGATGATATTATTTTTGGATCCACTGATGAGTCTCTTTGCAAGTACTTTGAAAAGCTCATGCAGGGAGAATTCGAAATGAGCTTGATGGGGGAGCTGAGCTACTTCCTTGGATTGCAAATCAAGCAAGGGAAGGATGGCACTCATATCTGTCAAGCCAAGTACACCAAAGAGTTGTTAAAGAAATTTGGATTTGAAGGTGGAAAGCCATTACAAACTCCAATGAGCACATCAACCAGAATGGACAGTGATCAAAAAGGTAAAAACGTAGATCAAAAGAATTATAGAGGTATGATAGGGTCATTACTTTATTTAACAGCAAGTAGACCAGACATTTTGTTTAGTGTATGCATGTGTGCTAGGTATCAAGCAGACCCCAGAGAATCACACCTAATTTCTGTAAAAAGAATATTTAGATATTTAGCTAGAACTCATGATTTAGGTCTGTGGTATCCAAAATCATGTAAAATAGATTTAGTAGGATATTCTGATGCTGACTATGCTGGATGCAAGATAGATAGAAAGAGCACCAGTGGTTGTTGTCAATTTCTTGCAGGATGTTTGATATCATGGTCTTCAAAGAAATAAAACTCAGTGGCACTATCAACAACTGAAGCTGAATATGTAGCTGCTGGAAGTTGCTGTACACAACTTCTTTGGATAAGGCAACAACTTGAAGAGTTCGGATTAAATATCAAATCAATTCCATTGTTGTGTGACAACACCAGTGCCATTAATCTGACCAAGAATCCAGTTCAGCACTCAAGGACAAAACATATTGAGGTTAGATATCATTTTATTCGTGATCATGTTGCAAATGGAAATATAGAAATATCCTTTATTGATACAAATAGCCAACTAGCAGATATCTTCACAAAAGCCCTACCTGAAGAGAGATTTACATCTCTTAGAAGAGAATTAGGGATGTGTAATTTGTGAAAAGATTCTGTATTTAAAATGGCATATAAATTTCTTTTTAGAATAAATGAAAATTTTCTCTCTCTCTCTCACTTTAAGCAAAAAACTCAGTATATTTACTCTTCCTTGACCGCTATTGTGTTAAAAGCAGTTTGACTTGTCAAACCCTTTTGTCGCCTTGTGCCGTTACCGCCTTTGGCGCTTCTTGTTTTCGATAAAATAATCTTAAATTAGTCAAATCGTTCTGGGAACGACTCATCTTCTACCTTTACCCTTTCTCCTTTATCTATTCACCCAAAGCCGATGCCCTAACGATTCGGGCATCATCTCTCTGCACATTTGAAGCTTTCCCCCCTTCCCGCGAAGAATCCCTCGAAGGCTTCCATCTCTTCCATCATCTCCCTTCTCTAGAACAGTCCTTTCTCCTCTATACCTATGGCCGCTCCGATGATCTCCGGAAGCGTAGGGGGCTACAGTGCTGAGTTTTTGTCCCCTAAGGAGCAAGAAAGGTTTACCTTCGTGAAGACGAAGATTTGTGGAAACAAAGCGGTGGACGTTCAGAATCTTGAAAAAAGTGGCATGGGGAGTTTAGTAGAAGCCTTGAGAAGGATGCAATGGATGGATGTTGCTACTTTCACCGAGGTAAGCTATCCAGACCTGGTGAAAGCGTTTTTCATTTGCTTGAAGTCAGAGGCAGATGGGTCCCTTGTCTCCTCAGTAATGGGTATTCAAATAAAGATAGACCGTGAGTTATTGCATTCTTTGTTTGGAGTGAAGACGTCTGGGCATAGTGGTGTTCACTCAGTGAATGATGAGGCTAAAGGTCTCGGTATAATTGGTCCTGGTTTCAAGCTGAAGGATGGGAAATTGGATATAAATCAGATGTCAGCCTTCAATCGTTTGCTTCATTTCATTGTCTGCCAGATTATAGTTCCTCGGAGTGGTACTTTTTCATCATGTACTAGGGCATATTCGGACATAATGTTCTGGGTAATCCAGAACAAGGAGATTAACTTGGCCGAAGTCATGATTGAGAGAATGAAGTTTGCCAGTTGAAATCTGGGAAACAAAGAGCAAACTGAATGTTTCCTTACCATATGCTCATCTACTCTCTAAGATTTTCAAGCATTTCAGAGTGGATTGTAGACACCCATTTCTGGCCCATAAGTCGAGCAAAATCCCTTGTCGTATCATTGACGCCCCACGTTGGCTCATCATCGTCAAGCTGGCTTTCTCCAATCATGACATCATTCCCATTAGTTCATCGCCCTGGAGGACTCTTCCTAGGTCCAATCAATCTCTTTCACTATAAGCTCTCTGAGTATAAGTCCGATATTTTATTCGAAGGTTGTGCATGGCTGTTTGGACGACCAAATGCAGAAAAGGCCAGAAGGCGACAGGCCCTAGGTCGCCTTCCTGAAGACGACAGTCCCCATGTCGCATTGATAATTCCATATTTTAAAATCCTCAGAAAATCGAAAATGACTTGAAGTACCTTCTATATAAGGAAGGCGACATATCGAGCAGTCGCATTCAGAAGGCGACGCGATGGCCGTCGCGTTCATGGCCTTAAACAGGAAACTCAATCCGAGGCTAACTTGGACCCATGCTATTGATGGTAATTGCTTTTTTGGACGTCCAAATCAAGTCCAAATCCTTTCAAATTCGGAACAGACCTTCCTAACATACTCCTTTCCGAGTTCCAATGACCCTTGCACAGCCATACTTGCCCAGAGTCGGACTCTTGCCCATTATTCCTCTCAGACCCGAGTTGGGAATAATCAACCATAAAACCTTATTTCTCCTTCTTTTTGGGCAAGGCCGGAGCCATTAGTTCGGGAATCCAGAGAGCTTCATCTTCCAAGAAGGGAGTTCTTCCTCCAGACGACTCAGAAGAGCCCTCCAGGGCGTTTTTCCACCGGCTATCCAATCTCCTCTCCCCTTTTCTTCTTTCTTTCATCAATTTCATGCATGCATAGTTCGTTTTTTCCTTCTAGTTTAACATTAGAACACGAAACACACACCCATCCTTGACACCCCCAGGGGTTAAAAGCCCCAATCCTGTGTTTGAAGGCTAGAACGAAGTGAGGCTCCTGTCCCTTGGCCGGCTGAGGAGCAGGAAGACGAAAACCCACAACTCTGTCCCCCCTGAAGAGAAGGCGATACTATTCCTGTCGCGTTCAAGAAGGCGCCGTCGGCCCTGCCGCGTTCAGGAGAAAGGAAGGCGACACTACATCCATCGCTTTACTAGGTACGCCTTCCCTTCACCTATTCTTTTCCAAAGTAGTCAGCCCTCTACGTCCACATCTCCGAGGCGATTACTCTGGTGGCGATCACGGTCAGTTCTTAATCCCTATACTCATAATTTTCAATTCAAAAGGGGATACCAATCCCGTGATTACACCTTTTGGTGATCACGGTGGGACTCCTTGTGCCCATCACGCTCGTTCTTCCTTCCCTGCCGTCCTTGTCCTCTAACGGGTGTTGTGTTATCAGTTTTTCTTTGTTTAGTTTTGTTCCTTTAGGTTTGTTAGTGCTCTGCTGGTCTGGGTGAGGAGGCGACATCCTGCACGTCGCCATCAGGGTAGCGACGCGGCATACGTCGCGATCAGGTTAGTATACAGTTTACCCTCCCGTTGTCTTTCCGCGATCTGTGTTCTGTGAAGAAGGCGACGCGGGGAGTGTCGCGATCAGGAAGGCGACGGAGTGCTAGTCGCATTCAGGTCAGTGCCTTGGTCCTTTGACTTTGATTGCAAATTTGGGTTTGCTTTCACATACTCCATCCAGATTCCATCATATCATGCCCCTTCCATGTTATTGAGAGATTGCCAGTCTTGTATTTTATAGGATTGATTGATTTTTCGTGCATAATTAGGGTCTAATCACTTTCTGTCCACTGCGAGAAGGAAAGCGACAGGGCTTGTGTCGCGACCTTGGTAGCGACATCCGGCTTGTCGCCTTCTTTCTCTG
This sequence comes from Colocasia esculenta, assembly GCA_014218235.1. Taxonomy (NCBI): domain Eukaryota; kingdom Viridiplantae; phylum Streptophyta; class Magnoliopsida; order Alismatales; family Araceae; genus Colocasia; species Colocasia esculenta. Next base: position 47,694,204 of record CM024761.1, on the reverse strand, counting down.
AGGGTGATTAGTCTTAATTCTTGTTGTGTTAGTACTAGGATTAGAATTTTTGCATGCACTCCGGTGCACATAGGACTTGCATACATCGCTCCATATTCGTAGCATAGGTCTCCTCCTCAGCGACGTTCGCTCTCTCGGCCACATACTCCTTGTGTCCGACTAGAGCGCGCGCTTGAGGGCCTCCGTAAGTCCCCGCTGACCGTGGATTCCCACACGGCCGCCGGGCTGGTTGTACCCGTCGCCACCTAGGATCGAGTCTAGATTCATTTGGCAAGGTAGAGAGAACTCTAGTCATACCCGAAGTTGGAAGCCCTCTCCCATTTAGGAAACCCTTCCTTATTTGGAGAGAACTTGCTAAAAGTCAAAGTCACTAAAAGGCAAAACTGAACCAAATAAAAGAAACCATCATCATTGCCAACTGCTTGCTTTGGGTGAGACATTTTCTCTTTCCTTTTTGTCTGCATAGGATTGTTTGTTTAGGAAATTAAGAGTCTGTCTAGGTTAGGTTGTCTCTCAAAGTCTGGAAAGGCTTTCCCCGTCTCTCTCCACCCACTTTCCAAGTATGGAGTCTTTCTTGAACCCAATCTACAATGGTGAGAATCCCGACACTACCTTTCATAACTCCCGGGATTACGAGGAGTCCCTCCCCCATGATCTCTTTGACGAGGTGGCCCGGCCTTGGGTCGCCACCGTCCATACCTCTGAGGGTCACCGTCGTGACGAGGGCAGCCCGTCTCGGAACACCCACCCTCCTCAGTCAGATGATCAAGCCGCTCAGCTTCTGCGTCTAATTCCACAGCTTGATCAGTCTCAAATTCAAACTCTCATGACGGCTCTCAAAGGAAAAGCCGCCTCCTCACCTTCACCCAGGGCGGGCGCATCACGCCCTGCAGCAGCTACTTCCGGCCCCCACGTCTCCATGGGACAAGCCGACAACACCCCCATCCGGCCGCGGACTATCCGATTCACGCCCTTCGAGTCTGAGCACTACATTCCCCGTGAGTCGAGGCCCCGGTCTCCACCTTACCAGCCGTGTTACTCTCCTCACCGTCCTGAGCCGCGCGCCAGGCCCACCTCTCGTGCCTCATCCGTCTACGCCCAGCCATCCGCCGCACCGGACATGATGTCCGAGTGGGCGTCCATCAAGAAGGAGCTCCAAGAGCTCCGCAAGCAAGTCGACCCTAGGCAGCATCACGATGTGCACATGCCTAACTTCAACGGTCTATGGGTCCCCTCTCCATCCGAGCTGCCAAAGTACCGAAAATACAATGGCTCAGGTAATCCATATATCCATATCAAGGACTTCATCTATGAGTCCGCGTCTTACCAGCATGACCGCCGTCTTATGGCATATCTTTTCCGCCGGTCGCTGGACGGGCACGCTCTGGATTGGTTCTATTCCCTGTTACCCGAGGACGCTGAAGACTTCGCTGTGGTGAAGGCTAAGTTCCTCGAGCAATTCCAAGATAGAGTCGGCCCTGAATATTCACTCACAGATCTCATGGCCGAAAAGATGAAGCCTGATGAGGACTTCGCCACATATGCCGATAGGTGGAGACAAATGGCCACCAGAGTTCCGGGGTACCTTCCGGAAGGGGAGAAGGTGAAGATCATCATTGCTAATGCCACACCTGCTTTTAGAAACATTCTGGCGATGAATGACATCACCACCATGCATCAACTTTACAGCCGGGCCCGGTTCATCCAGACCCAGCTCAAGGACTCCCTGATCCACTCCATGTTCGAACCCCAGAAGCCTAGGTTCCAAAGAAAGCCTCAGGGTCCGGTTACCGAGGGCGTCCAGGTGAACGAGCAAGTGAGCGCGTTCAACCCTGCCGGCCAGAGCCAAAGCCGCCAACCATACAATGCCCAGGGTCAGAACCCTACCCATCTACCCCAGGGGCAGCAACAACGCCAATACAATCAAGTGCCGCCCCCTGATGGCTCTCAGCCAAGGCGTCCCATGGGTCCCAGAAGAGCTCACTACCCACCGTTGCCGGAGACCCTCTCCGACATATTCTTGGCCTTGCTCTCCACCGATGCCATTAGGCTCCCTCCTGAGAGACCCCTGAACCCGAGTGTAGACCAACCCGATACTGTGTCTTCCATAGGCAGCCTGGTCATACCATCGACCAGTGCTTTACATTTAAGGACTTGGTGTATGACTTGCATGAGCAGCATAGGATAGATTGGACAGCCCTCCGGCAAGTAATCGGAGACATCAAAGAGAGGCAGAGACAGCAGCAGCAGCAAAGGCAGCAGCGCCAACCACCCCCTCAACAACAACAGCAGCAACAACGTCAGCAGCCGCTGCAGGACCTCGGGATTGTCCACAACCCCCTACCTAACCATCCACCGGCTCCGAACCCACCACCACCACAACAACCTGCCCAGTAAACCCCATCGTCCACCACCCTCCTCCGCAAGCGAACTGGACGTACGATGATGAGCTGGACGTTCAGCAGATGATGGCCATTAACCAATATCCTATCCAATCCCAAACAACACAACCAGCCTACGCGGCTCCCCAGTCAGTCCCTTCTGTAGTCTCCATGGCCAACGCCGTCATACTGCCCGTCAGTTTAACATCCGCGCCAGCTGTTAGCTCGCCCATCATCTTACCCTTCGCTCCACCTGTCTCCATCCCTCTACCTATCATATCCGCTCCTTCACCTATCATCCTACCACCCCCTGGGCCGGACCAACCCTTCACCACGACATTATCCTCCGCTAGACAACCGCCCACCAATCCCACCACCCTACGGAGCGGGCGAGTCTTCCGCCGCCCATACCCACCTATTTCCACCACCACCGCTTCCACAAACCCCCAGCAGGTCCTGCAGCCGCCACAACAACAGCAAGCTCAGCAACAAGATGAGGGGTTGATTGAGCCATTGCCTGGAACCCATTACGACATCCTCAAGCACCTGGACCACGTGCCAGCCAAGATCTCCATTCTGGAGCTAATAAAGAAGTCCAAAGAGCACCAGGAAGCCCTGAGGAATTTCCTGCAAAAGGTGGTAGTGAATGAAGACATGATGGCAGACAAGCTACCCAGTGCCCTGGCCATGGTGACTCGCGGGCCGGCAATCACGTTTGCAGAAAATGAATTAGCCCCCCCAGAAGCCAGGAGGCTCCCCCTCTGTGTCACTCTAGTCATCAACCATATAGCAGTGGGAGCAGCACTGGTCGATACGGGGGCGTCCATAAATGTCTGCCCACTAAGCACCTTGAGGGCCTGTGAGTTATCAGAAAGCATGCTGAGGCCAACACCCACCACCATTGCCGCATACGACAATTCTAGGAGATCTTGCCACGGCATGGTGACTGTGCAAGCCGAACTGGGACCCCTCGCCATCACAGTGGATTTCTACGTCCTAGATATCGATCCCATGTTCAAAGCAATCCTGGGACGTCCATGGTTAGAGTCACTAGGGGCTGTGCCGTCTACCGCACATCAGTGCTTAAAATTCCCTTCCAAGGGCGAATTATCAAGGTCAAAAGCATAGCCACCGCCCACTCTGTAGATGCTCTCCACGATACCCACCTCCCAGCTATGTGGCCAGCCAATAAACCCATCGTCTCGGTGCTAGACATAAACTACCCCTGGAGCTACACGTTCCAGTCCCAGCGAGAGGTCAACCTAGCCCAGGTCAATGCGGTAAAAAGGAAGGAGCCACTAACCACGAAGGGGTGGCAAATTATGATGAAGTTGGGGTATGAAGAAGGCAAGGGTCTAGGGGCAGAGCTACAGGGTATAGTCAAACCCATCCCCGACATTGTCATGAAAAGCCGATGGGGCTTAGGATATAGGGAGAAATCCAAACCATGGTCATCCAGCACATCCACTCTCAAGGCCGACCGAGAGCCACTCACCTGGACACTCTGGTGTCATTTTGTCAGGGGGCCTACCCAACCTGGATATAACACCGTGGTAGTCGAGGCAGAACTCTCACAGCACGAGGTGCATGGCCGGAACTTCTCCCGGCACATGGCCCCGTTGCTGACCTATCAAGCCCTAGAAGCCCTCCGTCCGACCAGGAGGAGAAAGACTGGAGACCCAGAGGCTGAATGGTACAGATGGTTCGACATAGAAGACATCACCATCGCCTTCAGCCGACTGTTCTGGGAAGAGGAGAGAACCTGGCCGCCAGCTGCGGAAGAACTGTTAGATCCACCCGTTGCCATCACATCCAAGAGGCAGCTCATGAGCGATGCCTCAGACGTAGGAGAGCCGGACATCCCCTACGAGGAGGGGAAAACTGTTGATGAACTCTGGAGAGGCACCTGCCTAGCCATCCACCCATACCTCCTGGAGTCCCTCCTTCCAGCCTAGTCCCATCCTCCCCTCCTTTACTGATCCAGCTGACTCCTCAGCTCCTCACGGCGGCGCACAGCCTTCTCACACCCCAGCTCCCACCGGCTGTCCTCTCCGCCCTTCAAGCTGATCCAAGTGACCACGAGGTCACCCTCTCCTGTTGCATGCTCTCCTCCGATCTCCAAAAAAAAACATCCATCTTCAAATGCACATTGAGGTCGAGGAGCCGGCATACGTCCTGCACTTTGCTGATCAGGGGCACCTCTTGATTGAGGGTCCCCCTCCTGCTCCTTCATTAGGAGCCATTCTCTTCGAGGACACCATGTCCTCCCCCAGTCCTGTAGAGTCGTCTAGTTTAGAAGAGTCTAGGGTAGGTAAGTCTAGAGTAGATAGGCCTAGGATAGAGAGTCAGGTTAGTCCGCCATCTGCCAGTTCCAAGCACCGTCCTAGGAAGCAGCGGGGAAAAGCTATTCCCCAGCGGTACCTTCAAGAGCTAGCTCGGCGGTGTCAAGCGCTACTGTTGGTAGAGGAGTTCACGAGAGAAGCGCTGGTGCTCGAAGAGGTGTTTGAACAAGACGGGGTGTTCATAGACGACGGATTTGGCGTCTACGAAATCATGAATGATGAGGACCCGATCGAGGAAGTGGATCGCGAAGTAGATGACGCTGCCGAGAGATATGCCAGTGGAGTAAGGAGGTTCGATGAACCCACAGCGGCAGTGGATGAACCTACTAAGGAAGTCAACCTCGGAACAGAAGAAGACCCTAGAATTGTGATAATCTCAGCGAATCTCCCTCCTGATGAAGAAGAGGAATTGGTGCAAATCTTAAGGGAGTACAAGGATTCATTCGCCTGGTCTTACGAGGACATGCCTGGCCTAGACCCCTCTCTAGTGGAGCACCGACTAGTACTGAAGAAGGGGCAAAAGCAATCAAGCAGAAGCTCCGAAGGTTCCACCCACTCACAGCCCTGAAGATGAAGGACGAAGTAGACAAACTCCATAAAGCTAGATTCATCAGGGTAGTGCTATATCCAAACTGGGTGGCCAATATAGTCCCTGTCATGAAGAAAGACGGCAAAGTCAGAATCTGCATCGACTTCAGGGATTTGAATAAGGCATGTCCAAAGGACGACTTCCCGCTTCCTCATCTTGATGTGCTAATCGACAATACTGCTGGGTATGAGACCCTCTCATTCATGGATGGATACTCAGGCTACAACCAGATCCGTCTCGCTCCTGAAGATCAAGAGAAGACATCCTTCACCACGCCCTGGGGAACATACTGTTACGTAGTCATGCCATTTGGGCTGAAGAATGCTGGTGCTACCTACCAGAGGGCGATGATGGCCATATTCCACGATATGATTCATGTTTATGTCGAGGTCTACGTGGATGACATCTTGGTGAAGTCAAGGACCAGGAGAGAACACCCCGAGATCCTAGCCAAGGTGCTGCAGAGAGCTAGGGAGTATCAGCTGAAGATGAATCCAAAGAAGTGTGTGTTCGGGGTATCATCAGGTAAGCTGCTGGGCTTCATAGTCATAAGCGGGGCATTGAGATCGATCCGAACAAGGCCAAGGCAATAGCAGAGATGCCTCCTCCAAAGAATATTGCACAATTAAGAGGGCTAATCGGGCGTTTGCAATTTATCAGAAGATTTATCTCCCAGCATTCGCAAAGATGCCGCCCATTTTATGATCTCTTGAAAGGAGGGACAAAATTCGAATGGAATGATAAATGCCAAGAAGCCTTCGATGAGCTGAAGAGTTATCTCATGAATCCCCCAGTCTTACAGCCTCCTGTACCCGGAAAGCCGCTAATCCTATATCTCTCAGTCATTGAGGATTCCCTAGGAGCTGTCCTGGCACAACATGACGAGTCTGGGAAAGAAAGGGCAGCATACTACCTCTCTAGGCTCTTCAACCCCGCCGAATCCAAGCTCACCACCGCGGACAAAACTTGTGCCGCACTCGTGTGGGTCGTCCAAAAGCTCAAGCATTACTTCTTAGCCCACGAGGTCAAGCTAATCTCAAGGATGGATCCACTCCGTTACCTTCTTGAAAAACCCGTCCTTTCTGATCGGCTGGCGCGCTGGCAAAGTTTCCTCTCCCAATTTGACATATCCTTTGTGGTCCAAAAGGCCGTCAAGGGGTATGCCATCGCCGAGCATCTAGCCCATCTCCCACTCCCTCACAGTGACTCCCTCCGAGAGGGATTCCCCGATGAGGAGCTCTCAGTCATAATCAAAGACCCCTTCTGGTCTCTTCATTTCGATGGTGCGCTCAACTCTCAGGGACGGGGCATCGGAGCCGTGCTGCTTACCCCGGAAGGTATCACCATCCCCTTCGCATATCAACTCACCTTCCCCGCTACCAATAATATGTCAGAATACGAGGCTCTCCTTGCTGGTCTCAAGCATGCTTATCTGCTGGGGGCATCACACCTCAGAATCATAGGAAACTCTCAGCTCGTTCTGCGGCAGGTGCTCTCAACTTACCGCACTCGTGATCCAAAGCTCAAGCCATATCAAGACCTGGTCACGTTGTTGGCAAGGCAGTTCCGTAAGCTTATCTATATCCACACTCCTCGTTCTCAAAATATCCTGGCTGACGCACTGGCGTCGCTAGCTTCATCTCTATCCTTCCCTTTGAGCCGGCGGACTGAGACAATCATCGTCCAGCGTCTCGATGTCCCATCCACCTAGGACCCTTGGTTTAGCGACCTCAGGGCGACCTTAGAAGAAAGGGCTAGGAAGAAAGGAGCGCAGCAAGTCATGTTAACTGAGCTCGAGGAGATCTTGAATGAAGAAGAACTGCCATGGTATTTTGAGATAGAGCAGTACTGCAGGGATGGAACATATCCTGAAGGGGCAAGCGCAGAAGACCGCAGGGCCATCAGAAGAGCCGCCTTAAGGTACACGGTTGTCGGAGAAGTTCTGTACAGGCGAGCCCTTAATGGAGTCCTTTTAAGGTGCCTTACCGATGACGAAGCTTGGAAGGTGGTGGAAGGGGCCCATGCTAGCGAATGCGGAGGGCACGTCAACAGTCAGATGCTAGCCAAGAAGATCATTAGGCAGGGCTATTACTGGCCAACCCTAGAAGAAGACTGTACCATCTACGTCCGTAGGTGTGTCAAGTGTCAACTCCATGCCGATAAGATCCATGCCCCTTCCTCCTCACTACACCCACTCTCTACACCATGGCCATTCTCCATGTGGGCTTTCGACATTGTCGGTCCTCTTGGTGACTCTAATGCTCAAACCAAACAAAAATCATTTATCCTAACTGCGACTGAGTATTACACCAAATGGGCGGAAGCTGAAGCCTTCACAGAAATCAAAGCATCCACGGTGTGCCGCTTCATCATGAGAAACATCATCTCGCGGTTCGGAGTGCCAAGCAGCATCGTCACGGACAATGGGCCGCAATTCATTGCACAAGAGCTCCAGGACCTCTGTAAGAAATACAACATCACATTGCATCATTCATCACCGTATTACCCACAAGGCAATGGCCAAGCTGAAGCAACTAACAAAACCCTTCTTAAAATCCTAAAGAAAACCTGTGAGTCGCATAAATTCGCCGACTGGCCAGAGAAGCTGATAGAGGCTCTATGGGCCTACCGTACCTCTGTCCGCACTCCCACGGGGCAGAATCCGTACGCTCTCACCTATGGGATGGAGGCGGTAGTTCCATATGAGATCCTAATTCCTTCGCTAAGGGTCCAACTAGACAAGGAACTTAACCTTGACGAACGTCGAGAGGCGTTACTAGTCCAATTGGAACTCTTAGACGAAAGGCGGCTTATGGCAGCCGACCATGTGCTTTCCTACCAAAGGCGAATCTCGAGGTCCTTTCAAAAGAAGGTAATTGAACGAAAATTCCAAGAGGGTGATATGGTTTTGAAGCGCATTTTTATCAAACCCGGAGGTCCTAGGTCCAAACTACAACCCAATTGGGAGGGTCCGTACGTTGTGAGGGAGGTCTACCCAGGAAATGCATATCGCCTAATCAATGCTGAGGGCGTCGAATTATCACATCCGTGGAACGGGTTGTACCTCAAACGTTTCTATCCTTAGGTTTTTTAGGTGTGAGGCCACAACCCCTAGATCGGGGAGTAACCCCGTGATTGGAATCTAAGATACCTCTCTAATCGCCAAGGGCTACTCTAAGTTACGATTAACACACACGCTCACGGCAAGCCCAGATAACTACCCTTGGAAGATGCTGCAATTATGCAGGCTCTACTCTAAGCGATGCCTCGGTCATTCTCTCCTAATCAGTCGAAGTGTAGGGGCAAAAGGGTCGTAAGGGTAAGGTCATCAATCTACAGCATACCTTGACGAGAGGAAGTCTCAAACAGGGACAGTCAGAATGACAAAAGGGCAAAGAAGCAAAGAAACGAACTGAAAAAAATCCGTGTTACAATAGGGGCATGGCAAAGAGTGGCAAAGTCCCCGCGGGACACTAATAAGCCCGGTCGTACTCATGTCCCAAAGCAAGGCAAGTCCATAACAAAAGACCATAAAGTCCCTCCACAACAGACCCAATCTCCGAATGGTATGCTGTAGGAAGTAGCCGAACCCAGCATCCTCGTACCCACATAAGACTTTCCTTAAATTATCTTCTGTTTCTCCCTATAAGGCTGAGTCACCCCTGGCGTGGGGCTCAATTAATCGCAGCGTCAACCAGGGGCAAGTTTTGAGGCATTGTCACCCCTTATGCACGTCATGACTTAGAAAGCCTTCTGGCGACAACCGGAGGTGATCAAGAATCCTAACTAGCGGTTCAAACCGGTCGAAGTGTTGTGGCCCGAATATGCGAGTACCTTCCGTCTCGCGTGTCTTATTTTAGGAAGGGCCAACGTCGGCTTTAGGCGCTAAAAGAAACAACAAAAAAATCAAATATTCCCAAAACTCCAAAAAAATCAGATATTTTCAAAACCACAAAAAAAAATCAAATATTCCCAAAACTCCAAAAAAATCAGATATTGTCAAAACCACAAAAAAAAATCAAATATTCCCAAAACTCCAAAAAAATCAGATATTTTCAAAACCACAAAAAAAATAAAACAAAAAAAACAAAAAATCAGATATTTTCAAAACCCACAAAAAAAAATCAAATATTTCCAAAACCCTAAAAATCAAATATTCCAAAAATCCCAAAAACATTAAATCATTCCAAGCCGTTTGCATGCATTTCATTTGTTTATTCGCATCTTTTGCCTATTTAATAAGGCTTAGCCCCTTGACAAATTGTTAAAGTCGCTCACTCGTCGTTTGTTTAAAGCAAGGGGCTAAGCCTAAGAACAGATCTGACCTGTTTCGTGGTTGTTTAAGTGTGCAGGACGGAAAAGAAAGCGGCACTCATATCTCACTTGTCACACTCACTCAGTCACAAACATAACAACAAAAAGAAAGTTCTATTCCATTCTATTCATATCATGTACAAAAGGGGAAGACCCAAAAAGTACAAATCCTCAGCCGCTCTCCCCCGTACCCTCAGGCAGGCAGGGAGACGGAGGGGCCATCGCTCTCGGCCCTGTCTCACTCCCCTCAGGCGCCCTCTCGCGCCGTTGCCGCTCCTCCTCCTCGTTCCTCCGCCGTCCGGAGGAACCTGTCAAATAATGCCCAGCGGACCCGCTCGGGATGCGGCTCCGGCTGGTCACTGATCAGCTGCGCCCGACCAGCGCCAGGGCCCTTTCTAGCCCCCTCATCTCGGATCGCAGCAGTTCGCCGCGATGCCGCTCCTCCCCGAGCTGCGTGCGAAGGTCACCAGCCTCGGCACGCAGTCGCATCGCCTCCTCCGCGTCCTGCTGCCAGCGCGCCGCCGCCTCCGCCTCCTGGCGCCACCGCGCCACCTCCGCTGCCTCGGGACGCAGGCGCAGCTCCGCCATCTCCGTCTCCAGCGTCGTCGTCTGCGCCAGGGCGGTCCTCAGCTCCTCCTCCTGCAATGCCAAACATCTTGTCAGATTTCACCAAAAGAACGAACACAAGGGGCATCTAGAGTAAGAAACCTACCCGCTCCCGCAGCTGGGTGAGGGCGTCCTCCACTCGGGCCGTCGCCGCCGCTAGCTGGCCCTCCAAGACGGAGCGGCCAGGGTCCTCCCGAGAGGAAGAGGCACCGCCCACCATCTGCTGGGCCCTCTCCAACTCACCCCTCTGCAGAAGAAACACCACAGGGTCAGTCAACAAAAAATCAGGATTAGAAAGAAGGGTGTAAAGATGCTTACCAGCTGGTCGACCACGGCCTGGAGATCATCCCGTTGCTGGATCGTAGAGTGGAGGACGCCCTCAAGCGAGGCAATCCGTCCCTTGGGGTCAAGCTGCAATCATAAGTCAAAGTCAGTCACATAATTAACCAAGAATTTAAAACAGACTGAAAGCAGTAAAACTCACCGGTCGTCGAGTCCCCCTGTACACCTGGGCCCCGTACCGCCGGGCGTAGGCCCGGTAGTAATCCTCGTCACTGGTGGCCTCAGAGACCACCTCCTTCCCTCGCTGCTCCCAATCGTCCAGCTGCTCCCGGACCCGGACCGTCCAGTCCGTGACCTGCTAGATTCCCCGGAAGCTCTAGCCCGGCCTCTCCCAAGCCTCTGTCTGGTCGGGAACTCCACCACCGCCTGGTGGAGTCCCAGTGTCCGCGCCACCAGCCGGTGGTGGAGCGGGACCACTGTGTTATAATAGTGGAGCCAGATGTCCCTACCGAAGTAAGGACGGCCCCGCTCCACCCACGGCTGGGTAGCGTCATCCTCCCCGACATAGGGAGTCCACTGTACCTGCACACCACAAGTGAAATACGTCAGTCAACTACCAGAAGATCAATCAAAGTAGAAAGGTTAAGGCTAGAAGTACTCACATGTCCGAAGGGGATGGTGTCCATTGCGTCCTGGATCAGCGTCACCTGGCGCCGCACGGACCGCTCATCACGGCAGAACCGCCAGCGCTGGAGAAGGGGCACGGCGCCTCGTCGCCTCGCCACCCCGCGGCGAAGAGAGGGGAGGTGGTAGTACACCCACACCTGCAGGAGCAACACAGTCAGCACCACGATTGATAGAATAAGCAGCAAAAAGAACGAAGGTTGAGGGTAGAAATATACCTGGAGAAGTGGGAAGAAGCCCGCGACACCCGTCACCCTGCTGGAGGTGCCCAGACTGTCGAAGAGGTGGGCCAGGAGGGCCGCACCCCATGCGTAGTTGCCCACGCTGGACAGATCCTCCAGCAGGGGCAAGAGCGGCAGCTCACTGGGTCCCCTCTGGTCCCCAGGATCAGCTTCCCGATCACCAGCGTCAGGAATCGCCGTAGGTCCCTGTCCGCTGCCTCTCCCTCCTCCTCCGCCATCGCCGCTCTCGCATCGTCCGTCATCCGCTCCATGTGCTCCGCCTGCCCCTCGCCCGTCTGGCGGCGTGCACTCGTCACTCCCAGGCTCGCCTGCAGCGCCGTCCGCTGCACTAGCGAGGACTCTCTCCCCGCACCTCCAGTCCCAGTAGCCTTTCCACCGGCTCCTGGTAGCTGGTATAGGTGGTCCCCGTCACCGCCTGGCCATCCACTCTCAGGCCGGTGATCCGCACTACATCTTCCAACGTAGGGACCATGTGTCCCCACGGGAAGAGGAAGGCGTGGCACTCTGGGTCCCACCTCTCCTTCAGCGCCTGGATGAGTGCCACATCCGGTGCCAACTCCTCCAGCCTCAAGAACGGCCCGAATCCCATCCCCTCCAGTCGGCGTACCTGGAAGTCCGGGAGGCCGTCATAGATTGCCCGGATCACTGCCCATCCGAGCCGGGACCGCAACTCAGTCTGCAAGGCAAACACCGAAAGGGTCAGAAATCGGAGGAATGAGCCAAAACGCCCTCTATCTTGGTAAAGCGACAAGGGACCTGTCGCCTTATGAAGGCGACAGATCCCATGTCGCTTTAATAAGTCGCTCATAGCGACAGACCCCCTGTCGCCTTCTATAAGGCGACAGGAAGGTTGTCGCCTTCTGTCTGGTAATACGACAGGGATCCTGTCGCATTACCAGAACCGACCCGAACGGAGTTTTCCCCGTTTTCCGGCCGTCCCACGGGGCGAATCGCCCTACACACATCTTGCTCTATCCCCCCACACCCACATTCAAGGTTTGAGGCTTCGAAGGCCTACCTTTTGGGGCCCGACCGGCTCGTCGTCGTCTCCCGCCGCCGGCGCAACGTCCTCCTCCATCGGGACAACCGGGGGTGGATCTTGGGCCGCCGCCGATGTCCCCTCGCCCGCCTGCCTCCGACGGATGGTCTTCTTCCGTCGTCTTCCGCCGCCCTCGCCTCCTTGCCCGCCGCCATCACCGCCCTCCATTGCTGTTTGTCGGAAGGAAGTAAAGAGGGAGGAAGGCTATGAAGAAGAAGGAGAGTGGGGAGAGGGAGTCGCCGCCGCCAGGGATTGCCGGAGATGGGGGGTCTCGCCGGAGTTAGAAGAGAAAGAGAGGAAAGGAAAAAGGATTTCGGTTGGTTCGGTTGGAAGAAGAAAGAAAGAGGAAAGAAGGAGAGAGAGGTCGCTCGGCCCAAATTCAAACCTCCTCGGTTCCTGTGAACGCGACAACATCCTTGTCGCCTTTACTTTAGTGGTCGCGACATATGGTCTGTCGCCTTTACTTTAGTGGTTGCGACATGGGATGCGTCGCCTTCTTGATTGCGACAGCCCCTATGTCGCCTTAATAAGACTGTGCACAATTTCTAAAAGCTTAATGTTCATTGCAATAGTTCCATGATCACACAAAATAAAAGCTATAAAAAATCAAAAAAAATCAACATGTTCCCCTTACATCAAGCATCGAGCTCACCAAGTCCCGTCCAAACATTAAAAGTACAATCAAGTCCCTAGCTCACGGTCCCCTCAGTGGCCGGATTTTCTCGTGCTCCAGGAGGTACGCCTAGTACGTCTCCCGGTCCTCGTCAAGTCTCGGCGGGAGTGCATGGGTAGCGCACGCCCTCCACAAGGCCAGCGCGCTCCGCACGGCCTGCTCATCCTCCGGGTTCCCCAAGCGTCGCTTTTTCACAGGGGGTAGGTGCGATAGTGGAAGTACTCTCGTCCTTGGCTTCTCGATCTGTAGGTAGCACCGCTGCGGGTTGTAGAGCACGGTTGCCATGTTCCCGATGAGTTGCAAATCCAAGCCGCGTCCAAGTGGTAGTCGGATCTCCGCTCCACGAAGTGCCGCTATGCCCAAAGCGAAGTGCTCCACTGGTAAGGTGCTGAAGTAAAGGCGCCATGCACTCCTCGTCTTCTTGTCGGCCGTCCTGCATGAAACTTTGTCCGAGAATTTGGCCGCGCCGCCAATGAAGTTCAATGGATGGCACCCGAAGATCCTACTGTCGGTGGTGGGGTTGTCTACCGGTTTAAACTTTATCCTCACACCCAACCAACACTCTAGAAGGATCATAGAGCCGTAAAGGAAACCTCTGTGGAAGCCGAGGTGAGACCCGAGTAAAGGTACGCCAAGACGGCATGAGAGAGTGAGAGTCCTCGCCATGCCCCACTAATCGCACTAAGGCTAGCATAGTCTATGAGGTGATCCCCGGACGGAAAGAGCACCACCCCGCATAAGCATATGGCCACGGCCTTTGCGATTTCCCGGTGATCCACGCTCTTATCCTTGCACTTGGATATGACCCACTTAGACAATGGTACTAGATGGATGAATTGTGGGCTAATTATGGTGTAGACATCCCCCGGATCGGTCATGAACTCTCCGAGAATAAGCTTCGGGTTGATGGGCTCAATTGTATAGCTTATATTTTGCTCATCCCCCGGTTTTGTCTTAGGAAGAGCAAGGAAGGCTTCGACCTCCTCTAGAAGGACGGTCGCCTCAAATTTAGGGAAGATGAAGGTATGGGTTTGTGGGTGCCATAATTCTATGAGGGCCGTGATACTATGCCAATCGAAGGAAATCTTATGGTAGTTGTGAGCCGCTATCAAAACCCCGCCCAAACCCCACTCTCTCAAGAACCTAATGACGTACATAGGTAAAGCTTTGATCATCGGGGCAATCCAAGTGAGCTTCGAGTAACGGCGAGAGCCGGGGAAGAGCTAGAAGGGAAGAAGAAAAGGCAAAAGAAGAGAAGGAGGAGAAGAAGAACAGAAAATTTAATGAGCAAATTCGGAGTTAAAATCATTGAAAATTCAAAACATCACAAACTTACCTCTCTCACTTCCTCGCTCCGGCTCAGATGATTGGGGATGTCCGTCACCCTCATGAGAGCTTCATACACCGTCCGAGCACGCTTCGGACCTTCATAAGCCGTCTCCCCATCCATGGAAGCAAGAGGAGCTCTCTTCATGGCCATGAGAGCTTGCAAAGCTTGAAGAAGAGAAGAGAGAGGTGAGAGCTCCGAATTTGGCCTCTCCTCCCCTTTATTTATAGAGCTTAATACTCCTATTCATGCTAGGAAAGGGTAGGGAGGACCCATTAGGAGTAGGACTTTGAGTGGGAAGCCCTAGGAGTCCAAGTAGAGGTCAAGTCCTAATCCCATGCTGAAGACTTTTGAGCTCGGGCTGCAGAAACTGCGAATGCGACATATCGACCTGTCGCCTTCAAGGTGGCGACATGCCTTATGTCGCCTTCTTCGGTTAAGCATAGCGACAGGCCCCATGTCGCCTTCCGACCAGTCTATGCTGTCTTGCTTATTCTTCTGTAACTGTTCAGGATATTTGCACATATGCTCTGATGTCATTGTTTGGTGCGTTGTATCTTATTGCTTTGATTATTGAAAATCCATAAAAATCAGAAAATGCAGGAAACCCATAAAAATCAGAAAATCCAGAAAATCAGAAAGACGCGTGCGTCAGGTAAGTTAGGTAAGTATCTCTAACCCTAATCCCTTCGCATTACTATATGATATCTACGCTATTATATCAGCTCAAGGACCGGCTGGTTCCCAGTGTGTTTCAGGATCTGAGTTCCCCTCCATCAAAAACGAGGATGATCTAGATACACGCTGCTAATCGCTGGATAGGCCGTTGGGTGATATGACTCGGGAACGACAGATTCTATCGCACGTCGGGGATGCGAAGTGTCTTGACCCTTGCTTATATTGTCTAGCAATATTATCCTTGAATATTGGTTATTTTCTTCTTTCTTTGCATTCGTTTTTATGATTTCCTTTTTATTTTAGCCCAGCATGCATCATGTAGGAAATTTTGAGCTTCATGAATCATGATTTGTCAAAGTCAGCTTCTCAATGATATCCCAACACAAATCTTCATTTCCAGACAAGAATTCACTCTGAATTTGAAAGTTTTCCTCGAGCTTGTGCTCGGTTCAGTCCGCCAATGATGGTTCCTATGCAGGATTCCTCTCATCCCCATTCACTATAACAGTCATCCCTTTATCCCCGATCCGCTCATTAGTCGTGACCCGCTCGAAGGCCAGAGTCGAATCGACCCGCCGGGCAGCACCTATCCCCTAATGAACGAAACCTGCACGCTAAAGATAGCCAGGGTACCTCTTGAATCAAGAGGTTGATCATTCTTTTCTTTTAACTTTTATTCGTCCCTAGTAGGAACCATCCTTGCACCCTGTTCCCAGCCATGTTCGAAGTTAGTTAGATAATTCTTACTGCTTATTCGTCTAGAATGGGTGTCTCTTTACCTTGATACCCGCTTTTCAGCTCATTCCGCTTCACTCCGCTACATCTCCATTTCATGCCACTTTCGCTCCATTTCCGCTCCACTCCCTTGCAAAGCAGGCATCAAGGAGGGGCAGTCTGTAGACACCCATTTCTGGCCCATAAGTCGAGCAAAATCCCTTGTCGTATCATTGACGCCCCACGTTGGCTCATCATCGTCAAGCTGGCTTTCTCCGATCATGACATCATTCCCATTAGTTCATCGCCCTGGAGGACTCTTCCTAGGTCCAATCAATCTCTTTCACTATAAGCTCTCTGAGTATAAGTCCGATATTTTATTCCGAAGGCTGTGCATGGCTGTTTGGACGACCAAATGCAGAAAAGGCCAGAAGGCGACAGGCCCTAGGTCGCCTTCCTGAAGACGACAGTCCCCATGTCGCATTGATAATTCCATATTTTAAAATCCTCAGAAAATCGAAAATGACTTGAAGTACCTTCTATATGAGGAAGGCGACATATCGAGCAGTCGCATTCAGAAGGCGACGCGATGGCCGTCGCGTTCATGGCCTTAAACAGGAAACTCAATCCGAGGCTAACTTGGACCCATGCTATTGATGGTAATTGCTTTTTTTGGACGTCCAAATCAAGTCCAAATCCTTTCAAATTCGGAACAGACCTTCCTAACATACTCCTTTCCGAGTTCCAATGACCCTTGCACAGCCATACTTGCCCAGAGTCGGACTCTTGCCCATTATTCCTCTCAGACCCGAGTTGGGAATAATCAACCATAAAAACCTTATTTCTCCATCTTTTTGGGCAAGGCCGGAGCCATTAGTTCGGGAATCCAGAGAGCTTCATCTTCCAAGAAGGGAGTTCTTCCTCCAGACGACTCAGAAGAGCCCTCCAGGGAGTTTTTCCACCGGCTATCCAATCTCCTCTCCCCTTTTCTTCTTTCTTTCATCAATTTCATGCATGCATAGTTCGTTTTTTCCTTCTAGTTTAACATTAGAACACGAAACACACACCCATCCTTGACACCCCCAGGGGTTAAAAGCCCCAATCCTGTGTTTGAAGGCTAGAACGAAGTGAGGCTCCTGTCCCTTGGCCGGCTGAGGAGCAGGAAGACGAAAACCCACAACTCTGTCCCCCTGAAGAGAAGGCAACACTATTCCTGTCGCGTTCAAGAAGGCGCCGTCAGCCCTGTCGCGTTCAGGAGAAAGGAAGGCGACACTACATCCGTCGCTTTACTAGGTACGCCTTCCCTTCACCTATTCTTTTCCAAAGTAGTCAGCCCTCTACGTCCACATCTCCGAGGCGATTACTCTGGTGGCGATCACGGTCAGTTCTTAATCCCTATACTCATAATTTTAAATTCAAAAGGGGATACCAATCCCGTGATTACATGGATGTATCTGGAGCAGTTGTAGAAAAGATGGGCCAGTCTATAAGGTCCAGGAACTTAAAGAAGAGTGGTTTTTCAGTGCAGAATGGGATATGGACCAAGACCTCTGTGGCCGAGGGAGAAGCCATAATTGGTGTTGTAGAAATTCCTGATGTTCAGGAAACGGCAGTAGTAACACCACCAGCAGAGCAGCAGGCAGTAGCACCAGCAGTGCAGCAGCGAGCCGAAGAGTCACCAGCAGAGCAGCAGCAAGCCGAAGAGTCACCAGCAGAGTAGCAGCAAGCAGAAGAGTCAGTAGTAGAGCAGTAGGCAGTAGCACCAGCAGTTCAGCCAGAATCTCTTACAGCTCCTGTGGTTGAGGAGGAAGTGGCAGAAAAAGCCAGTGATTCGCCTACCTCCATAATTGGCTCAATTCTTAGGAATTTAGTTGAATCAGCTCTCTCAACGCGAATGGACTCTCAGTCTGGTGAAGTTGAAATGGAAGATGCTGTGGCAGAAGGCCACATTGAAGAATCAATTCCTGTGGAGCAGTCCAGTGCTCCAGTAGATCCAGTTGAAGAGGAAGCTCCTGCTCAGGGGGAGCAAATAGAAGTTGAAGAGGAAGCCCCTGCTCGGGGGGAGCAGTCTATTGAAAAATCAGCACCTCAAAGGAAAGGCAAAAGGGTAGTTCACAAAAAATTCAGACAGAGCCACAGGAAAGTCAATCTGAATCCGGTTTTGGATGTGTTGAAGGCTCAGGGAGAGATTCTGTCAGCAGTGCAAACCAGTGTCCAAGGAATTATTGCCAGCCAAGCTTCAACTACTTCTGAACTATCCTCAGTTAGAAATGCTATGAAATGGTTCTACAAGGAAATGGCAGATATGAAGTCGATGCTAGCAGTTCTTTCTAGGCCAAGTGGAGTTTCTCCTGTAGCTACTCAGAGCAGACCAGCTTCTGTTCCCCGGCCACCAGGGCCTCCTATTCAAGAGTCTCGGCCAGCAGGGCCATCAGCTCAAGCATTAGGCCACCAGTGCCAGCTTCAGGGTCATCAGGACCCTCTTCAGTTGTCATAGAAGGTCAAGATAAAGGGAAAGAGCCCATGACAGTTACTAAGGCCCCTGACACTTCTACCCTTGCAACTCCAACCCTCTCTTCACCTTCATCTCCTTCTACAGCCCCTCCTGCACCACCAACTGAAAAACACCCTGTGCCTCGCACCCAACCATCTTCCTCTCTCATTTCATCTCAACCCTCCTTCTCTCCTACTCCTTCTCACACCTCAGCTCCATCATCATTCAATTCCAAACCTTCACCACCTTCTTTCTTCAATCCCAAACACCTTTTCTATCCTCCTACTCCTCCTTCCTCTATCACTATCATTCCGGAAAAACCTTCACTACTTGGTGTCTTTGACACAAATCTGCCGGATGATTTTGAGAGAAATATCCTTATCACCATTCTCTCCACTGCCACTCATATCCACAGGACTGATCCTCCTAGTCCTGCCAAGAAAAAGAGGAAACAATCATCCTCTGTCAGCATCCCCTCCTCACCATTATTTCCTCCTCTTTGGTACTCTCTTACCCTCGAGCCTCAAAGAAGATTCCTCTATAAGGAATATGTTCAAAAGTGCATCCTGACCACCATCTATGGTATTCCTTTCCTCAACCTCTCTGAGCATCTAAACATTGTTCTCCCTTTTACCCAGCTGTCCCACCCTCAAAAATCCAAAATCTTTGAGGGCACTGAGTTCAAGACTGAAGATCAGTGGGCCAATGTCAAGGGCAACAAAGCTCAATTCTGCAAATATTTGACTGCCAGGGCCGAATCTCTTACCCATCGAGCTCACCCACTCACTCTTTCTGAGTGGTTCATTATTCAGCATAAGAACTCATGGGGACCCTTCATCTTGAAAGAGATCAGAATTGCAAAGAACTTTCAGCTGTACAGTGATTTTTGCTATTTGAATAAGCTGCCTGAAGTGCAGTTCTATCAATTTCATTCAGCCTTAGTAATGTTGAGATCAGAACGTCCAGAAAATCTTCCCCTCACAGTGGACTTTGCCAATCTCCAAGTTGACTCTCCATTTCTTCTGCCAAAGCTACACTCTTTAGTGTTTGACTCAGATGCTGGATCCCATGCACTGGATATGTTTGTTAGGCAGATGGACCGTTTGTCAGCCAAGTTGGGCAGATTACCCTCCTTCTTGCGGTTCATTTTCAGAGAATATCACTCTGGCCGCATCTCTTCCCAAACCTTGGCTCCACTCATTTCTGAATGTGAAAGGCTTACTCCCACCATATGGGAAACTCTCTACAAGGAACCCTATCTTCAATTACAGGCAATCAACAGTTCCTTGGTTCGTCAAGCTAAGCCCATTCTTTCAGCCGAAGCCTTCATGGATCTCAACTCCATAAACCCAATTCAAGAGATCTATGTTCAGTGGGCAGCCAGATATTCAACCTTCTATGCTTTGAAGCAGGATCTGCTTGATCAGAAGGTTTTCTATCCAATCTCTCTGGATAGATTTCTCCATCGTGCCAGCTTTGGAAAGAGCACTTACTTCAGATTTATCTTAGACCCTCATCAGTTTGAAGAATTCTTGG
Source organism: Colocasia esculenta (assembly GCA_014218235.1). Lineage (NCBI taxonomy): Eukaryota > Viridiplantae > Streptophyta > Magnoliopsida > Alismatales > Araceae > Colocasia > Colocasia esculenta. The sequence goes on along the minus strand of CM024761.1, from coordinate 47,674,303 downwards.
AAAAGCAACGACAACTTTTCATTCAAAGGGCCATTCCATCCATGGGTCCTAATTTTTTAGTTGCTTCTGGGGTTTTCCAACAGACTTTTGAAGACCTTGAGATCAAGGCATGGGCTGTCATCTCACAGCATGCCTCTTTGTTGTCTCCTATGTACTATCTTCCTCCCACATAATACAATGATTTCTCTCTTCTTTGTCTCATAGACTATCTTTTTGCTTATTGACAAAATGGGGGAGAAAACTCACTATTCTGAAAAACATGTTTTTGTTGTATAATGTTTAGTATATTTTGTCATCATCAAAAAGGGGGAGATTGATGACCAAACTTTCCCCATATAAATTACTTCACTTATTAATATACATTAATTTTGATGATTAACAAAATAGTACTAATGAATGACTTGACCTTTGAGAACAGGAAATAAAAGAAAAATGAAAGTTCAAGACAATCAGGTATGTCTCATTTCATGCTTTGTCCAAGTCTTTGTATCGACTTCTATTGATAAGTAGAACGATTTCCTTCTAACCGAAAAGATTCAATCAAATCGATACCGTAACGATTTCTTAAAGATGATGCATCGATTTCGTAAGTTCTCGTAACGATTTCTTTAGAACTCACAACGACTTTCTACTCGTAACGATTTCGTAAGTTCTCGTAACGATTTCTTTAGAACTCATAACGACTTTCTAGTCGTAACGATTTCGTAAGTTCTCGTAACGATTTCTTTAGAACTCACAACGACTTTCTAGCCGTAACGATTTCGTAAGTTCTCGTAACGATTTCTTTAAAACTCGTAACGACTTGGTAGCTGTAACGATTTCTTTAGTTCTCGTAACGATTTCATTGAAACTCGTAACGACTTGGTAGCCGTAACGATTTCGTAAGTTCTCGTAACGATTTCTTTGAAACTCGTAACGACTTGGTAGCCGTAATGATTTCTTTAGTTCTCGTAACGATTTCTTTGAAACTCGTAACGACTTGGTAGCCGTAACGATTTCTTTAGCTCTCGTAACGATTTCTTTGAAACTCGTAACGACTTGGTAGCCGTAACGATTTCTTTAGTTCTCGTAATGATTTCTTTAAAACTCGTAACGACTTGGTAGTCGTAACGATTTCTTTAGTTCTCATAACGATTTCTTTGAAACTCGTAACGTCTTGATAAGTGTTCACAACGATTTGCTTTGCGCAACGATTTCTTTAGAGTTCATAACGACTTGATAAGTGTTCATAACGATTTGCTATGACTCATAACGATTTCATAAGTCATTCAGTTATCGATTTCATATCTTTATATCTTATTCATCTTAAAGCATTGACCAGTCAATGTCCTCGTAGATATCTCTCTGATGCTTTTGCATTTATGAGATCTGAACATATCTCTGCATGCATGCAGACCATATCATCCTTTATCGTGCCTACTCTGATAACGTCCTTTAGACTTAAGCTATTTGGCATTACTATTTTCTTGACTATTGCCACTGACGTTGACTTACATCAAAGACAGCCTATCTGTCTGCTATTTAAGATTGACATCTATGCAGACCTCTGAACTAGCTTCATGGTACAACGTTAAACAAATAGAAGCCATCGGATATCTTTGAAGATCTCATCTCTTTGCGTGCTCAAGTGATCAAAAGACTGTGACAGGAAGCTTCCAAGACACTAGATGTCATTCAGTCTAACGACTACTCAAAAGAGAGACAACGGACTCCTTAACGTCTATATTTCAAATTGAAGATATATATACAAGTCAGAAGAACAGAAGAAGAACAATGTTCAAGAAATATTCAAATTGTTCTGAAGAAAGTTTTGAGCAGAAAACTTCATTCCTCTTAGCTTTTACTCTCTCTAGCTAGTGAAAAAGATCTTTTGAAGTGGAGCTTGTGTAGTTCTGAGAGTGAGCCTAGATTTAGATTCTTTGCTCTCACTGCTAGGTCCTTCAGATCATTGCTTGTTGCAGTTTGATCTAGGGGATTGTCCTTCAAACCTCTCCTTGTGTTGTTCCCTTCTGGTGTGAAGGAAGACCTGGTGGTATCCAGGGTGTTGTTCCCTTCTGGTGTGAAGGAAGACCTGGTGGTATCCAGGGTGTTGTTCCCTTCGGTGTGAAGGAAGACCAGTTGAGCTGGGTGTTGTTGTTGTGTCCTTAAGGGGACTGTACCCTTGATTAGTGAAATCCTGAGGTATTGCTCAGGGACTGGACGTAGGTCTCCTGTGGAAAGGAGTTCCGAACCAGGATAAAAATCCTTCTGTCTTGTGGTTTCATTTTGTGTGATTGCTATCTCATTTCCTCTAACTCTAACCTTCATTTAAGTTGTTGTCCAATCCTTTTAGTGAACATGTTTTCATCGAAGATCAAATTTTTAATAACCCATTCACCCCCCCCCCTCTGGGCTAGCTAGCTGGGCAACATCAACAAGTGGTGTCGACACAGTCCACCTATGTGTCGACACTAGATGACTGTCCCAGGAAGCAGTCAGAACAGTTGAAGCATGTGGTGTCGACACAGTCTACCTGGGTGTCGACACACTTCGACTGAAGCTCAAAAATGGGAATTTCTCTGGACACGTGGCCGCTTAGGGATCAAGGGAATCTATCGTGGTTTTTGTGCCCACGCACTGCAAGGGTCCACATGGACTTATAAGGCTATAAATACCCCCAATCCTTGCCCCCCTATGGGTGAGCTGCTCTTGCAATTCCCAGAGAAACTTTTTGGCGGGAAAAAGGGATCTCTCCAGTTCTTGCTCATCTCCAGAAGCTATGATCCATCTTTTCAAGAGAAAGTACAAGGGAGTGAAGACCAATTTCTGGAGAGGGCTTTGAAGTGCCGAGCAACGGAGCAGAACCAGCAGAAGCACAAAAATTGAAGAGGAATTTATGGCGATTGAGAAGCTATTGAAGCAAAGCATCGCCAATTGACAGGGAGCATCTTCAAGCCTCTTCAATTCAACCTTCTGCAAGAAATCTTCATCGAAGAACACTCATTCTACATCCATTTCTCTCACTTCTGAGTTTGTTCTTCCTTATTTCGTCTATGAGATTTATGCATGATGTTCTACACAAATTTCTGTGTACGAATCTGTATTGAATCAGATCATTGCTAGAGGATATGATTTCTATTGTCTTTGATCTAGCTTTTGTATTGTGAGCCGTCGAGCGCTGGTTTGTCAGCCGTCGCACTCACTGTGTGGTTTGAGCAGTCGTGCTCAATTTGGAGTCATCGTGCTCCGACTGTGTTTGAGCCGTCGTGCTCAGTTTGTGAGTCGTTGAACTCGAGGTTGTGTGTTGAGCCGTCATGCTGAAGGTGTTTGGAGTCATCGTGCTCCAGTGTGAGTGGTACTCTTTTGAGTAGTGGAGCTTCACTGTGTGAGGGGTGGATGTAGGAATCACTGGTGTGATTTCCGAACCACCTAAAAATCCTTTCTGCAATGGTTCGATCTGCTTGTATGCGCTAGATGCTTGCATAGGATTTCGCTTTCACACTAAATGTTTAATTGCTTCACACATAATCTACACATACCCACACTTCAGATCAGTAAACTATTTGTCTGAATTGATCTCTGATTCGATGTAATTTTGAATTGCTTAAGCTTCCGCATTAATTGGTGTTAGATCTATTCAACCCCCCCTTCTAGATCTGATCCATCCACCCATTCGATCCTACAAGCTTCCCCTCCTCAGAGAGGAGGAGGGAAAAGAGAAAGGGAAAAAGAAGGGGAAAGGGCGCCGGCCAAGGCTTTTAGCCTTCGGCCCCCAAGACGCGACGTGGCGGAGCATCACGCCAATAACCTTAACATGACGGCCGTCCACACCGCGACCAGAATGCATCCCCCAGGGACGCCGCAACAACCTGACAGGTTGCTTTGACCCGCCTGCCACCCTGACAGGCGTCAGACAACCAAAAAGCAGAATCCTGTTGCGACCCATTGACCGGGCGTGACAGGAACATGATGCATAAGGTGGTCGCAACCCGGATGACTGTCGCGTTGGGCAACTCTGACGAGACACTAACGCATCGCTCAGGCCGAACACGTTAGTGGTCAGTCATCCAACACAACAAACAGGAAGCTGAAAAACACAGGATGTTACAATACATCCAAAAAAAAAAAAATCGTCCTCGATATTAAGGGTGAAACCCGGTCGGGGAACACAACAGGTACAAAGGGACCTCTAAGTCGTACGACGACTTCCCGGTGGTCGCCACCGCGACCCTGCCACAAAGGGAGTGCCTAACCAGACATCCAACAGCTCACTGAGTGCAGCCCAACCGGTTCTGAGCACACAATCGGATGTCAACAACTCCACAGGTGCGGCACGCACCAAACCGACCTGAAAACACTGAAACTGCCAGTTGAAAAAAAACACGCGACTGAGCCCTTAACAGACCACACTGTTGAGACCAACCGATCAGTAACTCACTCTATCACTAGTGACTAGACAGAGGTCCCAGATGGAAAACTGAGGAAAATACCAAGAGGTCAACCGTAAGACTCCGTTGAATGGCTCCGCACAACTAGCAATAGCTAGCACCTACTGAAAGGCCAAACGAGACTTTCTTAAGAGTGACCCAAAACCAAGCGGTAACACGCACATGGAAAACACCACGGCACACCGGACAGTGTCCGCCGACACCACTAAATCTCATCCAGATCATCCTCGTGGTCCGACAAGGGTAGACAATGACTGTGGAGCTTCAGAAAACTAAACCACACGTTCCACAGGCACATGCGCAGAGGCAAAACTAGGGAAGACATCTAAGGTTGGCATAGCCAGGCATCCCAAGATGTTGGCAACCCGCACCTGAAACGAAACAACTGCAGAGGTCAAGGACAGCACATCAACCTTAGAGGAACCAGACTAAAGTAGGGTACCTAACCGAACGCACTCGCTCCCAAGAAAGCAGGAAAACCCATGACCAAAGCCCGGTGTATCACTGATAGGGCTGCCTAGACAAGGCAAAGCAACCACCCCATAGCAGTAACGGTACAACCACAAGGCACAGGCTACCATAAAGTGTTCTAGAGGCGGAAAGCTCAACGCCTCAAACACTGAGCAAACTCATGAAACCACGCTTGAAGCTCATGATCAAGGCACATGGCACACACACGGTGTTATCACAAGCACCAGGAGCCACCCAAGGTACAACACAATGCACCAAGGCTCCAGACGACACTAAAACAAACCACTCGAGCACTAGCACATGGTGCTACCACAAGCACCAAACTCGGAAAGATGCAACACAGTTGCACCAATGGCCGAAACAACATGGCTAACAGGAAGGACTTTCCACAAAAGACCTGCCAGAAGCCACCTGCAAGAAGCCCCAAGCCAAAAAGGGCAGAACAAGCCACACTGGCCCCGAACCCTTAAGGCACAAGATACAAAGCGACGAGAAAGAAACAAGGTCAAGGTGCAATATGCAACCGTACCTGCAGCTTGGAACGACTCAAAGTGAACCAGAAAGGGACTCTCCACCAGAGACCCACAAGAGAAACACGCGGAAACCCAACAGCTTCAAGAGTGCAACAACTACATTGGCTCTTAGAAGCACACCAACACAAGGCACCGCTCCTACCACCACAGGCGGAGAGGGCCACACGCCCAACGGTGACAGGTGCCTCCAAAGCACAACTGAGGAACAATCAAAAACACGCACCAAACAATGCCTGCATAAGCAAGCAAAACAAAAGAAAATCGATGTTGCCTCACACTGAACACAAGGCACGTTTCCCTACATCATCCAGTCAAGCAAACAGGAAAAACAACAAAGCATGGAACGGCACAATAGGTACACCATGACTCATCGTGCCACAAGGAAACAAATGCGCGCGAGTGGAGCAACTAGCTCAACCTCAAGACAGCTCAAGGGGAGGGACCTTCACCATGAAGGTCGCCATGGTGTTCAACATGGCACCAAAAGCCATGGTAGAGCACCACCAGCCCGAGCAACCCACGGAAAATGAAGGAAGAAGACATGCCACAGGCCTCTTCCTCACACGAAAGAGAAAACAGCACACAAGGCTAGCACTCACACAAAAGGCACAGCCAGCCGAACACCCAGTACACTCACCAGACCACCATCTGGGAGAGCATGTAGGGCGTGAGAAGCAAAGCAAACCACCTGACCACGGGGACACACGATGTCCCACCAGCGTAACCGAGAAACTCAAAAACGAACAAGAAGACAACCTGGCCAGCACCACGGCCAGACACATGGTCAAAGCACCACACCTTGACTGACAAAGCCCAAGCAAACTATCACATAGCCAGTCTGACAGGCAACAACGACATCTCTAAACAGAGAAAAAGCAGTGATGACCAAAACAACCACAAGGCAGCTGCAGGGAGAACCTCCACCAAAAGTGCCAAGAGCTGTCCTGGGAGAACCTCACCAGAACGTAGCTCAACCAAACGACACACTTAAAAACACAGGGCAACACAACGGTAGCCCAAAACAAACACCGAGCACTCCTCGGAAGAACCTCCGGCAGTAGAGACAAGGGCGATCCTGGGAAGAACCTTCACCAGAACGCACAACCCAAATGACCAAACAACACGGACCATCAGAGAGAACACTGCAGCAAGCAGAACTGTAGAAGCAACACAAGCAAGTCCTGGGAGAACCTCGACTAGAACCACCAAGGCACCGTTCTGGAAAAACCCACCAGAACGCACTAGCGCAAACAGACAGCACACCTCAGACCCTGAGGTAGCATAGCAACAAACAGAAATGAACACAGGATAGTCTTGGGAGAAACCCTCACCAAGACAACAACCAACAGTTCTGGGAAACCATCACCAAAACACAAGGCAACCAAGCGATGCACCTCAACCTTGAGGGCAACGCTACAACAACTATAAACGAGCACAACACAGTTATGGGGAAACCTCACTTCCACCAGAACCAACAGAGAAGAACTCTGGGAGCACCTCACCGGAGTTCACAACTAGCCAGCACAACAGCCACGGAAAGGTGTCGCTACGCTCAACCAACGGTGCAACATGACACACAAAGCATCTGCTTCCTCGAGCCAGGACGCCGACTATGCAGAGCAAAGCGCGCAACGGTGAATAGGCACGCGAGGCCAAACACACAACCAACACAACACACACCCTAACAACAAGAGGATAGCTAACAAGGCAAGGACTCCTTCGACTGGCTCCGCACCACACATAGGCTCTCTCAGCCTTTGTGACACACCCACACGGACGCGCAGGACGAATCCAACCGCAGCACGAGCGAACAAGCAACCATGCTCGTAGCACGCACACCCAGCAACAGCAGCAACACTCTCTTGTAGCTCACACTTGGACCCTGCTGGAAAGCTAGCCACCCGCAACAGAGAACCACATGATCACCTAACAACAACTCTACACGGACGGGCCAGCAGTGTACTAGTACCTTTCTTTGGGATAGCCATAGTTATTAACTCATTACAAATCTCGTTGGACCCCTGAGCTCTGATACCACTGTAACGACCCGACCTCTCGGACCCCCCCCACCAGGGACCCCGAAGGTCGTGCCGCCACCCACGGGTTCGAAGAACCGAAAGGGTTAGAATTTAGTCCAGTGAGATAAGCAATGAATTCAAATAACTATAATAAGAAAGTTCGTACATTAATAAGGAAATTATGTACAACATATCCCAAATAAAAGTACAGGTACAGAAAGAAAAGTTTAACCCTTAAGGGGCATACCACGAGGACTTGCAAAAATGCAACTCTCAACTCACACAGAACAAGCGCTCACGTTCACAACTCACACTGCTGGCAACACGCGGCGCAAAACTGCCACCACCACCGTCCGACAAGGAACTCCTGAGAGAGCGACTCCCTACCTGAAGAGAGTAGGGGGGTGAGCCTCGCGAACAAGGCTCAGTAGGGATAACCAGTCCCTTACCAGCCAGAGTAGCAGGAACTCCAACAAAGTGGAAACAAACTACTCTACAAAGCAGTAAAGTGGGAAACACCTACTGCAGAGTAATACAAAGCAGTGAAACAGAGCAAAGCCATGACCCACAACCAGTGTCGGGCCAATCACAACTCTCACAAAACCAGCGGTGTCAAACACAATGCGGAAGCAACACCTCGGCACGCACCCGCCGTGACAGAGAAGCTCATGGAACACTAGAGCAACCACGTGGGACTAGAGTCTCACGACACAAGCACCCAACATCCCAGACCTCCACGAGGTCATAAAGGAACAACCAGGTATCACCACGAGAGACACCGAGGAAGCATGTGAGAAGGAACGTCTCACCATAGGCACGGCCACCTCAAACCTCCACAAGGTTGAGGGCCCACAAGTAGAACCACTCTAGACCTCGAACACTCCACGAGGTCAGAGAACTACACCCTACAGTGCCACCACGATGGCACCAAGGAACAGTTTACAAAACCAGTAGTCGGGTGTCTACACAAGGCACCCCGAGAAGTCACGCAACGTGAAACCACTAGCACTGCCCATGAGGCCAAACCAACCAAGCCCACGACACTAGACACGGCTAGGATACAACCACCATGCAGGCTAGGGTGACGAGACTTACTTAGAAACAACATGAGAAACTCCGTCACAGTAAGAGCACCCAAGCCACCGCCATAGGCAGCTAAGAGGAGGACACTGTGTCCACACCTCCAACTTGCCAGCCGCTGACTCCTGCCTACAAACTCCCCAGTAGAGTGAGGCTAGTGAGCCACAGCAGAGAACAACTAACAAACCACCGCAACCCGGCCGAGCTGCGGTCCCATACCTACCCTCCCTACGCGGCTCCATAACCAACGCACAGTGAGGCAGTGAGAAAGACTAGCTGGTCCGCACCGGTAAAAAAGCCTCAACCACCTCGGAGACACAAACACAAGTAAGGGAGCTCCACAAGCGACTCTACGCTGCTGCCCACCACCATTTTCCCCTCAGCTCTAGAGTCCACCACACTAGGCTATCAACTCAAGCATGCTCATAGGCTGGAGAACTCCCTCAACAGGCTCCCGAGGATGGGGGTCCCAGCTAACGGTAACAACCTGTCGCGCAGACAAGCCCTCAAGTGCCTAGCACTGGGCGAAAGAGAACTGGTGGGGCAACCACCATAGAAACTGCACTACTGGCTTGTAACCAAGACAAGCCCAGCATGCACATACACGCATGGTACACCTCCCGGAACCCCCAGGAGGACCGTCGGCCAACGTCGGCACACACGGCATGTCCCGAGAACCCGAAACACCACCAGACAGCACAGAAACCATCGCACTTCTAATAATCGATTGGCAGTCTGACAATCGATTATTAGACAGACGCGAGCCTCCTAGCGCCACCGCTAGGACACAACCACGAAGGTGCCACCTTCATTCACTGAACACAGTGAGCCAACCTACCACGTTCCCTACCAGAAGGTCCTAAGGGCACACCTGCCCTGGGGCACAAGCCGACACGCCAACTGCGGCCACGAAAACACTCGAGGCAAGCCAGGTGCTGTCGCGCCCTCCTAGCCCATTGCGATACCATCGCGATAGGATGGGCAACCATGACAAGCACCATGTTGCAATAAGGAAGCGCGTTGCGACAACAAGCTTGTCGCGACAGGAAACCAGGTCGCGACACGACCCTTATCGCGACGGCCAACTGCGCCTCGATAAGGTCGCACCCGACCGGGGCGATGCCTCCTCTGATATCACGACGCACTCTGCAGTCACGACATCAGACGTAAGGCCAACAGACGGGATGCTACATCCCGGGGTCGCCCACACAGCACAAAACACACAACCATCGGGAGGGGAGCATGGGGAAAGCTGTAAAACCATCAACCAACACAAGAGGACTCCTAATCACCCAGATTGGAAAGGGCACAAGAGATCCCTATAGGTTTTGAAGAACCGAACCCCAAAGGTGGGCCTTCATGACGATCGGCCGCCACTGCCTCGCTCCACGACGCCACTCCCGCTCCGCCACGAGCCGCCGCCAGCGCCACCATGCTCCAACCCGCTAGAGAAGGATGAGGGGGAAAAGCTTCCCCTCCTCAGAGAGGAGGAGGGAAAAGAGAAAGGGGAAAAGAAGGGGAAAGGGCGCCAGTCAAGGCTTTTAGCCTTCGGCCCCCAAGATGCGACGAGGCGGGGCGTCGCGTCAATAACCTTAACACGATGGCCATCCACACCCCGACTAGAACGTGTCCCCCAGGGACACCGCGACAACCTGACAGGTCGCTCTGACCCCCTTGCCACCAGAAAGGCATCAGATGACCAAAAAGTAGAATCCTGTGGCGACCCGTTGACCGGGCACGACAGGAACACGACGCACAAGGTGGTCGCAACCCAGATGACTGTTGCGTCGGGCAACTCCGACGCAACACTAACGTGTCACTCAGGCCGGACGCGTTAGTGGCCAGTCATCCAACACAATAAATGGGAAGCCGAAAAACCCAAGATGTTACATTGCCTGTGAAGCTTGTGGGTTCAGCGACCAGTTGTTGTAATGATTTGCCTGTGTGGCTTGTGGCCCAGGCATTATAGTTGTTTAGCGGACTAGTAGTGCTGTGCTAGTCCTGTTGTCCATCTTCCTTTCCGGGATTGGTATTAGCTGATCTTTGATGTGAGTATGATATGGTTTGGCTATTGGTGTTGCCAGTGAGACCCTCTGGGGTTGAGGTTCTTCAGTGTTGTGTGTTCTTTTAGGTAGTCCTTACTGAGCCTGTGACTTGTTGAGGCTCACTCCCCTACAGTTCTTTTCAGGGCTTACTGTTTGTGTGGCTTGAGGAGGTGTTGTGGCAGACTTGTACCACTACCAGTAGAGTTAGTCATGTTGTGTGAGCTTGTACTCCCTCGGGGTATGCCCCAGGTAGTTGTACTCTTTTAATTGGACATGTAATAATGTATTGGGATAGTTATAAATTTTTATATATAAGTATGAGCACATGTACTTTCATGTGTCTTATACTGTTGTGGTTGTCTTTTATATTCTTACTGGATACGTGTACGAGCTATCCCTTGCGAGACTTAGGTCCGTTCACGGGAGACAGATTTGAATTTGGAGCCTTATTGGGCATTAATATCTAGGGCCATCACAGTTAGTATCAAAGCATGGTCTAGTTAGAATATGAAAAGACATTGAGGTTACAATGTCTCAAGACATGGTTTAATGTCCACTGCTGGTAGTAAGTCTGCGGTTTTATGTAGTTTAATGTGGTTTTTCACGTGAGTTTTGTCATGTGTATTGTGTGTTTGTTTTATATGTTTGGCAATTATTGGTAATGGCTTATGGAAGATGTGCTTAGAAGAAACCCAGTTTGTGAAATGGGTATGATTGTTTGCACACCTGGTAGTTGTTAGTAATGGCAGAGAAATGGTGAGGTTAGTGGTATAAGTTCAATGGTTACATTAGTGTGCCAGTTGCAGTTAAAGTGTGGTTGTTTAAAAGTTTCCAGTTATAGAAATTGAAAGAGATTAGTGAATTTGGCTATGATAATCAGGAAAGGTAGAGTAGTGTTCTGAGAAAGATATGTTTGATATGTGTTAGCAAGGTATAGAGTTGACAAGGTATAGTGTTGACAGAGACAGGTATAAGGTGTTAGTGTGATGGGACAGCAACAGGAGTAGTATTATTAATGAGGAATGCTATGTGTTAAGAATTGTGGTTGAGGACCTTGACAGAGGTATTGTAGTGTTCAAGATTTGTGTTAGTAAGTATTAACGAAATAGCCTGGGTGATAATGTGATTAGTGTTATAGGAAGTTTGGAATAATTGAGAGAGGCAGATTAGTTTCAGATGAGTTACTAGTAAATAAAGAAGAAAGGATTTGTGGCAGTCATACAAGGATAAGTGTATTTGGTGATTAGAGATGAGTACAGTAAAGAGCTTCGAAATAGTGCTGTTGTGATTCTTGTAAATGATGATGATAATGGGAATTTGATATAGAGATCTATGTAAGTATGTACAGAGGTGGTCAGTTAAGTAGAGAGAGAGTAAGGAAGATTAGTGCACAGTTAGATTTTTTTGAGAATTTCATAAGAAAGATATTTATTTGGTAAGTGGCAGTTTGTAGGATTGTACAGAATGGTTTATTAAAGAATACAATGTTAAAAATTGAGGTTAAAATTAAGAATGTTTGAAATAAGGTAGAGTTATGTGGGACAGAATAGAAAGGAATGGATTAATTAAGAAGCTGTTAAGAAGTATCAGGTTAAGTGGAATAGCAAGGTAAATGATGAGAGGAATTAAAGTGAAGGTTTCAATGGAAAGGATCATGGTAAGTATGATGTAGTGGCAATGGTTTCAGCATTTGAGAATAGAGCAGCAAAATAGAATTGAGAAATCAGGCAAAGCAAGTTATAGTATTTAAGGAAATCAGTTTCAGATTTTAGCTTTGGTAGTATTTCAATAAAGGATGATTGTGTATTAGCAGGAATTGCAGTATAAATGGTACAATGATGATAACCAGATAGTGGAATAGATAAGAGAAACGTTTTGTAGAAATTATATCGTGAATAGTGTAAGCGGCAATACAAATCAGATTAAGAGCTATTGATTAGAGAAAGAAAGGGTATAGTAGATTATGAAACAGATACAATTAGAGGGTTTAGAAAATGCTTAGTAAGAGTTCGCCTGTTAGTGTGCAGAAAGTGATTTAGTTGGGTAAAGGTATCCTTCTATAAGGGTATTTCAAAGTTTGATGTAATAATAAATGGCAGAATAATTAAAGAATAATAAGCAGATTAGAGTATGGCATAATAGAATAGAATAGAAAGAGCAAGAAATGTACGGAAATTGGAATTGATAAGTACAGAAAGGAGAAGCAAGATCAGATAAACAATGAACATTTTAGAGACATGTGGTACTTGATTAAGAAAGAGTTCGATAAAGTTGAAGGTAGAAGATGAACAGAGTTAGTTGAGTAGTGTTATCATGTGATAAGAGAATGTAATGACACAGTAATGAGAGCAAATATTTTGAAGATTATGTAATAGATTGATTAGATCAGACATAGTGTATTATTCAAGCAGGAAAGAGAAGAAACAGTTGGTTAAGTCAGCAGCGATATGGCAGGATTCAGAATTTAAGCATGTGGCACAACCAGAATTGAAATATTAAAGAAAGCAGTTCAGAGATTTCGGTATTTTCTTCCAATGTTAATTGATTAAGTAAAGTGATTTGAGAAGCCAATAAAGTTAGAATTGAATCCAGCTGGAGTCAGAATAATAGTGCGAATGGAAAATAATTGGAAGCAATAAAGAGAGCAGAGTTTATGGAATATTTTGCAAAATATCCGGTGTAATCAGAGTGGTGCAGTGGAAGCATGAAAAGCAACATTCATAAGTTATAAAAAATTTAAAAGAAAGCTTAAAGGTTTGTTCACAGTTGAGCAGAGAGGCAGAGGTTCTTAGTCAGATATGAGTTAAGGCAGCTTGTGCAGAAGGGCAATAAGAGGCAAGAAATTTAACGATGGTAATATGAATTGTTTCAGGAAGTAAACAATTGAGAAGATGAATACAGATAAAGCAGAGTAGCGGGTGGCAGTAACAGGTAGATAATGGAACGGCACCGAGGAATTCAAGAATTCAAGCAGAGTTTAGCTTGGCAGAGCACCCAAAAGTGGTAGAGTAAAGTGAAAAGTTTTGAGCAAGTGAAGCGGCCTACAAAAAAATATTGCAAACACAGCCAGAAAAAATGTGGAAGTAGGTTGAGTCCAAGGAGATAAAGTACCAACATCAAGATAGAATCGCTTACGATTGAAAGGTAATGTCGGTCAGATTGGTAAAACAAGCACGGAAATGAGCAAATTCTGTTAGTACAGATGATTTGAAAGGCAGATACAGAGAAAGTGTATCCTACTTGTTCTGGATATGGTTTTATTTCTTTTTAGGTGATAGTCTGGTTTACTATGGTTTGTTTTGAATGTTGGGGACGACATTCCTTTTTAGGTGATAGTAATGTAACGAAGCACATTTTTCAGATCATCGCGGATCCTTGCTTAGCGAGTTTTGTGGCCAGTGTGTGGGCCATTAGTCTGTGTTTCAGGTGTTTCCGCAGGTTGTGAGGCTTTGTGGGCCGGCAGGTTGGGCTCAAAGAGCTCATAGGTTCTTTGTTTGGGAACATGACAGAGGCTTGTGTCGGGTTCTGAACACGACGACCCTAGGTGTCACGTTCTGGTTTCCACCGTGAAGCGGTCTTCGTCTGCATGTCCGCCACGTGTCGTGCGTTGGGCAGCCTGCTGACGTCGACCATGGGAAGGTGACGGCCTTCTTCACCGCGTTCATGTCACGACGGCAGGGTACATCACATTCCCAACTGTGATGCGTTTTTAAGAAAGGTCGGCCGAGCAGAACTCAGGAAGCTCTGCTCGGCCAGGGAGGAGTTTTTGCACTGGTTTACTGGTGATTCGGGGTTCTGGAGGAGTTTTTGGCGTCCTCTCGCCGCAAGGACGTCGCACGGAGCAGGGGAAACGCCGGGTTGTGATCGGTCTTCGTGTTCTTCGCGAAGGTAGGGTGATTCTACCCATTTTCATGTTGTGAATCGCATATGATGCATGTTTGGTTTGTTAATCGCTTAAAGAACAGTAGATATCATGATAGGGCATTGAGTAAAGCATGAAATATGGGTATTAAACACGGTTTGTATGGTTTGTGGGGGTGATCTGGAGATGGGAATCCGGATTAGGGTTCCAGCCTGTGAAGGCAACGGAGCCCTCTGTCGCATTTTGAAAGCGACAGGCAAACCCGTCGCGTTAGGCTTTTGGATCGCGACATGTCGGGGTGTCGCGATTAGAAGGTGACAGTTGCCTATGTCGCGATCACAGACGAGAGAATTGGTTGTGTCTGTTTTACTGGTATGATTATCCGATTATCGATAAAGTGTTGTGCATGGCATGAATATGTGGTGCCAATTCACTTGTAGCGCTCGTGGAGCGTGTCGTTGGCATTTTGTTTATGTGGTAAGTGTGTTGCTCATGAAGTGAGCATGTGTTTATGTGGTTGGCGTGTTGTGCACATAGTTAGTGTATTGTACACATGGTTTTTACGTGGTTTGAGTGTCGTGCCTATGGTTTGTGTGTGCATGGCAAGTGTTTCGACGTTGTGTTTATTGTAATATAAGTGTTGTGGTTAGTTGTGGTGGTTGAGCAGTGAGGTTCCAGTGCGAACATAGCTTCGGTCTTTTAATGTCTTTTGTATTATTATTAAGATGGTTTAATTAGTAAAGTATATGTATGGTTATTAAGAGATTATATATATATTGATATGGCAATGGAGGTCATGAGATGACCAATAACAGGTAAGATTATTGTATGTCATTGTGATTTAAGTATGTGTTAGTGTTGGTTAGCTTGGAGGTCACATGGTGACCGGTGATGAGCCAATTATATTTAATGTATCGTGATATAAGTTTCACCGTGTATTAAGTGACTGACGTGGTTTGTGTGCTAGCCAAGTGTGGTGGTCCGGCGCCTATTCCGGATTACCTCTCTAGTGGGTACCCAACATTTTGTGTGAGCCAGGCACGTTAGTGCTTGGGGTTTGTCCCTCTACTGTGTGTACCTTCAAGGTCTTTGTCATCTGTCCTGGACACCCTCACTCCTGTGTTTGAGTTGTAAATCCGGCTGAGGGAAAGACGACAGTGGGACAACAACTTGTGAGAGTTTGGGTTTGGTCACTTGTAGCGCGCTCGTGGTTAGGGGTACGAACCCAGTAGACGTACTGGGCCCCAGCTAGTCCTGTGTTTACAGTGTCTCACTTTAGGGAGCTCGGGCTAGAGTCCCAAAAGGTGCCAGGCATGGTCCTACAGCTGTGTGGTTTGCAGGTGTGGTGTTGGTTGGTCTCCACTATTCTTTGGCCTTACTGTGTGGTTGTGGAGCGGCAATTGGACCTTTCATCCGTGACTGCATGACTGAGAGGTAGTTCTTGTGTCGTGTTGTCTGGGTTGGATACTGGCGTCATGAACCAGTAGTCCGTTCTCGTGTAGTGATGTCGTTCCTTTCCGACTTGTGCTTTCCCACTAGTGGTGGCTTGTGTGTGTGACAGGTTGGTTGAGGTTTTACCCGTTGTGGTGTGCCCTGGTGGTGGCACGATACTACTTGTGGTTCCGTTATGGTACCTCGTGGTAGTAGGTACCTCTACCCTTTGTGGTTAGTTTTATGTTGTGGTACTTTGTGTTCCAGTCCCTTCAGGTGTTGAGGTGGACTGGTGTTCTCTGGTGGTCTATGGAGTGACCTTCCACGTGTTGTGCTTTTACTCATCTGTGGGTAAGTTTCCGATTATGTTTTGGTGTGAGGTGTATTGGCTAGCTGATGCCAGTCCTGTTACCCTACGTGGGTAGGTTGCCTATGAAGCTTGTAGCTTCAGCGACCAGTTCTTGTAATGATTTGCCTGTGTGGCTTGTGGCCTAGGCATTACAGTTATTTAGCGGACTAGTGGTGCTGTGCTAGTCCTGTTGTCCCTTTTCCTTTTCGGGATTGGTATTAGCTGATGTAATTATGTTTAGTTGTTATTAATTATATTTTGATGTGAGTATGATATGGTTTGGCTATAGGTGTTGCCAGTGAGACCCTCTGGGGTTGAGGTTCTTCGGTATTGTGTGTTGTTTCGGGTAGTCCCTACTGAGCCTGTGACTTGTTGAGGCTCACTCCCCTACAGTTCTTTTCAGGGCTTGCCATTTGTGTAGCTTGAGGAGGTGTTGTGGCAGACTTGTACCGCTAGTAGTAGAGTTAGTCGTGTTGTGTGAGCTTGTGCTCCCTCGAGGTATGCCCCAGGTAGTTGTACTCTTTTAATTAGACATGTAATAATATATTGGGACAGTTGTAAATTGTTATATATTGGTATGAGCACATGTACTTTCTTGTGTCTTATACTGTTGTGGTTGTCTTTTATATTCTTACTGGATACGTGTACGAGCTATCCCTTGCTAGACTTCGGTCCGTTCGCGGTAGACGGATCTGGATATGGAGACTTATTGGGCATTCATATCCAGGGCTATCCTGATAATAGCTTCCTCAAACTCAACTTTAATGTCATTGACAATGAGGTCAACAACACAGGCTCCTTCAAGATTGATAGTGATGAAGGATGGTGGAGTAGGGGGATGAAGAGATGAAAAGGTGTGTGAGGAAGGTTGTGTAGAAGGTCCAGCTGAGGTGGTTCTGGATGTATAGACTAGAGGTGCTTCTGGATGAGTGGGTGGGATGTAGGGTGAGGGAATAAGTTGAGAGGTGGTAGGTGGAGAGGTGGTTACTGGTGAGTTGATGGAAGAAGAAGGTATGGATGAAGATGGTTGTTCATCAATAAATGGAGTGGGAGAAGAAATGTGTTTGGGAATAGGTTTCTTGGATGGCTTAGGAGTAGGAGAAGCAGTGGAGGGATCTACTGGAGAGGAAGAGGCAGGAGTCTGTTCCCACTGAGCAACAGTTGGAATCTCTGCATGAAGTGTTTATGTGCCAAGCTCGATATCTGCTGGTGGATCAACTGAAACTGAAGGCCGTGGTGGCCCAGAGGCTTCTACTTGCTCAGATGGCCCTGATGGCCCAATAGCTTCTTCTGCCTGCTCTAGAGGCCCTGATGGTCTGTCAACTTCTGCTGCCTGTTCAGATGACCCTGATGGCCCAACATCATCTGATGCAGTAGGGACATAAGGTGCTTGCTCAGTTGGTCCTTGAGCATCATGTCAGTTGACAAAAGCAGATGAGATTAGGTGAGTTCTCACAAACTGAGTGAGGTCAGTCACCATGGTCCTCAAACTGCTCAATTCAACATTCATCCCTTGAAGCTCATCTTTTACTTCACATAAGAGTTTGCCTTGAACATGCTGGCTCTTTACTACAGGTGCAAGGTCTATTTGTAGTGAATATAGTAATTTTCCTTGAACATTCGGCCATTCTATAACAAGCTCGAGGTGAACACAGACTTTCACCTTCTTGGGCTTGTTGTGACTTCACCTGGTGAGCCTAGGAACCCTGACATATATGACCTTCGTTCTGAAAGCATCATCAACAGCTAGTCCTTCATTCATAGTTCCATTTTATGTATGTTGATAAACAAGAGGATCATCATCAGATGCATCCTCTACTATTCCTTCCCCAAATTATTCTTCATTTGCAGTAACGACAGGCTCCCCTAAACTGGAGCTTCTTCATTAAGAACTTCCTCTGAATGTCCCAAGGGCATGTCATCTAGGAATGATTTTTCATGCTCCCCCTCAACAAGAACTGCCTCTGAATTTCCCCATGACATATCATTTGGAAAGACTTCTTCATGCTTCCATTCAACAGGAGCTTCCTCTTCATGAGTATCAACAATTGTCTCCTGTACAACAAGAGTTTCTATTACATGTTCAGTCAAAGTACTTACATCTGGTTGCCCTGATGACTCATATAGGTTCAATGTGCTCAGAGGTAGGAGAGTAAAACCCCTTAAGAAATTTGAGCGGGAAGTGTCAAAGATTTCTCAGAGAACGGGGAAGGCTCTGTGCAATCAAAAGAGGGTTTCACAGAGCTCGGAGTTGGATGGGCACGAGAAGAGAGAGAATCGATAGGGAATGAGTTATCGTTCATTGATTAAATAAAAAAGATAAAGTAGGAAATGTGTTTGAAGTCTGTGGAGCATTAATTGCATAAGACGACAAAATTAGAGTATATCACTGACGATAAATGCTGATAGAAGTAAAATGATTAAAATATAGGAGAGAATACAATCGATTTTTATAATGAAGAGGGGCAATTTTTTACTCTGAAATAAATTGATGTATTTCAGTTATATGTAGATAAATCTCTTACAAATTGCACATGCCTAATTCATGTCTGAAAGAGGTAAATCTCTCTTCAGGTAAGGCCTTTGTAAAGATGTCTGCTAACTAATTTAAAGTATCTATAAAAAAAAATACTAATATTACCATTTGCTACATGATCTCTAATGAAATGATACCTAACCTCAATGTGTTTAGTCCTTAAGTGCTGCACCAGAATTTTGGTAAGATTAATAGCACTTGTGTTGTCACATGGCAGTGGAACAATCTTGATGTGTAGTCCATAATCTTCAAGTTGTTGTTTGATCCAAAGAAGTTGTGTACAACAACTCCCAGCAGCCACATATTCAGCTTCAGTAATTGATAAGGCAACTGAGATTTGTTTCTTTGAAGACCATGAAATTAATCATCCTACAAGAAATTGACAACAATTGCTGGTGTTTTTTCTATCCACTTTGCATCCAACATAGTCAACATCTGAGTATCCAACTAAATTGATCTTATAGGTTTTAGGATACCAAAGACCTAAGTTATGAGTATGATCTAAATATCTATCAATCCTTTTTACTGAAACTAGGTGAGATTCCTTGGGATTAGATTGATATCTAGCACACATGCATACACTAAATAAGATATCAGGTCTGCTAGCAGTCAATTAAAGTAGTGAACCAATCATACCTCTATAAAGTTTTTAGTCCACCTTCTTACCTTCTAGATCACTATCCAACCTTGTTGAAGTGCTCATTGCTCAAGGGTATTACATTGTCAAATCCAAATTTCTTTAATAATTCCTTGGTGTATTTGATTTGACTAATGTGAGTTCCTTCTTTACCTTGTTTGATTTGTAGTCCAAGAAAGTAGTTAATCTCCCCCATCATGCTCATCTCAAATTCTCCCTGCATCAACTTTTCAAAGTACTTGCACAGAGATTGATCAGTAGGTCCAAATATGATATCAACAACATAGATTTGTACAATTAGCATATCTTCAGCACAAGATTTAATAAATAGACTGTTGTCTTCTTTGCCTCTAATGAAATCATGTTTTGGTAGAAAAGCACTAAGTCTTTCATACCAAGCTCTAGGTGCTTGTTTCAGACCATATAATACTTTATGCGGATTAAAATATAATTAGGATATTCTATGTCATCAAAAATAGGAGGTTGTTCTACATATACTTTCTCCTTTATAAAACCATTCAAAAAGGTTGATTTAACATCCATTTGAAAAAGGTTAATCTAATGTTCATGCATAACCTAGTAAATTCCGAATAGCCTCAAGTCTAATAACTGGTGCATAGGTTTTATCAAAATCTATACCTTCCTCTTGAGAACAGCCTTGAGCAACCAATCTAGCCTTATTTCTAGTCAGAACACCAGTTTCATCCAACTTGTTTCTGAACACCCATTTGGTGCCAATCCCAAGATGATCTGATAGTCTAGGAATAAGGGACCAGACTTGGTTTTTTTGAACTGATTTAATTCATCTTGCATGGCTAGAATACAAGATTCATCAGTCAGTACTTTATTGACTGTCTTAGGCTTAATTTAAGAAACAACGACTAAATAATCACAAGGAATAATGCTATCTCTAGTTCTTATCCCAACATTTGGATCTCCAATGATATTTTCTTTTGGATGATTCTTCTTGTATCTTCATTCCCTAGGAAGATCTTCATGGATTAGATCTTTCTGTTGTAGTTCTTCTAGGGGTGGATCATCATTATTCTTGATAGATACTTCTTTCATTTTCTCAGATAGGTCCTCTATACCTTCATCATCACTAACAATTTTCTTTCTCAAGGAAGGGTTAGATTTATCAAATATAGCATGTATAGTTTGTTCAGTTAATAGACTTCTTTTATTGAAAACATTATATCCTTTGGGTTTGGAGGTGTAACCCATAAAAACACCTTCATCAGATTTTGAATCCAGCTTACCAATTTTTGTATTACCATTATTGTGAATGAAGCAAGAACATCTAAATATTTTGAGATGACTATCTTGAGCTTCTTATGCTTGTACAACTCATATGTTGTCTTCCTTAATATAGGCCTTATCATAGCTCTATTGAGTATATAGTAAGTTGTATTAACTGCCTCTGCCCAAAAATATCTTGGCAAGCTGTATTCAGATAGCATGGTTCTTGCCATATCCAATAATGTTATATTTTCCTCTCAACTACTCTATTTTGTTGTGGTGTTCTTGGTGCTGAAAAATTGTGCTCGATTCCTAGATCATCACAAAATTCTGCAAACCTATCATTCTAAAATTCTCCTTCATGATCAAATCGAAGACTTGTAATACTGAACTTCTTATCTTTCTAAACTAGCTTGCTGAACTTGACAAATGCTTCAAACGTGTTATCTTTGTGTTCTATAAAAGAGACCCATGTGTATCTTGAGAAACCATCAACAATAACGAATCCAAAGTTTTTTCCACCTAGACTGGTAGTCCTCATAGGTCCAAATAAATCCATATGGAGCAATTCTAGAGGCTTAGAAGTAATGACAATTATCTTTGATTTGATAGAAGCTTTGGCATGTTTTCCTTTAGCACAAGGTCCACAAACATTATCAAGTCTTGAGTTAATAGTTGGCAAACTTTCTACTAAGTCATGCTTAGTGAGCTTCCTAATACCATCCAAAGTAGCATGTCCTAGTCACTTGTGCCACAGTTCTGCATTTTGCTCTTTGCTTGGTGCAAAGCATATATCTTGACCTTTCAGATCTTCCAAATGTAAAACATAGAGATTTCTTTCTCTGTGGGCTTTGAAAACTGTTATTCCTTCCTTGATAATCAGACACTTGGATTCTTGGAACTTTACTTGATTACCCTTGCCGCATAACTGACTTATGCTAGTCAGGTTATGTTTGAGACCTTCAACGTAAAGAACTTCTTCTATCAGTGCCCTTTCTTTGCTTCTAACTGATCCACAACCAACTACTAATCATTTACCATTGTCTCCATATGTGACTGTTCCTTCTTCAATTTTGATAAATGAAAATAATTTCTTGTTTCCTGTCATATGCCTTGAGCACCCATTGTCTAGGTACCATTTTGATGCTCTAAGGCTTTCCTGAAATTAGATCAATGAGATTTAGGTACCCAAGTTCTTTTTGGGTATTGATTGGTTAGCTTCTACAGACTTTCCTTTTGGAACCCACTTTAGGTGTTTAGTTGTACAAGTATTTATACTATGACCAAGTTTGTTACAATGAGTGTAACATAAAATATTATTTAATGTTTTGTTTACTTTACGATGTTTATCCATTTTTGTTTTGTGACACGGTTCCTGTTCAGCTACAAATTTTGGTAACGGGTAATTGTTAGGATATATAATTGTTTCATCATTTTCAAGTGGCGTATACCCAGTTCCATATTTCTTCTTACCTCATCTTCTTGCTCCTTTTAATATTAATGAAGATCTTTCGTTAGTTATTTTTTTGATTGTAGTTGTTAAATATTTGTTGTCTTTGGTTAATATTTATATTTCCTACTTTGACATACTTATAGTTTCTTAGTTTTCAAGATTCAATATTTTATCATTTTTGTTTTTTACATCTTCACATAACTATTGACCAGGTAGCAAGCCCAAAGGGAGGGTGAATGCGTTGCTTCAAGAGTATCCTAAATTTTTTCTTCTTAAAGCATCTTCAGATAGAAACACACTAAGCGCAAGTGTTAGAGTTAGTGAGCAGTAGAAGTAAGATAAAAATAATCACACAAATTGCACAAGGATTTTATCTTGGTTCGGACCTCCTATCATGAGGAGTCCTACGTCCAGTCCCCAAGAAACTACTTGGGATTTCACTAACCAAGGGTATAGTCCCCCTCAAGGAGACTTACACATTCAGCACCCGTTGGCCTTCTCTTCAACCCACGATGAGGCAATACAACCACTTGTAGCGATAGGTCTTCCCTTCAGCAAGGGGAACTAAACCACCTACTCACAACAGGTCTTCTCCTCTTACAGGAAGAGGAACACTCTTAAAGAAGAGTTGAAGGGGTGGCCCCTAGATCAAGCTTATACAACAAACTTTGCTTGATCTGAGGCACGAACTGAGAGATGAAGAAAGTAGATTTTGATGCTATCTGCTCAGAGCAACTGGCTCTCAAAGAAAAGAAATAAGGGCTTCAGGAGAGCTTGGAGCAAACAGACTTGGAGTGAAGGTGCACTGCTCTCAATGGTGGTTATGAAGGCTAATGTGAATCTGCGTGTATTGCTTATGTATCCTTAGCTTTTCCTTCACAGCCATCATCTTCTTATAAATATTTCAGCTTTCTTCATATGCATCTGTTGAAGTGTTCGTTGAAGTGTACATTGTCTCTTATTCCATGGTGCTCGTTTCCATGTAGTCGTAGCAAGTTTTACGTTGTACAGACACATGACTACCAAAAACCTGCAGGCATTAAATGCTAAGAGATATCTTCAGTCAATGGAAAAAGGTGTTATTCAGAAATAGAAATGTCCATTCTGTCACCATATAAATCACAAGAAGACTTTTTATAAGAATGGGAAACCATAAAGCACATTCTCTAAGAGAACTGTGTCCCATGACTAAGTAAGCCACATACAGATATGTTCCTTTATGTTTACATGTAAAGTATTAGAAGACTTCCATGAAAATAGTAGTCAGTCAAGAAGTCATACTGTAAGAAGATATCGTTGAAAGGTCTTGTAAGAAGGATATGTAACAGATAGTAGGAAATTTGAACTGCACATCTTTGAAATGATTTAAAAATACTGCACGCCAAGTTATGTTTATAACAAAGATTAATCATAAGGGCAATCATTATACATTCTACCACAATCAGTAGGTTATTGCACATATAATTATCAAGGTATTTTAAACTAATATATCTAAAATAACAATGGATAATATAATGCCAAACGATGTAAAGACACAGTCGATGTTGAAAGAGTAATCGATGTTAAGAGAAATCGATGTTCAAGAACAATCAATGAAGATAATCGATGTTTAACTGTAATCTATGTTTGAGTATAACTGTAATCGATGTTTAGGACAGTCGATGTTTGAGACATTCGATGTCTAAGGGTAATCGATGTCCAAAAAGGTAATCGATGTTTGAACATAATCAATGTAATTTTATATAGTAATCGATGTGGACTAAAAATTGTAATCGATGTTTAAGAGAAAGGTAATCGATATGTCAAGGAAACAACATAAACAGTCGTAGTGAAAGCTTGTCTGGCCTGAATGTAACGTTATCAGTCAAAGTGTAACTTCGGTTATAATGAATTGTATCTTCAGATATGACGAAGTAGACTTCGTATGAAACAAATAATAACACTGTCGGTTGAAGTGAATCTTTGTATAAGACTTCAGATATGACGAAGTAAACTTCGTATAGAAGGAAAATCAGCACAGTCGGTCGAAGCTGAAACCCACAGTCGACCGAAGTGAACTTTGTGTATAACTTTGGATATGCCGAAGTTAGCTTCGTATATGACGTAGTAGAGCTCCGACTAATCACGACCAAAAACATGCATTACGAAGTGCCAGATTCGGATATGATGAAGTGGACTTCGATTGAAACTGTGAAAAGATTATCAGTGATGAAACACATAAACCTACAAGCAATTGAACACCATCTAGAGAACTTGGAAATAGTTGGAATACTTACAATGGTGATCATTGAAGTATAATTTTTATTTCCTTTGAGTTTCTTGTTGACAGACTTAACCAAAATAAAGTTGAGGTAAATGCTTATAATTTAGATGAATATAGAAATAGTCTTATAAGTTTTGTTATCACCAAAATATACAATCATAGAGATAAATGAGTCAACAATAACAACTCATTTCTCCTTTTTAATTCTTGAATTTATTTTTCTAGTTGTTCCATTTCCAATTTTAAATCTGAGTTGGTTATTTCAAGACATGCAAAACTTTTCTTGATTGATTTTAAATGTTCACATACATCTTTAAATTTTTCATATAATTCATTGAATGCTTCTTCCAAATTATCAGAGTTAGAATTAGAATCATTACATGGAGTAAAAGAGGAGTCAGAAGTTACCTTATCATCATTGTTAGCCATAAAGGCTAGGTTGACCTTTTCTTCTTCTTCTTCTCTAGAACTTGACTCACTACTTGAGTCGCCTTCATTGCTCCATGCAGCAGCCATTGCCTTCTATTTGTATTTCTTCAAGTTCTTGATATCTCCTTCTTCTTATATTCCACCTTCTTTAGTTTAGGACAATCAGCCTTAAGATGTCCAGGCTTCATACATTCATAGCAAATAGGCTCAAGTCTTTTGAATACTTTGCCTTTCTTGAAATTCCTCCTTCCTGATTGACACTTCTTTTTGGCCAGAATTCATTGTAGTCGTCTGGAGAGGAAGGCTCCTTCTTCTTCACTTCTTTCATCTTCGAAGTTGCTTTCAAATGTGTTTTCTACTGCTTTCAGGGCAATGTTACATTTTTTCTTCTTGGAGGATTCTCCCAACCTCTCTATATTTATCTCATGAGCCATTAGAGACCTAATGAGTTTTTCAAGAGACATTGCCATGAGATCATTTGCTTCTTCTATAGATGTAACCTTGGGAGTCCATAAAGTAGGCAAGGATCTCAGTATTTTCCTCACCATGTCTTCTGACTCATATCTTTTCCCTAGCCCAGCCAAGCCATTTGTGATATTGTGAATCGACTGTAAATATAGGAGATAGATTCTCTTGAATGCATTTGGAACTTTTCATATTGTGTTACTAGTATATCTATTCTAGTTTCTCTTACCTTATCTGTTCCTTCGTAGGTAAGTTTCAACTTATCCCACCTTTCTTTGGCCGACTTGCATGCAGATATTCTGTTGAATTCCTTCTTGCTTAATGAGCAGCATAATATACTCTTTGCATTGCTGTTCTGAGACATTAATTTCTCATCGACATCTGTCCAGTTCTCTTTGGAGTTTAGGACTATTTGTTCTCCATCTTCTACTATATTCCATAGTTGATAGTCTAGACCCTGAAGAAAGAACTTCATTCTTATCTTCCAGTAGTTATAATCCTCTCCATCGAATAGTGGAGGCCGGTTGACAGATTGTCCCTCTGCATATCCTTGGGCTACCATTTATCTTTGCTCATCAGATCGTGATATCTACTTGCTTGAAGAGACTTGGCTCTCATACCACTTGTTGACTAGGTTGCAAGCCCAGGGGGGTGAATGGATTGCAATAATTCATCCTTGAAAATTTATGTAACAAATATTTTCAAAAACACTAAACGTAGATGTTAAGGTTAGTGAGCAGCGAAGATAAAACAAAAGCAATCACACAAGCAACAGGAGTTTTATCCAGGTTCGGACCTCCTATCACCAGGAGTCGTATGTCTAGTCCCCAAGCAACAACTTAGGATTCCACTAACCAAGGGTATAGTCCCCCTTAAGGACACTTAAACATCCAGCACTAGCTGGTCTTCTCTTCAACTCACGATGAGGCAGTACACCACATGTTCCAATAATTCTTCCTTTCTTACTGAAGAGTATAACTCACCCACTATTCAACAGATCTACTCTTCACAAAAGAAGAGGAACCCTCTATGAAGAGTAAGAGGTTGATGGCCCCTTGTAGTAACCCGATATTTAAAATAGTTAAATAAATAGAAATAATGAGATAAATGGATTAAATAAAATCCAATAAATATTAAAAAGGTATGGGCTTGATTTAATTAGCTCATGCAAAGGCTAATGGGCCAAATTGGGAGTATGGATTATGGAACAAGAACAAATACTCCAAAATTTGTAACCTGATTATGGGGAAAATACAAAAGGGTAAAAGAGAGATTGAAACCATGGAAATTATCCATGAATGGCAAGCCAATTCGCCACCCACCATAGCAGCAACCTTCTAGAGGGATTCCCACTCCAAATGGGAGGCGAGATCACCAAAACAATGAAGGGAAGAGCTAGAATTCGGATCCCCTTTTCCTAGTTCCATTCGGATATGAAATACACCCTAAACAAGAACTCGACCTAAAACTAAAAGGGAAGGTTCACATACTTGCTGGGGTCGTGGGATGCGGAGCTAGGGTGTTAGGAGCAAAGGAGGATGGCTGGAAATCGAAGCTTTTCCTCAAATTGTGCTCTGCTGCATCCTGCGCATCAGTTTGGTGTTTACGCTCCACAAGGGTAGGTATTCTCGGGCCAAAGAAGAATCTAAATCATCCTATCTTGTAGATCATCGTGTCTACTTTCATTTTCAAGTGATATGCCCAAATTCCATCATGAAATCGTTGAGTTATAAGCATTTTCCCATCGTTGCGCATATCTGTGTCGTTTCTTGTTCATGCATGTTTACACGCCTTACGAGACAAAATCGATCCGGTCGAAAGGCATAGATCTCTTCATCTTGATGTCCCCTACAAGTTTAATGTTCACCACTTTGTCCCATGTGCCCTAGTTTAAGAGATACAAGCGTTGCATGAATGTCGCTACATGTTTCCTGTGTTTTCTGTTGTTTTCGGGTTGATGCTTGAATTGCGTACAGCCCAGGTGACGCGATTCGTGGCATTGGTATCTCGTCGGCTTTTGCCGCCGTTATTTCACGAAATGTGTGCGTCAAGGCTGACGCATTTTGGCACGTCCAGTGCCTCAAACTGTGCGCCATCTGACCTGTCAGACGACCGCTGAAACGCGACCGCATAGGTTGACACGTTTCTCTATCTTTTCCCACCTCTGGGAAAGCACGCCGTTTGACTATTTAGGGTTTCATGAACGTGACGGTCACTGCCGACGCATTTCTGCCCACCTTCAAATCGCGGCCAAGATCCCCGACGTGATTTAGCTACATTATTCCAGCACCAAAATTAGCTCTATTTAAATGATCATTTAGACCATTTAAGCATGTTTAAACCCTGTAAAATTGTGTAATAAATAGTAAACCAACAGGTTATAAAAAATTTATTTATGTCCCATAATTCGTTAATTTAAAACTGTAATATGCTCGATCATTCAATGTTCATGATTTCATGCACATGCACACACCAAATATTCACCCTTGCCATAAAATGATATGGAAAATACATGAAATAAAATTATCTAGTAATTTACTTAAATAATTGTACATAAATTTCCCATTTTAATAATAACATTGTCTTCGTTTATTTCGTGGTTTTGGAACACCGAGATTGCCGCTCCACTGTTCTAGAATTCCTCTGGAACATCGAACAACTTGTTTCCTCTACACACTGCTCTCTTGACAAGTTGGAACCTCTCTATCAGACATTCCGTTCTGGTAGACAAGGGACCTCTTGTTAAGATCTCCGTAAGACTCCGTACTCTGTGGATTCCCTCATAGAGACCGAGCTGGTTGTACCCTAATGTCCATAACACCCTTAGGGATCAACATTATCCAAACGCCTTTAGAAGTTCTCTCTTATCTAGACTCAGGCCGAACCTCTGGACCTGTGCATAACAGGGCCAGTGGAAGGGTAGTGAATTCGACCTGATTGCCAGCACCAATTGCGTGTGTTGTGCAACTGTTACTATCGCCCGTTTAATCGACGTGTTATGCTCATTGACCTATAGTTCTCGTCTATACTCTACTCTCTCATCTATTCACACTCTCTCTACTATCTCGTCTATTCCTCTAGTACTCTCATCTACATCTTGGCACTCTCTATTGGTCATTGACTGATTGTCTAAAGATAAACAATATAACCAATGCTTAGCAAAATATAAAGGGCCTGGTCAGGTCCTAGGAGGTGCACCCAAAAGTGCTATTTGCCCGCGGGAGTTAAATGACCAGTGTTTGGCATTACACTTGTAAGGCCCTCTAATTTCCGTCGTATTATTTGTACCTATGTGTGAATAATTGTGCTTATGTATGTATGTACTTATTTACGTACGTATTAATTAGTATAATTACGTATGCATGTGTTTATATTAAGTATAAATAATGTATATATTGCATGATGATAGTGTGGATATAATACCATATACATGTGCATGTATATATGTCCGGTATGCATGGTTTTCTGCATAAATTAGGGTTCTGGCCGAAGGCCACCTTGGCGTCAAGCCTAGGCCGTTGAGCCAGTGTCAGCGTCCAGCATGGACGCCAACACTAACTCCGGCGTCCAGCGATCTGGACGCCAACTTCTCTGACCTGCATGCGTTGCAGAGCCAGAAAATCTGGGAGCAAGGCATGGCCTCCATTGGGGGGATGTCCCCCAACGGCTCTAAGGCTGTCTAATCGGTATGGTGAGTGGGTGAGGGGCTCTCATTAGGTCTGAACCCAGATTTGGCCTCTCCCACTTCTCATTTCACCTTGCAAGAGGAGAAATAGAGGAGAGAAAAAACCTAGGTGAGCTGTGAGAAAAACCCCATTTTAGAACCCCCAAATCCGACCCCTTGGAGCTTGGTTTGGAGATCTACTGCGACAAGGAGGAAGCTGGAGCAAAGGAGAAGGCATCCCATCATCCCCTCGGCGTGGAGATCACCCAGGAGCCCGGAGGAAGCGATCTGGAGGGAGGTTCTGCAACTTCTTGGGACTGCCCAAGGAGGTCTTCACCAAGCCTTTAAATCCCTTAGAAGAATTTTTGAAAGGCAAGTGACCTATCTATGGTGTCCCCGTATGAGTCTAGGTGGTTTTTATTATTTTTATGGAATTTTCCTCGAGTCCTAGACCCTCCAATTCACCCAAGTTTCAGAGCTCGGGTCTGTGTTTTCTGCACAGACCTAGTTAGACGGCAAGGTCCCTGGACGTCCAGTTTATGCTTGGCGTCCATCGACCATGCCGCTGACCCTGAGTCAGCGGCCAGAGACCGCCGCCTAGTTCTTCTGGACAGAACAGTGAGCTGTTCTGTCCCACTTATGCAGTAATTTCGGTATGTTTTATGCGATGAGGATATATGGTAAAGCTTATACTCTATGTATATGGTTAGTTGTGGTGTGTGAATGAATGTGGGATGTGATGGTGAATGTGGGATAATGATATCTTGTAAACTTGTGAGCATGACTTGTAGACAATTTTGCAAAATCCATGATTCATGATTTAGATTAGTGTGAATGCCTTAGTTTCGGTTTGATCATGAAGAATAGTGGGTCAGCATATGTGTTTGCAAGTTTTAGTAATTTATCCATGCTTGTGAAATTTGTAAATAAGCTCGGTTCGGTAAAATGAAAACATGCAAAAATGGTTTGTGATAATTGATCGATAGATGTATGAATTAGGGTAATGTGGTATTCTGAAATCATACATATATTAGTAGTCTCTGTACAAAACAGCAAGTGGCTAAATTACAAGATGTGTTAGACCCATGTTAACTTAAGTTGTTAATAGCATGCTAATTAGGCGTTTTATTTTCTGTAAATTCTATGTAGCTCAGAAAAATCTGAAATTTGGGAGTATGATTATGAACCCGAAAACAGCATGTGGTAAAAATTTCAGGTCATTTGGACCCTTATGTGTTTTCATGTGAAATGTGAATAATTCGTACATATGATCGAAATGTGATTAGATTTTGTTTAAACCCAGCATGATTAGTGTGTTTACTGTGTGTTAAACCTTGAAATTTGTAGTATCATGTTAGGAAAAGCAGAGATATTAATGTGAGTGAGAAGGTGAATGTGATGAAAAGTGTAAAGTGTAAGAACCATGTGTAAAACGGTAAATGTGTAAAAGTGTAATTGTGCCAATGTGATACTGCTTCCGAGAAGGCAGTGGAGCCGTATCAGGGAAAAGTCCCCCTGAGAAGGTTCATTGTGTTAAGTGACCCTAAGGGCATTAGGGGGAAATCCTGGAGGTGGACAAGTACCACTGGTTAGGGTGGAGACTTGTTCTCCCGGTCTGCGCAGTCCAAGAGTCGCCATTGTATTGCCTAGATGGCGTCTATGTGATGTGATGTGTCCTTCTTTGGTGGTTTGGACTATGTGTCACGGCACCTAAATATGTGTAAAGTGTAATGTGAAATGTGTATGTGACCATGTGTAAATGTGTAAGTGACATGTGAATGTGTATGTGTAAAGTGTAACCACGTGAAAAGAGGAAATTTGTGTAAAAGAAAATGTGAAATTCTCGATGTGTAAATGTGTTATTGAAACCATGTGAGACTAAATCTGAAACCATGTGAATTCAGAAAATGCATGTTATTATTCTCATGTTTATGTGTACAAAGTGTTTAGAATCCATGGTAGGGACAACAAATGAATATGTGTGCAAAATGGCATGATGGATTGTTCATATGTGAGGTTTTAAGCAACGTTGTAGCTCTCATGTGTAGATTTATAGTCATTGAACCATGTGAAATCAGCAACCTAAAGCATGTGAAAAAGTTATGTATGCACTTAAGAATATGTGGAATCCATGCGAATTGTGTTCCCTTTTCATGCATGTAAATTGTCCATATTGATAGCTCTCATGTTTGATTCTGTAAAAGATTAAAGTTCATGAGTAAATTGAATAGAGACCATGTGATAGGTGGATTTTATTTTAAAAATCTGAAAGCATGAGTTATGTATAAAATTGTAGAACTTTCATGATAGGTTGAAAACTCGAATTGACTAGCATGCTATGTGTTGCTAATTGTAATGTGCATGTAGAAACCACTAGGATTTGTACGTGTATATCATGAATAGTGTTGCTTGCTGAGTCCCTGGACTCACTCCTTGCTTCGGCGTACAGGTATAGTTGGTGACACAGTACCCTTGGAGGAGGCAGCAGAGACGGACTCCGAGCGTGGAGACTAGCTAGTTTTTGGAGTTCTTTGTGATTGTGTACTTCCTAGTATGTACTTGGAACATTGTATTAGAATTATCATGAGAAAAATGTATTATGTGGACATTATGTATTTCCATTTCAGTAATTTAATTTATGTGAACTTTGGTTCCTTTTTGCAAATTGTAAACTGCATGTATGTTTAATGTGGATGATGAATGAATGGAGATAGTTCTCTTTTACTTCCGCTACTCTGTTGTATATTCGCGTGTATCTCAGCTGTTTGTATCGTTGGGTAAATGTCCCACTGTGGCAGCACTTGTTATATCGACGTGGGTTGGTATAACCGTACCGGTATAATGAGGGCCGTCACAGAGATTGGTATCAGAGCGACCGGTTGAGATTGCACATGAATATACCTAAGTCATCATCCCCATTGCATGCTAAGTATGTCCACATGTGTAGAAAACACTAATAGGAAATGAAAGATAGATAAGAAATGGTTAGAAAATTTAGTAACCTAGCTCTAATTGGTGGCTGAAATTTCATTACAGCCATGGCTTCCCGTGGACGACGTGGAGGTGTGCCAGCTCGCGACGACGAGCAGAGGCGTGAGGAGCGGGCGGAGCAGCAGGCCCCGGCCCCACAGGGTCCTGTGCTTCCCCCACCACCGCCAGTGGACTATGGAGTATTCATGCAAGGTCTGGTGCAAGCCATGCAGACGCAGGCCCACACCCAGGCAGCACTCCAGGCCCAGTTGGAGGCCCAGGTAGAATAATAAAACAACCTAGTAGTTTGCTAATTAAATTGCATGATATTGTGTTTATTGTATATTGTTATTGTTTAATGTAGCAGGCTCAGGCCCCAGCTCAGGACCATGGTGGACATTCCATCATGGAGCGATTCAAGAGGATGACCCCACCCTCTTTTAAGGCGGAGAGTGATCCGCTTTTGGCAGAACGCTGGATGAGGGAGACCGAGAAACTCATCCGAGCTATCAGGTGTCCTGATGAGGACAAGGTGACCTTAGCCACCTACATGCTACAGGTATGTTTTGGTTATGCTTGTATGTTGTTTGTCAAGTTAGAAATTGTTGGTTAGTGCTTATGAAGGTGTATTGCAGGAGAGAGCTGATGTATGGTGGTCCTCCCTACTGCGTACGTGCTTCGAGGATGGAGCAGTAGATGTGGCATGGGACGCGTTCGTGAGGCTCTTCCGAGCCAAGTTCGTCCCAGAGCATATCCAGGACAAGATGGAGCAAGAATTCCTTTCCCTGACGCAAGGATCGATGACCGTCCTGGAATACGAGGCAAGGTTTTCTGAACTTTCTAAATATGCACCGCATATAGTAGAGGATGAGCGCAGGAAGACCAAGAAGTTTGTGATGGGTCTCAAACCATCACTGAGGACGAGGCTCGTGGCGTTCGACCACCGCACGCTAGACGAGGCCCTCAGCGCAGCCTGCAGACAGGAGGGAGAAATGGAGCAGTATCTGGAGGAGAAGAAGGCTTCGCAGAAGAGGCCGGCAGCGACTTTCCAGCGGCAAGATAAGAGGAAAACGGTGTACCAGACACCGCAGAAACAAATGGCAGTCAGCAACTCTCAGGTACCCTCTGTACGTTCCCCCGGTGCGAAGAGAGAGTGTCCCCATTGTGGGAAGACCCATGGAGGTTCCGAGTGCTGGTTAGTAGCGGGTAGATGCTTAAAGTGTGGGAGCAGCGACCACAAGATCAAGGATTGCCCAAGACTTCAGCAGGAAGCTCAGCGAGGAGCGCCAGTACCAGCAGTAGCGGCAGCCGCGCCAGCTACAGGACGACCAGGAAGGCCTCGAGCCCCAGCTCGAGTGTTTGCGTTAGCTCGTGAGGACGCCGAGCAGGCGGAGCATGTCACCGAAGGTACAGTTTTACTTTTCGGTGTGCACGCTCGGGTTTTGTTTGATACGGGTGCTACTCACTCGTTCATTTCCGAGCGGTTCGCTAGGCAGTTAGCCCTAGAGTCAGGCATAGAGTCTGAGGAGTTAGAGGTCCCTTTGTCTGTGCACACCCCTGCGGGTACGGTATCGACTAGGAAGTGCATTCCGTCGTTACCTGTGTGCATTGAGGATAGATTCCTAGATGGGTGTTTCTTCTTGCTAAAGATGAAGGATTATGATTGTATCCTTGGTCTGGATTGGCTAGAGGAGCACTATGCGTTAGTGGATTGTCGTAGGAAGAAGATTGTTTTCCGCATTCCTGGTGAGGATGAGTTCTCTCATCCCTTGCCAAAGAACTTAGCGGGAAAGTTAGTTATCTCTGCCATGAAGGCGATGCGCATGGTGAACAAGGGTTGTGACGCATTTCTTGCCAGCGTTATGCTAGTACCCGATGCTGGTTCGTCACTGACTCTTGCAGAGATCGATGTGGTGCAGACTTTCCAGATGTCTTTCCCGACGACTTGTCTGGATTGCCACCGGATAGGGAGATAGAGTTCACTATAGAGTTGCTTCCAGGCACCTCTCCTATCTCGAAGGCCCCATATCGGATGGCCCCTGCAGAGTTAGCCGAGTTGAGGAAGCAATTGCAAGAATTGCTCGATAAGGGATTTATTCGCCCTAGCGTTTCCCCTTGGGGCGCACCTGTATTATTCGTCAAGAAGAAAGACGGGTCACTTCGGTTGTGCATTGATTATAGAAAGCTAAACCAGGTGACTGTGAAGAACAGGTATCCCTTACCTCGGATTGATGATCTGTTTGACCAGTTGCGAGAGGCATCAGTCTTTTCCAAGATTGACTTGCGATCTGGTTATCATCAGTTGAGGATTAGGAGTGAGGATGTGTCCAAGACGGCATTTAGAACCCGTTATGGACATTATGAGTTTTTGGTTCTTCCTTTCGGATTGACCAACGCCCCTGCAGCGTTCATGGATCTCATGAACGGGTGTTTAGTCCGTATCTAGATAGCTTTGTTGTTGTGTTTATTGATGACGTGTTGGTCTATTCTCCGGATGAGGCCACACATCGTCAGCATTTGAGGTTAGTCTTAGAGGTTCTCCGTGAGCACAAGCTGTATGCGAAGTTCAGCAAGTGCGAGTTCTGGTTGCGCGAGGTTCATTTTCTCGGGCATGTTATCTCCGGCGCTGGTGTAGCAGTTGATCCAGCAAAAGTCCAGGCAGTTATGGATTGGGAGATTCCAGGACCCCTTCGGAGATTCGTAGTTTTATTGGGTTAGCTGGTTATTATCGGCGATTCATTGAGGGTTTCTCATCCATCGCCGCCCCTTTGACAAAGCTGACCAAGAAGGGTGAGAAGTTCGTATGGTCTGAGGCATGTGAGCGTAGCTTTCAGCTATTGAAGGCTAAGCTTACTTCTGCTCCGGTATTGGTATTGCCTAGTGGTCTAGAAGGTTTTGCCATTTATACGGATGCATCTCAGATTGGTTTAGGCTGTGTGCTCATGCAGCAAGAGAGGGTAGTGGCTTATGCTTCTCGTCAGTTGAAGGAGCATGAGAGGAACTATCCGACTCATGATTTAGAGCTCGCAGCTGTGGTTCATGCACTAAAGATCTGGAGGCACTATCTTTATGGTGTCAGATTTGAGGTGTTTACCGACCACAAGAGCTTGAAGTATCTTTTCTCCCAAAGGAATTAAACCTGAGGCAGAGGAGATGGATTGAGTTCTTGAAGGACTATGACTTCGACCTTCAGTATCATCCTGGAAAGGCGAACGTCGTAGCGGATGCTCTTAGTAGAAAGAGGTCTTCGCTCCAGCAGGATTGGAAGATGTTGGAGGATGCAGCGTGCTCTATGACCGAGTTAGAGCCATCGTTGTGTCAGGCTTTTGTAGCTCAGCTATCCCTTAGATCCTCAGTCTTGGATGAGGTGATTGAGCAGCAGAAAGCCGATCCTAGATTGTTAGAGTTAGTGGGTAAGGCGGGCATTGCTCGTGATGAGGACGGTGTGATTAGATTTCAGCACCGTGTTTGTGTCCCCGATGTGGTAGATGTCCGTGAGCATGTGTTAGCGGAGGCT
Source organism: Colocasia esculenta (assembly GCA_014218235.1). Lineage (NCBI taxonomy): Eukaryota > Viridiplantae > Streptophyta > Magnoliopsida > Alismatales > Araceae > Colocasia > Colocasia esculenta. The sequence goes on along the minus strand of CM024761.1, from coordinate 47,638,914 downwards.
CATAGATCGCGATTCTCTATTCATCCGGGTAACACTAAGATGTATCAAGACCTGAAGAGATCATTTTGGTGGTCCGGCATGAAGAAGGATGTTGCGGATTATGTGTCTAGATGTCTAGTATGTCAGCAGGTGAAAGCCGAGCGGCAGCGACCATCCGGCCTTATGCAGAGGATGGATATTCCCGTATGGAAGTGGGAAGCTGTCACTATGGATTTCGTATCGGGTTTGCCTCGATCTAGAAGGGGCAATGACTCGATTTGGGTAGTTGTAGATAGATTCTCGAAGACTGCTCATTTTTGCCTATGAAGAAGAAGCAGTCAGTAGAGAGTTTAGCTAGATTGTATGTTAGCGGTATCGTTAGATTGCATGGTGTGCCGAAGTCGATCATTTCGGATCGAGATCCGAGATTTACTTCGAGATTGTGGAAGGGTCTTCAGGATGCGTTAGGTTCGGAGCTTAAGCTCAGTTCGGCGTTTCATCCCCAGACCGACGGACAGTCCGAGAGGACTATCCAGACGCTCGAGGATATGTTGAGAGCGTGTGTTCTGGATTGGAAGGATGATTGGGAGCGTCATTTACCTCTTGTGGAGTTCGCATACAACAACAGCTTTCATGCTAGTATTGGTATGGCTCCATTCGAGGCGTTGTATGGTAGGCCCTGCAGATCTCCTTTATGTTGGGAGGAGACTGGTGATAGGCAGTTGATCGGACCGGAGTTAGTTCAGGAAACTTCGGATAAGATTCAGCTTATCAGGAAAAGGCTTGTTGCGGCACAGGATAGGCAGAAGAGTTATGCCGACAACAGGAGAAAGGATTTGGAGTTCGAGGTTGGCGATCATGTCTTCTTGAAGATATCGCCTACTCGTGGAGTTGTCAGATTTGGCAGGCATAGCAAGCTAAGCCCTAGGTTCATTGGCCCATATGAGATTCTCAGACGTTTGGGCAACGTGGCGTACGAGCTAGCTTTACCCCCAGCTTTGGCTAGCGTTCACCCTGTATTCCACGTATCTATGCTCAGGAAGTATGTCCGAGATCCGTCTCATGTGATTAGTCATGAGCCCGTGGAGATCCAGCCAGATCTTTCGTATGTCGAGCAACCAGTAGCCATTCTTGACCGGAAGGTTCAGCATCTCCGGAACAAGAGTATCGCGTCGGTGAAAGTTCTATGGCGGAACTTCTCACGTGAGGAGGCTACGTGGGAGCTTGAGGATGCGATGAAGAAGAAGTATCCCTTTTGTTTGAGTAGTGTCGTTCTAACTTCGAGGACGAAGTTTCTTTAAGGGGGAGAGGGTGTAAGGCCCTCTAATTTCGTCGTATTATTTGTACCTATGTGTGAATAATTGTGCTTATGTATGTATGTACTTATTTACGTACGTATTAATTAGTATAATTACGTATGCATGTGTTTATATTAAGTATAAATAATGTATATATTGCATGATGATAGTGTGGATATAATACCATATACATTGCATGTATATATGTCCGATATCATGGTTTTCTGCATAAATTAGGGTTCTGGCCGAAGGCCACCTTGGCGTCAAGCCCAGGCCGTTGAGCCAGTGTCAGCGTCCAGCATGGACGCCAACACTAACTCGGCGTCCAGCGATCTGGACGCCAACTTCTCTGACCTGCATGCGTTGCAGAGCCAGAAAATCCGGGAGCAAGGCATGGCCTCCATTGGGGGGATGTCCCCCAACGGCTCTAAGGCTGTCTAATCGGTATGGTGAGTGGGTGAGGGGCTCTCATTAGGTCTGAACCCAGATTTGGCTCTCCCACTTCTCATTTCACCTTGCAAGAGGAGAAATAGAGGAGAGAAAAACCCTAGGTGAGCTGTGAGAAAAACCCCATTTTAGAACCCCCAAATCCGACCCCTTGGAGCTTGGTTTGGAGATCTACTGCGACAAGGAGGAAGCTGGAGCAAAGGAGAAGGCATCCCCATCATCCCCTCGGCGTGGAGATCACCCAGGAGCCCGGAGGAAGGCGATCTAGAGGGAGGTTCTGCAACTTCTTGGGACTGCCCAAGGAGGTCTTCACCAAGCCTTTAAATCCCTTAGAAGAATTTTTGAAAGGCAAGTGACCTATCTATGGTGTCCCCGTATGAGTCTAGGTGGTTTTTGTTATTTTTATGGAATTTTCCTCGAGTCCTAGACCCTCCAATTCACCCAAGTTTCAGAGCTCGGGTCTGTGTTTTCTGCACAGACCTGGTTAGACGGCAAGGTCCCTGGACGTCCAGTTTATGCTTGGCGTCCATCGACCATGCCGCTGACCTTGAGTCAGCGGCCAGAGACCGCCGCCTAGTTCTTCTGGACAGAACAGTGAGCTGTTCTGTCCCACTTATGCAGTAATTTCGGTATGTTTTATGCGATGAGGATATATGGTAAAGCTTATACTCTATGTATATGGTTAGTTGTGGTGTGTGAATGAATGTGGGATGTGATGGTGAATGTGGGATAATGATATCTTGTAAACTTGTGAGCATGACTTGTAGACAATTTTGCAAAATCCATGATTCATGGTTTAGATTAGTGTGAATGCCTTAGTTTCGGTTTGATCATGAAGAATAGTGGGTCAGCATATGTGTTTGCAAGTTTTAGTAATTTACCCATGTTTGTGAAATTTGTAAATAAGCTCGGTTCGGTAAAATGAAAACATGCGAAAATGGTTTGTGATAATTGATCGATAGATGTATGAATTAGGGTAATGTGGTATTCTAAAATCATACATGTATTAGTAGTCTCTGTACAAAACAGGAAGTGGCTAAATTACAAGATGTGTTAGACCCATGTTAACTTAAGTTGTTAATAGTATGCTAATTAGGCGTTTTATTTTCTGTAAATTCTATGTAGCTCAGAAAAATCTGAAACTTTGGGAGTATGATTATGAACCCGAAAACATCATGTGGTAAAAATTTCAAGTCATTTGGACCCGTAAATAAAAAGATATATGTTTTCATGTGAAATATGAATAATTCGTGCATATGATCGAAATGTGATTAGATTTTGTTTAAACCCAGCATGATTAGTGTGTTTACTGTGTGTTAAACCTTGAAATTTTGTAGTACCATGTTAGGAAAAACAGAGGATTTATGTGAGTGAGAAAGTGAATGTGATGAAAAGTGTAAAGTGTAAGAACTATGTGTAAAACGGTAAATGTGTAAAAGTGTAATTGTGCCAATGTGATACTGCTTCCGAGAAGGCAGTGGAGCCGTATCAGGGAAAAGTCCCCCTGAGAAGGTTCATTGTGTTAAGTGACCCTAAGGGCATTAGGGGGAAATCCTGGAGGTGGACAAGTACCACTGGTTAGGGTGGAGACTTGTTCTCCCGGTCTGCGCAGTTCAAGAGTCGCCATTGTATTGCCTAGATGGCGTCTATGTGATGTGATGTGTCCTTCTTTGGTGGTTTGGACTATGTGTCACGGCACCTAAATATGTGTAAAGTGTAACGTGAAATGTGTATGTGACCATGTGTAAATATGTAAGTGACATGTGAATGTGTATGTGTAAAGTGTAACCACGTGAAAAGAGGAAATTTGTGTAAAAGAAAATGTGAAATTCTCGATGTGTAAATGTGTTATTGAAACCATGAGAGACTAAATCTGAAACCATGTGAATTCAGAAAATGCATGTCATTATTCTCATGTTTATGTGTACAAAGTGTTTAGAATCCATGGTAGGGACAACCAGTGAATATGTGTGCAAAATGGCATGATGGATTGTTCATATGTGAGGTTTTAAGCAACGTTGTAGCTCTCATGTGTAGATTTATAGTCATTGAAGCATGTGAAATCAGCAACCTAAAGCATGTGAAAAAGTTATGTATGCACTTAAGAACATGTGGAATCCATGCGAATTGTGTTCCCTTTTCATGCATGTAAATTGTCCATATTGATAGCTCTCATGTTTGATTCTGTAAAAGATTAAAGTTCATGAGTAAATTGAATAGAGACCATGTGATAGGTGGATTTTATTTTAAAAATCTGAAAGCATGAGTTATGTATAAAATTGTAGAACTTTCATGATAGGTTGAAAACTCGAATTGACTAGCATGCTATGTGTTGCTAATTGTAATGTGCATGTAGAAACCACTAGGATTTGTACGTGTATATCATGAATAGTGTTGCTTGCTGAGTCCTTGGACTCACTTCTTGCTTCGGCGTACAGGTATAGTTGGTGACACAGTACCCTTGGAGGAGGCAGCAGAGACGGACTCCGAGCGTGGAGACTAGCTAGTTTTTGGAGTTCTTTGTGATTGTGTACTTCCTAGTATGTACTTGGAACATTGTATTAGAATTATCATGAGAAAATTGTATTATGTGGACATTATGTATTTCCTTTTCAGTAATTTAATTTATGTGAACTTTGGTTCCTTTTCTTGCAAATTGTAAACTGCATGTATGTTTAATGTGGATGATGAATGAATGGAGATAGTTCTCTTTTACTTCCGCTACTCTGTTGTATATTCGCGTGTATCTTAGCTGTTTGTATCGTTGGGTAAATGTCCACTGTGGCAGCACTTGTTATATCGACGTGGGTTGGTATAACCGTACCGGTATAATGAGGGCCGTCACAACACTCAAGTGCTATCTATCTCGACTTTCTAAATGACAATCAAAGTGCTATACTATACTCGTTGTGCTATTGCTATACATTCTGCTACACTCGACGCTTATTCTATATTTGAAAACTTGTGCTATTTCAATCTCCTGCTACTATGCTATCTTTTACGTTACTTGACTCTCTCGCTTTATCATATAGAAACTCTGCTTTTAATACATTAATCATGTAAGTTTCCCACACCATGAGATATAGATCCTACTGGGCGTTGTCGTTCACCCTACGTTATTTGTCATTGTGTCTCGGGTGAGGCTGAGGAGAATGAATACACTCACGAGGATGGGGAGGACCAGGAGTGATCCACGAGTGCCGTGACGATGCCAAGTTATTCTAAATTGTCTTAGTAGTCTTTTATTTCCATCTTATGTAGTAGAGTCTATTGGGCCCTGTGTTATGACCCTAAGTTAGTTGATGTAATATACAATAGTTGAATTATCAATAAAGTTATTTGATTTCGTATTATTAAATTGTCCAATGGTTTGTTGTCTATTCTACACTCTATACTCGCTTACTTGCAACTGCCTCACGTTCTGATATTCTACATCGGGGCGTGACACCCCTAGACCAAGCTAATAACAACAATATAATGCTTGATCTGAGGCTTGATCTGAGAGAAGAAAAGAACTACAATGAGAAGCAAATTCCTCAGATCTAAACAAACTCTCTCTCTATCAGAAAGGAGTGAAGAACAATGTTTCGAGGAGAGCTAAGAGTTGAGTGGTTGATCTGAATGAAAATGCGAGCTCTTCTAGCAGTTCTTGTTGACAACTATCTCAATGTGCTTTCTGTCTATTATGTGAGGTGTGTGCTTCATTGGATCAACAAGCTCAAATTTATCTTCACTTGTTGACATATCCGTTGAAGTATCTGTTGTATCTCTTATCTTGAAACTTGTCTTCTGATAGATGTAGCAGGTCTAACGTAAGAGTACCGAAAACCTGTAGACAATAAATGCTTGGATAGAGACAAGGGAAAGAGAGAGAGATCATATGGATATCTTCTGTGTTCTAGTCAATGTAGCATGTCCAACCTTGTAAAAAGTGTGTGACTACTGGAAACCTGTAGACAATAAATACTGGAAGACAGATAGGTCAAATGTATCTTAACTGTCAGTCAATGTCACTGGGCATGCTGCAAGAAGATATACCAAAGAGGAAATGCCATTCTGTCACCATTTAAAGTTCTAGATGATGTGTCATAAAAATGGCAAACAATAAAAGATGATGTGCATAGAAACTGTAACATTGATAGGCAATAAAGCCTTTGTATAAAAATGATATGTAATAGTTAGCAAGAAAGTTTGAAATACACATCTTTTCAAAAATAATTTGAAAAGTATTGCATGGCAAGATTTAATCAAGGCTAATTTATCATGGCAATTAATATAACTTAATTATCAATATGATTATTGCAAACGTTCTTACCAAAGTATTGATAATAATCTATATGTAGTAACAAGAGATAACACAATCGATGTTCAAAGGGTAATCGTTGTCTATAGAGAATCGATGTCCAAAGGCAATTGATGTCCAAGGGATGATCGATGTTTACATATAATCTATGTCTAAAGATAATCGATGTCCAAAGGCCATCGATGTCTTAAAGGAAATCAATGTCTAAAGGTAATTGATGTAAAAGCAATCGTTGTTCGAACATAATTGATGTTTAAGGATAATCGATGTGAAAGCAATCGATGTTTGAACATAATCAATGTTTAAGGATAACCGATGTGAAAGCAATCGATGTTTGACCATAATTGATGTTTAAGGATAACCGATGTGAAAGCAATCGATGTTTGACCACAATCGATGTTAATGATAATCGATGTGCAAGCAATCGATGTTTGAACATAACCAAAGTTTAAGGATAATTGATGTGAAAGCAATTGATGTTTGAACATAATTGATGTTTAAGTTAATTGTAATGAATGTGAACTAGTCAATCTTAACTATGTAATCGATGTAAGTTTCTAGAACAATTGATGTGATATTGAAATAGTAATCGATGCAAACTTACAGAATCAATGTTTAAGTTAGCTATAATCGATGTAAGTTTATCCTGTAATTGATGTGGTATTGAAATAATAATCGATGTGGACTTACAAATTTTATGAAAAAAAGATATCTAACTCAATTGAGATTATTTATTTTGCAAGAGTTATTTCATTTTGAGACCTGTTGACAAACTTCAAAAAATGTGTTAGTCAAATATTGTTCAAGGTTTTGTTATCACCAAAATACATAAGTGGGGATAAATTGTTCATCAGCTACAATTTCCAATAACTGACTGTGCTTGATCTGAGACTTCTAGACCTATAAGTCTGACATCAAAGAATGGAGTACTCAAACAAGACATCCTTGTTTTCTCATGTCCAAAGACCAGTTACACAACAGGGACCACATAATTGCTGTCTGACATCAGGTATCATCAACCATACAAGATTCTGAGAGTGGACCACTTAGTAAACTCATTCTCCAATGAGCACAGGCACCATACTACTAGTGTTTCCACACAAGTAGCTATGAGACCAGCTACCTCCATCATACTCGATGTCCTTCTTGATGGGTATACAACACACTGGTCTATCTGATTATCTTGATGTCCTTCTTGAGTAATCTATGACAAGGAATATTTAGGATCTGTGCTTAAAAACAATTGGTATCATTATCATGATCTCATCATGATCCAATTCCCATTGCACAGACCCATGGGCATTGCAATATAAACATCATCTTTTGTATGTAATATAAAGTGAGAAAATGTCATTAGTATTATTATCAAAAGTGAGTAGTACAAGATTACAAGTGTCATGACTAAAGTGAGTTGGCTTGAAGGGCACTCATAACTAGCACATATTATCTACGTCATGCACATCAATATGAGCATGAACTTCCTTACAAAGATAACTTGCTAGTTGTTGTGACGTTGGTAGTGAATATGATGTCACAGAGTCATGTCAAAGCTACAGAAGCTTTGAATGAGGTAATTACATTCACTAAGATTCATGCTTAATGTTGTTTATATTTTATGGCTTTCACTATTGCCATCATTCTTTTGATGTAGCTCAAATATTTTCAGAAAAGAGTTGACTCATTTGGAGATTCTACAGCAATTGCAGCACGACTGAGGCTGGACCCAGGTACCAAAAGACATGTCTTATGCAAGAATGTTTGTGTAGCATGAAGTTAAATTTATCTTATGGTGCCTATGTGCCTATAATTTGCAGGAGAGTGGTGGTTTAGTAATGGTAGAAGTGCACCTACACTAAGAGAGATTGCAATCAAAGTTTTATCTCAGACATATCTTCTAGCAGTTGTGAGAGGAACTGGAGCACTTTAGCCTAAATCCATAGCAAGTTGAGAAATAGATTGTGTCATATAAAATTGGACAAGTTGGTCTATGTTCACTACAACATAAGCCTCAAGTTGAAACATCTGTAGATGGATGCTAGAAAGGATGAGGAGGGCTATGATCCTATCGACATATCTTACCTCAGAGATGATGAAAAGTTAATGGTGTCATGGGTTGCAAGGTCCACTACAGAAAGAGGGGAAATGGAGCTTGATGAGGAGGATGACGATCCAGGAGACCTACCCCAGCCAAACACATTTTTAACTTCTATTATTAAGAGGGAGGAGGCACGTGTAGATGCCAAGCTTGCGGAAGATACACTAGCGATGTAGACTCATGGTTCTGATGATGAAATTGACTTAGATGATGACATTGTCCTAGGCAACAGCACCAGAGTTGACAGAGGGCCTATTGTCTGGATTCACTATGAGTTGGACACAAAAAATCTTGAGATGTTGATTCAGCCATCAGCTATAGGATCATCCCTCCAGCTCTAGAGTACTCTTCTCTGGGACAGATCACAATGTAGTCATATTTTCAAATGAGCATTCGAAGTGGCCAAAAGGGCCAGTCGGAGTTGCCATAAAGGGCCAGTCGAAGTTGAGAAAATAGAACAGTTGAACCTGACAAGAGAGAACAATCAAAGTTGGCAAGAGAGAACAGTCGAAGTGGCCAGAAGGGCCAGTCGAAGTTGCCAGAAAGGCCAGTCGAAGTGCCATAAAGGGCCAGTTGAAATGTACTTGAAATAGGAAGGGTAGTGGGTCTATGAAAAACGCAAGGATGCATCAGACCCAATGATGCCAATAGCAAGAGTTCAATGATGGATAGAACTTGATATTTTTTAGAAGAATTATGATGCCCCAAGTTTTTGTATATATTTTTGCATGAATTCTTCTTGCTCTCTATCGGCATCACCATACCCATCGGTTTAGGGTTGGCATCATTATGGTATTTGATGTTTAAACTGTAAGTATATAATCACTATATAACTTTTAATTTTAGATAAATAGTATACATGTAAATGCTAAGAAAGTATAAAATTAATAATTGTGTATATCGATAATAGAAGAAGTATGAACATAATTATTAAAAGTTAGGGTTTAAGCAATGATTGACCAATTTCATAATGATTTAATGTAAATTTTATACGTTTCTAAAACTGTCATCAGATCCTCAGTTGGAGATCATTTTGGATAATTACTCTCATATAGGTTGGACTGGGTATATATGAACATACAAATTGGGCATGTTAGAAAATACTTTATCTAGAATGGTATGATATATGTGGCATGATGAGGTGTCACTTAAGGAAGGGTCTAGAAAGTGGTGAATTGGCTTGGTTGAATAAGATTGAATGAGGTGATGAAAAGTCTAAGGGGTTAGGTGGCATACTTTGGTTGGAGTTGAATGGGATAGTGACAAGTGTCACCATCCTAGCAATCGAAACCATCTAGAAGAGGTGAGGTGGCCTTTTGGATAGGCATGGAGGAGATGGTGACAAGTGTCACCATCTTGGCCATTGGTAGTCGCCAAGGTGGCACCATCCTAGCTAGGGGCCCTAGAAGCCTATAAATAGGAGGGGGTTCTCTCCTCTTTCCCCACCATTCCACCACTCGATGGCAAGGAAGGGAGAAAGAGAGGGGGTGGCCAAGATCTAGAGAGGGAGACCATGATATTTTCCTTTTCATAATAAGGAGGAGGTTCTGATCGAAGGAATTCCGTGCTCTGAAGGCATTCGTCGAAGCGTAGCATGGTGATCTAATAGAAGAAGCCCATTGTATCGAATGCGGGCTTCAGCTTAATTTCTTATTGGTTTGACATGCAAGAGGCAAGTGATTGAACTTTTTGATTCACATTCATATTTTATATTTTATTGATTTTTATGTGTTTTCGAGCCCATTTATGTGATAGTTAATAAAAGTAAGTATGGCCTACCGATTCTGTTATCTCCTTTGTTACTGTTACCGTTTACCATCACTATTACCATTATTGTTACCTTCACTACTACTGTAATTGTTTACCATCACTATTACTGTCACGCCTCGATATTTAGCAGCGGAATAAATATCGAGAGACGTAAATGATACAAATAGACCTATCACAGTTGAATAGCACAGAGTCACAATTGAACATAAGAACACATTTGAGACTATAATATGGTCACCAAAAATATACTTTATTCCATTTCATTCAACTAGTTACAAACATACATAAGAAGAACCAACTAAAGGGTCTCTTATTCAACTGAAAATGTTTTACTAATACGTAGACTACTCAAATATCTATTCCTAATCCTTAATCTCCTCAATGTTGGGTGCTCATCACTCTTGCCCTGCCCCATTGGACTCCACGGGTTCCTCATCACTACTTGAAAAGGACAGGATGATAGGGTGAGCGAACTAGCTCAGTAGGATTTACATCTCAATATTGTGCAGGCATTAATATACATGATTAACATTTAAAATAGGCAGATATGCACATGAACATGATGACAATGCATGCAATACTAACAGGTTGAATAGCGGAATAGAACGGATGTCATATCAAATGAAATATCGAGTTGCATATACAATGGACATATATTTCAAGAGTAGAATCATATCAAACTAGATTGGCCATACAGATATCATGTATTCACATGAACAGACGTATCACATCAAATCTTATCATATCATATCAAATCAAACTTATCATGTTATATTAATCGAAGGCACATTCCCACAAATCTTGCATATTGTATCAGTGCCATGCAAAGCACCACAAGTCCATACTCCCGCGGTCAATAAGTACGTTGGGGCGCTCTTCCCTAGGACCAGACAGGGCCCCTATTGCACAAGCATTAGTCAAATGGATTGAAGTCCTACGTTGTGACGAACAAACATATTCATATCATGGCCACAGAATTTCAATAATAAGCTCATTGTGATAAGAACATAATCATCATAGAGTCAAGGTATGATAATAGCTCAAGAGAACAAATGGGTAGTATAACGACGTATCTTATGTTTCATAATTCATTAATGTCTTGACATGAGGATGACTAATGACAGATCATACATGGAACATGTGCTCTTTATCTCCAGGGTACTTCATGGTACAACCAGCTCAGCCTCTATGTGGGCATTCATAGAGAGCGGAGACTTACGGAGGTCTTAAGGAAAAGATCGCTAGTCTTGCCGATTTGGAATGACCGGCAGAGAGCTCTCAATTCCCCATAAAGGGTGTGCCTAATCGTGCAGAGGTGTAAGTGATGAGTCACGAATCATTCCTAACATGTATGCAATTGACAAATAATTAATTGAAACATCGGAAAGCATATGACTATCGAAACTCATATGCAAATCGTGATAGAAACTCAACTAACAAGTCCATACTAACATGTATTCATCCCCACATTCATATCATAAATCTTATCATATCAAATTGACAATAAGATCACAAGATAATCAAATGAACATAAGGTCAATCACAATTACACGTTAGAATCATATTCATATCATTACCATTTTTCAATGGGTTGATTGCTTTTAGGTCCATGCATACTATATAACATCATGCACATGCTGACAGACTAAGAAACCAAACATACTGATTGACTAGCAGAAAAGAACAGTCTCAGGTCGGCCTATGAATGGCGTCCAACACAATGGACATTTTTCAAACACGGTGTATAGGTAAACATGCCAAAACATGTAGAAAGTGTCAAGTGTAACCCGAAACACAATATCATGCAGTAGCTCTCTTACCATGCTTATAACTCTCTAAACAATAGACAAAGTGTTCAACACAAAACATGACAAGGAATACTAGTAGCATAACTTTCATGATGGGGGTTTCTTCTAATTCGGTCTCAAATCACGTGCATAATAAGTAGAACGTAAAAATACCTAACTATGCGCGACTTAGGGAAAACGACTAATACTCCATGTATACTCTATGAAAATTAGGCAACTCAAGTGCAAATCAACCTATACTCGAAGCTCTACAAGATGGATGGTATTGGTTTTATTTAATCTTGGCCGGAGAACACCTATGTTTATGAAGATCTAAGAGATGTCATCATTCTGGATGCAGCAGAGGATGAAGGGGATGAAGCTCCGGTTCCCAGCCTTTCTCCTCCTCCTCTAAAGCCCTTGCCCGCCTCCAAACGACTCCAACTCGTTGGCAAACCATCACCAAGAGTTTAGTGATGAGTTCTTATAGATTTAGGGTGTAATTACATGTCCTAATGGGACTAGGAAAGGGGGCTACGAATTCTGCTTGGCCGTTCCATGTTTTGGGATTCTCCCTCTCAATTAGAGTGGCAAAGGGTTTAGGAAACCACCTCTTAGAGTTGGGTCCGGTTTTGGCTTACCTTGCATGACTAATTACCCTAATTGTAACCCTAAATTGCCATCCCTAATTATTGCATAATTACATACACAAAATTTTGGGTATTTTCTTGTCCCAATTTTTATCTTTGGGCCAAATGTGCTTCATTGGCCAAATCTTGTTAATGGATCATTAATACATGATGTTGGAAGTTCTCCAACATGATTATTTAATTTATGGTCGGGTTATTTTTCCGCATTAACAATTTTCCGACTTAGTTTCTAAATTCGGGTAACTTGGTCACCTATGACGTACACTCGGCCAATCAGATTTTTCGTTGCATGAATTCCTTTGTGGAATGCTTAGGGATAATATTTGGGGTAGGTTTATAATTTTTACAGAATTTTCTTATGTGTTTTCTCACGTACGGTAGTGGTACGTAAGTTCTATCATTCTAATAATATGGAAGTTATTTATTGACTATTTTCATACTTGCATTTGTTCATGGGTCATAAGTTGTCTATTGATCCGATTTCTTTTATGGACTATCCCCACATATTGTTTGGAGTCCACCATAAATTTCTCATTTAATTTATGATCTCATTTTATACACTTGATAATGGGTTGTCCAACTTATTTCTTTATTACGATAATAAGTCACACTAACTCTTAAATATACCCCAAATGACTTTTATTGACCCAAATTTCTTGATGGATCATTAGAGAATATTATTTGAAGTCCATCTATGATTTTTATTTAATTTTCTGACTCACCTAAGTATGTGTGATAATTATTTCCCGACTATTCCCTGATTACGACACTTAGTCGCAAAATGCCTTAAACATGGACCATCTGATTTTCTTTTGCACCAAATTCTTGTGGGTCATTAGAGAATATTATTTAGAGTTGTTATATGGTTTTTATGAAATTTTCTAATGGGTTTTTGCATATACGCTAATGGCACGTACGTTTTTGCTATTTCCCTAATATTGAATTTATCATTTTCAATTTATTTCTAATTTTCTAATTACTGAATTTCCGGGGTCTTACATCCCCCCCCCCACTTAAAAGAATTTGGTCCCCAAATTCATAAGTATAATCATGTGGGCCAGGTTATGGGGCTTCCTGATTTGGTTTTGTAGCACCCCGAAAATTTTAATTACATAAAAATTCAAATAAATGGAAATAAATAATTTTCATAATATCGGAGTATTTAAAACATACATACCATTATCGTATGTGCTAAAACACATCGGAAAATTCCGTAAAAATTATAAATCAACCCTAAATATTATTATTAAATGTTTCATAAAGAAATTTGTGCCATGAAAAATCAGATTATCCAAGTTTAAAGTGTTTCGCGACTTATTACTGTAATTCATGAATAAGTCGGAAAATCATTATCACACGTACTGGAATGAGTTAGAAAAATTAAATAAAAATCATAAATGGACTTCAAATAATATCCTATAATGACCCATCAGGAAATTTGGTTCAATAAAAATCATTTGGGCTAGGTTTAAGAGTTATTGCGACCGATTATCTAAATAAGGAAACAAGTCGGAAAACTGTTAACACGGAAATACGACGTAATCAAAAATTAAATAAAAGTCTTGGGGAGACTTCCAACATTATATATTGATGACCCATTATCATAATCGGGCCAATGGACAACATTTGGCCCAAAAATCAAATGAAGCTAGAAAATACATAGAAATTCGTAATCATAAATAGGCTGAAATTAAAAAGAGGCAATTAGAGTTGAATTGGGATGCAATCATGCATTCATGGCAACCCAAATTCGTGCCTAACTATGAGGGGAGGTTTCCTAATGCCTCACACACTCAAAGGGAGGAGGAAATCATCAAAAATAGGAAACCAAACATGCCAATCCCGAAATCCTCTTTTCCTAGTTATAATAGGACTCCTAAACACTATGGTTACTTAAATACTCTTCACCCAAACCCTAGGAACGAATTTAGAACTTTCTAGGGTCGTGTGGAGGAGCTCTTGGTGGCTGAGGAGCTGTGGAACGACCACAAGAAGCCGTTCTTCTTCCCCTTCTCATCTGCTGCGACCTGCACAAACCACTCTCTTGAAGTCGACCAAAGGTAGGTTTTCTCGGGCCAAACCTTAACATATCCTATACCAATGGTGTAGAGCATCAAGTTAACTTTCATTTCCCACTGGTTTCATCAAATTTCATTTAGTAGATTTTGAATTATAAGCGTTGTGCCAATGTCGCGCACTATTAGAGCTTTTCCCGTTCTTTTTATTATTCACACGATTTGAGACCGAATTAGACTAAATCATCAACATAAACGTTCTTCTACTTGTAGTCACGATCATCTTTCATGTTCAACGTTTTGTCTCAAACTCTTTAGTTAGAGTGTTATGAACCCCGTAATAGAGTCATGCATAATACTGTGTTTGTTTGCAGTTAGCCTTAGGTTCTTCCTGTTTTGCTTGAGATTTAAGACCGAAGTAGGTCAAGCCTCCAACATGAAAGTTCTTGTATTAATCGATATGGTCATCTTTCATGTTAAATTTTTTGCCTAAAGATCATTATTTAGAGAGTTATAAACTTTGTAATAGAGTCATGCATGATACTGCGTTTTCTGGTTGCATTTAACTTTCACTTACTCATGTTTTTCACAAGGTTCAAGACTGAATTAGGTTAAAACCCCAACAACAAAGATCTTATACTAGTTGTCCTTGTGATCTTTTATGTTAGACGTTTTGTCCAAATATCAGTAGATCTCATGTTACAAGTCTAACATGTAAGTCGCCATGAAGTCATGCATGTTTAGGGCTTTACCATGTTCTTCCTGTATTTCATGCAATTAGAGACCGATTCAGACCCAGCCCACAACACAAAAGTTCTTTAAATAGATGTCCTCGACTTTTTCTATGTTGTGAGTTTTGTCTAAAGATCAGCATATAGAGAGATATAGGCATTTCATGAATATCACCCTGTGTCAAATCATGGTAGTCTGAACCAAGAGCATGTCAGATCCATGTCGGGCTCAGGCGCAGACCATGTGAACGCGACGGCCCGTTATGTCGCATTCTGAGGTCGGGTCGCGACAGTACCTCTGTCGTGTTCTGGTTGCGACAGTACCCATGTCGCCTTCTGCCTGCCTGATCTGACGACCCCGTAGCCTTCCTTATAGGGATATGTCGCGATCTCAGAACTTTACCTGAAACCATGTGTTTTCATGCATAGTTTTCCGCATATACCCAAGATCTGTTTAAATATGATATTTACTATGTAGGTTGCATGTCTTGGGTCTGAGCATTACATGATTGTTATTTAATGGCTTAAAAATTGATTAACTCATTTAAAAGCTTTAATTACATGAATGCTATTCTAAGTGCTCCTCAAATGTTATGATCCATTCATGTTTCTTGTGATTTAATCTTCCTACTGTTCTTCCACGTTTAAATGATAATGGTTATCATAAAATCTTGCAAACCATGACTTGTTAAAGTGCATAGTTTTATTCCATGTTATATTGTCAAGTGCTTCTTGCGAGTTTGAGACTGATGGTTTGAGAATTGAGACACGCGTACCGCACTACACACTAGCACTGTTAGGTAGCGTTTTCTTGGGAAATTGGAAACTCTCTACCGGTCATTCCGAATCGGTAGACTAGCGACCTTTTCACCAAGGCCTCCGTAAATCTCCTCTGACCATGGATTCCCACATTGCCGACGAGTTGGTTGTACCATTGAAGTTCCCTGGAGATAGCGTGCACTTCCTTTCTCTTCTTGATCTCGTGAGTGTGACTTACAAACTAGACTAAAGCCATTAATGTAAAGATTGAACGAAAGTATAAATTGTACCGTTATGCTGCCGAATTTATCTCTTGACCATTGTACTCATGAAATCATGTTCAATTTAATTATTACTTCTTCTCATCATCATCATGAACATGACATTACACACGCTACGTTTTGAAACTCTCATTGGCCATTATTAATGACTGTGGGTATCTACATTTAGAAATTTACATGAGATGCTGACAGGGCACGGCGTGTGTCCAAGGGCTCCAATCTAGCCCCAATGACGGCGAGTCATAGATATACTGTTAACTATGGGGTATGATGATTACTGGCGTTGCATCTGCGCTGGGAGTACTTTCTTGCTTGTTGAATGTTAGATACATAACCACATACACGTGTCCTGGTGTACATTCTTGATGGATCTTTTCTTGGTGTACATTGGTGTCTACGTGCCTTGTTAGTGTTACTTGATCGTGCTTGTGAAATCTTGCTTGCTTGCTTGCGTGATATGGCCATTCTGCATTTAATGCAATTAGTGATATCTTGCGTTCTTGACATCAAGTGAATTATTGCGTGCTTGTACAAAGTGATCTATTGCTAGTTCGATCTTGTCATCTTGTTCACAAATCTCGTTCTATCATAATCACTCTCTCTAGCTTGTCTTATATATCATGTTTTAACGAGTTTTATTCGTACTTGCATATCATTCATCGTACTTGCCTAGTTCTAAAATGTTAATCACTTATATCATTGCCCGCACTTTGAGATATAAATCCTACTGGGCTAGTTTGCTCATCCCCTACCTTTTACCCAATCTAGGTGACTATGAAGTTCAAGAGGAAGAGCAAGTCGGGGATGGGAATGCGTCCGAGTGGTGAGTGTTCCAATTATGAGTCTATCTATAGTTAGTTATTTTGAGTGTTAGAACAATGTAGTAGGAAGTGAGGTATTATGTACTTTTACTTTTATTGAGTCTTAGTCCTGTAATAGTTTCCATATGAAATACAATGAGTTGAGATTTGAATAAAAGATTAATTGAGTTCAATATTTGGGCCCTATGATAATGTATGTTATCATACATTTAGTGCGTGCTAGCTAGAGGCTTATTTGCCGATTGTTCACGTCTCGAATTATCGACTCGAATTCTTCGAATTAATATCCGCTGCGTAATTCTCGGGACGTGACAGGTTTACTTCCTTGGATTACCGTATAACCTACAAACACCGCACCGATAGTGGGTAGAGTTCTATCTATTCATTTAGCTATCCTTGGGAGCCACGGTTGGTCTGACCTCCAATCATATCTCCTACTTACGACTGATGTACCAATAAGACGATTATCATAAGACTGATCTAGAGGTTCAACAAAAATGATGTATTCCATCATACCTCCTTCTTCTGCAGCTTCATGCTCCTGAATAGCTTGTAAGCGGCCTTGCCTCCTTTGTCCATTCGGATGTTTGTCCTGAGGGCCTTGTTCCTTTAGCATTGGGCAATCAGAAATCCTATGGTCACAACTCCCACAGCGCAGATATCTCCCATGCGCTCTCCAGCATTCTTTGGATTGGTGACTAGCTTTATCGCAATGCTTGCATCTTTCCCCATTTGCCACTACCAACTACTTGCCTAATTCCTTTGGCTTCTTATTGACTTGTTCAATAGAACCACCACTAGGCCTTTTCCTCCCAATGGTCGGTTGATAGTTTCTGGTAGCAGAAACTTGTTCTCTCTTCATAGCCTCCCCCTTGATCCTATCAGCGGTCTCCATGGCATCTTCCAGTAACTGAGCCTTCTTTATCATGTCCGCATAGGTTTGAATGTCCATTGGCGCCAGTTGGGTGATATACTGGGGCCTCAAGCCATTCAGAAAGCGTTTCGCCTTCATTCTTTCTATCCCAATCTAGTGAACCGCATATCAGGATAGATGAGAGAATTGGGCCGCATATTCGGCCACAGTGAGTCCTCTCTGCTTCAATGCTGCAAATTTGGCTGCTTTCCGTTCCTGAACCCTCTCAGAAGAGTATTTGGTGTTGAAGCATTCAATGAACTGAGTCCATGTCAATTGCTGACCATTCAGTGTCGCTTCCACTGACTCCCACCATGCCCTGGCATCCTTTCCCAATTGGAAAGTCGCCAGCAGTACTTTGTTCTGGTCCATGCATTGCATGACCCTAACGATCCTTTAAATTTATTTGACCCAATGTTCAGCAACATCCGAGTCAGTAGACCCTTCAAACCTAGGTGGATCGATACCTCAGAAATTCCGATGGAGATCACCGGCTCCGCGGTTACCTCCACCCTGGGTGGCTTGCAGGATAGCCTGAGTCAAGTTTTGTATTGTTTGTTGCATGTTCCTAGCATGGGCACGTTCAGCGGCCATTGAGGTAATAAGTACCTTCAAGATAATAATATAAGTCAGTCATTTAAATATATCACATGTGACTTCTATTCCCATGGCTCTACCCAAGCTCACATTAGGTACGACAGATTTTAACTCGTGTGATCTAGTTTCATTCTATATTCCTATTGCATGGGACCCTAATGTTCAGGCTCTGATACCAACTGTCACGCCCCGATATTTAGTAGCGCAATAAATACTGGGAGACGTGAACGATACAAATAGACGTATCACAGTTGAATAGCGCAGAGTCACAATTGAACATAAGAACACATTTGAGACTATAATATGGTCACCAAAAATATACTTTTTCCCATTTCATTCAACTAGTTACAACCTTACATAAGAAGAACCAACTAAAGGGTCCCTTATTCAACTAAAAATGTTTCACTAATACATAGACTACTCAAATATCTATTCCTAATTCTTCATCTCCTCAATATCAGGTGCTCATTACTCTTGCCCTGCCCCATCGGACTCCACGGGTTCCTCATCACTACCTGAAAAGGACAGGATGATAGGGCAAGAGAACTAGCTCAGTAGGATTTACATTTCAATATTGTGCAGGCACTAATATACATGATTAACATTTTAAATAGGCTGATATGCACATGAACATGATGACAATGCATGCAATACTAACAGGTTGAATAGCGGAATAGAATGGATGTCATATCAAATCAAATATCGAGTTGCATATACAATGGACGGATATTTCAAGAGTAGAATCATATCAAAAGAGATTGGCCATACAGATATCATGTATTCACATGAATAGACGTATCATATCAAATCTTATCATATCATATCAAATCAAACTTATCATGTCATATCAATCGAAGGCGCATTCCCACAATTCGTGCATATCGTATCAGTGCCATGCCAAGCACCACAAGTCCATACTCTTACGGTTAATAAGTACGTTGGGGCACTCTTCCCCAAGACCAGACTGGGCCCCTATTGCACAGGCATTAATCAAATGGACCGAAGTCCTACGTTGTGTTGAACAAACATATTCATATCATGGCCACAAAATTTCAATAATAACCTCAATGTAATAAGAACATGATCATCATAGAGTCAAGGTATGACAATAGCTCAAGAGAACAAATGGGCAGTATAACGACGTATATTCATTAATGTATTGACATGAGGATGACTAATGATAAATCATACGCGGAACATCTGCTCTTTATCTCTAGGGTACTTCATGGTACAACCAGCTCGGCCTCTATGTGGGAACCCATACAGACCAGAGACATACGGACATCTTAAGGAAAAGATCGCTAGTCTTGCCAATTCGGAATAACCGACAGAGAGCTCTCAATTCCCCAAGAAGGGTGTGTCTAATCGTGCAGAGGTGTAAGTGACGAGTAACGAATAGTTCCTAACATGTTTGCAATTGACAAATAATTAATTGAAACATCGGAAATCATATGACTATCGAAACTCATATGCAAATCATGATAGAAAATCAACTAACAAGTCCATACTAACATGTATTCATCCCCACATTCATATCATAAATCTTATCATATCAAATTGACAATAAGTAAGATCACAAGATAATTAAATGAACATAAGGTCAATCACAATTACACGTTAGAATCATATTCATATCATTACCATTTTTCAATGGGTTGATTGCTGTTAGGTCCATGCATACTATATAACATCATGTACATGCTGACAGACAAAGAAACCAAACATACTGACTGACTAGCAGAAAAGAACAGTCTCGGGTCGGCCTATGAATGGTGTCCAACACAGTGGACATTTTTCAAACACGGTGTATAGGTAAACAGGCCAAAATATGCAGAAAAGTAAATCGCGTCGGCCTTGTAGGACACCTTTCGGACTGAATCGCATCGGGGCATAGCGACGCATTAAAGAAAATTCATTAAATATCAATCAGGCGGGAAAACAACATGAATCGCGTCCGGGGATCCCGCCGCGGTTCAGACCAGGCACAGACTCACACACAGTGCGAAGGCCCATGCACGTGTTAATGATAACTACACAATAATGAACGAGAATTGTAATATTTTAGTGTCAAATAGGCCTCATCTTTACAATAACCCATTACTATTTTATTGCAAAATTGATAATTGATTAAATCTCTATTGTGTTGTATTTGCAGGATTAATGGGCCAAGAAATGAAGTGTCAAATGGGCCAATAAATTTGATTAGACCAAGAGAGAATAATGAGAGACTCTATTTTTTAAAATATTCTCTCTCTTTCTTTCTTTTCAAAAAACTTTCTCATTTTTAAAACCTCTCTCCTATTTTCCAAAAATCTCTCTTTCCTTTAAACTCTCCCCCCTTCTTCTCTAACACTTTATAAAAACACTCCTTTTATCTCTCTCATTCCATTATTCTCTTTCTCACTTTCTCTCTCTCCCTCTCTCCTCCGATCCCTTTCTTCCTCTCTTCTTCCTTCCTTCTCCTTCTCTTTCTTCTTCCCTTCTTCCTCTCTCCCGCGGTCTCTCTCTTTCTCGCACAGCAAGCAGCACAGCAGCAGCAGCGCCCAGGACGCCCCGCACGTTGCACCAGCCGTGCGCCTGCCCAGCCCGCCTGCTGCCCGCGCCAGCGCCCCGCCTGCCGCCCGTGCGCGCCAGCGCCCCGCCTCAGCCCGCGCCCGCCTGGCCGCGCACCCATGCCACCCTGCCTGCCGCCCGCGCGCCCCGCGCCCGCACGCCTGCCGCTGCCCGCCGCTGCCCCTACGTGCATGCATGCACGTTGAGGTGCAGCGCCTCCTCTCGGCGTCCTCTGTCTCCTCTCTCCTATCCTCTCGCGTCTCTCATCTCTCTCTCTCCTCTCTCTCTTGCCTCTCTCTTTTTTCTATCGCTCTCTCTCTCTTCTCTCTCTTCTCTATCTCTTCTGTCTCTCCTCTCTATCGTCTCTCTCTCTCTCCTCTTTTCTTCCTACGCTCTCTCTCCTCTGTCTCTTTCTTGTTCTCTCTCTCTCTTTTTCTTCTATCTATTTCATATGTTTCTTTAGTGTAATTGTTAACGTCTGTGGGTTGGTATAACTTATTTCTTTGTTAAATATTTTTTTTACTATTTAGTAGATCACTAGATTGTAACGTTGAATCATGTCTCATTTTCGCTCATTCTCTCTCTCTATCTCCCTCCTTACTTATTTAACATAGTTTAGATTTATTTAGAGCAACTTAGTATTAATGTCGCCATGTTATTTTCCTACACAAAAACTCAAGGTTTTCAACTCTAAAATCTTTTTCCCTGTGGATTCGACTCGGTCTCATCACTTAACTACTGTTAAAATCTTTAGTGTAGGCCGAATATTTGAGATTGTTAGTCACGTGTTTAACGACTCATTCGTGGGCTATCAATTTTTGGCGCCGTTGCCAGGGAATTAGATTTTTAGTTTTGATAATCTTAGTTTTTTCTTGTATATATTCAGGCTAACATTTTCTTTCTTTTTGTAGGTATCAAATAAAGAGAGGAAAATCCTGAAAATTACAAAATTGAAGAATCTGTCAGAAATCTGTCACTAAAAGGGAGATCTGTAAGTAAAAGAGGCTGTTTTGGAAAACAAATCCAAAAATTGCACACAAAAAAATCATAAAAACATGGTAAGTGAGGTGAGTTTCCTTCTCTCTCTCACTCTTTCTATTTGTTTTACTTTCCAAAAGAACGAGGGATTGCGTTGGAGGTAAGTACCCTTCAAACCCTCTTGATTGAGTTTCTTTTTTTTAGGTGCCATGTTTAGATAATTAATTAAAAAAAATAAAAAAAGTCAATTACTTGAATCCAATAAAAGATGTCATGTCAAGATTAGAAACTTTCCATCTTTAGGACATGCATCATTTAGACTTTCATCTTTAGGTAAGTTTCCTTTTTGAAATGTTTCCTTTCTTGTCAAAGATTGCGGGAGGCAATGTGAGAATTTCAACTTTCTTAAAATCATGATCATGCATTGCCATGCTTGCATAGAATCCCTTGCTTGATTTTGTGGTGTGCACATCATTTCTAAAATATTTTAAGGGCAGTTTCCTTAACAAGATAAGGTGGGGATTTGATCACCCTTCCTTGGCCCACAAACCACGATTCTCCTGCATCTTTTTGCATTCCCAACTCTTAATAAAATGCAGTAGACATTGAACCTAGGGTTCACACTGAGATTTTGGTCCACCTAGGCCCACTATCAAGTTTTGGAAACTGGTGTCCAAGGCTAGAGGTTATGTGGCAAATGCCTAAGCGGGAAAGTGGTTCTCTAATTAGGTCCCTACGAAAGTAGGGGGAGCCTCCCACTACCCCACCTCTTACCTGGCCAGTGGACATACATGTTAGTGGACTTAGGTTGGGTTTAAGTCACTTTGTGAGAAAGCTTGCTTTTAGATCCTAGATCCCTAGGTCATTTAGGTTAATTGTTTGCAACTTATTTGTCTATGCCTAAAAAAAAATTAAATTAAAAAATAAAAATAAAAAAATAAAAAAAAAGAGAAAAAAAAAGTCTCATCTTTCCCATTCACAATCATATGTGGGCCAACCCAGCGCATTATATAGGCCATGGCCCAAACCAATTCTCATCTCTCATTCAACGTGGCCCACCCTACTTTAAAAATACACAATTCTTGTCAGCCCACTATGAAAGTACATCCCCTGGGGTGGCCCAACTCTCACATTTTACCCAAGATCAGGCCAACCATACTAATTTGTTCCATAATGGGCCATCTTTCACCCAAGCAGAAACACAATATTTTCAATGGCCTTCCACCGCCACTCATTACCCAAAAGATGAACAATATGTCCCTCCTACAGAATTGAGTTTGCTTTATCAAGATCCATAAGGGAAAATTCAAGGACCCTTTCTTGGTGCTGAAATCATCTCATGGTTCAATGAAGGATTCTTTAGTACTGATCTGCATGTATGTTTATCAAATGCTCCAAAAGGTACACCTTTCCAACCACTTGGAAAGATAATGCCACATTTGATACAGAGCGAGCAACCGATTGTGGCCGAAGCCCAAAGTTCTCCTAACAACAACTTTCATCCTTGGGTCCAATTTCATAATAATATTCATGATCAAGGCCATGATGGGGGACAACATGCAGATCCGCATTCCATTTATACTTCTCCCCCACCATCAGGCCTATTTGATGATCAATTTGGGCAATCTATACAAAAGATCTATGATGCTCAACAAGTCTTTGAGCAAACATTCGCCCACCAACAACAAGAATTGGAAAAATCTTTTACCAAAACTGACCTTCTAATTGATCAATTGATAGAAATCAGAAAGAAGCAAAATATTCAATTACCAACTCAATCAATTGAAAAATATGAAAATCAATATCATGATTTTGATCAGCAATTTGACCCACAACTTTCACTTGAAACTTCACAACCTAATGTGATTATGGACATGTCCACTTGGCAAACTGAGTGTAATTTTAATAAGTCAGATCAAGAGGAGATGGGTAGTACTACAAATCAATCCATGATTTTTACCCAACTTGAATTTGACTGCCAAGAAGAGCCCAGCCATGATGTCACCTGTGAAGAATACTCTATGGAGTTAGTTGAACTCAAGTAGGAAGGAGAACAAGAGGAAGTGGACAAGCTAGATGATGATAAAACTTTATTTCTTGCCCTTCCTAGGTCTGATGTGACCTTAACCCATGGAGGGGATGAAAAAAAGATGAGTTTGGAGATGGAGCGCAGTCAAGTCATAAACCATTCTACTTGGATAGGGGAAGAGTTGAAAATTTTGCCTGGCAGTAACTCTAATGGGGACTTTCATGATTTAGGGGATGATGTGGATCTAACACCCATCCTTGAGATTGGCAAAGCTAAAGTCAATTTGAACATTATGCAATTAGCCAACTGGTCAAATCCACTTGGAATTGATGAAAATCTTTGTGTTAAAGAGCCTCCACATCCAATTCCCAAC
Source organism: Colocasia esculenta (assembly GCA_014218235.1). Classification (NCBI taxonomy): domain Eukaryota; kingdom Viridiplantae; phylum Streptophyta; class Magnoliopsida; order Alismatales; family Araceae; genus Colocasia; species Colocasia esculenta. Next base: position 47,614,535 of record CM024761.1, on the reverse strand, counting down.
AATTATGGTCTCCTTGACACTAGGCATATTGTGACGACCCTCGTTATGCCGGTACGGTTGTACCAACCCACGTCGGCACGACCAAGATCACCACAGCGGGACATTTACCCGACACTATCATTCGATTGAGATGTACACAAATATAAGTACAGAGTAGCGGAAGAAAAGAACTACTGTCTTTCATTTCATCATCCACATTGACATCCACAGTCCATATAGCAAAGAAAGGAAAGCTAAAGCTTTCCTAACTGAAATTTAAACAAGGTACATTGTCCACATAACTACAATTTTATCATCAAATTACATCGTTTGTTCACAATTACATAATAGTTCAATACAATGCCTCAAATTACATACTATGAAAGCAAAATATAACAATAACGACTCCGCCCAGCTACTCTCCGCGCTCGGAGTCGCTCTCCAATGTCTCTTCCAAAAGATGTAGGGTCACCTACTAAACCTGTACGCCGAAGCACGGAGTGAGTCTAAAAGACTCAACAAATAACACCATACACTTCATACATGCATACATCATATAGGCATTCACATTCAAACGCATTCAATCAAAGCATGTAGCTATGTTATGTGATATTATCACAACCTGTCAGGGTATTCCTACAAATTTAAAGCACATGGAACATGATTTATACCTTTCTATTTAAACTACCTATCACATGTTTCTACTCATCCAATCACATGAAAGCTACATTTCTAATTAACTAAAACATGAAAGCAACTAAACATGAGGTTCTCATATGCATTAAAGGAAACACTACCATCATGGTTTCTACACATGGTAGCACATGCTAACTATCATTTCTCATGCATTAAGGTTGCTGTTTTGACATGGATTAGAAGTCTCATAACATGCAAGTTCATTTCTCACTCTAACATATTCACATCACATGGTTCACTCTCTTACACCTTCTACGCATATCTATTGTTATTCAAGGGAAGCCTAGCATAATGCTTCTACTAGTTTTATAACATATGAATTATGTTCAAACAAACAACTAATCTAACACATGTTCTTTTCTCATTCCTTTAACATATGAACTCAATTAAGAACTTGTCTCATTCACACCACATCATGAGAGCAATTTAGGCATGGTTTTTGCACATGGTGAAAGGAAGATTTTAGCGTGGATTCTATAGACATTCTTGCACACAATAACATGATTGCTTATCTAATTAGCTTGCTGTTCTAATATGTTTCTAACATTATCACATTAGGAATCAAATTTTACACTCTAACACATTGGTTTCACATGTTACACATTTACACATTCACATGTACACATATTTCACTTTGCACGTATTCACATGGCACTTACACAATCTTCACATATACACGTTCACATTTCACATTTACATGCCGTGACACATAGTCCAAACCACCATTAGAAGGACACATAACACATAACACTTAACACATACTTATCACCTAGGGACTCCACCCTATCGACGGTACTTGTCCGCCACCAGGATTTCATCCTAATGCCCATAGGATACACATACACATTGAACCTTCCCATGGGGACTTTTCCATGGTACAGTTCCACAGCCCTCTATGGAAGCAGTGTCACACACGGCACATTTTACACATTACACATTCCGATTAACACACGTTTTACATATGATATTCACACTTTCTTATTTATGCACATGGTTCTGAACTGTTCTTCCCTAGCATGATACCACTAATAACAGAAATCAAGCATTTAGTAGCTCTCTCATGGATTAATCGGAACGCACATCATTTAACCTTGATCATGGCACATGTATTTATAACTCATTTTCACATGGAATTCTCATAGTGTAGGCTATTGTTATCAAATTTTCCTGAAAATTTAACCACATGCTGTTTTCGAGTATAAGAACACACATACAAGTTTTCACATTTTTATGAATTCGCATGCATTTATAAAATTAAAACATTCAGTTTCATGCCATTCATAAATAAGTTAACATAGAACATGACATGGATTTCAGATTTGATCACGCACAGTCATGAACCACACATACATATTGGTACAAGAAATTTTCCCAAATTTATTTCCCAACACACGATTTACTAGAATTTTCACAAGGTCTACACATGCTTTCTATTTCTAATTGTAGGAATTATAAAAATTCGCATGAATATGGGAAAAATTCCCAAATTTGCAGGGCATGGACTGATACATATAAACATGGTTCATAAAATTCTACAGCATTTAATTCCTCAGAAATCATGGGAACAAAATTTACCAAGCATAACCTCTTTCCTACACATGCCTTTCAATAATTCTAATAAATTATGCCATCCACAGAAAAATACAGGAAATTTCACACACATCACATTATCTATTTTACATAACATATAAAATTTACATTATATCCTCATGCGTAGAAATCTGGAGATTAAGGATATAGGGTAGAACAGTTCACTGTTCTGTCAAGAAGAACTCAACGGCATACTATGGCCGTTTACAAGAGTTGGCGGCAACATCGTTGGCCGCTGACTCACGATCTCAACGTCAATAGACCTTGCCGTCAAGTTCGGACCTGTGCAAAAACACAGTTCGAGCTCTAAAGAAAGGGGAAATGTGGGGATCCAGGACACGAGGAAAATCCGTAAAAATCACAAAAACCTCCTAGACACATACATGGACGAAGTGCAAGGGTTACTTGCCTTTGGAAAAACTCCCAAAGGGATCAAAATGGTTGGAGAAGCTCTCCTTGGGCAGTCCCAAGAAGCCTCCAAGATGCCTTCACTCCGGCTTCTGTGATGCTCCCCTCTGCAATCCAGGGCCGGGGATGTGTAGCCGGATGTGTTGTCTCCCTCCTTGTCGAAGTAGATCTCCGGAAGAAGCTCCAAACCGCTGGATCAAAGCCTCCCAAGTTCGGGTTTCCTCACAGTTCTCAGGGTTTTAGGGTTTTTCTCACCCTTTTGGGGCCAGGGTTTCTTCCCCTCTTGCAAGGGCCAAAGGGACTTCTAGGTTGCAAGGGGTGGGTGGTCATATAGACAAGACATGGGGTCTGTCTGGGCAGGGGCGAAGGAGCCGTTGGGGGTGGTTGGCATCCCCCAATCGGAGGCATGGCACACCATGCAGCTGCTCAGAAAATTGTCAGGGAAGTAGACGTCTACATCAACGGACGTCCATAATAATAGTTGGCGTCCATCGAGGTCGCCGCCTACTTGTCCTTGACGTCCACAGATGCTGCCGTCAACATGGTCTTCGGCCAGAACATACAATTTCACAGAAACCCTAATCCTTCTTATGTACATGTATGCAATACATAGGGTATAATGTACACACTAATTACATCATGCAACCAAACAATATATATATATATACAACTAAGTACACACATGTATTCATAAATAGTTAAGATGGTATATAATGTGCTCGGTATAATGTACATACTATCTTCACAATGCAATAACAACACTTACTAACTAATTATACACGCAATGCACACTTTTATATCAATCTTCATTCAATACCACATATATAATTTGAGCAACACATCATACACCTAATTTACCACTTAAGTAAATATCATATATATATATATATAGCATAGATAGCACATATGTATACATACATGCTTACATGCATGCATAAAATAAAAGTTTTATATGTATACGTATACGATTAGTTACACGCACAAGTTATGCATATGTATATCTAGCTACATACATGACACATAAACATTCGCACAATAAGGTACTTATAAAAGAAAAGGACGAAAAATCGGGGGCCTTACACCCTCTCCCCCTTAAAAGGATCTTCGCCCTCGAAGATCGAATCACGCACCTGCGGTGACATCCTCGGTGTTGTCTCGCAGGGCGAACTACTTCACCTTCGGGCACTCTCTAATCCGATGACTTTTGCTACCGCATCTGAGACATCTTCCTTCTTTTGCCCAACACAAGTTTCCGCCGTGCCACTTGTTGCAGTGCACACACTTTAGCTTCTCGCTGCCTGATGTTGCCACTGACTGAAGTGCTGACTCTGCTGGTATCATAGTGGATCGCTGACATTCCTCAAATCTCTGCATCTTCCTCCTCTGTCTCATCTTCCTCCTCTGCCGCTGGAACGGTTCCGGTAACTTATCCAATCGAGCGTTTCTCTCTTCCAAATACTGCCTTATCTTGTGCTCCTGCCTACACGCCGCGCTGAAAGCCGCATCCATAGATCCATGGTTACATGCTGCCAATCTAACTCTCAACGATGGTTTAAGACCCATCACAAACTTCTTCGCCTTCTCGCTCTCGTCCATCACTAAGTGAGGCGCATGCTTGAACAACTCTGCAAACTTAGCATCATACTCCAAAACTGACATTGAGCCCTGAGTCAACGTCAAAAATTCTTGCTCCTTCTCATCTTGGGCACGTTCAAGGATATACTTGGCCTGAAACAACCTCACGAAATCGTTCCAAGTCACTTCCAATCTGACTCTTGAGAACTGCGTGCGAAGCACAAAAGACCACCACATGTCTGCTTGCTCCTGAAGCATATACGTCGCCAGACTGATCCTGTCATCCTCTGAACATCTGATAGCTCTGAATATCTTCTCAATTTCCTTGAGCCAACTCTCTACGCCTAACGGCCCACTCTCCCCCTCGAAAGAGGGTGGAGCCATCCTCCTGAACTTCTCCATAACAGAAGATCCATCACGCTCATACTCCTGAGAACCCGGTACTTGAGCCTGCCACAGCAAACAACATAACCCACACTTATACTACACGGAAAGCAACAAACACAAGACCAAGTAGAACAGACTATTCTATTTACTATTCTAACCTGAGCCTCTAGCTGAGTCTGGGGTGTATTCTGGGTATGGACCTGCGTCTGCATAGCCTGTGCCAAACCTTGTACGAACACTCCATAATCCACTAACGATGTTGGGGGAAGCACAGGACCCTGAGGTGTCGGGGCCCGCTGCTCACCCGCCTCCTCACGCCTAGGCTCATCTTCTCTAACCTGGGTACCACACCTACCACGCGAAGCCATATGCTGCAAGGTAACTCAAACATAGTTAGAAACTACGTTATTTAATTCTTAACCTCTTTCTTATCTATCTTTCACTCATTATTAATAAATTCTACACATGTGGACAATTCTATAAGGACTTAGCATATAGTGAAGATGATGACTTATATATATACTTATGTACAATCTCAACCGGTTGCTCCGATACCATTCTCTGTGACGACCCTCGTTATGCCAGTACGGTTGTACCAACCCACGTCGGCACGACGAAGATCACCACAGCGGGACATTTACCCGACACTATCATTCGATTGAGATGTACACAAATATAAGTACAGAGTAGCGGAAGAAAAGAACTATTGTCTTTCATTTCATCATCCACATTGACATCCACAATCCATATAGCAAATAAAGGACAGCTAAAGCTTCCTAACTGAAATTTAAACAAGGTACATTGTCCACATAACTACAATTTTATCATCAAATTACATAGTTTGTTCACAATTACATAATAGTTCAATACAATGCCTCAAATTACATACTATGAAAGCGAAATATAACAATAACGACTCCGCCAGCTACTCTCCGCGCTCGGAGTCGCTCTCCACTGTCTCTTCCAAAAGATGTAGGGTCACCTACTAAACCTGTATGCCGAAGCACGGAGTGAGTCTAAAAGACTCAACAAATAACACCATACACTTCATACATGCATACATCATATAGGCATTCACATTCAAACGCATTCAATCAAAGCATGTAGCTAGGTTATGTGATATTATCACAACCTGTCAGGGTATTCCTACAAATTTAAAGCACATGGAACATGATTTATACCTTTCAATTTAAACTACCTATCACATGTTTCTACTCATCCAATCACATGAAAGCTACATTTCTAATTAACTAAAACATGAAAGCAACTAAACATGAGGTTCTCATATGCATTAAAGGAAACACTACCATCTGGTTTCTACACATGGTAGCACATGCTAACTATCATTTCTCATGCATTAAGGTTGCTGTTTTGACATGGATTAGATGTCTCATAACATGCAAGTTCATTTCTCACTCTAACATATTCACATCACATGGTTCACTCTCTTACACCTTCTACGCATATCTATTGTTATTCAAGGGAAGCCTAGCATAATGCTTCTACTAGTTTTATAACATATGAATTATGTTCAAACAAACAACTAATCTAACACATGTTCTTTTCTCATTCCTTTAACATATGAACTCAATTAAGAACTTGTCTCATTCACACCACATCATGAGAGCAATTTAGGCATGGTTTTTGCACATGGTGAAAGGAAGATTTTAGCGTGGATTCTATAGACATTCTTGCACACAATAACATGATTGCTTATCTAATTAGCTTGCTGTTCTAATATGTTTCTAACATTATCACATTAGGAATCAAAGTTTTACACTCTAACACATTGGTTTCACATGTTACACATTTACACATTCACATGTACACATCTTTCACTTTGCACGTATTCACATGGCACTTACACAATCTTCACATATACACGTTCACATTTCACATTTACATGCCGTGACACATAGTCCAAACCACCATTAGAAGGACACATAACACATAACACTTAACATATACTTATCACCTAGGGAAAACAGTGATAAGCCTTGGTACTGCGCAGACCGGGAGAAGCCCTCTCCACCCTATCGACGGTACTTGTCCGCCACCAGGATTTCATCCTAATGCCCATAGGATACACATACACATTGAACCTTCCCATGGGGACTTTTCCATGGTACAGTTCCACAGCCCTCTATGGAAGCAGTGTCACACACGGCACATTTTACACATTACACATTCCGATTAACACACGTTTTACATATGATATTCACACTTTCTTATTTATGCACATGGTTCTGAACTGTTCTTCCCTAGCATGATACCACTAATAACAGAAATCAAGCATTTAGTAGCTCTCTCATGGATTAATCGGAACGCACATCATTTAACCTTGATCATGGCACATGTATTTATAACTCATTTTCACATGGAAATCTCATAGTGTAGGCTATTGTTATCAAATTTTCCTGAAAATTTAACCACATGCTGTTTTCGAGTATAAGAACACACATACAAGTTTTCACATTTTTATGAATTCGCATGCATTTATAAAAATAAAACATTCAGTTTCATGCCATTCATAACTAAGTTAACATAGAACATGACATGGATTTCAGATTTGATCATGCACAGTCATGAACTACACATACATATTGGTACAAGAAATTTTTCCAAATTTATTTCCCAACACACGATTTACTAGAATTTTCACAAGGTCTACACATGCTTTCTATTTCTCATTGTAGGAATTATAAAAATTCGCATGAATATGGGAAAAATTCCCAAATTTGCAGGGCATGGACTGATACATATAAACATGGTTCATAAAATTCTACAGCATTTAATTCCTCAGAAATCATGGGAACAAAATTTACCAAGCATAACCTCTTTCCTACACATGCCTTTCAATAATTCTAATAAATTATGTCATCCACAGAAAAATACAGGAAATTTCACACACATCACATTATCTATTTTACATAACATATAAAATTTACATTATATCCTCATCTTAGAAATCTGGAAATTAAGGATATAGGGCAGAACAGTTCATTGTTCTGTCAAGAAGAACTCAACGGCATACTATGGCCGTTTACAAGAGTTGAAGGCAACATCGTTGGCCGCTGACTCAAGATCTCAACGTCAATAGACCTTGCCGTCAAGTTCGGACCTGTGCAAAAACACAGTTCGAGCTCTAATGAAAGGGGAAATGTGGGGATCCAGGACACGAGGAAAATCCGTAAAAATCACAAAAACCTCCTAGACACATACATGGACGAAGTGCAAGGGTTACTTGCCTTTGGAAAAACTCCCAAAGGGATCAAAATGGTTGGAGAAGCTCTCCTTGGGCAGTCCCAAGAAGCCTCCAAGATGCCTTCACTCCGGCTTCTGTGATGCTCCCCTCTGCAATCCAGGGCCGGGGATGTGTAGCCGGATGTGTTGTCTCCCTCCTTGTCGAAGTAGATCTCCGGAAGAAGCTCCAAACCGCTGGATCAAAGCCTCCCAAGTTCGGGTTTCCTCACAGCTCTCAGGGTTTTAGGGTTTTTCTCACCCTTTTGGGGCCAGGGTTTCTTCCCCTTTTGCAAGGGCCAAAGGGACTTCTAGGTTGCAAGGGGTGGGTGGTCATATAGACAAGACATGGGGTCTGTCTCGGCAGGGGCGAAGGAGCCGTTGGGGGTGGTTGGCATCCCCCAATCGGAGGCATGGCACACCATGCAGCTGCTCAGAAAATTGTCAGGGAAGTAGACGTCTACATCAACGGACGTCCATAATAATAGTTGGCGCCCATCGAGGTCGCCGCCTACTTGTCCTTGACGTCCACAGATGCTGCCGTCAACATGGTCTTCGGCCAGAACATACAATTTCACAGAAACCCTAATCCTTCTTATGTACATGTATGCAATACATAGGGTATAATGTACACACTAATTACATCATGCAACCAAACAATATATATATATATATATATATATATATATATATATATATATATACAACTAAGTACACACATGTATTCATAAATAGTTAAGATGGTATATAATGTGCTCGGTATAATGTACATACTATCTTCACAATGCAATAACAACACTTACTAACTAATTATACACACAATGCACACTTTTATATCAATCTTCATTCAATACCACATATATAATTTGAGCAACACATCATACACCTAATTTACCACTTAAGTAAATATCATATATATATACATATAGCATAGATAGCACATATGTATACATACATGCTTACATGCATGCATAAAATAAAGTTTTATATGTATACGCATACGATTAGTTACACGCACAAGTTATATGCATATGTATATCTAGCTACATACATGACACATAAACATTCGCACAATAAGGTACTTATAAAAGAAAAGGACGAAAAATCGGGGGCCTTACACATATGGTGGAATCTCCAAGGATCCATGATACCCAAACCCTTTCTCACCTCAACATATGAATATGAATCCTAAAATCGAGGTTGAAGAAAAGAATTTGAAAAAAATTAAGGTCCGAATTGAAGTGTTCAATACATTTGAAGACCTTAAGTGTGTAGAGGAATATTTTATAATTGAAGACATGATTCTTCCTCTATCATTTTCTGACTCTCTTAAGCAACAGGTGGCTCACGTATGTATAGATACAGTCTTTTCCTCCAATGGTACAAGAGCTGGCACTTAAAGGAGGATAAGATAACATGGTGGCTCATTCTTAATGCAACTCGTTGGTTATGGAGGTTTATGGTGTCTGGCTGAAGACGTTAAACTTAGCGCTTGTTGGGAGGCAACCCAAAATTTTAGGATATTTTACTTATTTCTTCTTTTCTATTATGATGTAGGTTTTTGGAGGCCATTATCCTTGATGAATGAATTGAGCAAAACGCTTCCAGCAGGTTGTATCTCTCCTTTCCAAACTTTAGATGGTTGTGTTATCTGTTTGCCATTGAGGACAATGTCATTCAAGTTGGGGGAGGGAATTCTTTCAAATTTTAAAATCCTGCTAAACATCCCAAACATTATACTTCATGTATCATTTTTCATAGAAAGAATACCTCATTCTAGAATGATTTTACTCTAAGTATATACTTGTGCTAGTGGCATGCTAAGGGATTAATTTTGTGGTTATGTTCTTAGCATTTTCCTCAAACTACCTTTGGAATTTTATTGAACCTTCACACATGTATTAGATGATGAATAAGTGTCATTTATGAGGGTGATGAGAATTTTACCTAATACTCATGTTGAGGATTGACATTCTACACTCTTATTGAAAACTAATCGTGGGGAAAAAGCTACCTGCCTACAAGTTATGAAATAAAAAAAATGAATGACAAAATGAAGAAGGAAATCCTTAGCTTAGTAACCGGGCTTCGGCACCTCAAGAAGTGTAGAAGTTCACATCAAATGGTGAAAGGATATCCAAGTTGAAAAAAATAAAATGAAATGAAATGAAGAAACAGAAAAGACAGAGTTAAAGCTACCTGTAATTCGAGGATTTGATTTAAGGAGTGTAGAGTTGATATCATCTCTAAGTAATAGGTAAAAAGCCTATGCACTATCTGAGTAATGCTTATTGATCACAAGTACATTCACGAAGGAAATGATAATTTCAAGTGTATTTTGAGGAACTGTTTAATAACATGAACTGGCATTTTTATCTTTGACACTTGCTACTAGAACTAGAAATACTTAGTGTTGATCAGTCTCATCTCTGCTTTCTTGACATAAAAATTGATGTTTTGAATTCTTGATAGTCCCAATTATTCACTTGTGTGTATTGCTAAGGGACTAGCAATGAATAAGTTGGGGGATGTGATAATTACACAATAATAAACGAGAATTGTAATATTTTAGTGTCAAATAGGCCTCATCATTACAATAACCCATTACTATTTCATTGCAAAAATGATAATTGATTAAATCTCTATTGTGTTGTATTTGCAGGATTAATGGGCCAAGAAATGAAGTGTCAATGGGCCAATAAATTTGATTAGACCAAGAGAGAATAATGAGAGACTCTATTTTTTAATTATTACCTCTCTCTTTCTTTTCAAAAATACTTTCTCATTTTAAAACCCCTCTCCTATTTTCCAAAAATCTCTCTTTCCTTAAACTCTCCACCCTTCCTCTCTAACACTTTATAAAAACACTCCTTTTCTCTCTCTCATTCCATATTCTCTTTCTCACTTTCTCTCTCCCTCTCTCCTTCGATCCCTTTCTTCCTCTCTTCTTCCTTCCTTCTCCTTCTCTTTCTTCTTCCCTTCTTCCTCTCTCCCGCGGTCTCTCTCTTTCTCGCATAGCAAGCAGCACAGCAGCAGCAGCGCCCAGGCCGCCCCGCACGCTGCACCAGCCGCGCGCCTGCCCAGCCCGCCTGCTGCCCACGCCAGCGCCCCGCCTGCCGCCCGCGCGTGCCAGTGCCCCGCCTCAGCCCGCGCCCGCCAGGCCGCGCGCCCAGGCCGCCCTGCCTGCCTGCCACCCGCGCCTGCGCGCCTGCCGCTGCCCCTACGTGCATGCATGCACGTAGAGGCGCAGCGCCTCCTCTCGGCGTCCACTCTCTCCTCTCTTCTCTCCTCTCGCGTCTCTCATCTCTCTTTCTCTCTCTCTCTCGCCTCTCTCTTTTTTCTATCGCTCTCTCTCTCTTCTCTCTCTTCTCTATCTCTTCTCTCTCTCCTCTCTATCGTCTCTCTCTCTCTCCTCTTTTCTTCCTGCACTCTCTCTCCTCTCTCTCTTTCTTGTTCTCTCTCTCTCTTTTTCTTCTATCTATTTCATACGTTTCTTTAGTGTAATTGTTAACGTTTGTGGGTTGGTATAACTTATTTCTTTGTAAATATATTTTTTACTATTTAGTAGATCACTAGATTGTAACGTTGAATCATGTCTCATGTTCGCTCATTCTCTCTCTCTATCTCCTTCCTTACTTATTTAACATAGTTTAGATTTATTTACAGCAACTTAGTATTAATATCGCCAAGTTATTTTCCTATACAAAAATTCAAGGTTTTCAACTCTAAAATCTTTTTCCCTGTGGATTCGACTCGGTCTCATCACTTAACTACTGTTAAAATCTTTAGTGTAGGCTGAATATTTGAGATTGTTAGTCACATGTTTAACGACGCATTCGTGGGCTATCAGTTGACTAGTCAGTGACCTAATCGCATCCGGCCTCACGGTCACGATTCAGAGGGCGCGGGAATCGCGTCGCCTGGAGAGGACGCGATTCCAAACGTTGCCCGAAAAAGCCAGAAAACACAGTGAACCTCTTACCATGCTTATATCTCCCTATCTAATTACATTTAGAGAAAACATCTAACATGAAATATGACCATGAATGTTGGGGGTTTGACCTAATTCGGTCTCAAATCTCGAAAAAATATGAAGAACGTAAAGGTCAAGTGCAACCCGAAACATAATATCATGCAACGGCTCTGTTACAATGCTTATAACTCTCCAACCAATGACTTTTAGACAAAGTGTTCAACACACAAAATGATGAGGATCACTAGTAGCATAATTTGGTCTTGAATCGTATGCATAATAAGAAGAACATAAAAAGCCCTAACTGTGCGCGACTTACGGAAAACGACTAATACTCCATGCATACTCTATGAAAATTGGGCAAGTCAAGTGCAAATAAACCTAGACTCGAAGCTCTACAAGATGGTATTAGTTTTCTTTAATCTTGGCCGGAGAACACCTACCTTTATGATGATCTAAGAGATGTCGTCGTTCTGGACGTAGCAGAGGATGAAGGGGATGAAGCTCCGGTTCCCAGCCTTTCTCGTCCTCCTCTGAAGCCCTAGCCTGCCTCCAAACGACCCCAAATCGTTGCCAAACCTTCCCCAAGAGTTTAGTGATGAGTTCTTATAGATTTAGGGTGTAATTACATGTCTTAATAGGACTAGGAAAGGGGCTGCGAATTCTGCTTGGCCCTTCCATGTTTTGGGATTCTCCCTCCCAATTAGAGTGGCAAAGGGTTAGGAAACCACCTCTTAGAGTTGGGTCCAGTTTTGTCTTACCTTGCATTACTAATTACCCTAATTTTAACCCTAAATCGCCCTCCCTAATTATTGCATAATTACATACACGAATTTCTGGGTATTTTCTTGTCCCAATTTTTATCCTTGGGCCAAATGTGCTCCATTGGCCCAATCTTGTTAATGGATCATTAATACATGATGTTGGAAGTCTCTCCAACATGATTATTTAATTTATGGTGGGGTTATTTTTCCCCGTTAACAAGTTTCCGACTTAGTTTCTAAATTCTGGTAACTTGGTCACGTGTGACGTACACTCAGCCAATCAGATTTTTTGTTGCACAACTTCCTTCGTGGAATGCTTGGGGATAATATTTTGTGTAGGTTTATAATTTTTACAGAATGTTCCGATGTGTTTCCTTACGTACGGTAGTGGTAGGTAAGTTCTATCATTCTGATAATACAAAAGTTATTTATTTACTATTTTCATACTTGCATTTGTTCATGGGTCATAAGTTGTCTATTGATCCGATTTCTTTTATGGACTATCCCCACATATTGTTTGGAGTCCACCATAAATTTCTCATTTAATTTATGATCTCATTTTATACACCTGATAATGGGTTGTCCAACTTATGTCTTAATTACGATAATAAGTCACACTAATTCTTAAATATACCCCAAATGACTTTTATTGACCCAAATTTCTTGATGGATCATTAGAAATATTATTTGAAGTCCATCTATCATTTTTATTTAATTTTCATACTCACCTAAGTATGTGTGATAATGATTTCCCGACTATTCCCTGATTACGACACTCAATCGCAAAACGTCTTAAACTTGGACCATCTGATTTTTCTTTGTACCAAATTCTTGTGGGTCATTAGGGAGTATTATTTAGAGTTGTACTATGGTTTTAATGAAATTTTCTAATAGGTTTTTTGCATGTACACTGATGGCACTTACGTTTTTGCTATTTCCCTAATATTGAATATTTCATTTTCAATTTATTTCTAATTATCTAATTACTGAATTTCCGGGGTGTTACAGTTACCATTTCTATTATCGATACCGTTACTGCCACCATTGTTGTTGTTAGCCAAATGGACACTACTATCATAAGGGTTCTACGAGCCGCACTATGGAAATGCCCCTATGGGAAAGCTCATACTGATTACTAACTTTCTACTACAGTTTAGGCGCTATGTCTGGTTTAAAACAGACAGTGGCATCATAGGAAGTGACCGGAACCGTACTGTAGAAATGTCCCTACAAGAAAGTTCACTACTGTATATGTACAAGGCCCGAGGGCAATAGTGTGAAATCCTGGAGGTAGACAAGTACCACTGGTATATGGTGGAGAGGGCTTCTCCAGGTTCTACGCAGTAACCAAGACCTGTCACTAATTTGCCTAGGTGATAGCGTACTATACTAACTGACTAACCTTCTATTAATAGTTAGGGCAATGCGTCTGGATTAACACTACTACTGCTACTGACACTGCCATTGCCACTGCTACTGCTACTATCACTATTACTACCACAGCCACTGGCACTGCTACTGTCATTGCCATTGCTATTGCCATTGCTACTACTACTAACACTGCCACTACTATTGCCACTACCATTGCTTCTGTCATTGTTACCATTACCATTATCGTTACCACCGTTGTTTCTATTTCTATCGCTATTAGTGTTTCCTACCATTGATTCTACCACCATTACTATTATTATTATTGTTGCCATTACCACTATTGTTACTACCATTGTCACTACTGTTACTTTTCTATTACTACTACTACTATTACCATTACCTTTACCACTACTGATTCTACCACTGTTTAATATATGTTATATGTATATGTATATATATATATATATTATCATGCATTTTCAAAATATCTATAGCATAGATTGTGAATTTGAAATTCCTTGTTACTTGCTGGGTCATTTCTATAGACTCACTTGCTATAATCAGGTGAAGCTGAGGTTCTAGAAGAGGAAATGGTGAAACTTGGGTCAGATCGTAAGGAGTAAGGATTGGTCGGATTATGAAACTAGTGATATTAAAGCTAGAAAGAATTAATGTAATATTGAACCTTTTGTAATTGTGTTGGCTCTGATATGGACAATGTTCATTTTATTATATACGTGTCTTTATCTATTCTTATGATAATGAGATGTGAATGTAAAATTTGATGGTAATGTTGTTTCCACTCATTTATTTTCCATTCGTCATGAGAGATTCCATCGTGAAGTTCGACACTGTTGGGGTCTTTTCCCCTGTAGCGTCTCCCTATTATTTGATGTGGGTCGGTATGGCCATACTGGGCTAGAGCGGGTCGTTAAAAGAATCACACTAGGTTTCCAACAAGGAAGTTGTTGAAACAATCACATGAATGAACTTGAGAGTTGCACTTTCAATCTAACAGTTCCAGAAATGTATAGATCAAGACAAATCAAATGGGTTCCTTATGGGAAAGATCTGGGAACTCTACACTCCTTAGTTAGAAATGGGACAACAAGAGGGGCTTATAATGGTGTGGATCAAGGAATCCTAACACCTTACCAGATAGAAGTTAAGCAAATTAGAGGAAATCAAGATGGACCCAAAGATTTCAGATAGTGCAATATGTTTAGTTTGTGCCTGAGAAAACCTACCTTTTTGGGTTGCTTTTCAGATCCGTTCCTATGTTTTAATGTAGAAGCTAGAGGAAGAAGATAAACTCCTCCAAGCTCCAAGTTGTAGGATCGTCCCTCCAGCTCCGAAGTGCTCCACACCATCAAAGCTCCAAGATTCTCTAGCAGGTCGCATTCAAGGATGAGAAGAAGAAGCTCTCTAAAGCTCCAAGACACCTTCGACTCTTCTTAGGCCAAGGCAGAAAGGTGTAGAGAAGAAAGGCAGAGCCTTGGTCCAGTTTAAGGCCTTTCTCTATACCCATATAAGAGGACAAAAAGGACAGTCAAGTCCAATTTGGCCATACATTGGTCATGTGACCAAGCCCAACCCATGCCACATCTTACCTAACCTTGACTGGTATGGGAAAAAGGACAGACCCATCATACTTGGGCCATATCTTTGTTGACCTTTTCGAAGAAAGGACAAGGGTAGGTAAGAACCACCATGCCTTTTATCAACTTCCAAAGTGATATCTCTAAGGGGTCACTTCCAAGTACAAGCTATCATTTTCTTCCCATATTAAGCCTCTAATTAGTACTGTTATGAATGGAGGACAAGGCCCCCATCAATTGGTGTTCAAGAGCCACATCAATTTTTGATGAAGTCATATATTGATTGTGAAAAGAGCTTCATATCGATTGGCATGAGAAAAGACAATCGATTGGTGACTGACAGGGCAATCGATTAGCACAGAGACAATCGATTGGTGACTAACAGGGCAATCGATTGTCATAGAGACAATCGATTGGTGAAGGTAAAACATCGATTGATCATTAGACCATCGATTGCTGAGGGGAAAACATCAATTGGTCATTAGACCATCAATTGCTGAAGGGAAAACATCGATTGGTCATTAGACCATTGTCTGCTAAAGGAAAAATATCGACTGGTCATAGACCATCGATTGATGAAAGATAAACAATCGATTGGTCATTAAACTATCAAATGGAGAAGGAAATGGTCAAAATACCGATTGGTGAAGAAAATATACCGATTGGTGAAGGGAATGGTCCTAAACCATCCGATTGGTGTTATGAGGTATCGATTGGTTACCAAATCTGATGGGCCTTTCGATTGGTGACCATTCTAACAATTGGTCTTCTATCCTTTTGATTGAGCTTGAAAATGGGAATTGATTGGTGACTAAGTGTTCCAATTGCTGAACAAAGTATCCTGCAGTCTTTCTGTTTGGTGTGGACTCAACTTTTGAACAAGGGCCTAGAATCATTTGTTTAGAGTTACAGATGAACTGATTACTAGATAAGGTCTAGTAACATCTGTTGCGTTAATGTTATGTTACTAGACAAGGGCATTTGTAAGCTCTCAATGGGTTTTCCAATCAATTATTCTCGTGAGTTATTGGCCTATGTTAGTGGGTTTTCCATTTGTCTGATTCTTAAGAATCTAGCTCATCAGACTTTCATGGTTTGTTCCAAGGATCTCAAGTTCTCATCACCTTTCATGAAATTCTCACATATTATATGATTTCCTCCATTGGGCTCTTTACTTTAGATCCTAATTAACCCTTACTTAATGTCTACACCATTTATTCTCATTAGGATTTTAAAAATCCATGTTGTTACAGTATATGACGATGTTAGCTTCGTATATGACGAAGTAGAGCTTCGTCTGGTCAGTTTATAATGTCGTCGGTCGAAGTGGAACTTCATGCACTTCGTATATAACGAAGTTAACTTTGTATATGATGAAGTTAGCTTCGACTGATCCTGAAAAAATGGTATGATGAAGTTATTAAGTTGTGTAAATCTTGTCATCACCAATAAAGGAGCTAACACTTAAGAATGATGCATGTTTCAAGGATTCAGGTTGTTACAAGGTGTGTATGTCGACAGCCTCCAGGGTTGGTTGTCGACAAGCGACAGACTTGGTGTCACTCCCTAACGCGGAATATCGGAACATGAGGCAGTTGCAAGTAAGCGAGTATAGAGTATAGAATAGACAACAAACCATTGGACAATTAAATAAAACTAAATCAAATAACTTTATTGATAATTCAACAGCTGTCTATTGCATCAACCAACTCAGAGCCATAACATAGGGCCCAATGACACTAATACATAAGATGGGAAAAAAAGACTACTAAGACACTCTAGGATAACTTGGTGACATCATGGCACTCGTGGATCACTCCTAGTTCTCCCCATCCTCGTGAGTGTATTCATTCTCCTCAGCCTCACCTGAGACACAATGACAAATAACATAGGGTGAGCGACAACACCCAGTAGAATTTATATCTCATGGTGCGGGCAACTATACATGATTAATGTATTAAAAGCAGAGTTACTATATGATAAAACAAGAGAGAGTCAAGTAATGAAAGAGATAGCATGATAGCACGTGATTGAAATAGCACAAGTTTCCAAATAAAGCACAGAGCAAGATGGCCATAGCACCAAGGGTAAAAAAAGCACAACGAGTATACTGTAGCACTTTGATTGTCAATTAGATAGCCGAGATAGATAGCACTTGTCACGTCCCGAGAATTACGCAGCGGATATTATTCGAAGAATTCGAGTCGATAATTCGAGACGTGAACAGTCGGCAAATAAGCCTCTAGCTAGCACGCACTAAATGTATGATAACATACATTTCATAGGGCCCAAATATTGAACTCAATTAATCTTTTATTCAAATCTCACTTATTGTATTCAAAGTGGAAACTATTACAGGACTAAGACTCAACGAAAGGAAAGTACATAATACTTCTCACTTCCTACTACATGTTCTAACTCTCAAAGCAAATTACTATAATTAGACTCATAGTTGGAACGCTCATCACTCGGACGCATTCCCATCCTCGACTTGCTCTTCCTCTTGAACTTCATAGTCACCTAGATGGGTAAAAGTAGGGAATGAGCAAACTAGCCCAGTAGGATTTATATCTCAATGTGCGGGCAATGATATAAGTGATTAACATTTTAGAACTAGGCAAGTACGATGAATGATATGCAAGTACGAATAAAACTTGTTAAAACATGATATATAAAATAAGCTAGAGAGAGTGATTATGATATGACAAGATTGATGAACAAGATGACAGGAAGAGAACTAGAAATAGATCACTTTGTACAAGCATGCAAGATATCATGTAAATTGCAATAAATGCAGGTGGCCATATCATGCAAGCAAGCAAGAATGTACGAGCATGATCAAGTAACACTAATCCGGCACGTAGACACTAATGACACCGAGAAAAGATCTATCAAGAATGTACACTAGGTCGTGTATGTGGTATTGTATCTATCATTCAACACGCATGCACGATTTTCCTAGCTCAGATGCAACGCCGGTAATCATTATACCCCATGGGTAACAGTATATCTATGACTCGCTGTCATTGGGGCTAGATTGGAGCCCTTGGACACACGTCGTGCCCTGTCAGCATCTCATGTAAATTTTTAAATGTAGATACCACAGTCATTAATAATGGCTAATGAGAGTTTCAAAACGTAGCATGTGTAATGTCATGTTCATGATGATGATGAGAAGAAGTAATAATTAAATTGAACATGATTTCATGAGAACAATGGTCAAGAGATAAATTCGGCAGCATAACAGTACAATTTACACTTTAGTTCAATCTTTACATTAATGGCTTTAGTCTAGTTGTAAGTCACACTCACGAGATCAAGAGAGAAAGAAGTGCACGCTATCTCCAGGGAACTTCAATGGTACAACCAACTGATCGGCCATGTGGGAATCATGGTCAGAGGAGATTTACGGAGGCCTTGGTGAAAAGGTCGCTAGTCTACCGATTCGGAATGACCGTAGAGAGTTTCCAATTTCCCAAGAAAATGCTACCTAACAGTGCTAGTCTGTAGTGCGGTACGCGTGTCTCAATTCACAAACCATCGGTCTCAAACTCGCAGGAAGCACTTGACAAGATAACATGGAATAAAACTATGCACTTTAACTAATCATGGGTTGCAAGATTTTATGATAACTATTATCATTTAAACGTGGAAGAATAGTAGGAAGATTAAATCACAAGTAGCACGAATGGATCATAACATTTAAGGAGCACTTAGAATTGCATTCATGTAATTAAAGCTTTTTAAATGGGTTATTTGCTTTTAAGCCATTAAGCAACAATCATGTAATAATCAGACCCAAGACAGGTAACTTACATAGCAAATATCACATTATACAGACCTCGGGTATATGCGGGAAACTTTGTAAGAAAAGACGTGGCTTCCAGTAAAATCCTGAGATCACGACATAGCCATATAAGGAAGGTGACAGGTGTGTTGTCAGGTCGGGGTCAGATCGCGACAGGCTCATGTAAGGAAGGCGACAGGTCGGGCCCAGAAGGCGACATGGGTTGTGAAGAAGGCGACATGTCTGTCAGATCAGGTAGCGGATAGCGACGGGACGCATGTCGCCTTGAGAAGGCGACAAGGGGTATGTCGCAATCAACCCTCTAAAAGCGACATATCGGGCCGTCGCGTTCACAGGGTCCGTGCCTGACTCGGACAGAGCAAGGACAGTGCCTTGGATTGCGGACATGTCTTTCCTTCTTTGATATAGGGTTGTTCCGAAATAGAGAACAAATTGCACGGTGCGTGAAAAATAATGAAAACCAGTTTAAAATAACCTAGACATCCTAGGGTACTTCCAGTAAATCGGAATTGAACAATAAAGATGGTTTCGATAGGCTTTGATCACGGGGAACACAAGGTCAGACAAGGGTAACTTGAAGACGTAGTTTTATGCAGTAACCCTATTACCACACTTATAACTCTCTAATAATGAGATTTAAAAACAAAATGTTCAACATGAAACCTGACGAGGACAACTGTACAATAACTTTGATGTTTGAGTTTCTCTAATTGGTCTTGAAACACGTTCCACATATTAAGAACGGGAAAAAGCTCTAACAGTGCGTGACTTGGCAAAACGCTTATAAATCAAGATCTATTAATGATATTCGATGAACCAGTGGGAAATGAAAGTTAACTTGATGCTATACACATTGGTATAGGATATGTTAAGGTTTGGCCCGAGAAAAACCTACCTTATGGGTTGAAGAAATCCCGTTTTTCCAGAAAACCCGTGTTCAGACCACTTGAAGGAAAACGCTTACTACTCCGTGTATACTGCATGGAATTTGGGCATTCACTTGGGTTATAACGTAGACTTGACCTCTTTCCAGGGGTATAGGCCTTCCAGGGTTTGGTTTTGGTTTGACTCACCTTTGGTCGACTTCAAGAGGGTGGTTTGTGCGGGTCGCAGCAGACGAGAAGGGGAAGAAGAACGGCTTTTGGGACGTTCCACAGCTCCTCAGCCACCAAGAGCTCCTCCCATGACCCTAGCAAGTTCTAAATTCGTTCCTGGGTTTGGGTGAAGAGTATTTAAGTAACCATGGTGTTTAAGAGTCCTATTATAACTAGGAAAAGAGGATTTCGGGATTGGCATGTTTGGTTTCCTATTTTTGATGATTTCCTCCTCCTTTGAGTGTGTGAGGCATTAGGAAACTCCCCTCATAGATAGGCACGAATTTGGGTTGCCATGAATGCATGATTGCATCCCAATTCAACTCTAATTGCCTTTTTAATTTGAGCTTATTTATGGTTACGAATTTCTATGTATTTTCTAGCTTTATTTGATTTTTTGGCCAAATGTTGCCCATTGGCCCAATTATGATAATGGGTCATCAATATATATGTGGAAGTCTCCCCAACACTTTATTTAATTTTGATGCGTCGTATTTCCGTGTTAACGGTTTCCGACTTGTTTCCTTATTTAGATAATCAGTCGCAATAACTCTTAAACCTAGCCCAAATGATTTTTATTGAACCAAATTTCTGAGGGGTCATTAGAGGAATTATTTGAAGTCCATATATGATTTTTATTTAATTTCTGACTCATCCACGTACGTGTGATAATGATTTTACGACTTATTCATGAATTACGATAACAAGTCGTGAAACACTTTAAACTTGGATGATCTGATTTTTCTTGGCACAAATTCTTTGTGAAACATTTATTAATAATATTTAGGGTTGATTTATAATTTTTACAAAATTTTCCGATGTGTTTTAGCACATACGATAATGGTACGTATGTTTTAAATACTCCGATATTATGGAAATTATTTATTCCATTTATTTGAATTTTATGTAATTAAAATTTCGGGGTGCTACACCCTCCCCACTTAAGAGAATTTGGTCCCCAAATTCCTAGATCATTCATGGGATCCCGATAATTATGATCCATGAGTTGGTTCGAGATTTAATTTCTCTAACTTGTTTCAATCATCGTGGATGCTAGTCCATCATCTACACCTATGGCCACCCATATTATTCATTGGTTCCTTCAGATTGGGACAGTTGGGAAGGCGGTGGTCGCGATTTCCACATCGCAGGCAAGCTCCTGCCTTCTTCCAGCACTCTTCTGCTCTATGTCCAGCCTTGTTGCAAAAGTTACCATATTCCACCGTCTTTGTTTCTTCTACGTTGATCTTTTTCTCCATGCCATAGTCCTTCCCAGTGGTTGGTCTTTTGTTGTTGTAGTTATAGTTGTTGTTATTGTTGTTATTGGGGAAAGTTCAGTTGTATCGACTGCTCCCCTTTTTATAAAGGTCGGCTTTGAGATGTCCTTCCCCCATGCCTTCCACCTTAGCCATAGTGTCTTCTACCAGCTGAGCTCTTTGGACCATCTCAGCGTAATTTTGAATATTTGTGTGGTCCAAGCATTTCAATGAACATGGGCCTAAGCCCGTCCAAGAAACAGTTATCCTTTAATCTTTCAGTTACCACCAGTGTGTGGGCATACACGGCAAGATGCGTGAATTGAGCCTCATACTCAGCCACGGTCATTCCTTTCTATTTAAGTGCGGCAAACTCCACTGCCTTCTTCTCCTTGACTCTCTCAGAGAAATATTTTCCTCAGAATATCTCTAGGAATCCGGCCCACTCTAATTCAGCTAATTTGACAGGTGGGCCGAGGTGGCCTTCCACCATGCTCGAGCATCTTAGTAAATTGGAAAGTGGCCAGTACCACTTTCTCTCTATTAGTTCATTGCATCAACTGGAAAATCCTTTCTATCTCCTCTTGCCAATTCTTTGCCTCGTCGGATCAGGGGATCCAGAGAAACGAGGAGGGTTCAAACTCCTAAAACTCCGGTGCAAATCACCGGCTCCGTTCCTTGCAGCTGCAGCCTGATTTCCAGCCTGAACTACATTTTGCAGGGCCTGAGTCAACCCAGCCACGGTTTCTTGCATAGCTTGCCATTGGTTACGAGCCATTGCATTTGAGTGAGAGAGTTATGAGGGTTCCTGAGAAAAAAGATGGAAACCAATTAATGTCTCTAGAATTATTTTAAGAGTCAATGGGTAGGAGTGTTTAATTCTTGCTAACATATTCCCAGTCTCTACCCATTCTCACCAGGTATTGTATTTAATTCCCATGACTAGGTTCCATAGGATCTCCTATTCCTCAGACATATCCTATTTGGTATTCCTAGGCTCTGATACCACAAACTGTCACGTCCGAGAATTACGCAGCGGATATTAATTCGAAGAATTCGAGTCGATAATTCGAGACGTGAACAGTCGGCAAATAAGCCTCTAGCTAGCACGCACTAAATGTATGAGAACAACATTATCATAGGGCCCAAATATTGAACTCAATTAATATTTTATTCAAATCTCAACTTATTGTATTCAAAGTGGAAACTATTACAGGACTAAGACTCAATGAAAGGAAAGTACATAATACTTCTTACTTCCTACTACATGTTCTAACTCTCAAAGCAAATTACTATAATTAGACTCATAGTTGGAACGCTCATCACTCGGACGCATTCATCCTCGACTGCTCTTCCTCTTGAACTTCATAGTCACCTAGATGGGGTAAAAGTAGGAATGAGCAAACTAGCCCAGTAGGATTATATCTCAATGTGCGGGCAATGATATAGTGATTAACATTTTAGAACTAGGCAAGTACGATGAAGGATATGCAAGTACGAATAAAACTTGTTAAAACATGATATATAAAACAAGCTAGAGAGAGTGATTACGATATTACAAGATTGATGAACAAGATGACAGGAGAGAACTACAAATAGATCACTTTGTACAAGCACGCAAGATATCATGTAAATTGCAATAAATGCAGGATGGCCATATCACGCAAGCAAGCAAGAATGTACGAGCATGATCAAGTAACACTAATCCGGCACGTAGACACTAATGTATACCGAGAAAAGATCCATCAAGAGTGTACACTAGGTCACGTGTATGTGGTATTGTATCTATCATTCAACACGCACGCACGATTTTCCCAACGCAGATGCAACGCCAGTAATCATTATACCCCATGGTTAACAGTATATCTATGACTCGCCGTCATTGGGGCTAGATTGGAGCCCTTGGACACACGCCGTGCCCTGTCAGCATCTCATGTAAATTTTTAAATGTAGATACCCACAGTCATTAATAATGGCCAATGAGAGTTTCAAAACGTAGCATGTGTAATGTCATGTTCATGATGATGATGAGAAGAAGTAATAATTAAATTGAACATGATTTCATGAGAACAATGGTCAAGAGATAAATTCGGCAGCATAACGGTACAATTTATACTTTCGTTCAATCTTTACATTAATGGCTTTAGTGTAGTTTGTAAGTCACACTCATGAGATCAAGAAGAGAATTGAAGTGCACGCTATCTCCAGGGCACTTCAATGGTACAACCAACTCGTCGGCCATGTGGGAATCCATGGTCAGAGGAGATTTACGGAGGCCTTGGTGAAAAGGTCGCTAGTCTACCAATTCGGAATGACAGGTAGAGAGTTTCCAATTTCCCAAGAAAAGGCTACCTAACAGTGCTAGTGTGTAGTGCGGTACGCGTGTCTCAATTCACAAACCATCAGTCTCAAACTCGCAGGAAGCACTTGACAAGATAACATGGAATAAAACTATGCACTTTAACTAATCATGGGTTGCAAGATTTTATGATAACCATTATCATTTAAACGTGGAAGAACAGTAGAAAGATTAAATCACAAGTAGCACGAATGGATCATAACATTTAAGGAGCACTTAGAATACATTCATGTAATTAAAGCTTTTTAAATGTGTTAATCGCTTTTAAGCCATTAAGCAACAATCATGTAATAATCAGACCCAAGACAGGTAACTTACATAGCAAATATCACATTTATACATACCTCGGGTATATGCGGAAAACTTTGTAAGAAAACACGTGGTTTCCGATAAAAATCGTGAGGATCACGACATAGCCATATAAGGAAGGCGATAGGGTGTTGTCAGGTCGGGGTTAGATCGCGACAGACTCATGTAAGGAAGGCGACAGGTCGGGCCCAGAACGCGACACAGGGTTGTGAAGAAGGCGACATGTCTGTCAGATCAGGTAGCCGGATAGCGACGGGACGCATGTCGTCTTGAGAAGGCGACAAGGGGTATGTCGCAATCAACCCTCTAAAAGCGACATATCGGGCCGTCGCGTTCACAGGGTCCGTGCCTGGCTCGGACAGAGCAAGGACAACGCCTTGGATTACGGACCTGTCTTTCCTTCTTTTGACATAGGGTTGTTCTAAAATAGAGAACAAATTGCACGGTGCATGAAAATTAACAAAACCAGTTTTAAAATAACCTAGACATACTAGGGTACTTCCAGTAAATCGGAATTGAACAATAAAGATGGTTTCGATAAGCTTTGATCACGGGGAACACAAGGTCAGACCAAGGGTAACTTGAAGAAGTAGTTTTATGCAGCAACCCTATTACCACACTTATAACTCTCTAACTAATGAGATTTAGACAAAACGTTCAACATGAAACCTGATGAGGACAACTAGTAGAATAACTTTCATGTTATGAGTTTTCTCCAATTCGGTGTTGAAACATGTGCAACATATTAAGAACGGGAAAAGCTCTAACAGTGCGCGACTTTGGCAAAACGCTTATAAATCAAGATCTACTTAATGAAATTCGATGAAACCAGTGGGAAATGAAAGTTAACTTGATGCTATACACATTGGTATTGGATATGTTAAGGTTTGGCTCGAGAAAACCTATCTTATGTTTTGAAGAAGTCCCATTTTTCCAGAAAACCCGTGTTCAGACCACTTGGAGGAAAACGCTTACTACTCCGTGTATACTGCATGGAATTTGAGCATTCCACTTGGGTTAGAACGTAGACTTTACCCTCTTTCCAGGGGTATAGGCCTTGCAAGCCTTGGTTTAGGTTTGACTCACCTTTGGTCGACTTCAAGAGGGTGGTTTGTGCAGGTCGCAGCATACGAGAAGGGGAAGAAGAACGGCTTCTTGTGGTCGTTCCACAACTCCTCAGCCACCAAGAGCTCCTCCACACGACCCTAGCAAGTTCTAAATTCGTTCCTAGGGTTTGGGTGAAGAGTATTTAAGTAACCATGGTGTTTAGGAGTCCTATTATAACTAGGAAAAGAGGATTTCAGGATTGGCATGTTTGGTTTCCTATTTTTGATGATTTCCTCCTCCTTTGAGTGTGTGAGGCATTAGGAAACCTCCCTCATAGTTAGGCACGAATTTGGGTTGCCATGAATGCATGATTGCATCCCAATTCAACTCTAATTGCCTCTTTTTAATTTGAGCTTATTTATGGTTACGAATTTCTATGTATTTTCTAGCTTTATTTGTTTTTTTGGGCTAAATGTTGCCCATTGTCTCAATTATGATAATGGGTCATCAATATATAATGTTGGAAGTCTCCCCAACACTTTTATTTAATTTTTGATTGCGTCGTATTTCCGTGTTAACGGTTTTCCGACTTGTTTCCTTATTTAGATAATCGGTCGCAATAACTCTTAAACCTAGCCCAAATGATTTTTATTGAACCAAATTTCTTGAGGGTTCATTAGAGGATATTATTTGAAGTCCATATATGATTTTTATTTAATTTTCTGACTCATCCACGTACGTGTGATAATGATTTTACGACTTATTCATGAATTACGATAATAAGTCGCGAAACACTTTAAACTTGGATGATCTGATTTTTCTTGGCACAAATTTCTTTGTGAAACATTTAGTAATAATATTTAGGGTTGATTTATAATTTTTACGAAATTTTCCGATGTGTTTTAGCACATACGATAATGGTACGTATGTTTTAAATACTCTGATATTATGGAAATTATTTATTTCCATTTATTTGAATTTTTATGTAATTAAAATTTCTGGGGTGCTACAACACTTTTGGGCGCACATCTCAGGACTTGACCAAACCCTTATTTATTGCCAGGCATAAGTTATATTGTTTATCTTTATAAAATCAGTCGATGGCCAATAGAGAGTACCAAGAAGTAGATGAGAGTACTAGATGAATAGACGAGATAGTAGAGAGAGTGTGAATATATGAGAGAGTAGAGTATAGATGAGAACTGTTGGTCAATGCGCATAAAACATCAAATTAAATGGGCGATAGTAACAGTTGCACAACACGTGCAATTGGTGTTGGCAGTCAGTTGGAATTCACTACCCTTCCACTGGCCATGTTATGCACAGGTCCAAAGGTCAGGCGTGATATCAAGATGAGGGAGAACTTCTAAAGCTGTTTGGATTAAATCAATCCCTAGGAGGTATTATGGGCATTAGGGTACAACCAGCTCGGTCTCCATGAGGGAATCCACAGAGTACGGAGTCTTATGGAGGTCTTAACAAAAGGTCCCTTGTCTACCAGAATGGAATGTCCGTTAGAGAGGTTCCAACTTGTCAAGAGAGTAGTGTGTAAAGGAAACAAGTTGCTCGACGTTCCAGAGGAATTCCAGAACAGTGGAGCGGCGATCTCGGTGTTCAAACCACGAAATAAACGAAGACAGGTTTATTATTATAATGGGAGATTAATGCACAATTATTTAAGTAAATTACCAGATAAATTATTTCATGTATTGGTGTGTGCATGTGCATGAATCATGAACATTGAATGATCGTGCATATTATAGTTTAAATTAAAGAATTATGGGACATAAATCAAGTTTTACTAATATGTTGTTTTATTGTTCATTACACCACTTTACAGGGTATAAACATGCTCAAATAGTCCAACTCATCATTTAAATAGGGCTAATTTCGGTGCTGGAATAAGGTAGCTAAATCACGTCGTGGGTCATGGACGTGATTATAAGGCAGGCATAAACGCGTTGGTAGAAGCCGCCGCGTTCTTGAAACCCTAAAAAGTCAAACGACGCACTTTCCCAGAGGCGGGAAAACATAGAGAAATGCGTCGACCTAAGCGGTTGCGTTTCAGTGGTCGTCTGACAAGTCAGATGGCGCGCAGTTTGAGACGCTGGGCGCGCTAAATCGCATCGCCCTCGAAGGACGCATTTCTGGTAATTGCGGCGGTAGAAGCCGATGCGATACCAGTCTCTTGAATTGTGGTGTCTGACGTTGACGGAATTCAACATGCAACCTGAAAAATGCAGAAAACGCAGGGAACATGTAGCGATCTTCATAAAACGCCGATATCTCTTAAACTAGGCACATGGGACAAAGTGGTAAACATAAAACTTGTAGAGGACATCAAGATGAATAGATCTATGCCTTTAGACCGGATCGATTTGGTCTCCTGAGGCGTGTAAACTCGCATGAACAAGAAACGGGATAGTCATGCGCAATGATGAGAAAACGCTTATATCTCAACGAATACATGATGGAATTTGGGCATATCACTTGCAAATCAAAGAGGACACGATGCTCTACAACATAGGATGATTTAGATGCTTCTTTGGCTCGAGAATACCTACCCTTGTGAAGATTAAACACCAGACCGATGCGCAGGATGTAGCAGAGCACGGTTTGAGGAAAAGCTTGGGTTCGTAGCTGTCCTCCTCTGCTCCTGACGCCCTAGCTCCACCTTCCACGACCCCAGCAAGTATGTGAACCTTCCCTTTTAGTTTTAGGACGAGTTCTTATATGTTTAGTGTGTAATTCATGTCATACTAGGACTAGGAAAGCCAATTCTTCTCTTCCTTGTTTTGGTGATCTCCTCTCCCCATTGGAGTGGAAACCCTCTAGAACGTTGCTGTAATGGTGGGGGACGATTTGGATTGCCATTCATGGCCAATTCTCATGGTTACAATCCCTCTTTTACCCTTTTCTATTTTCCCCATAATTATGGTTACGAATTTTGGAGTATTGTTCTTGTTCCATCATTCATATTCCCAATTTGGCCCATTAACCTTTGCATGAGCTAATTAAATTAAGCCCATAAATTTTTTTAATATTTATTAGATTTTATTTAATATATTTCTCCTATTATTTCAATTCATTTAATTATTTAAAATATCAGGTTGCTACATCCTCCCCCTCTTAAAAACAATTTGGTCCCCAAATTCATAGGGTCATGAAGGAGAGATTATCTTACTGAAAAGATTGGGGTAGTTTCGTCTGATGATTCCTTCAGGTTCCCATGTGGCTTCTTCCACTCCACGGTTATTCCACAGTACTTTCACCACATGGATGGGACAGTTTCTGATTTGCTACACCTTCCGTTCTAGTATCTTGACTGGTTTCTCCTCGTATGTCATGTCCTTGTTCAATACCAACTTCTCATGGCGAATGATGTGAGTAGGATGTAGGAAATTGACTTGTGGCATCACATGCACAGCGGAAGTAAAACAAAAAAAATTGATTTCCATCTATGTACTTGATCGGGCTATGATGTACGGTGCATGTAAACATACATACATAAGGCGTGAGACAATCTCACATATGGGAGATCGTATATCCCCTAAAGCGCAGAACTAGTCCTTGTTTGAAGGAGCTCTCGCGAGACTCCCTCTAGCGGTATCCACACAGTGGATGATCGGCGATGACGATGACCCCTCCTATACCGGTGGTGCCACTCCTCCTAGTCATGCAACGTCACACAGTAGCCAACAGCAGCAAGTAGCAGCAACAACAAGAGGGCTCGGCCCTCCAAGTTCTCCTCTTGCCTAGGGAGAGCACAAGAGGGTGAGATGGGAAGGGGGGATGAAGTAGATGATTTCTCTTCTCAAGCTCTAGCCCATAAACTTCAAAGAGAAACCCTTCTATTTATAGAGAGCCTAAAGGACACCTCATCAGGGACACCTCATCATGTCATGATGACAAGGGACACCTCACAAGGACACCTCACCATGTCATGATGACAAGAGGGACACTTGCAAGGACACCTCGTCATATAATCATGACAAGGGACACCTCGCAGGGACACCTCACCATGTCATAATGACAAGGGACACCTCACAGGGATACCTCACCATGTCATGATGACAAGAGGGACACCTTGCAAGGACACCTTGCAAGGACACCTCGTCATGTAATCATGACAAGGGACACCTCGCAGGGACACCTCGTCATGTAATGATGGTTAATGATGATGAGGTGTCCTCCTTCCAGAAAGGGTAAGGTGGCATGATCCTAGTATGCTCCCTTAATGGATCCTTATCAAGGATTATTGGTCTTACCTAATAGGTCCATAATGGGTTAAATAAGGCTTATTGGATAACTTTTATCCAATCCTCTATTCATCGCATTTTCCACCTTTTATGTGTGATGCTCTAGGCCCAATATCGAGCTGGCCGTGAGTTGTACTCATTAGAACTCCTTCTGACTTAGTGAATTATTATCTCCATAATAATTCACTCAACTCATCGATTATGAACATACTAGGGCACTATGCCATAATCCCAAGACAATACGAGTGATCAAATCCATTGGACCTGTCTGCCCACAGTTACCGTGTACCTATAGTCCCTCATCCATCTATTATCTCATAGACCATATATTAGGCATGGTGTTGTCAGGTCTATATGGAATCTGTTAAAGTCAAACTCTTATCGGATTCTCCTGGAGAACTCCTTCTCACTAAATCCAATTGACCCTGGCCAGGGATTTGCCTGAGTAAGACAATATGGGATATTCCTCTCACGATAAGAGTGGATGATCCTTTATTGACACATAATTGCCTTCGTAAGGTTGGCTACCATTCCCAATGACTGGCTATACTAGACCTGGAATATCCAGACCTATAAATCCAGTATCAAAGAATGGAGTACTCAAACAGGACATCTTTGGTGTCTCAAGTCTAAGGATCAGTTACACAACTTAGACTACGGAATCTCTATCTAACAATCAGGTATCATTAACCATATAGCATTCCTAGAACGGATCATTCAGTGAACTCATTCTCCAATAAGCACTTGCACCATATCCCTAGTGTCTCCACACAAGCAGCTATGAGACCAGCTGCTTCCATCATATGGACAGGTATATGGCATGTTGGGTTGAGTGTGAATATAATTCATTTCTCCTCACATTTTGATGATGACAAGCTGTGATTTTAATGCATAACAATTGGAACATGTGAAATACATCACACCTGAAATAACAATCTTCAAAAAGCATGTTTCTAAGCAGATTTACCATTGATATTCTTGATAATATATTTAACTAATGATTTATGTGTTTATTTCTCAGGGACAAACTATATTTGCAAGGATGGTGTCGACACACCTCACACTGGTGTCGACACAATGTTCCAAGATCTAAGGTAAAAGGTGAAGAAATGATCAACTAGTGTCGACACTAGTCCAGGGCAGGTCGACAATAGAGACAGATCCCAGAGAAATATGTTAACAAGCTTCTATCACAGGTCGACACTAAACCAGATAGTGTCAACACTAGAGAGCCTTCCCAGAAGGCTTGTTTTTAAGATGGCTAAAGCAGGTCGACACGAAATGCAGGCAGATCGACACTAGATGGCTCTCCCAGAAGTCCTGTTTTGCAGTCTGGGACATGGTGTCGACACTGAATCATCTCAGGTCGACACTAGAGACCTCTCCCAGGGAATTGATTTTCCAGTCTGGGATAGTGTGTCGACACACCTCATGGGCAGGTCGACACACTCTGGAATCTCTGTGACTTAAATTTTGTCCTAGACACGTGGCACCCTAGGGATGCAACGACCCACTTCCACCCGGTACGGTTATACCAACCCACATCGGATGAGAGCAAGCCGCTACAGGGGAGAATACCCCAACAAGTAACAAATGAGCTGAGATATACACAAATAGAGTCGAATAAATGCAACGGAATTTAAATAAATCTTATTCCATCAACTTTTAAATCCACATACCACAGTCTGTATAGTTCAACAAGAGATAACATAAGTGCGAAATGTTCCAAATACATAGCCGACTCCAAGTACATTTGAACAAAATCCAAATTTCAATTGTAGCATTACATACTTATGAAATATAAATTACAATTCTTCAATCCCTTAGTCCAACTCCACTTCAATTCTTGCTAGCTCCTTCCCTGCTAATTTCCTGAAATGTTTAGCAAGAGTGAGTCTACGCAATAGACTCAGCAAGTAACATAAGATTCAATATATACATGCTTTTTAACAATTAACACAATAAGATTTCAGCAGTTAAATCATACATGATCATGCTATAACCAAAACAAATTCCATTAAACAATTATCTAAACAAATGTAAAACTAGAATCTACACAAGATCACTAACATCATGGTGTCATTAACATGAGTAAAATACACATTCACACGTTTTCATGCTTTATCTAAGTCATTGTAAAGTTACACAACTAAACCATGGAAACATATACAAGATAGGTAGCACTCCTAGCATGTTTCCTAACTCACTTAGCATGCAATCATAACAATTTACTTCACATTTAGCTTGCTGATTTTATACAATTTTATCACATTCATACTACCTTTGCATAGGGATCACTTTTAACTATACAACATGATACTAAACACATGTGCATCCAATCATTCAAATTTCTTGAATATGAAAGCATATACTTACATTTTGGTACTAATGGTAACATCACTTTTAGCAATTGACAATTTATACATAAACACATATACACACACATTTGTACACATCAATAAACAATTTATCAATTAACCCTATTGTCATTTATACTTATAGTATTTTCTCCTTACACACAACCATATGATAAACCTTGGTTTCCACATGCACTCACTTTTGGTTTATCACACAATACTTACACACATTTCCCATTATTTCCTCTTTCACATTCACACACTTCTTATCATTTCACTTTTGCACATAACATGTGCCACATTTACACATATCTTGCACATTCCTTGTGCTATGAACACATATCACTTTTCTCATTCACACTTATACTTATTTTCACTTAATGCCAAGACTAGCCCAAACCACCATTAGACGGTCACATAACACACACATTCGCATTCACTTACTTAATCACTGGCACAACGATAAGTCTTAGTCTCTGCAGAAATCGGGGAAAGCCCTTCCCACCATTACCAGTGGAACTTGTCCACCTCCAGGATTTTACAAGACCCTTTGCCAGGGTATACACTTTATCAAGACCCTTTCCTAGGGTATCACATAACGCATTGAGCTTTCCCGTAGGGGCATTACTACAGTACAGCTCCAAGCCCCTAAGGTGGCAGTGTCTTATGGGCATATTTGTTTATCTTGTCACATTAACCATTTCACACACCTATACCACTTGTTCTCTCACATTCCATACACACACTCATACATAATTCATACACACATAAGTCCTCATTTACTGATTTTAACCTCACTGTTGCAACTACCAAATAATCATAATACAGATATAATCATACTAAAATTTACTAAATCACATCAAGTCACAACTAACATGCTCACATAGTCATTTTTAACATTAAAAATCCATAACAATACTTTCTGTCATCAAAATAATATGAGACTTTAACCACAGACAATTTTAAGGTTTATAATCGCACATACAATTTTTCATATTTTTCTGAGTCATATTACATTTACAGAAATTAAAACATTCAGTTTCATGCTATTCATAATTCACTTTAACATGGAACACAACACGAACATCAGATTTAACCATTCACAACCCTGATCCTAACATAATCATCATCACAGAAATTTTCCCTTGATTTATTGCGCAACACACAATTTAATGTAAATTTTACAATTTCTACTCATGTCTTCTAATTCCAAAACAGAAATTTCAGTAAATCCCACAGTCATGGAAAAATTCTCAAAATTTCAGGACATGGACTGATACATATACACATGATATAGAAAAATCTAGGGCATTTAATTCCTCAGGAATTAGGTAGACAATAGATGAGCATGCATAATCCATTTTTCCCCAACATGTATTACAATAATCTAAAATTTCATGCCATCCACAGAAAATACAAAAATTTCCACACACATCACATTACCTATTTTACATAGCATATAAAATTTACACTATGTCCTCATCGCGAAAGCATATCGAAAATAATCATCTACCAGGAAGAACAGCTCACTGTTCTATCCTGAAGAACTTGGCGGCAGCCTCTGGCCGTTCAAGGGTTTTGACGGCACGATCGCTGGACGCCGATGGGAGATCTTGGCGTCAATGGCATTGACGCCAAGTTCCTGTCTGTGCAACAGCACAGACCAAACTCCAAATATAAGGTGAAAGGGAGGGTCCAGGACACGATTTAAAATCCACAAAAATTGCTGGGACCTAGGGCACATGTTTGGGATTGAGATCTAAGGGTTACTTGCCTCTGAATAAATCTCCAAACGTATCTAATGGCCGGAGAAGCTCTCCTTGGGCAGTGCCAAGAAGCCTCCAAAACTCCTTTGCTCCGGGTTCTAGGGGGTTGTAGGCCGCAGTCCAGCGTCGGGGTGGTCTTCTCCTATGCTTGACTTCCTCCTTGTCGAAGAAGATCGCCGATCCAAACCTCAAAACGCCGGATCTGAGCCCTCCAAGGTCAGTCCTTCCTCTCTCTCTCAGTTAGGGTTTCCTTTCTAGTAAAGAGCCAAGAGAGCTCTCTAGGTTGCAAAAGGGAGGTGTTTATAGACTAGGGGACAAGAGGGGCTCGTGCAGGGGCTGAAGGGACAGTAAGGGCCGTTGGGAAGACATCTCCCCAATCAAAAGCCTGGCCCAATGGGTGTTCTCTGCGCTCTGTTGCGTACAGAAAATTAGGGATATTGGCGTCCACATCCATGGACGGCTACATTAGGGTTGGCGTTAGTCGATATGGACGCTGACAGATCATGGGCTCCCATCCATGTTGACACCAAAACACTCTTCTGCCAGAACTTAAAGTCATGCAGAACCATGCTTAAACCACACATATATGCACATGAAACCTATGTAGTATAGTGTATACACCACTACACCATGTAAACATCCAATATTTACTACTAATCCTACACATACATACATAAGTACACTAAGATAAGATGTACGTAGATATCTACCTATGTGTACATGAGGTTTTACATAAGCGTGACTCAATCACGCAGCAAAATAAAATGACAAGAATTGTGAGGCTTCACAATCATTAGGAGGCAATATGAATTAAGTTAGCTAGGAATAATCTATTCAATAAAGTAGTTCTTGCTTGCACTCCATACGTACATGCAATGTACACATTAGCTACACCACGCAATGGACAATGTTTACAATTAAACATACACATGCATACCTAAGTATACCAAGGTGTTACATATGTAAAATTAGGTACACACTATCACATGCATAAGATAACATTCATGCGTACATACACATATGCACTTCATATATTTGTACACAATATCCATGAAAGGGGTAATATAAGGTACACTTCAATATTTAGATGGTATTTGCATAATATTTGAATAGATACCTTATACACAAAATTGGCCGATTACTTATATTCACATATAATAATATACTTCCTCGCATATACCCATGCAAAATTTATATTTATAATATGCATCATTTTCATGCACGCCATTTAAGCATGAACAAGTAAACATCATATACATAAAATAGAAGCGGGAAAAAGAAATTCGGGGCCTTACACCCTCTCCCCCTTAAAGAGATCTTCGTCCTTGAAGATCGGATCACGTACCCTTGATGACATCTCGTTGCCGCTTCTAGTCCACTTAGACCGGTGCCTAAATTCCTACCGGTGGCTTCCTCACTACTTGAACATCTCGGGGAACAAACCTCTTCTTCTGATTCAGACAGTCTTTAATCCGATGGTTCTTGCTACCACACTTGAGACATCTACCTAACCTCATCCAACATACGTCTCCGCCGTGGCGCTTGCCACAATGCACACATACGGCTTCTCGTTGCCGGCCGAAACTACTGGCTGAAAGGTTGATTCTACTGGTATCATAGTTGGTTGCTGTCTTTTCATGAGCTTCTTCATCTTCCTCTTTTGCCGCTGAAATGGTTCTGGCAACATTTCTAGTCTTGCTTTCTTCTCTGCCAAGTACAACTCCATTTCACTCTCTTGTTTGCATGTCGCGCTAAGAGCTACATCCATAGTTCTAAGGTAAAACGCCGCCAGTCTGGCCCTCATTGATGGTCTAAGCCCCATTACAAACTTCCTTACCTTGCGCCTCTCATCAACAACTATGTGTGGTGCATATCTAGACAACTCTGCAAATCTACCCTCATACTCCAAAACTGTCATTGATCCCTGAGTCAATGCTAAAAATTTCTGCTCCATTTTGTCCTGTATATGCTCAGGAACATACTTGGCCTGAAACATCCTTACGAAATCTTCCCATGTAACCTCTAGCTCCACTCCTCAAACCGCGTGCGAAGAACGGAAGACCACCACACATCCGCTCGCTCCTGAAGCATGTATGACACCAGACTGATCTTGTCATCCTCTGCACACCTGATAGCTCAGAATATCTTTTCGATTTCCCTGAGCCAACTTTCTGCAACTAATGGATCACTCTCCCCCTTAAAAGAGGGTGGAGCCATCCTCTTGAACCTCTCCATGACGGATACACCTCCTGAACCACGGTCCTGTTGAGCTGGTACTGGAACCTGAGCCTCAGACTGAGTTTGAAAAGCCGCTTGTGTTTGCGCTTGAGTTTGTATTGCTTGTACAATCCCTTGCATGACTGTACCATAATCAGCCAACGGTGGCGGGGGCGATCCTTGAGGTGCTGGTACTTCATGTTGCTCTCCGTCGGTCCTACTTAATTCCTCATCTTGAATGGGCAAGCTCGAACGTCGAGTCCTTCCTGCCATTGCTACAAAAAAAACACTAAGTTAAACTCCATTTATCCTCATACTTAAAATTGTCATCATGTAATTATCTTACTACTTTTCTAGTACTATCTTAATTATTCCTTGGATCTGGCTATCCACTACAAAGACTTAGAGATGTGATTTAGTTGATGGCTATTTATGTATAAGCTCAACCCAAAGGTCTCTGATACCATCTCTACAACGACCCACTTCCACCCGGTACGGTTATACCAACCCACATCGGATGAGAGCAAGCCGCTACAGGGGAGAATACCCCAACAAGTAACAAATGAGCTGAGATATACACAAATAGAGTCGAATAAATGCAACGGAATTTAAATAAATCTTATTCCATCAACTTTTAAATCCACATACCACAGTCTGTATAGTTCAACAAGAGATAACATAAGTGCGAAATGTTCCAAATACATAGCCGACTCCAAGTACATTTGAACAAAATCCAAATTTCAATTGTAGCATTACATACTTATGAAATATAAATTACAATTCTTCAATCCCATAGTCCAACTCCACTTCAATTCTTGCTAGCTTCTTCGCTGCTAATTTCCTGAAATGTTTAGCAAGAGTGAGTCTACACAATAGACTCAGCAAGTAACTTAAGATTCAATATATACATGCTTTTTAACAATTAACACAATAAGATTTCAGCAGTTAAATCATACATGATCATGCTATAACCAAAACAGATTCCATTAAACAATTATCTAAACAAATGTAAAACTAGAATCTACACAAGATCACTAACATCATGGTGTCATTAACATGAGTAAAGTACACATTCACACGTTTTCATGCTTTATCTAAGTCATTGTAAAGTTACACAACTAAACTATGGAAACATATACAAGATAGGTAGCACTCCTAGCATGATTCCTAACTCACTTAGCATGCAATCATAACAATTTACTTCACATTTAGCTTGCTGATTTTATACAATTTTATCACATTCATACTACCTTTGCATAGGGATCACTTTTAACTATACAACATGATACTAAACACATGTGCATCCAATCATTCAAATTTCATGAATATGAAAGCATATACTTACATTTTGGTACTAATGGTAACATCACTTTTAGCAATTGACAATTTATACATAAACACATACACACACACATTTGTACACATCAATAAACAATTTATCAATTAACCCTATTGTCATTTATACTTATAGTATTTTCTCCTTACACACAACCATATGATAAACCTTGGTTTCCACATACACTCACTTTTGGTTTATCACACAATACTTACACACATTTCCCATTATTTCCTCTTTCACATT
This sequence comes from Colocasia esculenta, assembly GCA_014218235.1. NCBI lineage: Eukaryota > Viridiplantae > Streptophyta > Magnoliopsida > Alismatales > Araceae > Colocasia > Colocasia esculenta. The sequence goes on along the minus strand of CM024761.1, from coordinate 47,576,900 downwards.
CACACACTTCTTATCATTTCACTTTTGCACATAACATGTGCCACATTTACACATATCTTGCACATTCCTTGTGTTATGAACACATATCACTTTTCTCATTCACACTTATACTTATTTTCACTTAATGCCAAGACACAGCCCAAACCACCATTAGACGATCACATAACACACACATTCGCATTCACTTACTTAATCACCGGCACAACGATAAGTCTTAGTCTCTGCAGAAACCGGGGAAAGCCCTTCCCACCATTACCAGTGGAACTTGTCCACCTCCAGGATTTTACAAGACACTTTGCCAGGGTATACACTTTATCAAGACCCTTTCCTAGGGTATCACATAACGCATTGAGCTTTCCCGTAGGGGCATTACTACAGTACAGCTCCAAGCCTCTAAAGTGGCAGTGTCTTATGGGCATATTTGTTTATCTTGTCACATTAACCATTTCACACACCTATACCACTTGTTCTCTCACATTCCATACACACACTCATACATAATTCATACACACATAAGTCCTCATTTACTGATTTTAACCTCACTGTTGCAACTACCAAATAATCATAATACATATAATCATACTGAAATTTACTAAATCACATCAAGTCACAACTAACATGCTCACATAGTCATTTTTAACATTAAAAATTTATAACAATACTTTCTGTCATCAAAATAATATGAGACTTTAACCACATACAATTTTAAGGTTTATAATTGCAAATACAAATGTTCAGATTTTTCTGAGTCATATTACATTTACAGAAATTAAAACATTCAGTTTCATGCTATTCATAATTCACTTTAACATGGAACACAACACGAACATCAGATTTAACCATTCACAACCCTGATCCTAACATAATCATCATCACAAAAATTTTCCCTTGATTTATTGCACAGCACACAATTTAATGTAAATTTTACAATTTCTACGCATGTCTTCTAATTCCAAAATAGAAATTTCAGTAAATCCCACAGTCATGGAAAAATTCTCAAAATTTCAGGGCATGGACTGATACATATACACATGATATAGAAAAATCTAGGGCATTTAATTCCTCAGGAATTAGGTAGACAATAGATGAGCATGCATAATCCATTTTTCCCCAACATGTATTACAATAATCTAAAATTTCATGCCATCCACAGAAAATACAGAAATTCCACACACATCACATTACCTATTTTACATAGCATATAAAATTTACACTATATCCTCATCGCGAAAGCATATCAAAAATAATCATCTACCAGGAAGAACAGCTCACTATTCTATCCTAAGAACTTGGCGGCAGCCTCTGGCCATTCAAGGGTTTTGACGGCACGATCGCTGGACGCCGATGGGAGATCTTGGCGTCAATGGCATTGACGCCAAGTTCCTGTCTGTGCAACAGCACAGACCGAACTCTAAATATAAGGTGAAAAGGAGGGTCCAGGACACGATTTAAAATCCACAAAAATTGCTGGGACCTAGGGCACATGTATGGGATTGAGATCTATGGGTTACTTGCCTCTGAATAAATCTCCAAACGGATCTAATGGCCGGAGAAGCTCTCCTTGGGCAGTGCCAAAAAGCCTCCAAAACTCCTTTGCTCCGGGTTCTAGGGGTTGTAGGCCGTAGTCCAGCGCCGGGGTGGTCTTCTCCTATGTTGGACTCCCTCCTTGTCGAAGAAGATCGCCGGATCCAAGCCTCAGAACGCCAGATCTGAGCCCTCCAAGGTCAGTCCTTCCTCTCTCTCTCAGTTAGGGTTTCCTTTCTAGTAAAGAGCCAAGAGGGCTCTCTAGGCTGCAATAGGGAGGTGTTTATAGACTAGGGGACAAGAGGGGCTCATGCAGGGGCTGAAGGGACATGTAAGGGCCGTTGGGAAGACATCTCCCCAATCAGAAGCCTGGCCCAATGGGTGTTCTCTGCGCTCTGTTGCGTACAGAAAATTAGGGATATTGGCGTCCACATCCATGGACGGCTACATTAGGGTTGGCGTCCGTCGATATGGACGCTGACATATCATGGACATCCATCCATGTTGACGCCTAGACACTCTTCTGCCAGAACTTAAAAGCATGCAGAACCATGCTTAAACCACACATATATGCACATGAAACCTATGTAGTATAGTGTATACACCACTACACCATGTAAACATCCAATATTTACTACTAATCCTACACAAACATACATAAGTACACTAAGATAAGATGTACATAGATATCTACCTATGTGTACATGAGGTTTTACATAAGCGTGACTCAATCACGCGGCAAAATAAAATGACAAGAATTGCGAGGCTTCACAATCATTAGGAGGTAATATGAATTAAGTTAGCTAGGAATAATCTATTCAATAAAGTAGTTCTTGCTTGCACTCCATACGTACATGCAATGTACACATTAGCTACACCACGCAATGGACAACAGTTACAATTAAACATACACATGCATACCTAAGTATACCAAGGTGTTACATATGTAAAATTAGGTACACAATTATCACATGCATAAGATAACATTCATGCGTACGTACACATATGCACTTCATATATTGTACACAATATCCATGAAAGAGGTAATATAAAGTACACTTCAATATTTAGATGGTACTTGCATAATATTTGAATAGATACCTTATACAAAAAATTGGCCGATTACTTATATTCACATATAATAATATACATCCTCGCATATACCCATGCAAAATTATATTTATAATATGCATCATTTTCATGCACGCCATTTATACAAGAACAAGTAAACATCATATACATAAAATAGAAGCGGGAAAAAGAAATTCGGGGCCTTATAAGGGAACTGTTAGATTAGCCTTGGATCGTGTGCCCACGACCCCCAAGGGTACATTTTGACTATTAGGGGTATAAATACCCTTCTATTGGCTATCCAACATGCAAGAACCCATTCAGAGCCTACCAGAAATCCCGTTGGCGGCTAGAAGAGTTCTCCTCCCTGCTCTTGCCTTCCTGGTGCTTCCTCAAGCCAAATTCTCATCTGCTCAAGTATGAGAAGTGGAAATTGATCGTTGAAGAAGCAATTGGATCACCTCAAGGAAGCAGATCAAGTAGAAGCCGACTCTTGTGAAGAATTCAAGGAAGATCCTGAAGATCAGATTGCAGAGCATCGCCCAGGAACTTCCAGCGATCAAAGCTCTTCACAATTCGACCTTCTATAAGGGAGTACATCTGAAGAGAAAAGCTCATCAATACAATTCTCATTTTCCTTTCTCTTCTGAGTAATTCTGAGATTGTGCATGGGTTGTTGCATGAGTCTCATGAATTAACTCTTTTGGACTAGATCTGTTGCTAGAGGATCTGAGTCTTGTGTTTTTCTAGCAAGTTGTTTGTGAGCCGTCGAGCTCATTGGTTTTGAGTCGTCGTACTCAAGTTGTAGTTGAGCAGTCTTGCTCAGGGTTCTAGAGTAGTCTTACTCTAGTGTTTGTGTGAGTTGTAAACTCAGGTGGTTGGAGTTGTCAGGCTCCAGTGGGTGTGTTGTACCCAGGTTGTTTAGTGGATCCTCACTGTGTGAGGGGTGGATGTAGGAATCACATTGTGTGATTTCCGAACCACCTAAAAATCTCTGTGCATTGATCTGATTGTGGTTTGAATTTATCCTTCATTAGATGCATGTATAAGATCGTTTGAATTCATCTAATCAATTTGTTCACACACTCTGTTTGCACAACTCACTCAATTATCTTTAGATCTGTGAAATCTGATTTTCATTTGTCTCTGATTCAAGAGGTTTTTAAAATTGGTTAAGCTTCCTCATTACTAGGCCTAGATCTATTCAACCCCCCCCCCCCTTCTAGATCTTGTCCTAATCATTTCTCGATCCTTCAATTGGTATCAGAGCGGGTTTACACTTGATCTGATTTGATCTGAGTAATTTCTGAGTGTTATGTGTGATTTGTTTGCTTGCTTGTTTGCTTGCTGAGTGTTTCCTTCTTTGCACCATCCTTTTAATTCAATGGATTCCAGAGGGTTCATAGCTGAGGGTCATTCCATTAATAGGCCACCATTTTTTAATGGAACGGACTCTTCTTATTGGAAAAATAGAATGCAAGTTTTTCTTAGAGCCCAAAATTATGAAATCTGGAAAGTAGTGGAGGTAGGCCCCTATGAGAACCAGGGAGAGGAAGAAACATGGACTAGGGAACAGATAAGAAGAGCTACATTGAATTACAGTGCCATGAATATGATTCAATGTGCTGTTCACCCCAAAGAGTACTCAAGAATCTCAATGTGCAAATCTGCCAAAGAGATGTGGGATAAACTTGACTTACTCTATGAGGGAACATCTCAGGTTAAGGAAACCAAGGCTAACATTCTTGTCTCTGAATATGAATTGTTTATGATGAAATCTAATGAGACAATTTCTGAAATGTTTGCCAGGTTTATGATCATAGTTAATGGACTGAAGGCCTTAGGTAAGGACTATACGGATGCTGACTTGGTAAGAAAAATTTTACGTTCTCTCTCTTCAATTTGGCACACAAAAGCCACTGTCATTGAAGATTCTAAAGATCTGTCCAAAATTTCTTTGGATGAGTTGATAGGATCTTTAATGACATATGAAATCAATCTAAAGAGAAATGAAGAACATATAATCAAAACCAAGCCAGTAGCTCTAAAGGCCTCAACTAGTAACAAAGACAAGAGTCAGGATAAAACCAGTTCTGATGAGTCTGAGTCAAATGAGGATGAGATTGCCCTCATGACCAGGCAATTCAGAAAATTCTTGAAATATAGAAAAGGAAAACTTTCTGGCAAAAAGAAATATTCATCAGGTAAAAGAAACACTTCCTTTTCTAATGCTAATTCTAACAAGAATCAAAAATCTGACGAGATTGTCATCTGTTACAGGTGCAACAAGCCAGGACATATGAAGGGAGAATGTCCTGAAAACAAGAAGGAGAAGCACAAGAAGTTTCACAAGTTCAAAAAGCCAAAGGCCATGGTAGCCACTTGGTCTGATGAAGACTCAAGTGAGAAGGAAGAAGACGAAAAATCCTCAATTCGGAAAGTGAGGAAATCTGCTTCATGGCGAATAGTTCTGATGGAAAGGTAAGTACATCCTTGAAGACTATTCAGTTGAGGATTGGCAAGATGCTTATGCAGAACTTTTTGAAAAATACACTGAAATGAGGAAAGAAAATAAACATCTCCAAAAGAAAATTGAAAACATTTACCATAACCAATCCTCAAACAAAAGAATTTGTGAACTAGAAAATGAAGTAACAGGACTGAATGAAGAAAAAGAAAATCTTCTGAATTTGATTGATGAGCTTATGCTAGCCTCTCAAAATGCCACCCATGAATTCAAAGAACTGTTTGCAAAGCTGGAAATGGAAAATCATGATAAACAACAAAAGGTTGAAGAAATCAAAACCTTACAAAACCAGCTAAAAGAAAATGATGAAGTTATTGAAACATTCACTAATGGTAAAGATAATCTGGAGGCCCTGCTGGGAGCAAAAATGAAATCAATTTCTCATGGACTAGGATTTGATAAACAAAAACCTAAGAAAGACAAATCTGGTGAGAAGAAGGATAAAGCACCATTAATTAAATTTGTCAAAGGCCCTAGTCTTGAGAACACAGAAATCAAACAAACATCAAGCAAAACACCAAAAATTCCAAAAACTCAGAATCAAAACAAGGCAACCAGGTCGACATAGTCACCTGACAGTTCGACACCAGTCCATAAGAAGAAGGTTTCTGTGGTTGTTGTGTCGACACCAGTCAAGGAGAGGTCGACCTGCTCAACATCAACAAAGACAAACCACAAAATTAAAAAATCAAATAAAATTTTGAAAAATAAGAAAAAGTCAACGGAAGTCATTCATGAAAAACCTTGGACTTCCAAGACAAGATATCAAGCTGATTGGAACCAATGGCATTACAACCCATGTTGGTATCATCCCCAATTCTTCTATCCAAATTTTTTGATGTACCAATAAAATCCTTGGATTCCACCTCCTCATCTAAACTCTCATGTTCAAATGAAAACTTCCCCTCCTACCAAAAACAAAAACACTGGTGTTTTCATTCCTAAAGGAAAGAAGAAAGTGAAAAAGATAAAGAACACCAATGTAATAAAACAAAAATAAAAAACAAATCAAATTTGGGTGAGAAAAGATTTGATAACAATGTCCAAACATTCTGATGGTCCCAACACTGTTTGGGTACCAAAATCTTCTCTCCATTGATTGATTTTGCAGGAAGGTCGTGCACCCAATTCAAATATGTGGTTCCTTGACAGTGGGTGTTCACGACACATGACTGGAGATAGAGCAAAATTTTCTTTCCTGATTGAGAAGGAGGGAGGTTCAGTAACATTTGGAGGTAAAAATAAAGGAAAGATCATTGGATCTAGAAAGGTTGGTCAAACTTCCTCAAACTCTGTTGATAATATTTTATTAGTTGATGGTCTAGATTACAACTTGCTGAGTATTAGCCAACTATGTGACAAAGGTCACAAAGTTGTGTTTGAATCCAATTTCTGTAAGATCATTGATTCATCAACTGATAAAATACTTTTTTTTGAAAAAAGAGAAAACAATATTTACATAATCGACCTTAATAAAAACTTTTCTGAAAATCTTTGCTTTGTTGCTAATAAAGATGAAATTGTATAGACTTGACACAAAAGACTTGGCCATGCAAGTTTCAGAACATTGAATAAATTGTTAAGGCTGAATTTGGTTAAGGGTCTTCCTGAATTTTTCTCTAACATTGAAAATCAAGTTTGTGGGATATGTGCCCAAGGAAAACAAACCAGGAAATCTTTTAAGACCTTCAATGAGGTACTCACATCTAGGCCACTAGAACTACTTCACATGGACTTTTTTGGCCCAACAAGAGTTCTAAGTCTAAGTGGCAAGAGATATGGGTTTGTAATCATTGATGATTTTACCAGATTTACTGGGTTATCTTCTTGTCCCATAAAAGTGATACTTGCCTTGAGTTCAGGAAATTCTGTACCACTGCCCTAACAAACTTTTCATATAAAATCAAAAACATTTTGACTGATCATGGGGGTGAATTTGAAAACCAATCCTTTTCTGATTTATGTGCTGAACTTCAAATATTTCACAAGTTTTCTTCACCAAGAACTCCAGAACAAAATGGAGTTGTGGAAAGAAAGAATAGAACTCTTGTGGAAATGGTAGATCCATGCTCTTAGAAAGCAATTTGCCCAAATCCTTCTGGGCTGAAGCTGTAAACACAACAAATCACATTCTAAATAGAGCTCTGATCAGACCAAAAATCAGAAAAACACCCTATGAGTTATTGAAGAACAAAAAGCCAACTGTTTCTTATTTCAAAACCTTTGGGTGCAAATGTTATGTACACAACAATAATAAAGAAAATCTTGACAAGTTTGATGCTAAGAGTCAGGAAGCCATCTTCCTTGGCTATTCAGAAGTGTCAAGAGCTTTCAGAGTGTACATTCTCAAAAACAAAACTGTTGAAGAATCTCCACATATTATCTTTGATGAAAATTCCTTTTCAACTAATAATTCTAAATCTTGCAGGGAAAGACAAGACAGTAAGAGGATGATTTCATTGTGGACTCTTCACCAACTGTTGAGGAGCTTGAAGACATTGGTGAGAACTTGAACATCAATTCACCATCTTCAAGTGGATCAGGTAACATTGCTCCAGATTTAAGTACCCCTCAACAGGTAATTTCTGAACATCGAATTTTGAGAGATCACCCATTAGATAATGTAGTTGGCAATTTGCATTATATAGTTAGGACTAGATCATAATTCCTGCATGCTATTGAAGAAGACCTACTAGCTCTAATTTCCCAAATTGAACCAAAGTCAATTGATGAAGCTTTATCAAGTTCTGATTGGATTAATGCCATGCATGATGAACTTCATCAATTTGAAAGAAATCAAGTATGGGAATTAGTACCTAGACCTAGTGACCAAACAGTCATTGGCACTACATGGGTTTTCAGAAATAAGTTGAATGAGAATGGTCAAGTTATAAGAAATAAAGCTAGGCTAGTTGCAAAGGGGTACAATCAAGAGTTTGGAATTGACATTGAAGAATCATATGCCCATGTAGCTAGACTAGAATCAGTTAGGATTTTCCTTGCTTTTGCATCCTCCATGAAATTTAGAGTTTATCAAATAGATGTCAAAAGTGCATTCTAAATGGATATATCAAGGAAAATGTTTTTGTTGAACAACCTCCTGGATTTGAAAATGAAAAACATTCTACCCATGTTTTCAAGCTTCATAAGGCTCTCTATGGTCTTAAACAAGCTCCAAGAGCTTGGTATGACCTTTTGAGTTCCTTCTTGCTTGAAAAAGGATATTCTAGAGGAAATGTTGATCAAACTTTGTTCACAAAAACAGTCAATCATCAAATAATTGCAGTCCAAATTTATGTTGATGACATAATATTTGGATCAACCAATAAAGGCCTGTGTAATGAATTTTCAAATCAAATGAAAAATGAATTTGAAATGAGTTTAATGTGAGATCTAAATTTTTTCTTGGGATTGTAGGTTAACCAAACACATGAGGGATTCTTCATCAGTCAAACCAAGTATGTCAAGGAACTTTTGAAAAGGTTTGACTTTCAGAACCTCAAGCATTCAAACACACCAATTGCTATTAATGCTAAGCTAGAAGAAGACTCTCTTGGTAAGTCAGTAGACCCAAAGACCTACAGAGGTATGATTGGTTCTCTACTTTATCTTACAACTTCTAGACCTGATATTCAGTTTAGTGTGTGTTGTGTGCTAGATTTCAATCAAATCCTAAAGAAAGTCACATGTTAGCTGTTAAAAGAATTTTCAAATATCTTGTTGGAACATGTGATTTAGGAATTTGGTATCCTGCTAATTGCAAGTTAGATTTGATTGCCTATTGTGATGCTGACTATGCTGGATGTAAATTAGATAGAAAAAGCACAAGTGGCTTGTGTTTATACTTAGGTGGGTGCCTAATTTATTGGGCTTCTAAAAAGCAACATTCAGTTGCTCTGTCAACTGCAGAGGCTGAGTATGTTGCAGCAGGTAGATGTGGAACTCAAATTCTTTGGGTGAAACATCAACTTCTTGATTATAACCAAGACTTAGGTTGTGTTCCCATTCTATGTGATAACACAAGTGCAATAAATCTGTCTAAAGACCCCATTCAGCATTCCAGAACCAAGCATATTTCTTGAGAGATGAGGTAGCAAAGAAATCCTTTGAACTCCACTTCCTAGAAACTGAAAAACAAATTGCTGACATCTTCACCAAACCCCTTCCTGACAGTAGATTCTCATATTTAAGGAGAGAACTTGGTCTTTGTAAATGTCCATTTTCTTGATCTCTCTCATTGGGATTGGGTTGAGTGTTAGACATCTTCTGAGGGGGAGTTCTTTGCTTCATCATATTCATTTGCTTCCTTGATTCACACTGATCATATCTCTCTCCATTTCACTTTTATTTATTTTTGACAATGAACTCTTCAACTCACATTGTGTTGAACTTCTTGGTATATCAAATGGTGATTTGGAGAAGGACAAGTTATGTTTGTCTGGACACTTTCACTATGCGAGAGTATATGTCTCCGCCAAGTACCAAGAAATGAAAATGCAATTATTGAGGGGGAGCTTTTATTGTTTAAAGATAATCTTTCCTGATTTCAAAAACTTGCATATCTTTATTCTGATGAAAAGTGGTTGAAATCCTCATCTCAGGGGGAGCTAGAAAATTCAAATAATGTCCTTTGCAAAATTCAAAACCTTTCTTGCATTACATCAATTTCCTTGCATGATGTCTTCATTCAGGTCTCTAGAGTCTCAAAATGATCCTTTAAGTGATCTACTATATTCATTTGTCAACTCTCATCTATATTCTTCAAAACTATAGAAATTCAGATTTCTTTCAAAGACTGAAGAATAATGTGTGCTTTGAATTTAAACATGTTTGTTGTTTGCAACTGATGTTGGATATAGATGATGTCTTTTTTGTCACAAACTCTCCAAAATTTGTCAATTCAACAGAGCAATGGCACATGTGCTGAGAAACTGCACACCTTCACAATGAATGAAGTGTCATGTATGTCATGAGGCACTAATGCTATCTCTGTTCAAAGGGGTTCAAAATCAAAAATAAATGCAAAGGAAAATAAATATGTCCTATTCCTTTTTGATGATGACTGAGTAACTGGAAATATTGACATCTAAAAAATGTATATTTTCATGTCAAAAGGTCATCATTTACCCCTTTGAGACTTGATAATGGATAAATCTTTAGTATCCAGGGACTATAGTGTGTGAAAAGCATTAGTTCTTAGTGAACAAGATGTATCTCATTTGATAGTTTGTTTCAAAAACAACATGTGTATGTCATTGGAGAATTGTTTTTAAAAGAACCATTCTTATTCATCATCAAGTTGTTCTTAAAAAGTTGTTTACTTTCAACACACTTGATTTCAGTCTAGAAGATTTTTTTTATTTCTTTGGACTTGAAGAATATGGTAGTGTGTAGTTGATTGTTAAATGTATTATATCCCTCAAATCATCATTTTAATGACTCAAGTCACTGAATGCTCATATCCTGTTGGATATTGTGTAAAACTTGAATTGTGTTGAATTTTTTGCAAAATATAACACATGAATTTTTTTAGTACCTTAAAAATCCTTGAAATGATTATTCCACCCATTGCTTATCATTATAAAGATATCCCAAATGTCACAAAATTTTTCCATACTCAAATTTCAATTTTTTCATCAGGCCAGGTCGACACTACCTTCATCTAGTGTCGACACACTTTAGCAAAGGTCGACACTCACCTCTTCTAATGTCGACACTGACCCCCTGCCAGAGTCATATACACCGTGGGCACCGGTTAAGGGTTTGGTGTTCCTGCGGGGTAGCTTACCCTAAATCCCCTTTTCTTCTCCAGGTCGACCCGACGGCCGTCTTCTACCTTGAATCCGGCAGGCTTTGAATCCATTTCCACCTCTTCCCTCCTCCATTCCATCCTTGTCCTTCTTCTCTCATTCCTCACTCTCCATCCTCCCCTATTCCACTCCATCTTTCTCCAATGGCACCCAAGCAGGCCCCTCGCCGTGGAGCAAAGTCAAGGGCTACGGCAAGGCCCATTCCGGCGGATGATGCTCCTCCTTCTGAAAGGAGAACCAAGAGGCGCCATGACCCTGCAGAGCAGCCAGGGCCTTCCTCTGCATCCCCATCATCTGCTAAGAGAGGTAGGGCATCCTCTTCTGGTAAAGGTAGAGGGTCTGCGTACCCAAGGAGGAAAATTCTGGAATCTTCTCCTGAAGTCTCTGAGCAGTCATCCTCATCATCCTCTGAGGCAACTCCATCCAAACCACTTCGTGAAGGGAAGATCATTCTAAAGTTCAGAGCAGTGGACTTAGAGGACAGTGAATTGAATGCTGCCTTTCCTAAAGTCCTCAACTTCTTTAAGTTTCAGTCTTGGCAATCTTTCATCTCAGAGTTTCGCATCATATACCCTAGACTTGTCCAGGAATTCTATATGAATTTGGAATGCACTGATGAGGGCTACAAGTCAAAAGTCAAAGGGATTGAGATTGATATGCCTACAGACATAGCAACCACCATATTCAAAATTCCAGATGAAGGAGAAGACTACCATAACTTTGAATTCAACCTTCATGAATCATACACAATCTTAACTGGATTGCAAGCAGATGAGTCTGATCCCAAGCAAACTCCTGTTACTAAATTCAACACAAATACCATTCCACCTGTGCTAAGGCTTACCCATCATATCCTCACCACTATCATAACACCCCAAGGTGGTGGGAGGGATAGACTCACTGACATTCAAAGGTTTGTGATATACTGCATGAGCAAGGACATAAAAGTCAATCTCCATGTCATTATGTACCAGATCATCTCTAAGACAACTAGGGCAGATTTGCATAGATCACTTCCTTATGTAGCCCATTTGACTCACGTTTTTAAACATTTTGGTGTGTCTCTTGAGAATGAGAAGTCCCAGAAAATTCCTAAGTCCAACATTTATTGCTTTAAGCATGTTCAAAAGTTTATGGGCTTTAGGATTGTGGGTGATCAGGTTAGGAGAGAGCAAGCTGCAGTAGAGGCCCCTGTGGTTTAAGAGGATCAGCCACCAGTGCAAGAGGATCAGCCTCCAGCTCAAGAGGATCAGCCTCAAGTGCATGAGGACCAGCCTCCAGTGAATGAGGATCAGCCTCATGTGGCAGTTGAAGTTGATGTACCCATTAATGCCCCTCTTTCACCTTAACTTCAGCCCTCCTCCTCCCTGAACCCTGAAACTGAAATTCCATCTTTTTCTCCACAACCTCCAGTTCATGCATCCACATCCTTTGGTGGACCTTCTATTCCACAAGAGTTATACACCTTTTTAAATGACAAATTTGATGCTTTGAACAACTCCATTCAGACTATGTCAGAAAATTTTAAGTTGAGGATTCAGAGGTTGGAGAACACTATGTCTGCCAAATTTATTGAACAAAAAGCAGCTTCTGACCATGCAACCCAAAGGTTTAACAGGCTGATTGACACATTGGTAGATGCTTCAGTTGAGCTAAAAGAGCATCAAGTAGAGTTGGAAACAGTTCTCAAGGGAATTTTGGCAAATTCCCAACTTGATGTCTTCAACACCAAGGAGACACTCTCTCAGATTTCTAAGACAAGACTGTCTTTTGCACATCTGGTAGATGACTTAGAGAGTATGAAAAATTTATCTGCTCATATTGATGAAGAGATGTCTGAACTTAAAAAGTAATTCAAAGTTTTGAATAGACATGGTTGGTCAGCTGGTTCTTCTTCATCTTCTCAACCAATGTAAACTGATTTCAGTGCCCTTCAAGCTACGATGTCAGAGAATTCAGAGAGAATGGAAAATCTTTTGCATACAAGACTCTCAACTATCCAAGCTCAAATGAAGTTCAGTTTGGCTTCAATGGAAAATAGATTGACGGATATTGAGACCATTTTGATACCCATTCCTCCTCCTCCTCCTCCCCACTAATGTAATTTCTTTTGATGATGTCAAAGGGGGAGAAGATAGCAAGAAATTGTAATGCTTTTTAAATGTGTTTTTGAACATTGCAATGTTCACATCTTTGAATGAAATGAATAGAAACCTTTATGTCTTCAATGTGATTGAAAACTCTGTGAATGAATGTGAATGTGATGAATGCTTGTCAAGCTGCTTGACCTTTGTGTGAAAATAGCTTATTTCTAGTAACACTATGTCTTTCATGTGTGCAACTTTCAAATGTCACTAAAAATGTTCAAAGGTCTTTGACAAGTATGAATAAAAGGAAATGAAAATGCTTAAAATCACATTTCATTGAAACTTTCTACTTCCATATGAATTTAATGTTGCTATCATCAAAAAGGGGGAGATTGTTGGGTTGAGTGTGAATATAATTCATTTCTCCTCACATTTTGATGATGACAAGCTGTGATTTTAATGCATAACAATTGGAACATGTGAAATACATCAGACCTGAAATAACAATATTCAAAAAGCATGTTTCCAAGCACACTTATCATTGATATTCATGATAATATATTTAACTAATGATTATGTGTTTATTTCTCAGGGACAAACATTTATTGCAAGGATGGTGTCGACACACCTCACACTGGTGTCGACACAATGTTCCAAGATCTAACGTAAAAGGTGAAGAAATGATCAAGTAGTGTCGACACTAGTCCAGGGCAGGTCGACACTAGAGACAGATCCCAGAGAAATATGTAACAAGCTTCTATCTCAGGTCGAAACTAAACTAGATAGTGTCGACACTAGAGAGCCTTCCCAGAAGGCCTATTTTTCAGATGGCTAAAGCAGGTCGACACCAAATGCAGGCAGGTCGAAACTAGATGGCTCTCCCAGAAGGCCTGTTTTGCTGTCTGGGACATGGTGTCGACTGAATCATCTCAGTTCGACACTAGAGACCTCTCCCAGGGAATTGATTTGCCAGTCTGGGACAGTGTGTCGACACACCTCATGGGCAGGTCGACACACTCCAGAATCTCTATGACTTAAATTTTGTTCTGGACACTTGGCACCCTAGGGAACTGTTGGATTAGCCTTGCATCGTGTGCCCATGACCCCCAATGGTACATTTGGACTATTAGGGGTATAAATACCCTTCTATTGGCTATCCAACATGCAAGAACCTTTCAGAGCCTACCAGAAATCCCGTTGGCAGCTAGAAGAGTTCTCCTCCCTGCTCTGGCCTTCCTGGTGCTTCCTCAAGACAAATTCTCATCTGCTCAAGTATGAGAAGTGGAAATTGATCGTTGAAGAAGCAATTGGATCACCTCAAGGAATCAGATCAAGTAGAAGCCGACTCTTGTGAAGAATTCAAGGAAGATCCTGAAGATCAGATTGCAGAGCATCACCCAGGAACTTCTAGAGATCAAAGCTCTTCACAATTCGACCTTCTATAAGGGAGTACATCTGAAGAGAAAAGCTCATCAATACAATTCTCATTTTCCTTTTCTCTTCTGAGTAATTCTTGAAGAGTTATGCGGAATAACACAATATGGTAATCTAAAGGGGGGGGGGGTTGAATAGATTACGGCAATTTCTAATTACTGATGGATTCTTTTTGGTTCTACAGCGATCTTAATGAAACTTGATTAGAATTCGATTGAGTATAAGAAAGCTTGAGTTGATGTAAATGAGAATAGGGTATCAAACGTGCGTATGAACAATGTGCCTACCAATCATCTATCGCAGAACGCGAACAAACCACAGGACACGATGATTTAAGGTGGTTCGGAGTACACAACTCGTGTATCCTACATCCACCGTCCACACACACATGCAGAAACGACTGCTTATGAGCGAGTTCAACACAACAACTCACACACACACACGTTGTCTGATGAACCACGATCAGAACAACCACAAACTCATGAATCAAGCACAAGGGATGCTTGAAACACAACCACGCACACACAATGGAATGGAAATTGTGAAATGGAGAAGAATTTAGAGTTGGGGAACAAATCCAGTTGGAATTCTTCTCGTGGATCGTCCAGACGCTCTTCAAACTTCGATTGGATGTAGATTGATCGATGTAGAAGGTTGAATTGACGACGATCTGGCTTCCTCTCCGCATAGATGGTGATTCCACGACGATCTGGGCGGAAGATTGAAGCAGAACACAAATTGGGGCTTTTCCTCTTGGTCCCTTGGAGGCTCTTGTTTGGGAGGCTGCTCTCTGCGAATTTGGCTCCAAAAGGATGCTTATATAGTGTTAGGTAAAGGTGGGGGTCGTGGAGGACGGAAACACCCAAATGGGGCCGGAGTTGGAAACTCTAAATCTCATGTTTCCGTCATCTGTCGACAGGTGCACTTGCATCTGTTGACAGATGCACTCAGGCTGAGAACTGGGTTTCAGAAATCTGAATTTTTGAGTGTATCTGTCGACAGGCGATATGCATCTGTCGACTGGTGCACTCAGGGATACAAAACCTGAGGTCTGCCTTGGGTTGTCTGTGTGTATCTGTCGACAGGTAATTTGCATCTGTCGACAGGTGCACTCAGAGATGCAAAAACTGAACTCTGTCTTGGGTTGACTGTGTGTATCTTTCGACATATGCCCTGGGCCTGTCGACAGATGCACTTCTTTGACAATATCTTGTGCTATTTGCTCATCTCTTCAATGCTCCATCTTTCATGCTTGTGCACCTACATGCAAATACATTGTTAGTGATATACATTGTATGATTTAGCAATATTTAACACAATCACTTCATGGTGTTTTTCATGTTAGTTAGCACATCAATTTTGCATTAAATCAATGTTCAAGGATATTAATGTGATCATCAAAAACATGATATATTGAAAACCCAACAATCTCCCCTTTTTGATGATGACAAAAACATTCAATTGATGCATAATATTGATGTTCTCCCCCTTTTTGACAACATACAAAAGGTCAAGTCATGCACATATTAGAGACAGATAAACATGAACTGTGAGTTTTCATTGATTGATCATTCAAATTTCACAGTACACGAGACAATCATTACATGACTCAATAAAATTCAAAAGGAAGGGAAATAACATGAACAAGCAAAAGATAACTGGACGAGTGAGACTAACTCCAGCTAAGACTCTTAAACACCTCTAATGACCCTGAGACCTTCTATTCATCGTCATGTCCAGCAGGTGGAGGATGACGACATCCAGCTCTCTCGAGTAGAGGGAATCAAGCCGGTCTCGGATATGCGTATGAGACTCATCCAGAGAGTTGAGGCGAGCATCCACTTGATCAAATCTAGAGTTCATTTGAGCAAATCCTGAGATCATTTGTTGATGCATTTGTGCCATGTAATCACGAAGAGATTGTTCTTGAGGCACAGGTACATCATCAAATTCTTGAGGTTGATCAGGCATTTGCTCATCCTGAGAGTCTTCATCAACGCCTTCATTATCGTTAAGGTCTTCATTGTCTTCTTCATTGTCTTCTGCATCATCATTTTCATCATCACCTTGTTGTTCTTGCCCTTTGAGATTTTTGTCACTACACCGTCTACAAACTTGTAGCCCATTCGGTGAGCGGCAGTGAGGTCAAATGCACTGCGGGATTTTAAGGAGATGAGCTCACTTGAAGGGATAGGAATGCCAATGAAAATGAGAAGAGAGGTGATGGGGCAAGCATATGGCATTGATCTCTTGGTGTTAGAGAAACACCGACGGATGAGGCTTATCATGAGTTCAGGAAGATTGATTTGTTGACACTTGAGGAAGAATAAGAACAAAGACTTGTGGACCTCAGTGACTAATTCTCGGCTTCCATCCTTCGGGACGATCAAGGTAGTGAAGATGTGATGGATCATCCAGATCAAAGGAGGAAAGGAGTTGGCATTCAAGCATGCAATGTTCTTGGTGGAGTCATAAGGTTGCAGCGTGAGAAGTTCATAGTACTCAGAGGCGGAAGGAGTATAGTTGATGATTTCAACTCCTGAGTTTGGATTTGAAGGCTGTCGATATAAGATTTGCGGTGAGGCAAAAACAAGTGCCTTTCACCGAAGAAAAAATATCGCCCTGATTGGAAAGCCCTAGGTTATTGAAAAACTCTGTGACGGCAGTTGGAGAGTATTGCAAGTGTGAGTACAGAAAGGATGTCCACCCTTGAGTGTCAAAGTAGGGTAGGAGTGAGGGGAACATCGATCCTAAGGACTCAAAGTCCGCATACCGGGATTGGACGAGTTTCTTGAAGGTGCCGTTGACCCGGATAAGATGGAGACCCTGAGGAACATTGAGTTCCAGCAACTGATCTTCGCGATGCTTGCTACGATGTTCTGAAGGAGCCCTGGAACTCTCTCCGGCGTCCGTCGAAGCACGACGACGGCGAGTGAGAATCTTTGTCTTGGGTGCCATCGCAGGAAGGAGGGTGAGAATGGCGTTTGGGAAGGGAGAGGAGGGATCTCAGACGAGGAGCAGCGAGATCGTCGGAGACGGAACAGATCTTGAGCCCTGGAGAGGAAAGAGAGGGGTTTGGAGAAGAGGAGGAGGAAATGAGAGGGGAAGGGTGAGAAATGGTCGTGGGAGGCCTTTAGAATAGTTTTAGAAGGGTTTTAAAAGAGAGGCCCCACAAAAAAGACTTGAACCGGCGAGTGTTGGGTTCAAAAATGAATCTGGGTTGCCGGTTGTCGACAGATGACCATCTGTCTGTCGACAGATAACCACTTTTTGGCTGAAACTTGATTTTTTGCAAGTTTTTTCAAAGGGTCAAGTGTTCATTTGGCATTTTAGGGTGAAATAGGTGTATGTGCAAGATAAAAAAGTATATCCATTATGATGAAGACATGACACAATTCTACAATGATTTTGAAATAAAACCGACGAGTTCTTTAATTAGATCATAAAGAACACATTTCACAAAAGCCAGTGAAAATTAAATAACTCTTTTGATTAAGGCCATTGAAGAAAAACATGCATCAAAATAGAAATGATAGTCAGATGAAATTTGAATTAGATGGCCACAGGAACATCTTACCCATAAGAAGCACATTGGACTTGACGTAAAAAGTTTTCGGAGGCTTCACTCTATTCTAGTATGATTTTAGGATCTTTAAACAACAAAGATGGAAAAGAGTGGCAATGAGGAGCACTTTCACTTTTTCATGTGAAGGTAGACATTTGTGATGCCAATACCCCCAGTTACTCAATGTGAGTGTCTATCAAGCCATTGTGTAGAGATAATGAAACAACCTTTTGACGCGAAGACTGACATTGGTGATGCCCATGTCCCCGGTTACTTAGTGATTTTCATCATTGCTCTACCTCCATCCCATAATGAAAGATAATTTTTGATTGAACCGTAGAAATAGGTAGCTTTTCTCCTTTTATTTTATTTTACTTTTCGTCAAGTACATGAAATTCCTTTAGGCAAGTGATAATGTAGAACATTAAATTCAAGAACCTTCTGATTTTCAAATCATTTGGATTCATGTTAATGACAAGGGAGTTATTCAAAGGAGATGTTTAAAAATCATTTGGTTTGCTCATTGTGTTCAAAATGATCTAAATAGACCTCAATCAAGTGATGCATCAAACATCATTTAGACTTGGTTCACGACTTTGACATGAAGTGGATATGAATTTATATTGCACAAAACAATCCAATGTTTACCTTCAAATCAAGTAATGAACACTTTCTTGAAAAGTATGAAGAAGGAATGAGAAAATAGTGAGATTGTGTTTATCTGTCGACAGCAGGAATCTGTCTGTCGACAGATGCACACAGACTGATGAATTGAAGTTTCAGTCAGAGCAAATCTGAGTGTACCTGTCGACAGATGGAATGTCTCTGTCGACAGATATGCGCAGAGTGGATTTTTCTGGTTTCAGTTTGAGTGCACATGAAGTTCAAGGAAGTGAGGATTAAACATTGAAGTGAAGGAAGAGTTTCCTCATGAAAATACTCATCTACCCTGAACTTACTCCCCCATAGTGTGTGCACGTGTTGACACAACATTTAAGGAAGGATTCAATCAAGCATTTGATACAAGGCAAACATGTCATCTCAAGAATATCATACACAAGCACATGGTCACAGAAAAAGCATTGTTTCATGGAGTTAACATGATAAAATGTAAGGAAACTAAAAATCCTATGTGAAGTACAGGACCTTATATGCAATGGGACTATGGATACTTGGCGGAGAATGTTTCCTCACGCATGATGATAGTTTCCAAACAAGCCGAACTTGTTCTTCCACAGTTCACCATTTGATATACCACATAGTCATTCACACATAAAGAACATGTACTCCAATATGGAGAATTAATTTCATTGCATTTTACACAAACCCAATTCTCTTCTTAAGGATGTGAATCTATCTTCAGACAAGGGTTTGGTGAAAATGTCAGCCAATTGTTTTTCTGTGGGAATGAAATTAAGTTCCAAGGTTTTATTGGCAACTTCATCTCTCAAGAAATGATGACGGATTTCAATGTGTTTAGTCCTTGAGTGTTGGACAGGGTTTTTTGAAAGGTTGATAGCACTTGTGTTGTAAGACCCCGGATTTTTTTTTTTACTCTCTTTATAATCTGTATGTATATGACGGGTGTGGGTGTTCAGTTGTTGTGTGCTAGCATGCGTAGTTCATGGTGCCTGCTATAAGTTTTATCCTTTTTTGAACATGAGCATGTGCGAACATCTAGATATGTATACATAGGTGTATATGATGATTAAGTGGAAGTGAACAATAACTAATTAGAGGCGTATTATGAATAATACTACTGCGTGTGCTATCTAATATGAAGAATATCCTATACTACCTATTTTATGGAACTTTGTATGGAAGTGTATGAAGTATATAGTGTAAGTACGTAGTATGTTTATTATATGTGTGACAATTGTATACTTAATCTACATGCATAACACCTTGGTGTATTTGCGTATGCATTGGTATATTTGGTTGTAAACATTGTTATTGCATGGTTTAGTTAATGTGTACATTGTACTTCGTGCATTTCATGTATGTAAAGAGTTCAAGCATAGTAGGTGTAATTAGTGGTCATATGGGATTTTATACTCCTCATGAATAACATGCAGGTATCTTTATGATGATTATGTGAGAATAGTCAATGGATGAATTATGCATATAGTATATATATTAAGAAATCCTATACATGTAATGCTTAAGCAATGTTAGGTAAAGTTGTGTAAGTTAATCTAATTACCGATGCGCTATTGTACCCATCTATTCCAAGCATAATGTACAAAGTATACTACACCAGTGTGCGTATACATATATATTGACAAATCAAGTGTGTGTATGCGAGGACTATTTTATCGAATGGATTTTCCTAGCTAGCATAAATCATATCACCTCCTAATGATTTGCGAAGCCCTCATAATTTCGTCATTTAAATTGCCGTGTGTTGAGTCATACATGTGTAAAATCACGTACGTACAGGTAGGTGTCTATGTACATTTTATTTAGTATGCTTTATATGCTTGGTATGTATATAGATATTTATGTACATATTAATTAGTATAATTAATGTGCATGTGTTATATTAAATATAAATAAGTATGTATTGCCTGGTGATAGTATGAGTATAATCCATATACATATTGCTTGTTATAAAGTGGTATGCATAGTTTCTGCATAAATTAAGGTTCTGGCCAAAGGCCACCTTGCGTCACCTCTGGCCGCCGAGGTGGAGTCACGTCCAGACCTGGACGCCAAGCCTGACCCAGGGTCCAGCGATGTGGACGTCAACCTCTCTGACCGCATGCGTAGCAGAGTGCTGTGTCTCTGAAACAAGGCATGGCCCACATTGGGGGATGTTCCCCAATGGATCTAAGGCTGTCTAATCGGCATGGTGAGTGGGTGAGGGGCTCTCCTACATCCTGAACCCGAATTGGCCTCTCCCCACTTCTCATTTTCACCCTTGCAAGAGGAGAGGAGAAGAAGAAAAACCCTAGAGCATTCTGTGAGAAAACCCCATTCTAGAACCTCATATCCGACCCTTTGAAGCTGGATCTGGAGATTACTGCAACAAGGAGGAGGCTGAAGCAAAGGAGAAGGCTTCCCCATCCCCCCTCGGCGTGGAGATCACCCAGGAACCCGGAGGAAGGCGATCTTGGAGGCACTTCTGCAACTTCTTGGAACTGCCCAAGGAGGTCTTCTTCGAGCCACAAATCCCTTGGAGGAATTTTAGAGAGCAAGTGACCTATCTATGTTGTCCCCGTATGAGTCTAGGAGGTTTTCATGATTTTTATGAAATTTTCCTCGAGTCCTAGCCCTTCATTTCACCAAATTTCAGAGCTCGGGTCTGTGTTTCTGCATAGACCTGAGTAAACGGCAAGGTCCCTGGACGCCCAGTTCTTCCTTGACGTCCATCGACCATGCCGCTGACCCTGAGTCAGCGGCCAGAGACCGCCGTCTAGTTCTTCTGGACAGAACAGTGAGTTGTTAAGTCTATCTTATACATTAAATTCGGTATGTTTTATGCGATGAGGATATATTTTACACCTTATACTCTATGTATATTGTGCATTGTGGTTGTGGATGAATGTGGTTGTGTTGGTGAATGTGGGATAATGATATCTTGTAAACATGTGAGCATGACTTGTAGACAATCTTGTAAAATTCATGATTTATGATTAGGTCTGTGTGGATGCCTTGGTTTCGGTTTGATCATGAAGAATAGTGGGTCAGCATATGTGTTTGCAAAATTTAGTAGTTTATCCATGCTTGAGAAATTGTAAATAAGTTAGGTTCGGTAAAATAAAAACATGCAGAAATGGTTGGTGGTAATTGATTTATAGATGTATGAATTAGGGTGATGTTGTATTCTAAAATCATGCATATATTACTAGTCTCTGTGCAAAACAGTAAGTGGATAAATTGCAAAATGTGTTAGACCCATGTTAGCTTAAGTTGTGAATAATATGCTAATTAGGTGTTTGATTTTCTGTAAATCCTATTTAGCTCAGAAAAATCTGAAAAATTGAGGGTATGATTTTGAACCCGAAAACAGCATGTGGTTAAAATTTCAGGTCAATTAGAATAGTAAATAAAAAGTTATGTGTTTTCATGTGAAATGTGATAATTCGTGCATATAATTGTAATGTGGTTTGTTATGGTCTAAAACCAACATGATTAGTGTGGTTACTGTATGTTAACTCTTGAAATTCTGTAGTACCATGTTAAGGAAAAACAGAAATGTTCATGTGAGTGAGAAAGTGAATGAAATGAGAAGAGTTATGTGTAAAACCATATGTAAAACGGTAATGTGTAAAAGTGTAAAAGTTGTGCCTATGTGACACTGCTACCCTAGAGGCATCGGGAGCCGTATATAGAAAAGTCCTTATAGAAGGCTCCATGTGATATAAGTTTGTCCCAAAGGCATTGGAAAACCCCGGAGGTGGACAAGTACCACTGGATAGGGTGGAGAGGGCTTCTCCCGGTCTGCGCAGTTACCAAGATTCACCGCTGTATTGCCTAGGTGGTGAGTATGTGTATGAGTTGTGTAAGTGTTGTGTCATGTGTTGTGTTATGAGTTGTGTTGAGAGCTGTGCTAAGGAATGAGCACGAGCTATGAGATATTGTTAGTGTCCTCTACTGGTGGTTAGGACTATGTGTCATGGCAAATTGTTTAAGTAATGAAAAATGAGTAAAATGTGAAATATGTGAATATGGCAAGTGGTAAGTGCCAAGATGCACGTGGTAAGTGCAATCGATGTGATATGTGATAAGTGAAAGTGAAAGAGAAAATGATGTCGAAATGAGTAAATTGTATAAGTGTGAACATGTGTACGTGTCAAATGTGTAAAAGTGAACAACGTGAATGAGTAAGTATGAAATCATGTGAAACCGAGAATGTGAGAATGTGTTATTGGAAACCATATGAAATCAGTAAACTAATGTTGTCATTATCATGCTTATGTGTGCATAAATGCCTAGAATCCATGTTAGGGATAATTAGTGAAAATGAGTGTAAGATTGCTTGATTACTTGTTCACATGATGTGTTTTATGTATTACTGTAGCTCTCATGTGTAGATTTATAGTCATTGAATCATATGAAATCAGCAATCTAAAGCATGTGAAAAGGTTCGTGTATGTGTTTAAAACTATGCGAAATCCATGCTAGTTGTGCTCCCTTTCATGTGTGTAATTGTCCATGTTGATAGCTTTCATGTTTAGCTCTTTAAAGACTAAAGTTCCTGAGCAAATGGAATAGAGATCATGTGATAGGTGAATTTCATTTTACAAATCTGAAAGCATGAGTTATGTATAAAATTATAGAACTTTCATGATAGGTAGAAAACTTGAATTGACTAGCATGCTATGTGTTGTTAATTGTAAAAGTGCATATAGAAACCACTAAGACTTGTATGTGTATATCATGAGTAGTGTCGCCTGCTGAGTCTTTGGACTCACTCTTGCTTCGGCGTACAGGTTGACAGGTATTGTGCACTAGAAGGTAGCGTGGCGAGGATCATCATTAGAGGACTATTTTGTGGAGCTGTTACCAGTTGTACTTTTCTTTTGCCCAAAAAGGATTATTGTATGGACAATATTTTTGGACATTGTAACTCTCTTTATTTTGTATTAATGTGGACATTGTCTTTCTATCTACTATTTAGATTATGGAATGTGTGTTGGTGACGGATTAAGAGTTGAGTTGTTTACTTTATTCCGCTGTACTCTATTGCTATCCAGGTACATATCAACCTATCGACCAGTGCTGGGTAAATGTCCCACTGTGACGACGCCCTTTATACCGATGGGGATTGGTATAATCGTACCGGTATGAAGAGGGTCGTTACATGTGTTGTCACATAGTATAGGTGTGCATCCAATTTCAACATTATAGCCAGCTAACTTACTTTTGATCCACAACACTTGAGCTGCACAACTTCCTGCACCAACATATTCTGCCTCTGCAGTGGAGAGTGCAACCGAGTGTTGTTTCTTGGATGCCCACGAAACCATGCAACCGCCAAGGAATTGGCAATATCCACTAGTGCTTTTTCTATCAATTTTACATCAGCATAATAAGCATCAGAATATGATATTAAATCAAAACTACTGCCTGCTGGGTACCAAAAACCCAAATTGCATGTACCTGAGTGATATCGGATAATTCTCTTGACTGCAATTAAATGGCTTTCCTTGGACTAGATTGATATCTAGCACAAGGCAAACACTGAATTGTATATCCGGTCTACTTGCAGTAAGATAAAGGAGTGAGCCAATCATACCTCGGAAGTGCTTTGCATCTACCGGTTTACCTTTCTCATCATTTTCCAATTGATGCTTGTGCTCATTGGGGTGGAGGCTGGTTTAGCTTGCTCAAATTGAAATCATTTGAGAAGCTCTTTGACATATTTTTCTTGATTTATGAAGAAGCCTTCTTCATGTTGTTTCACCTGCAAACAAGAAAGAATTGAAGCTCCCCCATTAGACTCATCTCAAATTCACTGTGCATGTGTTTAGAAAATTCTTCACACAGTGAAGGGTTAGTAGAACCAAATATGATATCGTCCACATAAACTTGAACAACAATTATGTGATTGCGAACTTTCTTAGTGAAGAGTGTTTGGTCTACTTTACCTCTTGAGTAGTTTTTGCTTACCAGAAAATTGCTTAGTCTATCATACCAAGCTCGAGGTGCCTGTTTCAAGCCATAAAGAGCTTTGTGCAATTTATACACATGGTTAGGCATTCAGAATTTTCAAAACCTGGTAGTTGAGAGACATAGACTTCTTCTTTGATATAGCCATTTAAGAAAGCAGTTTTAACATCCATTTGATAAACTTTGAACTTATGGGAGCATGCATATGCCAATAAAATTCTGACTGCTTCTAATCTGGCTACTGGAGCAAAGGATTCTTCAAAATCTACACCAAATTCTTGATTATATCCTTTTGCAACGAGTCTAGCTTTCTTTCTGACCACTTTTCCTTCTTCATTAAGTTTATTCCTAAACACCCATCTAGTTCCTATGATAGAAATTTCAGGGGTTCTAGGAAATAAACTCCATACATTGTTTCTTTGAAATTGACCAAGTTCCTCATGCATACCATCAATCCATGAGTTATCTTTTAAGGCTTCTTCAACATTTTTGGGTTCCACTTGAGAGACAAAAGCAAAAAGATCATGTTCAATTATTTGTCTAACTTGAGACCTTGTTTGAACAGAATCATTTAAACTACCTATCACATCATCAAGTGGGTGATCTTTGGAATACCTCAAATTTGTGATTGTTGAAGGGCCGGGAGCATCTTGTCCTTGAGGAATTTGATCTTGTGAATGTTGTTCTTCAGAGATTCACCTTCTAGTGGATTTTCTTCATGTGTTTCATCTTGTTTTCTGAAGGCTATTTCATCATCTTCATCATAGTCCTTGCAAGATATCCACCTTTGGTCTTGGAATCTTCTTCAGATTTGTCTTTTGCTTTGACATGTAGATCCTCAAGTGATATTCCTTCATCTCCTTTTTCAGTTCTGTTAACAGACAAGCTGTTAGATTTGGCATAAGTCTCATCAAAAATAACATGTGGAGTTTCTTCCACAGTGCGTGTTTTATTGTTAACACCCTATATGCCCTAGAGTGTTCGGAGTAGCCTAGAAAAACACCTTGATCACTTTTGGCTTCAAATTTATCTAAATCAATTTATCATTGTTATGAATAAATACCTTTGAGCCAACACTCGAAAGTACCTAAGGTTGGTTTCTTACCTTTCAACAAATGGTAGGGGTTTTCTTTATCACAGGTCTTACCATGGCTCTGTTTAGAATGTAGCATGAAGTGTTCACTGCTTCTGCCCAAAAGCTTCTTGAGAGTTGGCCTTCAACCAGAAGAGTGCGAGCAATTTCCACTAATGTTCTGTTTTTCCTCTCCACTACTCCATTTTGTTCTGGAGTCCTTGGGGAGGAGAACAGATGATCGATCCCTTGGTGCCTGCAAAAATAAAAAAATGCATTGTTATCAAATTCTCCCCCGTGATCGGTGCGGATTGAGCATATTTTATTCACATTACCATGCTCAATCTTGTTAAAGAATTCTTGGAAGATTGTAAGTGTTTCACTTTTGTGTGCCAAGAATTTGACCCATGTGAACCTAGAAAAATCATCTACAATGACAAAACCAAAACGTTTGCCATTGAGACTTAGAGTTCTAGTTGGTCCAAAAAGGTCCATATGCAGTATTTCATATGGTTTAGATGTGCTTACCGGTGCTTTGGATTTGAAAGACTTCGGGTTTGTTTTCCCTGTGCACATGCATCACAAAAACTTCATTGTTGTTAAAAGAAATGTCAGGAAGTCCACTTACTAATTTGAGCTTCATGATCTTGTGCAACACGTTGTAGCTCGCATGGCCAAGCCTACGATGCCACATGTCAATTCATCCTGTCTATTTGCAACAAGACACAAGTTGTCATTTTCTGGATCATCTAAGTCAACTAAGTAAATGTTATTCACTCTTTTTCCAGAAAATTTTATACTTCTTGTTTCTTTATCAACAATTTGACATGAATTTGATTCAAAAATGACGTTGTGACCTCTATCACATAATGACTTATGCTAAGCAAGTTGTGATTAAGGCCATCAACCAACAATACATTTTCAATTGAATGGAGGGACACTTACCAACATTACCTGTGCCAATGATTTGGCCTTTGTTGTTACCTCCAAAAATGACT